>LFJQ01000091.1:0-732539 GCA_001182835.1 Oropetium thomaeum | reverse complement strand
GTAGGAGAAGGCAGCAGAGGAGCCGCCGGACGAAGAAGGACTGGAAACAATCCACCTCTTCGCCTTGGACCTCCCTTTGGAGACGAAGGGCTTAGCAAATGGGGACAAGGAAGAGGTGGAAACCGACGCCTTTAGGGAAGAGGTAGTCGAGAGGATGGTTGTGGGGGTGGCCGCCGGACCATGGATTGGCGCCGGCGAGAGCTTGGTGGAAGGCTGGGCGTCGGGAGGTGGAAGGGTGGGAGCGGAAGGAGCCATCTTCGCAGTTATGATGTGTTATTAGTATATATAACCCTAGGATTGCAAACCTTTTTAGAAGATTCAATTTAGGCTTGTTTAAATTTCTAGTGTTTGACTTATTTCGGTTGCTCTTGTGCTTACCTTACTAGAAATTGATTTATTTCGGATTACAAATCTTTGCTCAATTATCAACCTAGAAATAGCTTTGTATCTTGCTCTTGATCCGTTGTTTTTTTATTTCCGTATTTATTTGATCAAGTTGCAATTAAACTTGAAAACCGTCTATTCACCCCCCTTTAGTCGGTGTCTTAGATCCTACAAAAACTCAGCCGAGGACGAAGCGCCCCACCCTCCTCGTCTTATTCTTCTTCTTCTTCCTCTGCGCCCCCGGTAACACGCCACCATTGCCGCCGACCCCGCCTCCACGTCGCCAGCGTCGTCCGACTATCGCCGTGCTCCACCACCGTGCCGGCTGAGCTCCTCTCGGCCTTCTTCAACTCTCCAACCTCCAAGTCGTGCTCCGGTCCACTGCTCCGCCCGGAACGCGCCATCTTCTTCCTCCGGCCGACAGCGCCGCCGCCGGTCTTTGAATCACAAATCGTCGTCGTGGTACCCCCCTCCCTTCAATTTATCTCTCCGGCTATTTCCTCTGATCCAGGTGCACCTCTTTGACACGTTTCCGGCCGCAGTTTGTCGCCGGTGAGGAAGAATTCCCCGCGCCACCATTCGGCCGCAATTGACGCCGCCGCGAAGCCTCACCGTCGCCGACCGCCCTCCCGTCGACCCTTGGCCTTCATCACCCCTCAAATCGACTCTCCGATTCACGGTGAAGCTCCCCAGCTCCTCATTCCCTCTCCTAGCCCTCTCCTCCGACGAGCACCTCGCCGGAGCGCCGCCTGCCCTGCTCCCTGTACCGCCCTTCTTCCAAATTAATTTTTCCATTTTTCCTATTTAAATAGCCTGTTTTGTAAATTGTGTAGTAAATCGTGGAAAAATCTAAAAATGCTAAGCCTAATTTTGTTTGAATACTTGTAGAATGAACTAATTTTCTGTTGAAGCACTTTTTCAAAAATGTTCCTGGAACTTCCTCAATAATTAGATGAATCTTTTCTGTTTTTGAATTTTAGTTCCAGTTCCAGAAGGGTGCTAGGATTGATTTTTGAACCATGCTTGTATCATGACTTTATGCATCTTCTGCATTTTTATCTGGATTTTACAGAAACAAATGTTCGTGCATGTCTTTGGAAATCCTCCTAACTATCTAGTTAATTTGTCTTTTTGTAGAGTACATTAGGAAAGTCTTCCAAACGTCCAAACCCTTAACCAAAACTTTAGTTTAGATGCTCACTACTGCCTCCATCAAGTTTCATGATTTTTCCATAAGTTTTAGTGCTTGTTTCTGATTTTATAATTTTAAACAACAGAAGATTGTTAGATTTTTAATAAAATCTTGGAAGCTCAACTTGACCCCAAACCAGTGCCAAAAGTCTTATTTTGGAGGCTAATTTGAGCTAAAAAATGGTCCCCTACCAGTAACTTAAGTTTAAATTTTCATCGGAAAGTCGTTACGACTTTTACGGTATCTACCGATGTCGTAAACGGGCAACGATAGTCGGTGGCTCGTGTTCCTGGTAACGCGAGTAGAAACCTTCAGACTTAGTGTCATAGTAACCTCTAGCTGTGACACCCCGCAATAAACGAATTAAATCAAATTAATAAACCAGTCCTTGGTGTTAAAATAAAGAATTAGAAAATTTCACCTATTTAATGAAAATAGAGGACATTAAATAAATGACACTTAATTCATAAATCAAGATGAATTAGTAAAACTTCTCTTTAAATGCTAATTGATCGAATTTAGCGGTTAATTCGAACGGAGCACATTAATCTTTCCCGTAACCAGATGAAAGAACATTAACAATGGGTTCGAGTCTAAATTCCCAACATTAATTTAATCAAAACCCTAATCATCAAGGTAATCAAATAATTAGGTCATTAAAACTTAGTGAGTGGCAAGGAACTCAAAAATTTCAAAAATGACAATTCAAATTTAAATCTTGGTCTTCTTGCATCTCGAACAATTCCATCTTTTAGTGAACTCTCTAAGGTAAAAGGGAAATTCAACTTATTTTCTATGACTTGAGGAAAAATAATTTCCAAAAAAAATCATTTTTTCTCTCTTTCTCCTTTCCTTTTTCCTTTTTCTCTTTTCCCTCCTTCCCTTCCTTTCTCTCTGTTTGGCGCCGGTCGGACTTGCTACTGTAGCCACGTCGACGCGTCCTTGCTCCTACCGGCGCGCCATGACGCCAGCCCTGCGGCGCACCGCCCTATCACCGAGCGCCAAGGCAAACCAGCCCCACAGTAAGGCGACGTGCGCCTTAAATCCGTTCCGCGCGCGCCGCTGCGGCCTCGTCCGACCGCCTACCCTCGTACTGGAAACCGCCGGCCACCATCATCCTTGCCTGAGTGCGCGCGTAAAAATCCCTCCCGAGCACCCCTTCTTCTTCTTCCTCTCCCTTTTGGCTCACTTCTTCCTCTCCGGCCCGTCCACTCTCCCTTCTCTTCCTCCCGATGCACCGACAGTCCACCGTAGTCGCCACCATCAAATTCGTCGTCGTCAGCGAGACCCCCTTCAATTGCTCTTGCTGACGACGCCCTCTCGGAGGCCTTCTTCCGTTTTGCTTGACCCGGTCGGCCACCGTGGACCAGGGGCGTCAGAACGAGTTCGCCATCGCCGGAACTCCACCGCCCCCGCCGCCTTCCGTCGCCGACTAACCGCCCGCCGTCTTCCCGAGCCTCCACCGTGCCCGACA
Source organism: Oropetium thomaeum (assembly GCA_001182835.1). NCBI lineage: Eukaryota > Viridiplantae > Streptophyta > Magnoliopsida > Poales > Poaceae > Oropetium > Oropetium thomaeum. The sequence continues at coordinate 729,489 of LFJQ01000091.1, read as the reverse complement.
GCTCCACCATCCTCCTCTGGAGCTCACGCTGCCCTCCATCGCACTTCCCCGGCTGCCAATCAATCGGAACGCCGCCGCCGCCGTCGTCTTCACCAGCCCACCGCCGCAGGCCCTAACTCCGGTGAGCTCGCCGCCCCTTCTTGGTCCAGTGGATTCGCTGTGCCGTGCTGGTCTCGTGGGGCACCTCGACGGCCGCCGCCGGCGCCCCTCCGGCGAGAACCGCCGACGAGCACCGTCGGGAGGCCACCCTAACGCTGCTCCTCTGTTCCGGGACGCTGACAGGCGGGCCCAGCTCCCTCTCTATTTATTCAATTTCCAGAAAATGCCCTAGAAATTATAAAATCCGCCAAAAATACAATACTTCTTCAAAAAGTGCAAATCAAAATTTGTTAGAAACCTCATGACAAGGACTAAATTTATGTTAAAGAACTTTTTTGAAAATGGCCAAAAATTTGCAGAAATAATTAGAATACTCTTGTCAGTTTTTGAATTTTAATTTAAATTCTAGAGCAGTGCTAGGGCTAATATTTGATCTACAAGTACATCATTACAATGGACACCTTCTAGAATTTTATGAGGAATTTAGGACCACAAAGTTGCATACAACACTTTAAAAATACTCCAATCTTCCTACTTAAAGTATCACTTTCTAAAATACATTGCAAATATCATCCAAAAGGCTAGACCCAAAAGCAAAGTTTTAGCTTTGGTGCTCATGAGTGACTGCATAAAATTTCATAATTTTGATCTAAGGTTTACTATTGATTTCTGATTTTATAAAATTTCATAACAGAATATTTGTGGAATTTTTATAAAATCTAGAAAATTCATCTAGGCCTCAAAAGTTCAGAATGCATATTTTAGAGAGTACCATCAATTAAAAATGATCTTGAGGTATAATTAAAAGTTTTATTTTTAACCCTAGGTTAATAATCGTAGTTATTAAATAATTAATACTCGAACTAAAGTGTCGATCTAACCCTAATTCCTAAATGTCGAAAACCCTAGTTAATCTTTAATAAAGGCATTGTGACTCTTTTCTTTAAATGTATCACAGTCATACTGCATCATGTAATGAAGTAACCACCCTTTATTTTATCAAGACTTGGTCATCGCCGTCTCACAACCTGCATTTTCATCATATAGGAACCGACCCGAAATTTCCGACAGAGAACGAGAATCCGGAGGAGGCACCCGAGGAGCTAACTTCTCTCTTGAGTGCGTTGACTTTTCTGCAGACCAAGGCAAGCCCCGGTGCACACCTATGTTTTATAAATTTTCTGTTTAACACTTTGTGTGTAGGGTTGTTTGTGCATTAAGTTTCGAGGAAATTGCTATTAAAACCTAGATGCATGACTTGGTAGGTTTTCCTACGGGGATACTTGTTAGAGCCATCACGTTGGACTGCTACGCATTAAGGGCAGGAACACGGTAGATTATGAGTAGTTGGAGACTACTCGTGTGGGATTAAAGAAATGATTTCAAGGAATGTAGGTGAACATTTAAATTAAAATCTGGAACCTTATCGGGTGCGGTTGCATTGGTCAAGTTTGAGTTGTGTATCGAGTGCATACTGGTAAGTGGGACCAGGAAACCGACGTAGCTCGTCGTGCTTTGTTGGACAATTGGCCATCTCTCTTTCCGGGTGAATGGACCGTCGAGGTGGATGAATTTGTCTTTTGTTTTTCTTGGGCTCGTACTAGTGGGAAAGGCTTGAGGCCGTACAGGGATGTAGGGCATCGCCGGGAAGACCATGTCCTTGGGGAGATGGATGTTGGCCAACTCTGTCACGGTGTTGCGAAAGGTAGCCACGTGCGGCTCATTCGAGTGTGACCGTGTCGTGTCATTCGGATTTCTCCTGCAGGATGTAAATCAATTATAATTGCCGTTCTCATGGTTAAGAGTACCACTGTTCCTTTCTGCCGCATCGATATGTTATAAGAGGCTGTGTGAACAAAGTGGCTATTATCCCTGCATTGTCGTGTTGAATTCTTGTTTGTTTAGTATAGTGGCACACTTAGTATGTTAATAGTGAACCCTGTTAACTTGGCTAAAAATGAAAAAGATAATTAGCGTTGTTTTTCGCAATACTCCTTACATTCTAGGAGTCGGTCATTAGATGGTCACGTTGACGAGTAAGCCTTGCTGAGTATTAGTTGCTCAGGGTTTGTGGCTTAATTATTTTGTAGGTGATGCTTCCAACTTTGGTTCGTTTGGTTGTGGTGGTTGAGAAGGGGAAGCACCCTCGGAGTGGACCTTCGAGTGGGTTCCCGCTTCTCCGACCCATGAAGATTAAGCACCCTCAGGCTGGCGTGGTTAATTGTATCGTCGAGTTGTAATTATTAGCTTCCGCTATCCTACGTTTGTTTTTGAACTACGTCTCCGCACTTTTAAATCTTTGAAACAACTGATGTAATCCCAGACTTAATGTGCACTCTAAATCTTTTACGTGTCCTCGTTAATCATTGTACTGTATGGTCGCTTGCTTCGTCAAGTGACACCCTAAAATGGTCCTGGATGAGTAACCGTACGATTTTATCGGACGGGGTTGTGACACTAGCCACCTGGTGAAGCCAGTGCATGAGACATGTTTTGGGACTTTTCCTCGGAAACGATGTCTGTGTGCTACCCGATATCGGAACCGGAACCCGGGAACCCGTTTTCCGAATCGGTAACACTGTTTTCAGCATAACTTGAGCTGTAGACCTCCGTTTGATGAGTTTCTTTTTGCATTGTGTTCGTAGTCTTAGTAGCTACCTTTCTGCACCTTATCGCATCATTTGTGCATCATGACATCATGGCATACTTCTCATACCGACATATTTTTACTTTATAAAGTACAATCCATCGGAGAGTGACACGGGTGCTGCTGAGGGAAGAGCAACAGAAGCTGACCAAGTCGCTGAGGAGAACACCACCACTGCTACTGAAGGCAAGCACCTCATATTGCTATCCTAAGTAAATATTAAATGCTAATATATATGCTTACGTATAGGATTGCATTAAGTCGGGCATAGAGGTATATATTGTCGGGAAATCCTATTATTGCTGCATATTACCCCTTCGTGATGTTGACTACTTCATCTTGTCAACTGGGTAGTGTGTCTTTGTTCGAGTCACGAAATGCTTAGCCATGCTTAGATTAACGGTAGAAGCTGAGTGGTAAGTCCCACTCGCAAGTATAGGATTCACCCCGGTTACTTATGAACTTGTGACATGTTCATATGTTGATAAAAAATTTGAAAGTGTTAAAACTAAAATCCGGACGGTGGAATAGGAGTGCAGCAAGACGTGGAGGTCTTATGTGCCGTCGATCCCGTCTAGGTTGACCTAGGACCCGGCCGTGTTATTCTTGGCCTGAGCACTTTTTGTTCATACCACATGTCGAATATAATGGTAAGACAAGCTGAGTATCTCACTGCGTACCAACGTTTGGCCGATGACTACACGATGCGTGGAACGAGGGACTCACGTGTGCCTGCGAGGCTGTGGTACTCGACACCGTGTGGATTTTCCAACCGTGTGGGTATGAGTGTGAAAAAGGTTGACATAAGTACCCCCTTGTGTGACTTTAGCGGGTTGCATGAGCCGTATGGTCCTCAGTCGTGTGGGTACAGTTGGACTCCCCTGTAGGGTTTATAATCGGTTCGAATCCGTCGTGGTCTCGGTTATGATCAAGCTCAGTGTTCTTTGGATAATATCGTAGAGTTAACACATAACGTGATGGGAAATGAAATATGGTTGATGGTATATGTGGTTTATGATTACATGGTACTTATGGTCATGGCTTTAGTAGGTGTTTATGGCCGCAGAATCCTTTACTTTATGCTTATTCATATATGTTTAGTTTCAGCTTTAAGCAATCAAGTCTATCCCCATGACTTACTTACCTTGCTACTGTTATATTATCCTTGGAGTCGGAAAATAATTCCCACAATAGGGTAAGTCTTGCGAGTACCTTCGTACTCAACGTTTGTTGCTTAAGTTTTTGCAGGTGAGGATGAGTTGGTGTTCGGCTACTTTGTCCCCGCCGATGCCGGTGATTTGCGATGTTCGTGGGCTGGGCATCACAATCCTTTGTTGTTTTATTGTTGCAACCGTTGCGACTGCTCTTTTCCTTATAGTCGCTTCCGCAATTTAATTTTTAGAACTTTATATTGAACCTTCGGTTTGTAAGATTACCTTAAAAACTAATGTAATTGAATTGTTGTGACCTATGTGATGTATCAATCGTTGTTATACCGACGTGCTTGAATCTTGGGCATTGCTTGAGAAGCATGTCAGAGGACTGCGGAGTTTACATTCCTTTTTATCGGGTTGCGTACTCGCATACGGTTCATGGACAGCGAGTCAATTTGGTAAACTTGAATGTAAATTGGACGGGTCTCTCACAGAGGCGGCTCCTGCTCTGGGCGCGCGCGGTAGGGCGAGGCGGCGCTCGGCGGCACGGAGCCGGCGCTCGGGCACGCGGAGGCAGGCGGCGCTCAGCGCAGGGAGGCGGTGCGGCGCTCGACGAGCGCGGAGGGAGGCGGCTCTCAGCGCGAGCGGTAGGGCGAGGGTACGTTGGTCATTCCGGACATTTGATGAGGTGAAAAACAATTCTAAAGAAAAGAAATGATGTTTAGAACTGTGGGAAGAGCTCATGAGTGGTGTTCTGAGGAGTCTTCTTTTACTAATGTTGTTTTGAGGGAGTCTTCCCTTATGAGTGTTGTTTTAATAATTGGCCCCAAGTAGGGCAATGGATTTTTTTGTGCATTTTAATTACTCTTTGTGCTGTATATGTCACGCTGGCGTTCGCATTGGACTGTTCGAGAATGGTGCAGCTTATTGGAGTGTTCAGAATGGAGACGATGGATGACAAATCCTTGACAGAGAAGTCTCTCACGGCTGCCTCTATAATTGTGAAAGACCAACGTTATTTTGAGGAAAAGGCTGCTGCTATTAGAAGCGCCATCTTCTTTCCATAGAGCACAATTTTGCATCCTTTAGAGACCTATAATTTTGATTTGATGTAATACTTCTTTTTTCATGTGATTGGATGCGAATCTTAAAATGCACATGTAATTTCGTTATCTATTGTATAATGTAATCGTTATATAGATCAAGTTAATTGGGATATGCTAATCTTAAAAATTTCAATAAATGACTAATTTTCATGTCAATATGTGAACAACATAGTGTTACGATTATTTTGCATATAAACAATCATTCAAGGATATTATAGATATTTTTTTTAAAAGCTACAACTCACATATGTTTTAACGAAACAAATTTCAGTTTTCTCACAACCCAGATGCTGTAGCAATTTTTTCTACGGTCACAACGAACAACAACTTTTTTTACAGTTACGGCTTAAAAATTTTGGTGGCGTGCGCTCTGGTCGGGTGTGGCAGGGCGGTCACGTTGGGAGCGGTGATGCCGCTGCACTCTTACAGCGTCGGTGATGATGCTCATATCCATTCAAAGACCAGGTACATCCAAGACATAGACACCTGTTACCAGGATGTATCCGCTTGTCTGCATCGTCGCCAGCACTACAACTTCGCGGTCACGGAGCGCGTCCGTAGCCAGATGCTCGACAAGATCCTGTCCTCCGAGTTTGGGTGGTTGAACGAGGACGAGAACTTGCGATGTAGAAGACCAAGGGCGGTCCCTGGTCGGCGACCGCATGTTCCTCCTGGTGCCGGCAGGGGCCAACGCCAACTAGCTCGTCGCTGGGCTTCTCCCTGGCTCCGTGGTACTAGATCACAGGACCACACCCCATTCTCGTCGCAGTCTCGCTGCGGTGGATACTCCACCTGTACGATGCCGTGCTGGAGGGGCCTCGGAAGGAGATCTCGGGAGCAACGCGGGCAGCGTGACGCTCGCGCTCTGGTACGGAGGCAAGCTGATGGTGAGTCCGCAGAAAAGCTGACGACAGCAAAGGAAGGAGATCAACGGCGCCATCGAGTTCAGGAACGCGCGGGGACATCAGGGGCTTCCGGCTGGCGCACATCGCCCTCGTCAGCCAGGAGCCCACGCTCTTCTCCGGCTCGGTACGCGGCAACATCATCGCTGCAGGACGGGGAGAGGGATCTACTACAGCCTCATCAAGCTGCAACTTGGCACGTCATCGTGCCTTAGTCCAGTATAATGTACTACTACTCTATTAGTATTAAACTACTCGTAGTAGTAATGCAGGACGCGATGCCAAAAGGTTGCAATAAAGCGAATGCTCCACGAGTGAAAATCATTGTTCCTGAATCAATGATTGCAATTATTTCTTCTCGAGTAGGCTTGATTGTTGTTGTTGTTGTTGTGTTCTAATGAATTGAATATTGGCAGTAAAATTAAATGTTCTAATAGTAAAAATTAATTGTTTTAAGATATAAATTTTAAATCTATGTTTTACTTCCCTAGAACAAATAATTTGCTTTTGGAAAATTTTTAATTCACTGTCCTTTTTTCTGGACCTATGTTTAATTGGCTGTGAACGCTTAAAAAATCCTGCAAGTTCTCCGGTAACTCATGCCGTCGACTGTCATAGTGTCAATCACATAGACGTAAAAAATTAACACGGTTGCTCTGTGCGTGTGGAAAGGAGGATAGGCCCATAGGGGCAGTGGGCCAGTGGCTAGGAAAAAGTAAACTGCCGCGGTTCCTGCTCCCGCTTCCATTTCAACGCTATTCCTGATGCTGCTCTGCCACCGCTTACCTCTAGGGTGAAGCCGTGAAGGTTTTATTGCTGGGTATCGGGTCCCGATGGGAAGGACGGTGCGCGTGGTATAGCGTTTCCTGGAGTAGGCTTAATTCCATGTTTACTTAACAAATTTGAGGGTAATTAGGAGATTCTTTTTGCAATAGAATTTAGGAGGATTAATTAAAGCTATTTAATGATGGATTTATCATCCTGAGGATTGATCACCGCTAGATGTCGCGACCCACGGGATTTTCTACCTTTCCGTTTCAAAACAAAAGTTATGCTTTGGCTGGAACACTACATAGCTCTATAAAACAGGATGATTGTATGCATTCAGTCAAAAAAATCATGAAAGCAAAAAAGGTAGTAAATGCGAACTACTTTGAATCTTTTTCAAACTTTCATTCACGTATCAATAGATCGAGCACATAAACATAATCTGTAGAGGTTCAGAGGGGGTGGGCTCAACGCCAAACTCCACCTTCAGTTTTCGAATATAATAGATGATGATCTCATCTTTGATATTTGTTTCCTTATCAAGTCTCTCTCTTCGTCCGTACGTGGGTATGTTGTTGATGGATATACCTGGCAACGTGGACACTTATGCCTTCCAAGCAGGGAAACAGCATCTACATTCACCGCCACTTTCATGACTAGTCTTGCATATCTTGTGAACTTTTCTTCGGTTTGGAATCCCTTGATGGTGAGCTTCCTCAAATTGTAATGCTTGAAATCATCATGTAGTTCCCACTTTAATGATGAATCGCCTTCCTTTTGATACATCTCTGGAGATGGGTCATCTTCAATTAAATCATTGCACACATGGCCTTCGACCTGCAAAAGATAAAATAAAAGAAAGTCAACTTTTTCAGTGATATGTATTCCCGATTATGCAAACGGACAAATTGTGCTTCTTTTGGGCTATTTTAGACATATTACATCCAACTTCTTTGAACTAAACTTACTCTCTATTCTATAATCCAAAGATGCAATCCGCGGTTAACGGTATGACAAGTCATAACTGAACTTTCTTTTGTTTCCAGACTTAAATCATTCACAATTTAACAAAATCTAGGCATATCAATATTGAAAAGGCACCAAAGTGTAGAAATCATACGTGCACATGTAGTTCCTTTAAGCGGGGTGCAGCTTCTAAGATGAACATTGTCCAAGTGAGATCACATTCTTCATGAATATAACCAAGTTTAACAACCAGCAAATTCTGCAATTTAGAAGCTAGTAGTACCGGAGCTTCAGGTTGAATCCAAATCTATAACAAATAAAGTAGCCAAAAAAGTCAGTAATACAGCCAAAATACTTAAAAGAAAGAAACATATCAAGTTCAGCATCATTATTACTCACCCTTTCCAATAAAAAATTCAAATTCAGTTCACCTATTATAGCATTAGCAAGGAACTCACTTAGCACAAGCGTTTTATGCATAATTGAGGCTGATAAACTTAGGGTAAGCTCCCACAACTCTGGAATATTACCAAAAGATAATGGATATTTATCCTCTGAAAGCTCCCAATCTTTACATATCAAACACTTCAGCCTTGGAAGCCACTTGAGTTCAATCCTTTCAAATGGGCAGGAAACAATAGCTAGCAGAACAAGCCGCGAGTGTTCGATTTGCAATTCAGATCTGATCCCAGCATCACACTTCTTTAGACTAAGGTATTCCAGCTTGTCACAAGTACGGAGCACACTGTAAAAGTCAGATTTACAAAGTCTGACACAGTTCAGATATAAGCCTGTGAGACAATGAAATGCGCGTGGACAAGTATCAATGAAAGTCATCAAACGTCTTCCATAGTTGAGCATGTCATAAACTGTGCATTTTAAATTCTGTGGTAAAATTTCAAACTCTGCTTCAAGTATGTCCCGATTTTCCATGGCTTTGCCCACAGAACGAAAAATGTCGATCGATTCATCTCTCAAAAAAAACGTTATGCTCAGATAAATAATGGCGTGTTGACTCTTATGCGCTAGGATGCTCTTTGTGGCTTTGACAACATATAAATTGGATTGTATCAGATCCTGAAGCGTATACCTGTCACCAAGGACTTTTTCCAGGTAGTGTGTGATGTCCAAAATGATTACAGAATGAAGACCGACAAGACGTGTCCATCGTTTTGAAAGTACACATGTCCTCACAGCATCACTTAGCATTGTAAGATTATCCAAAATATACATGAGGATATCATCTGGAAGCTGGCTGAGCCTATCTTCGTGCTCATGTTCCTGCAAAATGGTGAAATTTAAGGATGACTGACCAGCAGACCTTAATTAATAAAGAATAAAATGTAGTGATCACAGGGCGGTCTGAGTAACACAATATAATGTGATACATATATGAAGGAAGGATAATCAATAACATACTCAAGTGATGTAGATATAATAATGACGAAAACATACACAGTAACAAACACAATGTAGTGATCTGAAATACATTGTATATGACTACTTTAGTTACAGATCTGGCAAAGTGCTAAACTGAAGTAGCCTTGACGGTTCAAGAATTTGTAAACCTTTAATGTCAGTAGATAATTTTAGCAAAATAAAAGCATATTGACCATTTGATTTGAAGCAAAAAAATTTTCTTTTCCAGCATGTAACATTTCAGCATCTCTTTATAACTTTCAATCAATTTGTCCACCATTGCCAATCAATCATTCTGAGGGGAAAAAATTTACTTTGCTTTGATATAAGTAAAAAGGGTTCACAGGAAAAGTTCCTTATATCTGAGTGTGTATAACATTCAGAGCAAAAAAAACATTTACTTATATCTTTCAGAAAATATAATTTCAGATTTGAAATTGTCACATGGCAGCAAACATTATTGAACATATAATTTCAGATTTGGAATGTAAAAAGAGTGACCATACAATTTTCAGATTTGGAAGTGTCACATGTTGGCATGTAAAGGCCAAACAAACTCAGTATATGTGCAATATAAGACTTGGGTCCAGGCCTATTAATTTCACAATCAGGCAATCAAGCAATACAGTTAACAACCCCTAAATTTAGACCAATATCGACCTAGCTGAGTGAAAACAAAAAAAAAGAGTACTCACTAGCGGATCACGTGCATCGTCATCTTCCAGCGTGTTATCTTCATTGCCGTCGCTTTCTCCCACGGTGGCAGAGCCACGACCCGCGAAAGTCCGAGGAGCAAGGAGCTGCCCTTCAGAGTTCCCAACTACTCCATCGGCCGGGGATGGGGCGCATTGCGGCCTCCCTTTACGGACGGCGTTCCCACCGACGGGAAGCACCTCGGCAACATCTGCCGTCAACCGTGAACCGTTCCCCTCTGAAAAATATTGATGTATAGACAAAGTCGGGAACTCGGAGTCCGGCGCCTGGGAGTTCAAACCGGCATCGTCGCGGCCGTCATTGGAGGGGAGCTCCATTGCCGGGCTGAGCGCTGGGCGGCCGGGCGACGGCGTGGAGCAGGGGCCTGGGCGACGCGGCGACGGCGTGGATCTGGGCACTCAGCGGCGCGCGCGGCGGCGTAAGGCAGGGGGCTGGGCGGCGCGGCGACGGCGTGGAGCAGAGCACTCAACGGCGCGCGCGGTGGCTGGGTCACGGACGGGGCGCTCGGGAGTTGAGAACGGGTGAAGAAATCGAGAGGCGTGCGTGAGGATAAATAGCCGCAGGCGCGCGTTTTCCACCATCTCGTAACGGAAAGGAATTGAGACCTACCCGGTCTCAAATTAAAGTATGAGAAGAGAAAGACCCCCCGCCTCTGCATGACACGACAGGACACGTGTCATTTCTGATCTACAGTTCGTTCACTAATCCATGTCTCAGGATTTAAATTGACGTGGTTATTTTTGTTATTGCTTGTAGAAAAACATTTTATTGACAAAATATCCGGATGCGTTACGATTGCACACCGGAATTTTATTGATTTACTGGGAACACATCGGGATATTAGGAACGTCTCATATTAACAAAGATACGTAAATGATCCCATGCAGCACGGCGTGCACGGGAGCTGGACTCCAAGCGTAATTTCCATGCCGGATTTCTTGGTGTAGACGTCATCATTTTATTCAATTTTTTTGTTACATAAATAATCCAGACTTTTAGGAATAGGGATTGCCTTTTCCTACATATTTAATTGTCAAAAATAAATCACGCTTATTTAGATCTAAATTGACGTGACTAATTGATTTTAAAAAAAATTGTTGCCTAAATATCCGGATTGATTTCTTTTATTGGTTCAAGTTGTACTATTTTGCTACTGTTATGCATATATTCATATGATGAATTTTTTTGATCTACTTATTCATATATTCAACGTCCAAATTTCTCCGGCGTCCACGGGAATCATCGAAATTTGGACAATATAGAATCTGTCAGTGTGCTGCGACACCGACTTTGGGCCGGTTGGTCTTATATCGAATTAGAGTCCATTAATGTTGTGTTCAGAGGACTTGCACGTCCCCAATACCTTTATATCCAGTCGTCAATGTCGCAACCCCATTCGATAAAATCGTACGGTTGCTCATCTAGGATCATTTTGAGGTGTCACTTAACGAAGCAAGCGACCATACGGTACGATGATTAACGAGGACATGCAAAAGATTCAGAGGGTACATTAAGTCTGGGATTACATCAGTCGGTTCAAAGATTAAAAGTGCGGAAACATAGTACAGCGAAAGCTAACAATTACAACTCGACGGTACAATTAAGCACGCCAGTCCTAGGATGCTTAATCTTCATGGGCCGAAGAAGCAGGAACCCACTCGAAGGTCCACTCCGAGGGCGCTTCCTCTTCTCAACCACCACAACCAAATGAATCAAAGTTAGAAGCATCACCTGCAAAACAATTAATCCACAAATCCTGAGCAACTAATACTCAGCAAGACTTACCCGTCAACGTGGCCATCTAATGACCGACTCCTAGAATGCAGGGAGTACCGGTGGAAGTTGATCGGGTATTGCGAAAACAGCGCTAATAGTCTATTCTATTTTTAGCCAAGTTAACAACAGTCGCTATTAATATGCTAAGTGTGCCACATGCTAAGCAATCAAGAATTTAACACGGCCATTTAGGGTTTGAACAATCATTTTAATCATTAATCCACTATTGAATTACCGTTGCGACAGATTGGAACAAGTGGTACTCTTAACCATAAGAATGGTAATTATAATTGAATTACATCCTGTAGGAGAAACCCGAATGACACGACACGTGCACACTCGAATGAGTCACACGTGGCCACCTTTCGCAACATCATGACAGGGTTGGCCCAACAACCATCTCTCCAAGGACATGGTCCTCCAGACGATGTCCTGCATCCCTGTACGGCCCCAAGCCTTTTCCACTAACACAAACCCAAGAAAAACAAAAGGCGAATTCATCCACCTTGACAGTCCATTCACCCGGAAAGAGAGATGGCCAATCGTCCAACCAAACACAATGAGTTATATCGGTTTCCTGGCCCCATTTGCCAGTATGCATTCGGTACACAACTCAAACTTGACCAATGCAACCGCACTTGATAAAGTTTCAAGTTTTATGCAGTCGTTACTCCCATTCCTCGAAATTGCTCTTGGAGCAAACAATGAGTAGTCTCCCTACTACTCATATGTACCGTTTCCTACCCTTAAAGCTTAGCATTCTATCACGATGGCTCTAATAAAGACACCCTATAGGAAAACCTACCAAGTCAATGCAACTAGGGTTTCACGACAATTTCCTCGAAACTTAATGCACAAGCAATTCCTACACACATAGTGTCAAACATAAAATTTAAAAAATATATGTGTGCACCGGAGCTTGCCTTGGTCTGCAGAGAAGTCAGCGCACTCAAGAGTAAAGTTAGTTCCTGCGGGTGCCTCCTCCTATTCTCGTTCTCCGTCGGAATTTTCGGGTCAGTTCGTATATGATGAAAATGCAGTTTGTGAGACGGCGATGGCCAAGACTTGTTAAGGGTAGTTACTTCATTAACATGATGAGGTGGAAAAAGGTGCTCAAGTCATTATTAATACTGTTAACTATTAAATTAATTGAAGCATTTTCTTTCTAACAAAATTAGGGAAGCATGATTTATTTGTATAGTGGTGCAAGCAAAAGACAATTTCCTTAACTCCCTGAGGTTGTGTTCAATGAAATTTTTATGCCAGTGAGATGATGAGCTCAGGAATATTTGTACCAAATTTGGTGATTTTTCCTAAAAGGATTAAAGAGATATTAAATAATGAATTCCTGTATAGATTTTGAGCCATATTTAAGGGAACATAGAGTTAGACATGCCAAATTAATTTGCAACTTTTTGTGGTGTTAAGATGTGCAAAAAGAGACCCTCTGTCCAAAAATCAAGATATTTAGATGGCTAAATTAATTATAAAAATTCCATGACAGTTTTGCTTCTAATAATTATTGTGCCCAAACAAAGGATTAACATAAAGGTTTGAATATTTCAGGTGATAGTTAGATCAAGAGGAATCCAACAAATTTTGGTTTGCAATTTTCTGAGCAATATTCTATTTTTTTACGAATTTTACAAGTTCTGTTGATTTTTCTGGAAATTGAATAAATAGAGAACTGGTCGGGCCCGCTTGTCAGTCGCACAAAGCAAGGGAGAGCGGCGCCGGGGCGGCATCCGACGGTGCCCGGCGGCGGCCTTCGTCGGAGAAGACGTCGGCGGCGACCTTCACCATTCCCGGCGCGCTCAGCACGGCATGGGGAGTATCCTAGACCACGAAGGGGCGGCGAGCTCACCGGAGTTATGTCGGCGGCGAGCGGCGGTGGAGACGACGGTGGCGTGCCGTGTTCCGGTGACTCGGTTGTCGAGGAGACTCGGTGGGAAGCGGCTCGAGCTTTAGCGTAGGACGATGGAGCTCGCGGGCAAGCTCAACCACCGAGATGGCGGCCGGAGCTATGGCGACGTTGCGAGGTGGCGGTGCGGGAGTGCTCTGGCGGTGGCGCGACTGTTCCGGAGCCCTTGTCCCACGACGCGCATCAGAGCCACGAAAAATGGAGAAAGCAGTGCAAGACCATCTCGCCAGCACGAGGAATCGTCTCGGTACTTACCGGCGGCAGGGAATTCGACAGGAGTGGCGACGGCGGGCCAAGGCGGTGCTCCGGGAGGAAGAATGAATGAGAGAGTGGAAAGGAGGAGGAGAGAATGAGCCAGTGGGGGAAAAAAGAAATGGGAGACGCCGGGAAGGGTGGACGCGCGCACACGGGCAGTGAAGGCCGGCGGACGGCGTTCGTACGGGGGTAGGCGGCCGTGCGAGCGGAGGCAGCGGCGCACGCGCGACGCAATTAAGGTGCATGTCGCCTGTTGCGTTGCTCCGCTCGCTTGCGTGCGTGTTGAAGAGGCGACGTGCTGCAGAGTGGTTCAGTCGCGGTGCGCTCGCCAACGAGGACCAGTGCGGCGTTGGTACAGTGTTTAGCCGGCCGGCGCCACAGAGAGGGAGAGAAAGAACAGAAGGAAGAGAGGGAAAGGAAAAAAGAAAAGATGGAGAGAGAAATGAATTTTTGGAAATTATTTCTCCTCAAGTCATAGAAAATAATTTGAATTTCCCTTTTACCTTAGAGACTTCGCTAAAAGATGGAATTGTTCGGAATGCAAGATGACCAAGTATTGAATTTGGAATTGTCATTTTTGAAATTTTTTAGTTCCTTACTATTCCCTAAGTTTCAAGTACCGAATTATCTGATTACCTCGCCGACTAGGTCCCCGATTAGGTCAACCTTGAATTTGAAGTGCTATTTGAAAATTTTGAATTCTTTACCAATCCCTACGCTCATTGTCCATTTGTTTAAATTCCTCGACGATTAGGGTTTTGATTAGATTAACTTTGGAATTTAAACTTGAAACCGTTATTAATGTCCTTTCATCTGGTTACGGGAAGGATTAATGTGTTTCTTTCAATTTAACCGTCAAATTTGATTAATTTACATTTAAGAGAAGTTTTTTCTAATTCCTCTTAATTTGCGAATTCGGTGTCATTTATTAATCTCCCCTAATTCCATTAAATAGGTGGAACTTTTTACCCCTTTATTTTAACACCATGGACTTGTTTATTAACTTGATTTAGCTCGTTTATCGCGAGGTGTCAGCCACCCCACCATTAGGGTTTGGATTTTGCTTAGATTATTTGTGTTAAAAACAGCATCGTCGTTTCATCGATTTGTGAGATCCCAACTTTGTGAGTTTAATCTTTATCTGCAATTTGATTACTTTCTACTTCGTTCTTGCTTGTGTTCTTCGATTAACAGGTAAAGACTAACCTTCTCGACGAGGTCATCCGTGTTCACGCGGGTGATAACTAGAGGAGACGTGGTTAAAAGTGCTGTGATTGGTGCTGTGATTATGGGGTTCGGAACGTACCGTTCAGAAGACAGATCGATTTGTATCATGACTCCGTCTAAATCGTTGATTATCATTGATTGGGGACCCGTTCCCGTTACCCGCGCAGCCGCCTAACAAATGTGTCGTATAGCTATGCCGCCAAGGATTAGCGCCATCGCCGACGACCCACGCCTTGGTCGTGGAACGGCGCGCCGCTGCCTAGGAACTCGCCATCCACCGAGGAGTAGCGCCGCCACCGATATGGATCAGCAGCGCAGGACGACGACGGAGCTCGTCAAGGAAGACAGCCACGTGTGTACTCGCTTGCTTCGGCCAAGGACCTGCTCTAGCTACAGAACGTGCGTGTATGAGACAGGACCGGCGGAAGCTGGGCGGGTTCCAGTCAACGAGCGGCCTGGTGAAGGCCATCGTGGTGGCCGGTGACAAGAGGATCTATATGAGCCACCGGCATGGGAAGGTGCACGTGGACGACGGCGTGCGCCACCAGCGGCCGGGTCGGGTCGATGTGGCGGGTCCAGGATGTGTCTCCGTTCTCTGCAGCCGCCGCGGGAGAAGCACCGGTGCGCTGTGGTTGTGCCACTTCGATGCTGTGTTGTGCTTCAGCCTCGTTGCCGCAGCGGGGCTGCTCTACTCCAGGTCCTGGGATAGGATCATAAGACCGTAGGTGTCCGACTTGCGCTGCCTCGAGTTCGAGTCGCTGGCTCGCTGCCCGCCTCCCTTTCCTTTGCAGCTAGCGCACAGACGAAATAATGCGTCACTCAGCTACACACACAAACAAAAAAAAAGGGAAGAAAAAAGAGGTAGGGATGCATTTCTGTTTTGCTAGTACTACTAGATTATTGCCATGTCGGACATCACTTTAAGTAAGTAGGTCTATCTCCTCTTTCGCCAGGGACATTCTAGAAGGAAGCAGGGCGTGCAACTGGATCGACAGTTTAATAGTAGTAGTAGTAGTATTACTTGACCAATTCACCACGCTAGTAGTATTACTTTGGCTATGTGGAACGGCATGGATCGTCATGTGATGCCCATTGTGATGGGCTATATTAGTTTTTGAATATATTATATTAAATATAATTTACAATGCTACAAACATGTAGTAGAAATAACCAAAAATGTTAATAACACATGATGTGCACAAGGTCAAGCACTATGAGGAAAAGTTGTGTGTGATCTTTTACTGTACTTTATAGTGGGCACCGTGCGAGACACTTGATATACCTGAGTAGTACGACCAAGGAAGTCCATCCTAAATATTCAAAAGAAAGTTTTTGATTTCTTTTATGTAACTGACTTTATACGAGGGTAATATTATATGTAAGAGAAGTTCGTATTAGTCATATTATTTGTATAAATAAAATATATTACGTTCGTAGCAACGTATAGACATGTTACTAATATAAAATATTTGATAGTGACATTGAAAGCACCATACTTGTTGCCATGCAGCATGCCAACAGCCAGCGCAAGGGCACCTTGAGAACAGAGGCGCCACGCGGACCTGCACATGCTCTAGTATCGCTTGATGCCGCCGCACCACCACCAGTCCACCACTACGGGATGGTTGGTTGAGGCGCTCGTCGGCGAGGCTGTGGTCCCGGAGAAGAGGTTGTCCACAACACGTTGGATGCCGTGACTCGTCTCACTCTCAGTTGGTAGTTTTTTTTTTCCCCCTTTTACACAGAAAAAAAAACTTCCATTATATAACGGACAACATGGGGACTAACTGAAGTAAGCGGAAGACTTCTTTCTTCAATTAAATTATTTTATTTTTAGTCGTAACTACTGAATTACTTTTTTTTTAAGAACGAACTACTGAATTACTTGGTCTTGAAACAACCGATATGAACAGTCAACATCATGTCATGTATGCGTCTGAAAGAGGCTTCCATTTAAACTCCGGTTCATCTCCGTGTTCAGCAGGTCACCTCCAGAATAATGCGCGTCATACCGTTCATCCTGCAGGCACCTAAGACCGGACTCAGCGGCCGAAACAACTGCACGACCAACGCCGGCAGCCTGCGCCTGCGGAATCGCATGGCGAGCTGATGCTGATGAAGAGGCTCCCGGTCCTGGCATTAGGATCCGTGGCCGTCGACTCTGTTTTTTTTATTATTATTTTTTAACAAGTGGCAAGCAATCTCATCCTTACTCTTGAAAAGGACCAGATGCGAGCTAATGCTCAAAAGGTTGATGGGGTTAGAACTCAACACATCAAATGAAAGGTGCTCTCATTCAAACCAGAGCAATCTCATCCTTACTGCCACGAATGAGGTTGATGGGATTAGAACTCAACACATCAAATGCAAGGTGCTCTCATTCAAACCAGAGCAAGTAATAACAAAATATAAGTTTGCACTGCTAAAACTATATGGAAAGAAAAAGATCAATTTATCCATTAAAGCACGTTTTGTATTTCAGTAAAAAACAAACAAGGTGTTCAAAATGGAGCAAAAATTGACGTTACAGGTGATACACAACACAAAGATGAAGGTATGAACAATCAAGTGATATGTGATCAATGAATGATAATGATAGGCTGGACAGTTTTAACGGGCACCGTGATCCCTTCATTAATTTTCTCTCTTATCTTGTCTCTCTCTTCTTTTGTCTCGGGATATTTTGTCACTGACGGACATTTATATTCTGGGTGTGGATCATCATGCAAATGTATCTGTTCCAAATTCACCGCAGCTGTCATTACCCGCCTTATATACCCCATGAACTTGTCTTCATGTAGAAAGCCAATAATCACGAGCACTGCCAAGTTACTGTGCTTAAAATCAGAAAGCTCCCACTTCAGATTTTCCCTGCTTGGTATCACATCTATCAGTGAGCACTCATGGCTCGATACCTGCACGAGCATAAATATCAGTTTGGTAGATGCAACGATAAATAAATGATGAAGAAAAACGATACTCCTTTTCAACTGTTTCAAATGCAACTCCAGAAAGAAAAACATGATTCAAATGCAAAGTTGCCACCGAGAGCTGTCCAGTAACCTACACTACACATGAAGGGGTCAAAATAGGAAGGTTGAAAGAATCGTTTTTTATTTTGTTTTGTTTCTGTTTTCGTGAAGAATGTAATCAAATTAGAACACTTTTCAGTTTATCTAGGTGTTTCTCGTTACCCTCTCCATCAATTTCTTTGCTTCGTTGGGCCTAAATTTGGCCCGGCACGGTTTAGGCACGGCCTGATTGCCCGCTTCGCCCCTCCCAAAAGGCAGTCGCCAGTCGAGTACTCGAGTCCCCACTCCCGGTTCGGCTCCTCTGGTCCTCCCTAACCCTAACCCTAGCCGCCCGCCGCCCACCGACTCGCCTCCTCGGACCTCGGCTGAGTCGGCTACTCGGCTACTTGGCTCCTCCTCCTCCGCTCCCGTCAGCGCCGTCGCGGCGTCGCTTGATCGCCTGCCGCGTGCGCATGCTCGCCGGCTCGCCAGTCGTACCCTCCCAAAAGCCAGTCTGCCACGGGCCACCGCGTAGTCGCCCACCCAACTCCCCAGCATTCCAGCTCGGCAGCAACCCTTCGGCGGTTCGGCACTCCTCCAGTCCTCCCTAACCCTAACCCTAGCTGGCCGCCGCCTCTCTCGGTCTTGGGCCTCGACCTCTCCTGCGCTGGCCTCTGTCTCTGATGGATCCGACGTCCGTCGACTACGACATGGCCATGCAGGGAGATGGCGCTGAGGCCGGAGCCGGCCACGACATGGGCTTCGGCGCTCAAGATTTGTTCGGGGTTGGCATTGATGGCGATGCAACTGCGGCTGCGGATGCGGATCACCTTGATGCTCAAGGTCGGTCAAGCAGTTCTGCTTCTGCAAGCACCTGCGCCAAGCGTCAGAAGAAATGCACTTCTGAAGCCTGGGATGATTTTCAGAAACTCTCTCGCGTCATCGATGGTAAGGTGGTCAGGTATGGTGCTAAGTGCAATTTCTGTAAGAAGGTGTTGTCTGCTCCATCAAGTAGTGGTACTGGTCATTTGCTACGTCATCGAAAATCTTATGCTCTTAAACATAGTCGTGCTAGATCTAATCAAACTTTGCTTAATATAAATGTTGATGGTTCTGTTTGTCATTGGGAGTACAATGCTGATGTTGCCCGTACTGAACTTTGTCGATTGATTGCTCGTTTAGACCTTCCTTTGGGTTTTGGTGCCACTGATGCTTTTGAGGAGTATATTAAAATTGCTCATAATCCTAGATATGCTCAAGTTAGTAGACAAACTACTAGTAGGGATTTTATTAAGCTTTTCAATCAAATTCGTGTTGCTCTTAAGGATTCACTACAATCTTGTTCAGCTGTTTCAATTACTTCTGATATCTGGAATGGCAATGCTAAGAAAGATTATCTTAGTGTTGTTGCTCATTTTGTTAGTCCTGATTGGGAACTTGAAAAAAGGTTGCTTGGCTTGAGATTGATTGATGTTTCTCATAATGGACCAAATATTGCTTCTCGTGTTAACAATGTTCTTGATGAGTGGGCCTTAACTAATAAGGTTTTCTCATTCACAATTGATAATGCTTCTGCCAATGCTACTGCCATGACTTATATCACTCCTGTGTGCTATGGATATATTGGTTCTCTGTTTTTGCATCAAAGATGTGCATGTCATATTCTGAATCTTATTGTTAAAGCTGGCTTAACAGAGTTGAAGCAATTTGTTAAGGACTTTAGAACTGTGGTTTCTTTTTTGAATTCTCCTAATCAACGAATTGCATCATACAAAACTTATTGTCTTGCTTTGGGTGTAAGACCTAGAAAGTTTCAGTTAGATATGGATGTGAGATGGAACTCTACTTATCTCATGTTGAAACATCTTGTTCCATATCAGGGCACATTCTCACCTTTTATTGAAACTGAATACCAAAAAATTCATGGGAAGTCACTACTTAGTGATGATCATTGGCAGGTTGCTCACAAAGTTTTGAATTTTTTAGAGATATTTTATGAATCTACAGTTGCTTTGTCTGGTATTTATTACCCCACTGCTCCTCTCATGTTATATTATATTCTTGATATTGCTGGGCACTTGCACACTTTTTAAAATGATGAACTGTTGTGTGGTGCAGTGGCAGTGGCTAGAATGAAATCCAAATTTCTAAAGTACTGGAAGACAATCTCTTTGCTCTATTCATTTGCTTTTGTTTTAGACCCCAGAGCTAAGATGAGGGGTTTCATGAACATATTGAACTTGCTTTCTAACCTTGCTGATATCGGTTATGCTGCTTATTATGACAATGTTCGTTCTGAACTAACAAGTGTTTTTTCCAAGTATGAAGCAAAATTTGGTACAGTTAGACTACAGCGACAAACACCACCTGTAACTGTCGCTGGCAGGAGGAGAACTGCATGGGGGAAGATGTTTGGTGCTCCTGGATTAGCTGAAACTTCGTCAACATCTGCTACACCTGCTGCTCCTTCATTAGCTGCACCTCCTCAAGCTTCTGAGCTGTCATCGTATTTAGACAGTGATCCAATTACTCAATACGATGATGACTTCAACATTCTAAGCTGGTGGCAGGATCATAAGCATTCATTACCGGTGCTATCCATCTTAGCTAGAGATGTTATGATGGTTCCTGTTTTCACTATTAGTTCAGAATCAACTTTCTCTCTTGTTGACCGGGTCATTGAGGAGCGTCGACGATGCTTGAAGAGCGAGATGGTGGAGATGATTTCATGCGTAAAGGATTGGAAGCTTGCAGCCGCTCGAGGGCAGCACACGATGGAGAATGAAGACCTTAAGCTCGCCTCCGCTGACATGTACTTGGACCATAACGATGTTGACGAGACTGAGTGAGAGTGTGCCGTAGCTGTACTCTTTTTCTTCTAGGGTTTTCTCATGTAGGTTGTAGTTTCATGAGTTTTTACCTAGCAAGGTTTTTAACCAGGCAGCGTTAACGTTGAAGACGGCTCAAACCTCACAAAGTCTATAATGGACATTTGAACTTTATGTTATATTGTTATGTATGGATCTGCTGTTATGAAATCTAGAGTTCTGGACTTAAAGCAAATATCTATTTGTTTTTGTAATTGCTATAGAATTCTGGTTATTGAATTTATAACTTGCTTGTAGACTTCATCAAATATTATATTTGTTTTTTCATTAATCAATCTATCTGTATTCTGTTCATGGAATTATTAGATCTGGATGTCAAATCTGTTCAAATCCTGTGAAATGCTTTTGAAAATGATGTTTTTTTGTGTTTTTTAGTGAATTTTCGACGGGCTAAAACCGTGCTTTCGGGCCTAGTACGGCATGGGCCCGATTTGAAATTCGGGCTGGCCCTGGCATGCTTAATACACTGCCGTGCCGTGCCGTGGGCCGGAGAAGCGGCCCGTGGTACAGCACGGCACGGCCCGACAAAATATATGGGCCCGTGTCGTGCCTCTTCACTAAGGCCCGAGCACGACCGGGCCGTGCCTGGTCGACCCGAATTACAGATATAGCGGCGGGGAAAAACAGAGGAGCTCGACAAGGAGCGGCAATGGCGGCTGGTTGGCGTATCTGTAGGCAAAGGGGCTGGCTCTATTTTTATCCTGGGCTCGCCACGATGCTTTGCTACGTGCCTATGCAGACCTTGCGACGCTTCTTTCCTAGGGCACCTCTCCCGTGTTGTCTGACCCAAACGGTATAGAGGCAAGCTGATGGCAAGACGGCTCATCACCCCAGTCCCCTATGCACCTGTTCCAGTTGTTCTTCATGCTCATGACCATGGGAAGAGTCATCGCCGATACCCGCAGCTTGACGTTCAACCTAGCACATGATGGCGACGCCACGCGCTCCATCCTCCAAACACTGGATCGTGAACCGCTGATCCAAGACGACGAGGGTGCCGTTGAGTCATGCAACGAGAGACAAAAACAAAAGGAAGGAGATCAATGGCGGCGCCATCAAGTTCATGAACTTGCATTTCAGCTACCCAACACGACTGGAGGTGGTCGTGCTCAACGGGTTCAGCGTAGAGATCGGCGTGGGGAAGACGGGAGCATTGGTGGGGTTGAGCGGGTCAGGCAAGTCTACATTGATCGGCCTCATCGAGTGCTTCTACGACATGCGTAGGGGCTAGGTCCTTATCGACAGCAGGGACAACAGGAGCTTCGGGCTGGCGCACCTCCTGTCTGATATCATGCTCGTCAGGCAGAAGCCCACACTCTGCTCCGCATGGTACGTGGCAGTCCTTCATGTCCAGGCTCGGCAGCGTCCTGGTCATCCGCGAGCACGCGTAGGGAGGGCAGGCACGTCTTTGTTGCTTCCATCTGCATCATCCTGTCGGGAATGTAAGTGATGAGGTATGCCATCTGCTGGTGCTCATTGACATCATTGGCGCATTTTGTCGTTGGCTCAAACAAGAATCTCATTTGGTTGCTTCGAGGTT
Source organism: Oropetium thomaeum (assembly GCA_001182835.1). NCBI lineage: Eukaryota > Viridiplantae > Streptophyta > Magnoliopsida > Poales > Poaceae > Oropetium > Oropetium thomaeum. Next base: position 707,096 of record LFJQ01000091.1, on the reverse strand, counting down.
ATTTTAGGTCAATGATGATGGCGCTGCTGAACCTGTTGTACTTCGTCGACTCCACGACACCAGCGGCGCGGATGCTCGAGATGATCGACACGCTCCCCAGCCTCTAAAAGCGGCTGCGGCAACAAGGGCGCCACCACCGCCTGGGATATCTGGGGCCCAAACTAGATTGGGCGTTCTGGGATACCGGCTGACCTCTAGGTGGACCCCCTGGGCCTGGGCTTCAGTGGGTTGCCTCTCTTGATGGCCCTCATCCCATGTATGGGTGGCCCGACATTGCTCGGACCTGTTTGCTATGATTTTGGATTCTCTAATCCTCGTTCTTAGGCCTAATTCATAGAGAGAGTGTTTCTCTCTTTGTAACTTGTGTTTTCTCCAATAAATCACGTACATACGAATATTCACCAACAATTATGAAATTTGTTAGTAATAACTCCTACCACTAGCATAGGTGTTGACTTATGAAGCTTTTATGCAGGAATTTATCGGTCAAATTTGGTACTTAAGGACCGTCAATAGTGGTCGAGAGCTAATAGTAACAACGCTCGTCAGCTGATCGGATGCCGGTTCCCCGACTAACCATCCCATTAAGTTCCAGGAGGTTGCTAATTGGAATGGCGCGGCAGACGGAGAAATACATATCTTACTGGAGTCGGCGCCCTCGATTTCGGTGGTCTGATGGCGGATCTCCGTCGTCTCCATTCGATTCTTTCCGATTGAACTTTGCGATTTGTATACAATTCGTATTCGGCGTGTGCTCTAAACCTAATTACCTTTGTATTATATACTCCGTTTCCCCCCTATGAAGGCTGCTCAGATTATGCGTGTGTGGTTGCTGGGCTTTAACAGAATTTGGCCCAGCCCAGTCTCCTTGGCTGTCCCTTGGCCCCTCAACCCACCCTCCCCCCGGCCGAGGTTTTAGGCCGTTAGCACGCAGCCTCCGCCTCCGCTTCCAAGTTCCCACCTCTGTCCTCGCTACTGGAACAGAGGAGTGTAGCAGGGGAACGGAAAGAGACACGGCTCGAGCTAGGGGCGGCGGCGGCAAGGCGATGGGGAAGAAGCAGAAGAAGCTGGGGAAGGGAAAGGAGAAGACGGAGCGGAAGACGGCAAAGGGCGAGGAGAAGCGCGCCCGCCGCGAGGCACGCAAGATCGGCGAGGAGGACGACATCGACGCCATACTCGTCAGTAATCTCTCTCTCTCTCTCTCTCTCTCTCTCTCTCTCTCTCTCTCTCTCTCTCTCTCTCTCTCTCTCTCTCCCGGCCCTCAACCCATCTCACACGGTTGTGATTGCTTGCTCACCGATCCCAAAGCAGCCAAAATCACCCGCTAGCAGCTCGTGCTCAATCGGTTCATTTCCTGAAACATCTGATATCTATTGCTGATCGTGCATTTTGTCCCTGGGGGCAGTGCTTTGCAAATCGCGTCACCTTCTGGATTTTAGACAATACTATGATCAGCCTGGCTGTAGTTCCTTGCTGTCGCAGCCATGCTGTTTATCGTATCTTCCTTTTTTTTTAAAGATGTTTATCGTGTCTTCTGATTCTTCCTTGGGATATTTGATTGCAGAAAAGCATACAGAAGGAGGAAGCAAAGAAGAAGGAGGTCCATGTGGACGAAAATGTTCCTGCACCATCTCCTCGATCCAATTGCTCAGTAAGGAGCTGTAGAGCTTGAAACAAATGTGGACTCATTCCATTTGTATCTAAAATTTCAGCTTTTCAAGTAAATTCGAAAGATTTGTCAAAGTATAATATTGTTTTCTGTAGCTTACCATAAATCCCTTGAAAGAGACAGAATTAATCCTCTATGGGGGAGAGTTCTACAATGGTAAAAAGGTGCGGATCATGCTTCTTGAGATTTACATATGTACAATATACTTTAATTAATGGTTTGACCTTATCTTTCCAGAGTTATACAAATTACCATATTTACTTTACTGTGAGCAGTTTCCATCTTAATGCAATTTTGTTTGGCCTATTTCTTTTAAATTTTGTTACATTCTTCTAGATTTTAACATATTGTAATGATGAATAACGTTGGCATTCTTGTTTTTGCAGACCTTTGTTTATGGTGATCTTTATCGCTACGACGTGGAAAAAAATGAATGGAAATTGATATCTAGTCCTAATAGTCCACCTCCACGAAGCGCTCACCAGACAGTAACCTGGAAGAATAACATATACATGTTTGGTAATAGAACATTACTCTGGAGAGGGTGTTTTATTCGTAACAGTACTGATTCAGTGTTAATGGTTAACTTATCCCTTTTATTCATGTTTCAGGTGGGGAATTTACTTCACCAAACCAAGAACGGTTCCATCATTACAAGGTAGAAAGCTAAGTGTGCTTGTGAAATTTGCTGCTTACGCTTTTGTGAAGTTTTATTGTCAATTTGAACTTAGACATCCGTACTGATATTCATTTGTGTACATAATTGTAGTTCAAAGCTCTTTAGTAGAGACTCACTAACATATTTAGTCTTTCCACTATTAATTGGAGATGGATATTACTCTTCAACATGCTTGACCAATCTTTTTTTGTGTGTGTGCATACATATGTGCTGTTCTTTTTCCGATTTCATCCTTTCATTCCGAGATATGTGTAGTTTCTTGATTGACTTTTCACTGTAGGACTTTTGGACACTGGATCTGAAAACAAATCAATGGGAGCAAATTCTTGCAAAGGGGTGTCCAAGTGCACGTTCAGGCCACAGGATGGTTAGTGCTTCCATGTAAAATCATAGTATATTTAATGTTCTACTAAAAGTTGTAGGAAACATAAGTTTCTGGTGCAAGTTGAAGATAATATTCTGCTTTATTATGATTAATAATAGCTGTGAAATCTCAAGAATTTAAATATGATAGCAAAAGTATCCGTTCATAATATGATTTAGCATAATTTTAGCTAAACTCTAGATACAAATCAGAGAGGTCATTTTATCTTTTTCCTTTACATATGAAACCCATGATCATTTTTTTTTTTGAGCATTACTCCATGATCGCTTTGGCGTCTTCCATTTAAACAATTTTGTGCCATTCATGTTTCTTTTCCTACAGATTCTTTACAAACACAAGATTGTGCTATTTGGCGGTTTTTATGACACTCTTAGGGAAGTGAGGTCAGTATAGTAGAACTTTGTAACTCTTGCTTTTACCTAGGGATCTAAATATTTTAGTAAGAGTTATATATAGATCCAAAATTTGATAATACTAATGTTTACTTTTGATCATCCACAAAGTAGCACAGACTGAACTGATGTCTGACTTTACTTGATAATTATATCCTTCCCCAGGTACTACAATGATCTGCATGTTTTTGATTTGGATCATTTCAAGGTAAGTTATGCTGATCTTTCATTTAACATGCTATCAACATTAGTTATCACTTGCTAGTATATAAGGCCCACAAATTTAATATTCTTATTGGGTACTTTGGTCTTTTAGTGGGAGGAAATCAAGCCCCACCCTGGATGCTTATGGCCAAGTCCAAGAAGCGGCTTTCAATTTGCTGTCTACCAAGATCAGGCAAGCATATATTCTCGTTTTCCTATATTGTTTGGTTGCTGTCATGTATTTATTTGCAGCCTTGACTTTATATTAATGTGTCACAAATGTTTGAGAGAGTTCATTTATTTTGATATTTAATTGTTTACTTGAAAAGTGTTGCGTACTTGGATCTTGTTACTGGTATACATTTACATCAGGGTAAACTTCTAGTATTAGCCAATGGCATGGTAAAGAATAAATGCAATCTGTTAACCTATATTTTTTCTTGCTAGTTGTGGTGACAGTTGATGTGCGGATCTTAGTTCGATCAAATGATTTTTTTTTTCTCTTTCTTTTTTTCTTTTTGAGAACATCATTTTCCTTTCTCTAGTCAACAAGTAACTGCATATAAGCATATTTGGTTTTCTCTGCCAATAGCTGCACGACAAATTATGGGTTTATGGGGCACATGAACTGGTGAGGTTGGAGTTGTGATGAGTTGTCTTCTACTCGTCTTGTTTGCAAAAGTATTTATGCTCGCTTTATGTGCAGATATATCTGTATGGTGGGTACTTTAAAGAAGTTTCTTCTGACAAAGAAAAAGGAACAGTTCATGCAGATATGTGGTCTCTTGATCCTCATACTTGGGAGTGGAATAAGGTGAAAACTTATTCGACTATTGTAATTGCTTAATATATTTTATGTCTAATAGTTTCTGCGTCGACAATATTCTGAAGTTGGCTTCAAAATCTAAATTATTCACAGGTTAAGAAGACGGGGATGCCGCCGGGTCCTAGGGCTGGATTTTCAATGTGTGTTCACAAGAAAAGGGCAGTTCTTTTTGGTGGTGTGATAGATATGGAAGTTGAAGGTTTCAACTGAAGTCTGATTTCTTGCTCATACTTGACTGAATATATATTTGGTGTGTAATGTTGTGTTCTGTAATTTGTTGACTGAAATGATTAGGATACCCGTTTAAGTTATTTGGGTGTACTTCTCTTATTTCCAAATCCTATTTTTGAGCAATGATCTAGGGAAAAATTTGTAGGGAACCTAGCCTGGACAAACCAATGTATATTGGAAAGCTCAATATTTATAAATCTGTAATGGTCATCAAGGTCCACCTCAAATGCAATATTTGATGTTTCCACAGCCCGTTCTTTCAAAAGCCCAGGAATTTATTTTATCTTGAAAGATTACACAGTGATTTGCTAGCTCCACTTATAGATGTTGCCTGCTTCGAGAAGATATACATAATTGCTCGATTTGCCTGATTGCTCGATTTCACTGGAAAATTTCTGCTGATCATGCTTCCGAATTTCTGGGATTGCAGGTGATGTTCTTATGAGCATGTTTATGAATGAGCTGTACGGTTTCCAGTTGGATAATCATCGTTGGTATGTTCACCATATCTTAAACATTGTGTTCATTTCTCCCCCAAGATAAATTTGCTCAGTGCACAAATTAATGCAACTGAACTTGCACAGGGTATGTAATTGTCATAGATGTCAGGGCGCTAGCAATATTATATAGCCAGGAATTTCATCCTTTATTGGATAATTCTAGGCATATTAAATCAGATAACACAAACTCTTTTTGCGTGTGCATGACAAACCATTGTAACTGAAGTGTGCCTTTTTCATCTGCTCATCTTATTGAGTTCAACGTTCCTTGTTATCCTTTTTTGGTAGTTCAGATAGCTTAAATATTTCGAAATTCATATCAGATACCCTTGGGATCCCATTCTCCCAGCAAATATTTTGCTTTGGAGGAACTATTCAGTGATGATCATGGATTCAACTAACCCGATTAACTTTTGTGGTTCACAGTTTAAGTGCCACTGGAGCCTGCATGTGAAAGATTGTTTTCTTATTTAGCTTATAAGTTTTGTTTGTATGTTGAATGGACTGTTTCCCTTCAATTTCTCAGGTATCCATTAGAGCTCAGGAAAGACAAGCCTGCTAAAAACAAGGTGATTCCTCAAATGTAGTCGTGTTCAGCTACTAATGTTTTCAGTCGATACAAGATATCGGATTGAAGCTTATGGTGTCATCTACGTCACAGGAATCTGTTCCAACCTAGTAGAAGTTTATTGTACAGATTCTAGCTATTGAAAATATGCATATGTTTTGCATTTAAAACGTAAAAAATATTGCAATGTATGGCTCTTTGCTTAAAGAATTTATTGGTAATGATGTTTTTTCATGAATAGGCAAGGGATAGCAAAAGAAAAGAATTGGTGAATGATGTCGAAGCTAACCTAGCTAATGAGGAGGATGAGATCATGGAGGATGTAGAAGAAGCTACTGATAGACAATCTGAAGTCCATGGAGTTTCTAATCACCTGACCAAGAGTCTGACCATTGCTAAAGCCGGTTCAAGCAAAGGCATAGATGTTCCTTCTGATTCCACAACACAAGAAGCACCACCTGAGGTAATTTTGATCTCTGAAATTTGCATTGCAATGATACTTATGTTGCTCATTGACTTTTGATATGAACAGGCTGTGAAGCCCATTGGTCGCATCAATGCATGCATGGCCATGGGGAGAGATACACTCTACTTATATGGAGGGATGATGGAAGTGAAAGATACAGAAATTACCCTTGATGATCTGTACTCCCTCAACCTTAGCAAACTTGATGAGTGGAAGTGTATCATACCGGTTGGTAGCAGATTGGGCGTCTTTTTGCCATTTATTTCGACCGGAATACGAGAATGCAGCAAATTTACTTTTACTCATATCATAACTGTACCTGTTTATTGTGGATTCATAATTACTATCCTTTTATTCAGGCTTCTGAATCAGAGTGGTTAGAAGTTTCTGAAGATGAGGATGACGATGATGATGAGGCGGATGATGATGATGGTAGTGGGGGGGATGCTGACCAGACAGATGAAGATGAAGATGAGGTACATCTTGGTACTTAAAGGCTCTTATTTTTTGTTTCCATGGAATCCAATGAGATCCCAGATTAGATTACACTGCAGTCATTTTGTTATATACACAGTATGAAATATAGTATTTGGCAAGTCTAGTAAGGTTCTACATTTCTTATCATGCAAAAAGCACATATGTTTTTGCAAAAAAAAGCAAGGGGTCTTAACTTGCCCTTTCCCCGCTACCTGTAGAAGCCAATCTGCTAGGTATGTACCTTTAGAATCCAATGACTGGAAGTGTTTGACTAAAACACTGGATGGCTTAGGGAAACATCTCATTTATACTTTCTACCTTAGGAAGGGTAATTGTAGCCTTGGAAGCTTCAGTGTCCTTATAGTCTTGGAAGCGTCATGTTCATGCTTTATTCGTACTACCTGTAGCATGTTGCTCAGAATTAGTATGTAGCTTCGATCGTAGTATGCTGATATGGCATTCTGTATCTTGAATGCTTGCCCTTAAGTAAGAGTGCTGTACATACTTTACTTGGAAATATTACTATGCAACTCTAAAAGGCAACATTTTGGCTTCTACATGACTTGGAACTTCTATCACATCCTTTGAAGTTCATAATATCTCCATTTCACTCATCTAAGATATTGTACTAAAGATCATGAAGGCTATCCAGGCACTCGGGCATTATAGAAGTTCCCAAACTTGTTCGTCTATTCACCGTTTTAAAGTTGTAGCTTTGCATGGGATACAACTTTTTTTTCCTTCTCAAAAACAGTATCTTCTGTAGCTACAAAATTCTGACATCAGTCTAGCTTGATATTTGTATCTTAGAAAAAAGGTATACAGCTGAATGATTTCCATCCTTCGATTTTTTTCCCTAGCTTTTCTTTTAGGTTTATACTGGTTTAATTTCTATTATTATTGTTTGCTGCTTATTGTGTGCTTATTTATCTATACTCCTCATTGTGCCTTTGTAGTCTGATGGTGATGCTGAGAAGAATGTAGATATGTCCAGTGCTGTATCTCTACTGAAGGGTGAAAATAAGACTATACGTAGAAAAGAGAAGCGTGCTCGGATAGAACAAATCAGGGTCATCCTTGGTCTTTCTGATTCACAAAGGACTCCTATGGTAATACTGTAGAATATCTTTCTTTATTTTATGTTGCTTTTGAACTTGTTCTTTCCGTTGTTTCCCAGCTGCAACGTTGAGGTTCCTTTATATGTTTATTTTTGAGGAAATGTTGGCCAACTATTTTCACTTATGTTTATGTCCATCTGTTCATTTTGACAGCCTGGGGAATCCTTGAGAGATTTCTACAAGAGAACAAATATGTACTGGCAAATGGCTGCCTACGAGCACACTCAACACACCGGCAAGGTTATTTTCTGTTGCCTAAAACTCCGCTTTAGTCATATTTTTCCTGAGCTCCCGAAAGTATAATCTTGCGTATACATGGCAGGAGCTCCGCAAAGATGGATTTGATCTTGCTGAAACTCGATACAAGGAACTTAAACCCATACTTGATGAGGTAATTGCCGTGCTCGCAGGCATTTGAACAAAACGTATCGTGGTCGGTAGTATATATTCACTCACTCTTGTGCATCATATTCAGCTTGCTGTGCTGGAGACCGAACAGAAAGCTGAGGAAGAGGCCAGTGCGTCAGCAAATTCCAAGGACACGAAGAGAGGCAAGCCGAAGAGTGCAGGAAGATAGTTTTTTCTCTCTCTTTTTTTCCAGAAAATTTGTAAGCGTGATCTCAAGCTCGCTCAGGAAGATGATCTCAAGTGTGATTCACGTGATTCAGGATGTAGTGACGTAATAATTTTCCTCTAAATTGAATATGCCGTGAGATATTTTTGCTTGCAATGGTATTGGTACGTATGCCTTTCGGGAAGCAGTACTCGTAAAGCAAATGCATTTTGCCTGTGCGGCACACCGCACCAGCTCCATCAACGGACAACTGCCAGTGCATCACCATCCCTCGCTATATCTACTCCACGCCATCCTCCAACCCCGATCGCACAACTGCGCACCGTCCTGGAGAACGAAGGCTGGCACTCCTCTCCGTTTCCATGGCCGGGGCGGCGTGCGCGCGTGTACAGTCCGCTTGGGCGCTGGGGCTCGCGGCCGCGGGGCTCCTCGTGTGCGCTCGCGCCGCGGCGCGCCTCGCGCTGTGGTTCCACGCGGCGTTCCTCCGCTCCGCGAAGCCGCTGCGCCGCCGCTACGGCACGTGGGCCGTTGTCACGGGCGCCACGGACGGCATTGGCCGCGCGCTCGCCCTCCGCCTCGCCGCCGCGACCTGGTCGAGCTCGTGCTCGTCGGCCGCAGCCCCGACAAGCTGGCCGCCGTCTCTTCCGAAATCAAAACCAGGCACCCCGGGACCCTGGTCCGCACCTTCGTCCTCGACTTCGTCGACGGGGGCGGCCTCGCCGAGAAGGTGGACGCGCTCGCGGAGTCCCTCCGCGGGCTCGACGTCGGCGTGCTCGTGAACAGCGCGGGCCTCTGCTACCCGTACGCGCGCTACTTCCACAAGGTGGACGAGGGGCTCGCGCGGGACCTGGTGCGGCTCAACGTCGAGGCGCTCACGCGCGTGACCCACGCCGTGCTCCCCGGCATGGTGGAACGCGGGAGGGGCGCCGTGGTGAACATCGGCTCCGGCGCCTCCTCCATCCTGCCGTCCTACCCTCTCTACACTGTCTACGCGGCCACCAAGGCGTGAGTTCTCCTCGTTTCCCTGTCCTTCACTGCTTTACATCTGTCTCCCGGAATGGCGGGAATGCTCAGTTTCAAATCTGAACGGACCTTCCCTTCTTTTTTTTTAAAAAAAAAATGAACGTGTATGATTATAATTATTCAAAAACAATGTTCATTGTTTGTCAGCTATGTTGAACAATTCTCAAGAAATCTCTATGTCGAGTACAGGAGCAAAGGGATCGACATTCAGTCCAGGTATATGAACATACATCTTTTTAATTTGGCCATTGATTTCCTTGAATCGCAACCAATTTTTATAGTAACAGAATACAAAGCTGCTAACTGGTCTATTATCAAAGACCAGGAATTGCATTCCAGAGGACATGGTTTTGTCATGCTGTATCGACCAGAACTTGTCGTATCAGATTTGCATGATTTTCGCATGCTGTCCATCATTCCTTTCAGAGTCCTTTTATGCTCTTAGATGGTTGATGGTTCGAACAGTGAACTGATACGTTTATTTGCCTGAAAATGAAATGAAACCCGGTATACATCAGTGCCCTGTGTTGAACCTTCCAACTGCACTTTGTCTTCCACACGTGAAGTGAAACCAACATCTGAACTCGCTCTGGTGTTCATCAAACAGCTTGTTGCAGCCTAGAGTAGTATTTTGTATCGTGTAGTTCCTTAATTACTCCAGTCTAATACATAAAATAATTTGCCTCATCTGACATCGACTAATCTTTCTGTGATCCGCACGCGTATATATATGGTCGATGATCATCAGGTGCCCATGTACGTGGCGACGAAGATGGCGTCCATCCGGACCCCCAGCTTCTTCACGCCGTCGCCGGAGACGTACGCCCGCGCCGCCGTCCGCTACATCGGGTACGAGCCCGTGTGCGCGCCGTACTGGCCGCACGCGGTGCAGTGGTTCATCGCCTCCCTGTTCCCCGAGCCCGTCGCCGACAAGCTCCTCCTCGACATGGGCCTTGGCATCCGCGCCAAGGGCCGCAGGAAGAAGAGCAGGGCACAGTGATGAGTCTGTCGGTCGATCGGTAACGGCGGCCGGCATGTCTCGAGATTCAGCAGACACGCTCTTCTGCTCCTCATCACTTCATCAGTCTTCAAACAAGTGACTAGTTGGCGTGGGGATGTCGTCCATATATATCGAAAAAATGTTTTTTTACTAGGTTGAGAGTTGAGACCGTTTTTGTGTGTTGTATGGTTGAGAATAATTTGAGATGTGGCCATGGAAATAAAAATCCTAGTTTGATTATCTTTGTCAGCAGTCTTCTGTCATGGGATTGTTGCTGCGGCACAACTGAGCTCACCACCGGCCGTGCGGACGGACACAATGGGACTTTGCCTTTAGATTTCGTTCAGCTTGATTGTCTTTTTTTTTTTTTGGGAGAGTTTTGAGGGAAAGTTGAGAAGACTCAAATAATAATTGATTTTGAGAAATTCATAAACCACTCCATAATTCATTTGAAGTTTCAAATTCTCATCCATAAAAGATTTTTTACAAATCCCCTTGTATTTTATTGAAAATAACATCCTGGTTTGTGAGTGCTTAAACCTCATATTGTATAATTTTATAGACAAACTACTTTAATAACATCATTGAAAGAGGTTAAACATAAAAAGGTATGGAAACTATCCCAAATATTTAGAACCGAAAGGAAATTATCCAAATATGAAAGATATATTGAACATAAATATACGTGGGATGCCGTTTAAACTCTCTAAAGTTACTCTCCAAAATTATAAGTTTGATATGGATACCCAGTGCTCCAAATGAATTAAAATAGGTTGCATGAATTAAACATGTGTGAGTTGCGGGTGATACTTATTTGAAATAAAATGTTTTATGAATAGAAATCTCAAACAGGTCAAATTACAACTGACATATATAGTGGTTTATACAATTTTCCTTTTCTGTAAGTGTCAATCACTCATGAATTAACATATTTCTTATTAACTGAATAGTGTGATCCTAAAAAGTTACTAGCACTTAATAAGCACCCTTTGGAGACGAAATTTAATAAGTCTTTTTTTTAAAAAAAAAAGGCGATTAGGCATTCGAAACGCGGTGCTCAATAAATACGCCCTTGACCTAAACCATCAAAAACCCACGACGCTCCTCTGTCCCCGCCGTTTTCTCCCGCTAGCGGCGGCCGCTCCACCGCGATGGCCGCCCCGCCGTCGCCGCGGCCGACGAACGCGCAATCCAACAGCGGAGATTCCCCCATCTCCCTCTTCCTCGACACCGACCTAGGCACCCACTTCGCCATACTCGTCGGCCCCGACACTACCTTCCGCCGCCTAAAGTGTACGCCCCTGACGCCTCGTGTCCTCCCTTCCTTACTCTCGAACCGCGGGCATCGCAATTGATACTCGTGTTGTTCTCTACGCAGCGCAGGTGGCCTTGGAGCACGCTGCGGCCTTCCCCGATGTCGGCTCCGTCGCCGTCAAGTCCTTCGAGGTGTTATTTCGTGGCTCTGATCGCCGTTTGTTTTCCCAGTGAATCGCTGTGATTACATAAGCTTATCGGGTCCACTTAGATGTATTTTGGCTTAGGGCAGAGTTGATTTTGTGCTTATAAGTGCGCCTCAGAATTTCTCAGAGCGTTTCAGTGATTTAATCAGTTAGGGAATGAGTTGCAGAAATGATTCTGTGCTTATAAGTCTGATTTCTCAATGTTGCATGAAGTCTCACAGGCTAATTAGTACTACTTTGTTGTGGCAATATTATCCCTATTATCTCTTCCCTTTGGCAAACGAAAATCTTCTCCTCTGGAGTGGTAGCCTCTTCCTCATTAATTGGAAATTGCAATAGCTAATATAGTTATTAGTTAATGCTCTATGATAATTTATTGTGGCCTTGGTAATCGGTCGTCACGTATTGAACATGATAACACATTATGTCCATCTGCGTGAACGAAAAGTCATGATATCAAATACTCTCTTTTTCAGACAATTGATGAGTAACTATCAATTTAGCATTTGCTACCATGTATCATATAGAAACCTTGCAAAGGGTACTAGAAGCTTCTAAGAATGTTTGCTTTTTGTCAGGTCCGTCGGAGGGGTGCATTGTATCACCTCTCTGACTCAATGACAGTCACTAGTGCCTTCACCAGAGCCAAGGGTGGATGCTTTCTTCATGTTAAGATGGCAGTCACCGCAGTGGCTACGCGTTGCCAAAGTACTCCAGAAATCGATGGAAAGAGAAGTGGTGAAGGTCACATTGGAATTCATGTGGAGAAGCATGTTAGGGACCTTCCTTCTGTGACACTGGAAGTTTCTAATGATGTTCCTACACATGGATTTGGAGGTACATTCTAAGAATTAAATGTGACATACCAAGTTACATTACTACTCCTTCCCATTTTCCCTTTTGTTGATAAAGGTATTACCGGTATGTTTGGTTAATTATCATTCATTTGAGTTGGATCAAGTTTATGCATTCCCAAAGTGAACCTTTGTTGCATGCTTCTAGCCATTGAGTTGGTTCGAGTTTAATATAAATGTAAAATGTGTTTCTAGCCTGGCTGAAGCTAAAACTCCACAGGCTGGCTGTGTTGATGAGTTGTTGATTCATTCATGATTAAAACATTCTCATATGTATGCATTTTTTGTTGGAAAAGAAGATGTGGCTATTAGTCTTGAGTCATCACCCTTGAAGCTTGAGGTTGAAGCTGCTTTTTTTCAGATCTAATAATTTAGTCCCCCTTTTTCACATCGTATTTTGTTACCGTATATTATTAATTTATCTCTGTGGCCTCTTCTGAAGGTGTTGATGCTACTGCAGTGTCAAATAATGTTGCACCTGATGCAGTGCCAGATGATGCCCTGCTGCCATCCTCATCACAGCTGGATACTGCAACAAAGACTGAAGCACAAGGTCTGGCAAGTGATGCAGATATCGATAAATCATCGAAGCAAACAAATATCTCTCATGTTGTTGAGGCAGATGCGAAGGAAGATGTTTTGCACGACGATTGCGTTGATGGTGATGTTTGTGAAAATAAGCAAATTAGGATGGAGGAGGATGTTTTGGGACAGACACATGCTGCAGATGATATTTCTCAAGAAAAAGAGCTTAAAAAAGCTAAGAGGAATTATTCTGTTCACATTTCAGCTACAGATCATAGAATAACTAATGAGTCTGACACTACGGGTATTAATAAATCAGTTAGGGCTCCATTGGAAACAAACCCTACTCATGGGGAACATTCAAATACTTCTTTTGGGCAAGAAGTAAATGACAATATACCTGGGGATTCTCTCCGGATGAAAACTCCAAGGACTGTTGTAAAAAAGAAGAAAAGGAAAAGTTGTCAGTCGGCATCTTCTGGAATTGTTTCTGGCCAAGAAGCAACGAAATTACCAACAGCGGCTGTGAAATTATCAAATTCAGGTAAAATACTGTGTTATAAAATGGCTAAGGGCAACATGGCAGTAATATTATTTATGTGTGTTATTTTATGGTACATTACTCATACCTTCTGAAGCTTGTCTCAAGTTTATCATTAGATATTCTTTATGTTTGAAGTAACAACAAATATTTAATGGCATGCATGATACCTTGATGTTTCTTGTTGCCAAATGTTTAGCTTGGGTTCTTTCCCAAGTTATCAAATATCAAGGCAAAATTGTTCAATAATTTTGTGGCTTAAAACTCTCAAAATGATCTGTAATATAAAAAGGAAAAGTTCAAATCCACCTCATTAGAATATATGTTCTGCAGCCTTTGGTTGCTCTTGTAGAGATATTAATTTCCTTCTCTTTCAATTATTCAGGTACTGATGCTTATGAGGTTGATCTGACTAACAGAGATGGAAGTAAAGCCAGATCATCTGTTTTGCTTTTATCATCAGAACCCAATGATGGATACCAGGGAGGGAAACATGTTCAGCTTGTGAACAATGCCGAGGCATATACTGATTTAACTTCTGAACAAGGGTGTGACAATGTGCATAATGATGATAGAAAACCTTCCATAGGAGATGCCATCAACTCCACTGCTGAAGTTCTAGCTAGTGGCAAAACAATTGCAGAAGGAAGCAATGGCCCTTGGGATGGAAGGGATAAGCATGAAGATACAAAAGAAGATAAATACAATGAGAGCGGTCATGGTGGAGATGTAGCTAAAACAAACATGGAAAAGGATGGAAAAAATATAGATGCCTTGGAGGAGAGGCCCACAAATGATAATATTTCTAAAGAGAAGAAGCGCAAGAAAGTAAAGAAGGTTAAATCTGTTGAAATGGCTTCTATGGATACTCCTGTCGATAAAGAGATTCTTGAGCATACAGAAAATGCAGAAAAATCAAATAAAGATGATACTGAAAGGGAGATACTCCATGGCCCTTCTGTGGGATCTATCCCAGACAATGTGCAGCAAGGGAATTCAAATGGTGATGGGAAGCGAAAGAAAAGAAAAAGACGTGTGTCAGAATCTTTAAATGGTGCCAATCCTAATCAAGACCAGACAAAATCATCTGATCATGTTACATATGATAGCTTGATACACCACACAAATCCTGCCCCCCTAGATGCAAAACAAACAACAAAAGGTAATGTAGAAGGAGCAACAGTTAGTGACAACACCAAGTTTGGTGAAAGCCTGGATATAGCAGCAGCAATTGATAAAGTATTGGCAGATCTAAAAGCTAGCGACAGCTTAAGTAAGGGATTGAGTGAGGATCTTCTATCAGGACAAATTCACCAAGACAGCAATGCAGATGCATTAAGACTTCCTGCATTCACTGGCAATAAAATTGGTAATGCAGCATTACCTCCGAAGTATCCTGATGCTATTCACTCAGATGCTCCAGCTAGGTCTCCTAGCTATAAGAAGCCTAAAGGAAAGCAATTGAACAGGCGGCCTGCTATGGTTGACTCATCTCATCATTCATTTGGTATGCCTGAAGAAGAGGCTGATACAAAATCAAAAGAGTCTGATACAAAATTAAACGCAAGTGATTTGAAGGATGGTTTTACTGGAGACGTAGTAGAGCAGGATGATGGCAAAACCAAAAGTACTAAGAGACAGAGGAAGAAGGTTAAGAAGGTTTCCACAGATAAAACGGCCCAATCTTTAGATGAACTAGTCAACCCGGTTGCTAGAGAGGATATGGAGGGGGTCAATGCACAAACAGATTTGGTTCAAGGATCTGTGATTGATACTCCTATGGAAACTGTTGCCAAAGTACATCAGAAAGGTAAAAAGGCTTTCAGGACTCGTACTCCTAAAATTCAAGAAGCTAATCATTCTACCCACGCAGCTAAGGATAACCAGGATAAAAATGCAATCGGCACCACTGGAACCCATAGTAATGAGAGTGCATCTGGATATCCCACAGTGTCACCTGTGGTTCAAAAAGATTATGCAACTCTCAAATGTTCCAGTCCTAATGCTCGAAAGGCAATGAATAAATCTTCAAAAACTGAACTTCAGAGCCAGGATTCTGCCATGGAACATGATCCTGGCACTTATTTGGTAAACCGTAGCCTTGAAAAGGATTTTGTTAGTCCTAAAAATCCTGCTGATTCTGTTGAAGCTAATCGTTGCATTATGTCTGATACTGTTAGTGATAAAATCAATTTCATCAACCATTTTAGCGTGGGCAAGATGAATGATCAGTTAGTTTCTGCTGAAAATATACAAAACAATGAAGATGAAATGTTGGAAGTGAACATTAAAAAGAATAATACTGGTAGCACTGAACCAAATGATCTTCTAGAATCTCTTCCTGCTGAGAAAACTAGCTTAACTGATCACTTTGTTACCAGTGAAGTGGTTGTTCCATCTGGCAAAGCAGGAAACATGAACAGAGGATATGATAGTGTGAGTAGCAAGGAGAAAAGGAAGAAAAAAAGGAAGACTAATTCCGAAAAGCCTTCCACTGATAAGGAAAATCTTGATGGTGATCATCAAAGTACTGCTACTCAAAATTCACTTCATTCTGCTGTACGGAACGGAGGAATGGGGCAGGGCAATGGAAATGAGAACAGCAATAAAGTTACTCAAGATATCAGTATAATGCAACAGGAGCCAGAAGATGTGGCAGCTGATCGTATTATTGAAAAGAAGCCCCGCCGACATGATACTGATACTCAGAACAGTTTGCCCATCAATAAGGATAATGCAAAAATAAGCAAAGAGTTGCGGAAGTCTACTTCTCAGAAAAATGCCCATGCAAGCAACCTTGTTAAGAGTTTTGCCTTGAGTCCTGCAGCATCCAGTGACAGCACAGAGGGCACACCACAAATTGCTAACCGATTTAGACTTGCAGTACGGAAAGTTCCAAAAGAAGGGTATGAACAAGCTAAAGTAAAATCTAAAAAGGAAACCAGGAAGTTAGGGTCTCGTGCTATATTATTCAGTGGCGCTATCAGCGAAGAATCTGATGACGCAATGGACACCAAGGGTGAAAAGGATGCCTTGGAAACATCATTAGACAGTTCATCAGCACCAAACAACTCAGGTGGCAAACATTCTAGCATTTGCACTAGGTTATGCATAAATTTATTCCTTAAAAATTGAAATAAAGAAAATCCTGTCCTTTCTTTTATTTAATCTAGTATCTATTTGTACTTCATTGGGGGTGGATGTCTTGTTCTGTATCAAATGCCTTAAGTATTTAAGAGTAGCAATGCTCATGTTTTCATTGAAAGTTCCAGCACTGATAAAATTTCTTTTCTTTTTTTTCATATCATTTGCTACAGTTGGTATTGCTGTTTTTGAACATTTCTCTAATGCCATATTAATATTTTTCTTCTGATATTGATAAATCAAGGCCCATGCTGTTATGCTTAGTTAAGATAATGAGTGTAAGTAGCAAGCTAGGATCTACTCCTTTTTAGAGGAGGCTTTATTGGTGAAGCTAACATCTTCAAGACCAGGTGCCCACTGGGTGCACCTGAGGTGAAAAGTAGATTCTAATCACTGGAATTTCGTTTTCTTTTCGCCTGTTGTGCACTCATTCATGGGCTTGTTCCTTCAACTTAATTCATTATACATCTGAACTATTTTCTGAATTTCATTTTTCGATCTACCTGCATCAAATATCCCTGCCCACATTTATATATTTTTAATAATGATATAATCGATGAATGTTTGACAGGTATTTCATCTGCGGCGAATGATGAAAGCGATGTGCCTGACGATGATGAAGCCTTATCGTTGTAAGTTCTCTAGCTTGTATTTTATAAATCACTGTAGATCAATACAGGATACAACGTATAAATGTTGTCTGGTGTGGATAATACATTATCTGTCTCCATAAATTAAGATCTGATAGTCACCTTATAACATTAAAGTGGGCAGATGATAGTGATTTTACTCAAAATCTCATTAGATGGTTGAAACAATAATTCACACTCATCCAAATCAATTATACCGGAAGTTTTATGGTTTTAATCTCTTCGCTGAAACTTACTAGCACCTAAGTTGCATTCCTCCCACTTTCAGATCACAAAAGACTCTTAGAGGAGGTCTACAGATTGGTTCCATTCTTCGCGGTTCCAGTAGCTATAAGAAGGCAAAGCAGAAGCAAGCCGAAATC
The DNA here is from genome assembly GCA_001182835.1 of Oropetium thomaeum. NCBI lineage: Eukaryota > Viridiplantae > Streptophyta > Magnoliopsida > Poales > Poaceae > Oropetium > Oropetium thomaeum. The sequence continues at coordinate 689,448 of LFJQ01000091.1, read as the reverse complement.
TTGGATGATGATACCGAGGTGCCTGATAGCCAGCCAGCTGATGACCCGTTGAGCTGAACCAGATGGTGCGGAAGAGAAGCAGTGAAGGACGGACCATGCTTCAGTTTTTTTTTTTTTTCTTTTTTGTGTTGATGCACACTTTAGGAAAAGTTCAGGAGTCGACCCTATGGTAGGCGTTGCATAGTTGTAGCTTAACCTATCTTGCAATTTTGTTGATGGCGATTATGTTGGCCGCAGCCAGTCCACATTTCATACTGGCTATATTTTGGGATTTGGACAAATGTTTTGCTCCCCGCAATTAAGTTGATCTACCCTTTTTCAGTCGATTGGTCATATGTTGGGCACTGAAGTTTAAAGCATCCAATTAGATTTTTTGTGATTTCGTTAAAGAAAATGTACTGGAAGAGCAATTAGAAAGTTAATCCATCAACATTTCAGTGCATTCATATAGTGCAAAATATACAAAACATACAGAAAAATGGTTAGAATTAGTTTCAAGATGCCGCACCTATGCTAATATTAGGTATACATCACACTGTTAATATCATGGAGCACGAGAAGAGCTTGTCATTTGCGCTTCTAGATCCTCATCCCTGATGTTTGATGTCTTGCCCATGGATTTTTGGCTAAGCATCTGGGCTACAGAGTTTCGCAACCTCTGTGCTTGGGATCCAGTGGCAGATTGGCTGCCTCCCATCGTCCTCTCGAGCTCTGACAAGAGTGCCTTCACAAGGAAATCGAAACGACGCTTGGCTGTGGGATATCGTGATATCGATTTTGTGATTCCTTGCAATCTTGCAGAAGTAGAGAATCGAGCAAAAATATTAATACAAGCATGAATCCATCAAAACAAGTAGTAAGGGGAGGCAGTACCTGCGTGCAAATGCCTCAATTTCTGCTTTTCTACGTTCGTTTAATGATGGGACATGAGGAAGAGTGCCCTTGATGCGATCTGGTTCGCCAACCAGAAGAACCCGCATTTTCAGATACTCTTCTTCTTGTTCTGTAAAATTCTCAGCTTTTATCTGATCTTTTATAACCATAAGAGGGTCAAAGAACCAATCAAAGAGAGTACTTCTAGGTCTGTTGTCAGATGTGATCTCAGATCCATCACCTACATATTTCCCACAGAAATTCAATCTAAGGTCATAAGTCAATACGGATGGTGATGGAAGGAACCTTTTTTTTCCGGTGCACTTACTTAGGATTATGCCGTCAGAATTAGCTTTGGCAGACCGAAGTAGCGCATTAAGGATAACATATGCTGGCAAACCAACGTTCAAAACACCACTGCCAACTTTGCCTGACTTCGTTTCTTCAATATCTTTCATTGTTATTACTCCTTGATTAACTAAAGCCTCCCCCTGGTGCCTGCATTCGGCAAATAGGCGGTCCAACAACTGCAAAATGGTAGCATTCAGATTATAAGGCCCGGGTTTCGTAAGTTACAGATTATTGAGGTAGAAAGAATTGTTCAGTGAAAACTACAGTGCCAAACAACATATTCTAAACATTAATTTTAGCCTATTGTACTATACATAACATGAAGGCGAATCTGGAACTGTTGCAGTTCCAATAACGATAGCATCATAATGTGGCAGTACAACCTGCTAACTAGTAGGATGAAAGAATCACCTTGAATGGATTGAATTCGTCAATACTATTCTTAAATGAAGTAACACGAGATGGAGGTTTTTTCCCTTCTTGCTTCTCCTTGCTGAATGAGGCTGGTCTAGATAATGGTGCACCATGTGAAGACTCATCCTTGGTCTTCCGATATTTAAACCTAGATAATTCAAACATCAACACCAGGAAACTATTGTTTACCACACGAACTATAGGTATGCAACATAGTTCACACCTCGGAAAGCAAGACCCAGGTGCCATGTCAAGAACGTCATTTGTGTATTCATCAAAGATGGATACTGATGAAGCAACATAGGCGAGTCCCATTGGAAGAGATGATTCCTGGAAAATCAACAATATCAAACTCCATGAGATGAAGTAGCTACAAGTTAAATCAGCTGGAATTCATAATAGGTGGCAGGGCTTACTTTATCATCAAAAGGACACTGTCTATATCATTATTGTACTTAAAAAGGAAAAAATCAGTGATACCTGATATGCCACAACTGCACCATAGGCACCTAAAGGAATACTGGAGAGTATGGAAGCCAGAACAGATCCTAATACAGCAAATGGCCATAGAAGAATAGCAAGACCAGCAAATGGCACACAAGCTGTCTCCAGAAAAGGCCCTTCTCTTCCAATCATATCCTGGAACAGCCGTTTCCATCCTTTGAAAAGCATCACAGGGCATTTGTAGAGAGCTATTAATGTAAACATTATTCCGTCAAGTATGAGCCCACATGAAGCCGCTATTAATGCTCCAGGAAAATCAAGCAATCTGAGGGAACGAAATGCTTGTGTCAGTTTATTAATTAATTGTTCTACAATGGAATTTTTTTCCAGAAAGTAATAACATCAAAATGTGATGCACGGCAGCTGGGGATTATATATTACTGAAAAAGAAAGTCTGATCGCATACTATTTTGCTAGTGTTACTTCAAGTTTAGCATAAGGAGTATCGACAGTGAAATATTAAGCTGAAGGCCATATGCTAAAAGGAAAAGAGGAGAAAAGTAACCAGAAAAGTTTGGGATATTGAGGAGTGAAGTTATACAGATACTGAGCAAGAACACGAAGAGCAAACCTTATCTCATATGGCTTCCCATCAGGAGGTTGCTGAAGACGAAGGTCATCCATAATTGAGAAATATGAGTGGAAGAGCAAGTCTTTCACATCCCTGACTACAGTGCAGCTTCCAGTGATAGTACTCCATGTTCCATCCTGCAGTCGAGAAGGGCAAAATAGCAAGAAATGTTCAAACGAGATGTTACCAACCCAACCCAGCTCAATGAAACAAGACAAATTGATCATTAAAAATAAAAATCTACCACAAAACAATGATAAAACGTGTTTTCTTTGCCTTCTCCAACTGCATCAAATGTGGCCATTATAGGTGCCAGAAAACCATATACTAATCCAGCAAGGACGCTTCCTGGGATGCCAACTATCAACCATAGTATCAATATTGCGGTAGCAGCAATAAGAAGCAGCAGCTTTACTACCGGTCCCACCAGCTTAGTTCTGCCTCCAAGAAAAAGATAGAGCAAAACGTGAGCACTTTGCTTAGTAATTTAACGAAGCTGCCAACAATGGAACCGTAGAACAAGCACGCTGTACCTGACAATACAGTAGTATGTCCAGATCAGATGCATGGGCCATAATCCTAGAATGAGTGCTGATAGACCAATTGCCATAACAAGACATGCCCAAGGGCACAGCAAAACACCTGAGGCACAAGTAAAGGTTGAGCAGGGTTAAGATGAATACATAAGCAGCTGACCAATATATATAGCGTAAGTGTTCAACAACATAATTGCATTGCGATTTCGTAATCTATGTGTACCAATATTGTGTGTCCTTCCATCATTCATCTACAGACTTACGTTAGCTCTGTCGGGCATAGCTAATTAAGTAAATGGCTGGTCAATGACGGGTCAAGACATTGTCCAAAAAATTCGAGGAATTACATTCATATATGGCGCCCTTATACAGAAAAGGAAAACAACGTTTTCTGTTATTGACTTGTATAGTACTAGATAATGACAGTTCTAAGAAAATCCAGTCTGGGATTGTCCATGTCACAAAATAGACATATACTGTATAATTAACCATTACATCAGCACAGTTAACTTGAAAATATGCCCATCTCAGGGCAGGTTCGTTGTTTTCCGGGCATAAAATTAAAAGAAAATTATTCATGCTGGTCCTAAGTAAACTCTGAGGGGAGAGAGGGGAAATGATGAATCAACCATCCCTCTGCAAGCAGAACAGGAAACCGAGAGGATGGAGCAACCGCCTCAGACAGTGCATAAGGGGTGTGACACGGATTCGTGGCCCTTCCATTCGGCCACCAACCAAACTAAATGCATCCATTGAGCGGACACGAGAGGGGGAGGGGGGAAATTGCGCTCATCAGGGAGAAAAAAAAAAGGGCAAGTAGTAGTACCGAAATGATGAGGAGAGAGAGAGAGAGAGAGAGAGAGAGAGAGAGAGAGAGAGTTGGGCAGCGTGTCACCTTTGATGAAACCGAGGATGAGGAGGCCGGTGAAGTAGGGTAGGAACTTGAGGAAGCTCAAGGCCGTCTCCCAGAACCCCCGCGGCGGCTCCATAGCTGCACGCGGCGCCTCTCAGAAGTGTGGCGCCACGATAGGTGCTTGCCTCCTCCGTCCGAACTCCACCAGAACCCTGCTGAACCGTGGAGACGGAGGACGAGGACAGACTTGGGGCCGCTCTCTCCGGCTCCGCTCGGGAGCGTGAGAAGCAAGCAGAGGAAGAAGACAGTCTGTGCTTTGTACCGCTGTTAGCAGATGGCACTATGGCAGGAAGTTGGGGAAGAGGGTTAACCATCCATCACAGGGTGAAAGGTGGAGGATGGAGAGAGAGGGGGAGCGGTTGGTTGATTGGCGGTGACGGTGTGGTGGACCGGTGGGCGTGGCCTCGAAGAGAGCAAAGGGTAGTTGCCACGAACGAGAACGAGATGGGAGATCAATCCGATCCGCTATGGTGCCATGGAACGGAACTGACGGACTGGCTCTGAATTGAGAATTGGATTTTGGTGAAGACGATGATTGCCTGGATTAGAGGGTTTAGAATAGTTACCACTAGTAGAGAGAACCGGATGCCGTGACCGTGACAGGGATGCTTTTGTTGATTCTTGGCTTTGGGCGAGGGAGGTTCTTGGCTTTGATTCGAGAAGGCGTCCGACGACGGATGGAGGGGGGCTCGTCCATCGGTGCAGCCGGACGCCAAACAACAAGTCAGGAACCGACCGACCAACGGGCTCTTTTTGCGTGAATAAAGTGACCGTTCGCCAGAAACGAATTCTTTTTGTTATCCTTTGTAAGCAAAAGAATTAAAAAAAAAAAATTGATCCCCTATCCGTCATGGCAATACTACCACCCAAGATCCAAAGCCGTGTGTTTGCTCTGCGTGGGGATCTTACCAGAATATCTCAGAGTACTACTACTAGTACTACCAACGAATGCGTGGACATAGTAGTACTGGTGTATCCATCAATCATGCGTGTACACAAAACAACGTCCTTGTCCCGATACCATTTCATTCCCCTGAATACTGTAGCAGTACTGTGCAGTACGTGGAGAAAGGGAATGTTCTCGTCGATCCGAGGAAGAGCGGCGTGGGAATCCAATCCTACTGTCCCGCAAACCACAGCTCGAAAGAGGAAAGTGGGAATCTAATCCCACCGCAACTTCACGGTGCGGTGCGTGCGAAGCCGGCCTAGATAGAGCAGGAAATTTCCACTCCACTCGAACTCGACGGGGCAGGACGATATTCAGGCAGAGATTCTTCTGCGGAGTTTCTCTGGCTCTCTCTCTCTTTGAACTGCATGAATTGATGAACGTCCGCGTCATCCCTGTCTTCTTCCTCTGTGTATGTGTTGCCCTGTTGTGTCTGCAGTCTGCACTGCATGCTCAGCGACCCGTCGGCAGGCAACGAAGACGTCCAAATCATTCATTCGCCTATGAGATGACGCCGTGAGTGAGTGAACCCGGGTCGATCGATGACCCTGACCGGCAGGTGGCGGTGGACGCCGCGGCAGCGACGACGACGACGGGAAGGTGATAGGTGGTGAACCCCCTTCCTTCCTCTCCTTCAAAAGTGCCTGCTCCTTTTTTTTTTTAGCTAAAGAAAAAGAAGAGAATGATCGAGGGTCGAGGCGTGTGCCTTCTTCGTCATCATCGTACCGTGTCGCGAGCCACTGCTCCGCACGCGTCTCCTCCTTCGAAAGCAACCGGCAGAAGCGCGCACGTAGTACTAGCAATCCGGCAGGCAGGCGCGGTAGTAGCGAGAAAGGGCGATGCCGACGCGGCCCTTCCCTCGCGTGTGAAGTCGTCGTCTGTTTCCACCCAACGCACCATTTTGGCACATCCATCCATCGTACGCGCGCGGGGCGCGGCGGCCGTGAAGCAGGTTAGGTTAGGTCAACCAAGTGCCTGCCTGTTACTACGCCAGGGGTAGGAGTAGGAGACAGGACGAGGAGGAGGCGATGATGACGGCCACAGCTCGCGTTCCTCGCGATCGACTCCAGCTCCAGGCCGCCAAGAGATGAGACTATGATTTTTTTTTTTCTTGATTGATACAGGCTTTGGACTCATTGCTCGCTCCGCTCCCGCTCCCAAGTCTCATGAAGAGAACACTGACTGCATCGACGACTCGTTGACTTCACCGCCGGGCCGGCCCCATCATTCTTGAGGTGCGCTTCGGGAGATTGCCGTCCGTCCGTGTTGTCATGAACTCATGATGCGGGGCTTCAATTCAATTTGAAGTAGTAGAGTGGTAAACTCATGATCACAATGATCGCCTTCCACTCCACTACGAATCGATGGTCGTTAGTGCTTAATTATCACCCTCCCACAAGTGTTCAGGCTTCAACAACAGAGTTGTGCCCGTTCAGTCAGACACCGCTGCTGCTGCTGCCTATAGTTACTATTACTTTCCGATCCATGGTTCCTAAAATCACACTGCAACGCACATCACGAGGTGTGCCATCAAAAGTCTACAGACTTTCCTCTCTCTCTCTCTCTCTCTCTCTCTCTCTCTCTCTCTCTCTCTCTCTCTCTCAATAAGAATTTCTTCTTCGAACCAAACTTAGCATGTATGACAACAAGGCACTCCTCCCGGCACTTTTAATTGAGAGTGCTTAATCTTCTACGACCTAGTAGTACAAGGCTACAACGTCAACACGCACGACACAACACCACACACATCAGCTAACAACAATTAATTAAGCAGCGATCGATGCTAGTACTATAAGCAGCGCTCTCTGGTTCTCGCATGACGGGCCCTTATTAATTTGCCCTACCATAGCATTAGTACTGAAAAACGCCCTTCCAACAATCATCAGGAGAAGCTTCACCTCACCGCAGACCCACATTGCAGGATCAAGTGGCTGATCCTTCCTTGGAAATTTTTTTTTAAAAAAAAAGGAAAGTTAGCGCGCGATCGATGGTGTGGCAGCGGGCCGGGCCTTTACACCTCGATGAAAGGCTGGCGGTGGCGATACGGGCTCTGCATGGTGTCGGCCTGGGCCGCGAGCGCGGCCCGGAGCTTCATGTCCTTGAGGGCGGGGTCCTCGAGTAGCAGCACCTTGTCCTTGTCCCTCACCCCGACCATGTGGAGGTGATCGGCGTTCTCCCTCTCCTTGCCCCTGAACAGCAGCCTCTGCTCACGGGGCTCCAGACCAGTCACCATCGACACCAACACCTTCAGGTCGCCTGCAAAATGATTTGTTCCCCCACACGTTAGGTTATACCAGTTGTGCTACAGTAGTGGTACAAAATGATTTGTTTCAGACAAGTTTGTTTGTTTCCTTTCACAATGATGAAGAAGGAAGTAAATTTCAGAGATCATTATGCTCTGAAGATGACAAAAATGTAGAGAGCGAGGTTCCGTTCAAGTTCCTACTAGTAGTTTGAATGGTATGGGCTAGGCAGACGCATCGTTCATACTCTATTTTTTGCAGGCATGCCCATGTCGTTACCTGTGTTTTCTATCCTTTCGTGAACAACCATACTCGTGGAGTTGTTGGACGGAGAACACGACACGCAGTGGGCAGTGGCCTTTGTTAGACAAAGCAGTTCAGAAAGGGTTCGTTCAATGGGTGTATTAGGGCATCTTTGGTTGGAAGGAAATTCAAAGGAAAAAAAAATAAAGGGATCAAAATCTTCCGACGTACTGTACTACTAGTATCAATCAGTGCTCCGCAAATTTTAAACTTTATCAGAACAATATCCTGACGTGCACGGCCTTTCGTTCGCTCTAAAAGAAGCGCGCAACTAACCATCACAACGACTGACGAATAGTGTACTACGAGACACTCAAACTGAATCATGTAAAGGGCGCCAATGGCAATGTGCATGCCACTTGTTTCAGTACTAGGAGTAACTCAAAGCCGTTCGCGCCTTTCTACTAGAGAACTCGAGGGAATATTCATTTCTTTTATTTTACCACAAAAAGGCAGACCTACGCCTTTCTAGCAGAGAAATTTTAAAGCAGTTTTTTTTTATCGAAATTTTAAAGCAGCTTAAGAAAACAAGAACAGGGAAGAAATATACAGTAAATCTGAGGGAGGTAAAGGGAAGAAATATACAGTAAATCTGAGGGAGGTAAAGGAAAGAAACTGTGTTCGTGCATTTTGTACTGACCGAAAGTGCAGGTCGCCCCGATGGAGACGTCATGCCAGGCGAAGCCGGTGGCCACCCTGACGGTGATGACCTCCACGTCGGCCCTCCCGTCCCGCTTCTGCACCAGCATCCCTCCGGGCCTCACCTCCCACTCGATCTCCCCGCGGACGCTGCTGGCTTCACCGTCGCTGCTGCTGCTGCCGGTGCTGCTCTTGGAGGAGCTCCTCCTGAACAGCTTCTTGGAGTACCTGAACTTGATCATCTTCGTCTTCACAGAACGATCGAGCTCGCAATGCAGGCTTTAATTTGCAGCAATGTCGGAGGCGACGGAGGCGCCACCGGGTTGGGTGGGTGTGGTGTGTGGTGCTCTGAACCAGTGTGGTGGTCTGGCGTTGGAGACAGAGGCTACTGTGTATTTATAGAAGAACAGAAGAGAGGGTCCCGGCCCGGCGCGGACAGTACTTCTAGTCGGCCATGGCAGCATGCAAAGGGACAAGCTTTAGAAGCGTGCGTTTGTTCAAAAAATAAAGGCGCCGGTGAGAGGGGGCGGGGGGGACATTTTTGTGGCAGGCGATCTTCGCAAAGTCCAAAACGGCTAGCCTTGGCGCTCCCATTAGCAAGGGCTGTACTGTGGCCTAGGTGGGGGCTTCCGTGAAGCATCAGACGGTAGCTGAAATAGTACTCTGTTGCAGTGCTGTTAGCCTGTTACGTGTGAAACAACAAGAAATTTTACAGCTCCAACTTGTAAAAAACCTGCGCAATGTGTTTTCATTTGGGTTCTGTCAGGTAAGGTGCGTGTGTGAACTCTGAAGTGTGATATTCTTAGATAGAATACTATGCTCCTCGATTAAGCAGTGCATAATGATGAGAGACGACCACATGGGATGGGAGTTTGGCGAAATGCGCACACACGCACGGAGTAGAGGAGGGGGAGCTCCTTTCTAGAGTTTGGACCGCATGCATGAGCATGATAGAGCAGGATGATTAGGGCGGTCGGATTAGGCCGTAAACCTACCGAGATTATTGTAATGGCCGCAGGTTTCCCGCCTTGTGTTCCGCGCCTGCTCGCCATGTGACGACGCACGTACGGGAAAAGGAGAGAGAGGAAAAAAGATGATGTCCCGATGATTGCCTTTTGGTAGTAGTTAACTTTGTAGCAGTACGTGCGTTACCAAGCTGGAAGTGTAGATTATTTGTATTATTGTAAGTAGGTTGGTGTTGATCAGCGATTAAGTTGTACAGTACTATAGTACTTACTACTAGTATATTGTCCTTCTAAAAAGAAAACTACTGCTATATTGTTTGAGCTCAGCTTTTAGGGGCTGTAGCGGTGGTTAAGCTAGCATGTGGGGCTTGAGATGTTTAATTTTCTAGGGGTTGGACCTCGGATTAGTCCAAATCGCCTGAGATATTTTATAACATGTCTTTCCTGATACAGTTGTACTGCTTCTCTAATCTTTGTATCACAATCATAGGTGTATGTAGGTGTAGGCTGGCGTTCAACGAAAAATATGAAAAGCTAAATTTTCCCTTTTCAGGTCAAATTGGGCCTCTTTTTTTTTTTCTTTTGAATAACTAGTCAACCTGCCCGTATATTGACAACACGACTATACTAATTTTGATGCGGTGTTGCCGTGTTGAAATTAATGGAGTATACGTATGTTTTCACCTTTTCAGTATAGCACCACCTACTGTACCGTGCCAACACCCTTGATTTGAACTCCTCACATAACGAGCGCAGTGGTTCCACCAGTTTGATACCTCCTGACCAAGTGACAGTGACCATACCATCCCCATATGCATTTTTTTATGAACCGATGGCCATCCCCGTATGCATTCCCCACCCCATCGTCTGAACAGTGATCGGCTTCCGGGGGAAATTCACCGGCCAGCGCCGCTCGTGCATGTGGGCATGTGGCCGCGGCCCGCGGCATTCAGCAGCACGCCGTCCGGCCTATCTCGGCTCTCTTCATCTTGCAGCACGAGCGGCGCTTGCAGGGCATGGTCGATGAACAACCGGATGCTTATTTTGCTTCTTTTGTCGCGTCCTCCGCACATCCGCCATGGCTTGGAGGCTTGGAGCTTAGTTAAGCGTCTCTCCCTCCCGAATCCCGATGACCCACATGCGGCTTGCGTGGATCAGGATTCCCCGTCGTACTACGTGGCGCGTGGCGACGATCTCGGTCAGGTCCTTATTACTAGATCGACCCCCATGTGGCTGGCCATACTAGGATTCCCCGTCGTACTACGTGGCCCGTGTGTTCAGAGTAAGTATTACGCCATGTGATACATGTCCACGTATGGTGTGTGTGCGGCGGGAAGGAGTAAGAAAACGTACAGTAATTGGTTATAGGTGCGGTTCAAGTGATCGGAGATGGATGAAGAAGAATCTTTGGTGGGCAAGGGCAAATGATGTCAGGAGATCGAGAACATTATGCTCTCTAATACTGTAGTCAGAGCATCTCTCTTGTCCAACCTTTGTCCTGACTCTGACTGCAATGCATAATTGAAAAATGAGACAGTACATTTTTTTTCTTTTTAAAAAAGAGAGTACAATCTGACACAAAAAGGCATAAGAGAATGGGATTTTGTTTGGATCAATTTGAGGCTTGCATTGAGTACAGTAGTAGGCCCAAAACAAAACGCTTGCCTTACTACTCCGCCTTGCCTCCGCAGGCCCAACGAAGCCCAAACAACTGGCACCATGCATCAGCTACCTACCGCAGAATCAAAATATCTGCCTGGGCATCCCACGGCCGGCGTTCTAGCCATACAACCATTTCGCTCGCAAGCCGCACGAGCAGCTCCTCGATCGAATTCTTCGTCTTCTTCAGCAGCAGCAACGGTAACAAGCAAGCAGTACGTGTCCGCGATGGCCATGATCGCTTCCACCTCGTTCACGTACCACAAGGTTAGCTTCAAACAGTCACCCAGGAACCACAGAGACATGCATGATATGATCGAGGTTCCTCTGCTGCTTAATTGGCTGCCGAGAATCGCTGTGTCGCGCGGCGATCGATCCGAGGTCCTGGCTGAATCTTGTTGCTTCCTGTGTTCTTCTTGCAGCTGCAGCCGCGTTTGGCGGTGGTCTGCAGGAAGAACAAGCAGGACGGGTGGGACAGGGACCGGGAGCGGGAGAAGGAGCACAAGCACCCATTCAAGGTCGTCGAGATCACGCCGCCGCCGCGATGCCTCGGCGTCAGATGCTTCCCCACCGTAAGGAGCAACGCCTCCCATCCCATCCCATGCAGTCGCGCGTTTATGATAGATGCACTCTGTTCCTCCTATATACTGTAGTAGTACTGTACCTGTTATTTGCTTCTTTCACATATAACGACCATGTACGCATACTAGAGAAATTCTTGTGAACCAGAATGCTGGACACACCACACCAGTGCTTATTAAGCTCGATGATGGAGTCGACTTCTGAGTGGTGAGCTCTTACCTTGGCACATCATCTGCTTCCGTGAAACCTTGCATTTCCCACTGCCAACCTGGCTCACGCAGACCTTGACCGGGCTGTGTAGCACTGTATTTGTAGCAGATGTCTTTGCCTTCGTGGATTGAGGCGTCGTACCATGACTCTCCTACCACATTGACAACCCTGAACCAGCAGTCAACTACTAAGCACTATGCAGCTTACAAGCTGCCAGGTTTCTTCAGAGTTTTGGTTGCAGCATGGGCGTCGACATGGGTAATGGAAATTCAAACATCAAGTTAGTTTTTCACCCCCCGATCACCTACCTCACAGCAAAATTACTGATCCCTACAACTGCTGCATGCTATTCCCCCTTGCGCGCGCGCACACACACACTGACTGCTAAATGCTATTCATGCGGCCCGTCTCCCGTTTACTTCCAGGCTCCTTTAGTGCCTGTGTTCCGATATTGAACATCCCCCACAATTAATTTTTTCGTCTTCTTTCTCTAGCAGCTTCACAAAGTGGAACTTCCCCACATCCACACCATGACAGTCCCCTGCTGCACATACTCTGTACTGTGAATTTCAACTGCTGCAATTACCAACTGTAGAACTTACGCAAAAAAAGGAAACAAAAGCTGCTTCTCCAAACATACTATACTACTACTATTTATGAATTTTCTGTTCGCATCTTCATGTTTATTACTGCGTTTCTGTTCGATGACGATGCCGGTTTTTTTTTCCTTGTGTTGGGCGAGCTTGGCTTGTAGAACATCCACTGCGGCGAGAGCGTGACGATCGAAGGGCAGGCGTACACGGTATCGGCGGTGACGCACCGGTACCAGCTGCGGAAGGGGCGGTACGAGCCCAGCGAGAAGCGCCTCGACGTCCTCTCCACCGGCAGATACATCCTCAACCTCTACCTCCAAAATCTCATGGACCAGTCCTAGCTAGTAGTATAGCACCATATGGAGTTCAAAAAAAAAAAAAAAAGTATAGCACCATATGCAGTCTTTCTTTCTTGTAAGTAAATAATTATAATTCATAATTGAGAGCTTGCCATGGACCGACCAAACACTTGTCTGACGGATGTTGCTCATCGTTAAAGATGACCACCCTTTTTCCCACCGAAAAACAAAAAGAGTGTGGGGGGGGGGGGGGGGGGGGTGATATGTCCTGCCAAGATGCGGTGATGCCACTCGTGTGCGTGCGTCCTCGAGTTCATGTCGTCCCGTTGTCATCCACACGTCGTGTCGCTGCAAATCCTTTCGTCTTTTTTATTTTTTGGGTTTCTGTTGGGGCTAATTCTGTCGACATGCGTGGATCATCGATGGAGAGATAAGCCTACCCAGCGTGTAAAGGTGTCAGCAACCTGGCCTGGGCAGCGGGCCGGCCGGCCGGCCATGTGATGCGAGTGAGAGCTCGGACCGGGACAAAGGCGCACCGCGCGGTGTGCGCGCTGGTGGCCGAGAGAAAGCCGCCGGTGAAGATGCGACGGTTTCGGGTTGGCCACTGGCCGGATGATCCTTTTTCCACAGGCTTTTCCGCGCGGGCGCCCTGCGTGCTCTCCGGCGGCCATGTGGCCCTGGTCGCCGTCAGTTTCGATCCTTCTGTCTGTGTCTGTGCCTCGCCACGCGGACGGCGCACGCGCCCTGACGTGGCTCTGGTTCCTCCCGCGGTCCCGCCCCGCCCCGCCCCGCCCGTCCGTTGCCCCTTGCCCGCCGCGCTTCGGGACGTCGGTTTTGTTTTTCCTTTTTTTTCTTCAGTGGACGGACGGTGTCCACTGCACCACCCGCCCACCCACCGTCCGGCGTTCGCGCGTTCCACGCAACCCAGCTTCTTCTGCCGGTGCATGCGCCCGTTCCAGTCTTCCAGACGGGCGGCGGGGTGCCGGGGGACGCGCCGCATGCAACAACACGCACCGGCGTGACCGAAACAAGTTTGTCTGCCAAGTGGGGTCCGCGGTTCTGGAAGGCACGACGAATTCACCGGTTTCATTTCATTCCACGGGGGTGCTTGGGAAGTAAGAAACGAAAAACCTCGTGTTTTCTTACAATTTGGTCCCGAGGATCAGCTGCTAATGGTAATTGCTAAACGACTGTCAGAGTGCGGGGGGTGGCAAAGATAAATAAAACGAGGGAACGCCAGCACTGTCCCCGCCCGCCCCTCCCCTGCTGCCCTGCCCTCGCCTCGCATCCCCTCGCTCGCGCTCGCCGGCGACGGGGTGTGAGATCCACGTCGGCTCCCCGCTGTCGCCCGTCCGCCTCCGATCTCCGCAGGTACCGCCGCCCGTCCCGTTCTCACGAATCGTCGCGGGCGCGTAGCATTCCTTCCTTTGATTTCGCCTGATTCCGTTGCTGATTTGATTTTGGGTACGGGCTGCGCGTTTCTGCTGTGCAGGAGCGAGCGGAGGAGGCAGGTTACATGGCGGCGGAGGAGGGCGCGATGTCGCCGACGAGGATGCTGGCGGAGGGGCACCTGCGAGTGGCCACCGGCGGGGGCGCGCCGGCGGACGGCGGGATCGCCGTCCGACACCTCCCGCACCACCACCCCACCAAGAAAGGTGACAGCTGTTTTTTTTTTTCATCCTTTCGTGTTATCTATTGGTTGTAGTTTCTCTGAATTGTGCTGTGAGACGCTGCTGTCATCTCATCAGAGGGCTAGGCTCAGGCTGGTAACGACGGAATCGTGGCTTAAGGACTGTAGTTTTGACTTCTTTAGGTGGAAAGCGGGATAGGGATAGGTTGAGGATCTGTTGTTCTTAGGGTTTCCTGTCGGTGGTGGTATGCATGCTTGCTTGAATGTGTGTGGCTCTGTGCTTGATGAGGGTGAGGTGCCTGATGCTATTCAAGTGCTTGATGGATGATGGCATACGCCATAGAAGGAAGGTGTTTGTGCTGTTTGATCTTACTGTATTTGTGTGTTCGTTTGGGTGGCGGGAAAAAGGATCGTTGTTTGATTCATTCCGTTTCATGTCGTTAGCATGTGTTTATCAGGTGAACCCAGGTTATCATGTACTTGTCGATTTATAGTGCGATAGCAGTGTTTGTAGTGGATCTTGGTATTGTGTTCTTGGCAATGTGTAGTACGTTAGTGTAGTATGTTGGCGTTGGTATCTAGTAGATCTTGGTTGTCGTGTTCTTGTCGATTTTAGTACACTAGCGGCGGTTTTTAGTAGATCTTGGTTGTCATGTTCTTGTCGATTTGTAGTACATTAGCGGCAGTTTCTAGTAGATCTTGGTCGTCATGTTCTTGTCGATTTGTAGTACGTTAGCAGCCGTTTCTGGTGGATCTAGGTTTTCGTGTACTTGTTGATGAGTAGTACGTTAGCAGCAGTTTCTGACATATCTGGGTTGTCATGTTCTTGTTCGGACATGATTGAAATCTAAGCTCAGACAAGTAATTCTGAGGAACTCATTCTTTTATTATTGGAAAAAGTCAGTTACAGCTTCCATTTCAGTTTGTGCGTCACACAGTTTGAGATAATTACTTCTGTCCTCGTTATGATTGGTTGCCATTTTTGGCTACCTGTCTATAGTACTGCTTAAGCACCAGCTTGAAGCTAAAACTGTCGTTTGAACACTTGGTAGGGGTTTATATAAATTCTTAGCTTTGTTCTTTTTTCACTGAAGCTATTTTTATTACAAGACCTGCTGCTTGGTACACCCTGCATTTAGTAGAACATTTGTTGATATTGCATTTATATAGACGTGTTGATGCAAGCGCCCTTTTTGTTCCACAATTGTTGGTATTTATAGCTGCGTATTTGTTGTTGCTTACGTGTGAATCGAAAGCTGTCATTGATATAAGCTCCAACAAAGGTGGTGTTCCCTACTTGTCCGTAAAAGTTTATGTTTCAAATGAAATAGAAGTGATATACTCCAAAGATTCAGGATGTGCTTTATGTAATTGACCTGGAATTGCGTAAGTTGTGTTCTGGTTTCCATACTTTGTTATTTCCTAAGTAATCGTGTGTTTAGTTTGCGTTTTAGGCAATATCTTTCTGTTTGTAATGAATGCATAGTTTTTAGGTACCAGCTGGGTCATTCCTCTGTTCTATATTTTTTTGATGTGTACTATTTGTTGGGATGGTGACATTTGTTTGTTATATGAACTGTGAACATATCAATTGTTGACCACCTATTGACTAGCAGCATAAAGGCAAAAAAATATTATTTTTTTCTATATTTAAACTATTACTAATTTTGCTTTGGTTATTACATTTTTTTCAAAAGACCAAAACCTTGGTCTTTATAAGGTGTACCTGTATCTTTAAGGGATGTCGATGAACTGGTGACAATATCATACTGTTATGTTTTACATGGGTTGATTGTACAAAAATTGGATAATAGAGAAGTCAACATTAATTCATGATCATGCACTGAAAGTCGCATCATTTTTTGTTTGATACAAGAACGACATTTTGGATTTTTTTTTCAGTTTTCATTGGTTGGTGTATGTGGATGTTGTGCTAACTCTGGTTACTCCTTTCAGATGTTGGTGGGAAAACAGAACAAAGCAACCTTGAAGATGCAGCTTCCTTGCCATCTCAAGAGTTGAACAATTTAGTTAATGGGAACAACAAGGTTTGACCCGGCTACTCCATTTGATACTACTTGCATTTTCTTTATATGGTCCACTAATCTGACAATGCTGTCTCTTGTGCAGATTCCTGCTACGTTAGATGACTATAAAAAGCTAGTAGTTCCAGTAGTTGAGGAGTATTTTAGTACAGGAGATGTGGAATTGGCTGCTTCTGAGATAAGAGGTCTTGGATCTGATCAGTTTCAGCATTACTTTGTAAAGAAGCTCATATCCATGGCAATGGACCGTCATGACAAAGAAAAAGAAATGGCTTCAGTTCTGCTATCTGCATTGTATGCTGATGTACTGAGCTCCCGTATGATGAGTGAAGGGTTTATAATGATTCTCGAGTCGACGGAAGATCTGATTGTTGATATACCAGATGCTGTTGATGTCTTGGCTGTTTTTGTTGCGCGTGCCGTTGTTGATGAAATCCTACCTCCTGTTTTCCTCACTCGAGCCAGAGCACTGCTTCCAGAATTTTCTAAGGGTATTGAAGTCTTGCAAGTTGCTGAGAAGAGCTATTTGTCAGCTCCCCACCATGCGGAGTTAGTTGAACGCAAGTGGGGCGGGAGCACTCACTTCACTGTGGAAGAAGTGAAAGTGAGGATTCAGGATATTCTGAGAGAGTATATTGAGAGTGGAGACATTGATGAAGCTTTCAGGTGCATAAGGGAGCTGAGCCTTCCTTTCTTCCATCATGAGGTTGTGAAGCGTGCTCTCACCCTAGGCATGGAGAACTTGTCCTCCCAGCCATTAATTCTAAAGCTGTTGAAGGAGGCTACTTCTGGCTGCTTGATCAGTTCCAATCAAATGTCCAAGGGGTTTTCTCGACTGGCTGAGAGCATTGATGACCTGAGCCTTGATATTCCTTCGGCTAAAACTCTTTTTGACAAGGTGGTTTCAACAGCCATGTCTGAAGGATGGCTTGATGCTTCTTTTAGCAAATCTGCTACCCCTGAGGAAGAGATGCAAAATGCAAGTGTTGAAAAGCTAAAGCTTTTTAAAATAGAATCTGGGCACATAATTCAGGAGTATTTTCTTTCAGATGATGTCCCAGAACTCATTCGAAGCCTGGCAGAGCTTTCTGCCCCAGAGTATAATCCCATTTTTCTGAAGAAGCTTATCACTCTTGCATTGGACAGAAAGAACCGAGAGAAGGAGATGGCTTCTGTACTCCTTTCTTCACTGAGCTTGGAGCTATTTTCCACTGATGACATCATGAAGGGCTTCATAATGCTGCTGCAGTCTGCAGAAGACACTGCTCTGGATATCGTGGATGCTCCCAGTGAACTTGCCCTGTTCCTGGCTAGGGCAGTGATCGATGAAGTTCTGATTCCACTGAATTTGGATGAGATAAGCAGCAAGCTTCGCCCAAATAGCAGTGGCTGTCAAACTGTCCAGATGGCCCGTGCACTGCTGTCAGCTCGTCATTCTGGTGAGAGGATACTTCGGTGCTGGGGTGGGGGCACTGGCTGGGCGGTGGAAGATGCAAAGGACAAGATCTCTAAGCTACTTGAGGAGTACAGTACTGGTGGAGACTTGGGGGAAGCCTGTCACTGCATCCGTGATCTTGGAATGCCCTTCTTCAACCATGAGGTGGTAAAGAAGGCGCTGGTCATGGCAATGGAGAAGCAGAACGATGACCTGATCCTGGCTCTGCTGCAGGAATGCTTCAGTGAGGGGCTGATTACCATCAACCAGATGACCAAAGGTTTTGGTCGTGTCAAAGAAGGCCTTGATGACCTGATCCTCGACATCCCGAACGCGCAGGAGAAGTTCGGAGAGTATGTGGAGCTCGCGACAGGACGTGGCTGGCTGCTGCCGACATTCACCGCTGCTGCCTGAAGCTTCTTCAGCTTTGGGGAATCCTGGTTTCCCTCACCCTGTACATCTGCACCCCATGCAATTAGCACCATACCAAAAGTTTTCCTGTTCCTAGATTACCCGAACCATTGATTGTGTTACTGTATACCCGGGGGATTGTAGGATGGCTGTGTTAATGTGTGTTAAGATAGTGTTCTATTGGTCTGGTGACTGGTTTGGGTGGTATGACTTAATTGAGTGAAACAATTTCGTTTCAGATTATGGGATGCATGCACCTGCCTTTTTTTATTTCGTTGGAAGTAAAGTCGTGTACCTTCTCTCTCTCTCTCTGCGCGCGCGCCTCTCTCTCTCTTTCTCTCTGTGTGTGTATGCGTGCGCGTGTCACGCGTGCGTGTGTGCGCGCGCGCGCGTGCGTGCGTGTGTGCGTGGGTCAGTTCTTTTCCACATAATCTCCGACTTCGCGAGTATCTTGCTAAATCAAATTTTTTGAAAAGAGGTGGAAAGGGAAGTTGGGACTTGTAAATTGTTTTCCTCCTGCGCGAGTACCACATCTAACTCAATTTTTGGAGGTGAAATGCTTCCAAACATAAGTTTTTAGGAATAAATTTTTGGATGTCTCTTGGAGATACTCTAAGATTGGTTATTTTCTTGATGAGTACGCTTTGATTTTCCTTTCCATGGAAGGAGAAGGGGATCGAGAGGACATGGACCAACAAACCAGATCGCCAAGCCTTTGTAGCCAGAGTTGAGCCACGGAGGGAAACTGGAATAGTTGGATCTTGGCACGCGGCACGCGCGCCCGCTGGGAATGCGAGAGAAGCCCACGAGAACTACTACTTATACGGACTTGGCCCACCTACATGTATAAGTAGATTTATTTCTCCCCCCTCTCCAACTTCCCTGATACAGTAGGAACCCTCGCCGCCTAAATACAAAGCTCTGCAGCATTGCGAGGATCAGCCTTACAACCAGGTACATTGCCTCCTACCTCCATTGCACCGTGCGATCGGAATGCGCTTCGCAAGAATTTCGTTTCGTGTGATGATCACTCCATATCTTGTTGGGCACTACTCGTCCTCTGAACTCATCTGCTACTGTCGTTTGTCGGTTGTTCTGCGTGGTCTAGTGGGATCTTTCCGGATTGGATATTTTTGGGATCGGTGAGATTTGAGGCACGGGATTACGTGGGTCTAGGTTTCATCCTCTCTTTAGCCCAGACTTTATCCATTGTTTATCGAGTTATTATTTGTTCATTCAGCCGTCATCTCTGCAATTGTTTGTTGACGGCGCGGTTTTGTGGATTTTGGGTGATTTTTAGGATTGGGGGTTGGGGATCTTAATTATGGTGGTGTAGTTTGCATTCGATCAGTTTCAGATACAGAATTACTATCGTCTATGATCCATCTCATCTTTGTCTTCCCTAATTCCTAGTAACAGTTTCTAGCTGATTTTTATCCTTACAACTGTAGTGCATTGGGCTAACAGATTTTTTTAACTAGGGAAGTGAATTTGACTTGTCCATCTGAAATCATCCATGAGTTCCATTGTAGTGCTGAGTTGATGCGTCGCTAGATGGATGGACATCCAGAGTTGTGATTTACTACATCCTTTTTTAAAAAATAAAATTTACTACCTCCTTTCATTATTTATTTGTTTATTTATTTTGTTTTTCAGCAGCTCTGTTCTCTCTGATTTGGGCACTGCGAGTGCGAGGTACTAATGACGATGCAGTCCCCGACGGGTGGCAAAAGCAGCAAAGCCGCCGCGGTGGCGGTTACGGAGTTCCACAAAACTCTGGATGGGAGCAGCTCGTACGCTCCTTCGTCAGACCCAGCCGCAAAGGATCGCTCACGACGCCGTTGCTCTGCAGATGCAACCATGACGGAGGAGTGCCTCCTCACTGCGAACCCCGCTGTCCTCCTGAACTTGCTCTGCTACGACCTGAACCCCAGAGACCTGGCTGCTTTGGAGGCAAGCTTAATTTGTACTACTAGTCACTAAAAAAATAGAGGATCAAATCTTTTCAACTGATGACGACACTGACGAGAGACGTACGCCAAATTTCTTTGTCGTCCCATCAGGCTACCTGTAAATTCTTCAGAAACCCTGCAGACTTGCCCCCGGACACCGCGCTGTCTCTCACGGAACTCGCCGCGTACGACATGTGCCGTCGGAAGGCGACGTCCCGGGGGATGGAGCACGAGGAGATGAAGCTGCTGAAGAGGCGGTGCGGGGGGTCTTGGAAGCTTGTCCTCGACTACGCGCTGGTCGGCGAGAAGAACTACCGGCGTGGGAAGCCTCAGGTCGTTGCCGGATCGGGGCACAGCATTGTCGTCACGGCGAAGGGGGACGTGTATTCGTTCGGCGAGAACAGTTTGGGGCAGCTCGGCCTTGGGAACACAGAGGACCAGCTCAAACCCTGTCTGATCAGGTGCTACAAACAATTACTATGCTTTTTTTTTTGGCATAAAACTCGAACTGCATACATACAAACTCGAATTTGCAGAAACCTCGTCTCATCATGTCCTTATTACTTGTACGTACTAGGTCTCTGCAAGGCGTCAGGATCACGCAAGCCACGGTGGGCACGAGGCGGACGATGCTCGTGAGCGACATGGGGAGCGTGTACACGTTCGGACACGACATCCTGGGGTGGGAGAACACCGTCGCGGCTGGTGCCGTCATCAGCCACTGCAGCAGCCCGAAGCTGGTGGAGTCGCTCAGGGGCGTCTTCGTGGTCCAAGCGTCCATGGGAAGCTTCTTCACTGCGGTTCTGTCGAGGGAGGGCCGTGTCTACACTTTCTGCTGGGGCCGCGGCAACCAGAGGCTCTGTCATAACACGGACCCTGCCGACGTCGAGCCTCGCCTCCTCTCCGGGCCGTACGGGGATGCTCCCATCGTGCAGATCGCCGCCGGCAACTGCTTCCTCCTCTTGCTGGTCTACCGGCCGAACGGAATGTATGTATATAAATTGTTGGTTTTACCTATTCAGTTCCTTGCTTCTTCGCTCGGAACCATACAATTTTATTAATTTTTGCATGTGTGATGTATGAAACTGCATGCAGGTCGGTTTACTCTGTAGGCTGCGGCATGGGAGGCAAGCTCGGGCACGGGACCAAGGAGAACGAGGGGATCCCGAGGCTGATGGAGCACTTCGAGACGCCGGACACGAGGCCGCTGTCGATCTCGGCGGGGCCTTTCCACGCCGCCGTCCTGGGCTGCTACGGCAGCGTGTTCACCTGGGGCTGGAGCACCAACGGCTGCCTGGGGCACGACAACTCGGTCGCGGAGGAGGGCGGCGGAGGAGAATACACGGCCGTCCCTACGGCGGTGGAGGGCTCGTTGCGCGGCGTCAAGGCCGTGCACGTCTTGGCTGGCAGGTACACCACCTTCGTCGTCGCGAGCGACGGCGCCGTCTACTCCTTCGGAATGGGCTACTCGCTTAATTTGGGCTTTCTGCAGGTATGGACACTACGTACTCACTCCCTACTAGTAGAGTACTGATTTCTTTCCAGTAGAGAACTGATTTCTTCCCACAAGTTTCACTTCATTTCATCAGACTTTGGTTAAATTTGTTGTGAACCTGATGTCGTATAGCTGGGTCATCCCTGTTTTAATTTTCCAGGACAAAGGGGAAAACGTTCTTAGTCCCAAGCTGGCCACTTCGCTTGCCGGGCTCGGTGAGAAGGTCGTGCAGATCAGCGCGACGCAGACTTACGACTGGCAGAACAACGATCCGTGCTTCTCTCACACCCTCGTCCTCACAGAATCCGGTAAGCTTTATGCCTTGGGAGCAGGCGTCCAAGGCCAGCTCGGCCTCGGCATCAAGCGCGTTGTGGTTTGCCCGAGTCGGGTCCCCCTCGACCTCGTCTAGTAGTCTAATTCCGCCTTTCCTACCACCTGTTTCTAAGTTTCAACTACTAGGTGGCTGTAGGAACCTTACATTTAATATACTCCCTCCATTATTATCTATGTGTCGTTATTGACTTCGATTAATAACTTAAATATTCGTCTTATTAAAAAATTATAAAAAATATTAAATATTTTGTTACGATTTAATTTATACTGAAGGTTTTTGAATCCTAATTTTTAATTTTATACATTTAAACTAATTTTTTAAATAAGACGAGCGGTCAATGTTTTTAATCAAAATCAACGACGACAAGTAAAAAAGAACGGAGAGAGTATTAGAATAGAATGTTATTACTTGGGAACGTTTTGGTCGTTTTTCAGAGACTGAACTGAACTGTAGGTTTTGCGGTAGCTTCTCTTTTGCACCACAGCGGACAAGCGTCGTGAATTCTTGTTGCTTTCTAGTGTGGATTCAGAGAGAGATCGCAACTTTTTAAGAGTAAGTTTGATTATTATCAGGACTCCGAAATTGGTACTAGTACACAACTTCTGCTCCCTGATTAGTGCGAGGTTTAAATATTTAACGACTGGCTGACATCGACCGTTCTTATATGTACAGCATGCTGCTGCTACCAGTTGCACTCCGGGCATGCTCGAACACGTACATATGAGTTCGTTCAGCTAATAAGGATGCTGCAGACAGTGGGTTCAGAAATAATAATAAGGTAGTCAAATTCAGAAACTAGTATTCAGTATTATATGCTGTACAACTGACCACTACATTATTCCTCACATGAAAAAAAAAACCCCGTAAACGGCCTGTCTAAATCTCTAATCAAAGCAAATCCGACTAAATGCAGCCTACAAATCCAACACTAGTTTCTCAGTGGTTATACCAAGAACAAAAGTCAGAGCCAGTCCAATCGCCAAACTTTCCCGAAAATTGCCGCTGCAGGTGTCCAAATCTCCAGCTCGGGGCAAAATTGGAAGATGATGCAGAACTTTTGTGATCCACCTATTTCTCCCATCTTTCTGCACATTCATAGAGAAAATGTAAAATTGAATTCAATGCTAAGAACTGCTATTCCACACACACAGAAAAACAAAAGAGTCAGATGATGTGCTAAGGTACGCTTCCCAAAGGCAGTATTGCAGCAATGCTACATCCCCACTAGTAACGAGCAGTCAAGAGTAACGTACCTATATGGCTGTATCAGATGGATTGTTTAGGCGCCCTCCAGCAGAGCATACTAGAACCAAAACGTGAATTCTTGCTCCACCTGCATGAAAAAACAAAGAGTTTGGTACTGGATCTTCATGCATGCTATTGATAGGTGGTTATTCAGTTGTATGCAAGACTCAATAGTTCCCTCTGAAGCAATAATCTAGACCATACAAAATAATAGTACAGTGGAATAAGCCAAGGGTATGAAGATAGCTTACAAGTCATCATCTCTTGAACTGTAAGTAGCTCGTGAATTTGATCTTGGACATTGCTGATATGGCTCATACGCACAGAAATAAGTATCAAATTCTTTCTTAGGTAGGAAATCCATTTTGTTATGTGGCTGGATCCTCAAACAGATTGTGTGTGCCGCACCAGCCGACAATAGCTTCTTTTGAAGCTTGAGTGTTCGTGAGAAGCAATTTGGTTGGTCAGGTTCATTGATGCTGTCAAAACGACCCTGCTCACTGACACCCTTTGAGTAGTTAGTCTCTGACCTGCATGTTCTTGTCTGGTCATCTGTCATCGATCTGTTTGATGTCAAAGTACTCTGAGCATCATCGTCACACCCATGGACTGTCGGCTTGGAATCAAGACGTTGAATCATATACGGTGACTGCCGCTGACTTGAGGAGTAATCTTTAAGGGGTGTTTCTCTTGCACCAGGCCTCACAGCATCCTCGTCATCAGTCACAACTGAATCTGACAGCTCTTGCTTCCGGCCTGAGCAACTGAAAAAACTGAATGGTTGTCTCTTCAATCCAGCATCTTTTGTCACAGGACCTGGTACAAGTTTGAATCTAATCTCCACGTTGCATCCGAGGACATGCTGTAAAGAACACTGTATTAGGCTTTGCATTTTCTCTGCCCTTGATAGGTGATCTGGGTGGCCAAATCCAACTTCTGCTATAGCCAGTTCTGAAAATTTTCACATACAGCATGTCATTTTCAGCACAAGCCCCGAAGGAATTGAAACGCAGTATAGATGGTGCAAGTATTTTACCTTCAGTAACATGGACAGATGATAAGAAGCCTTCTTTCCTTAGGAAACTCTTAGCGGACCTTGATCGACACTGGCCAATGGCTCTCTTCCAAATGTTCACAAGCTTAAGTCGCCTGCAATGTCTCTCAGAACAGTTGGACTTGTTGCTGTTACATGCATGGCAAAAATGGGAGCTCGAGTTCACCTTGGAAACCCAGTCATCTGCACACATGGATCTCAGAAATGGTTGTCATTCTGTTCCCTAAAGAAATTAGAATTATATGGGATCTTATCAATGACTGTATTTACCTGTATATCCAGTAGCAGAATGTGCATGTAAATCATTGGTTTCTGCAACGAGGCTAGATTCATTGGTGCCAAACTGCAAAAGTGCTACTGTAACCCAAGTAGCTTGATTTCTTGATGTCCTCAATTGCTTTTCAGTGTCTGATAGTATTTTTAGTGCATTCCTAAGTTTCTTTATTCCAACCTCTGCTACTGCATGATTATGACAATTGTAAGGATTAAAACATGGTAATGGAATAGAGCTGAGTAGGTAACTATTCATTAAAGATACAGTTATAGTCATGGTAGACCATCCTATGAATGGTTGAGCACATAATTTCATATGATAACAGAATGTTTATGCAACAAATCTGAAAAAAAAACATGTCAAAGAAAAGGATGCATACATGCGTATCTACCCAAAAAACTTTTGCTGACTTCCGTGACTGCTGACTGACAACGTCCCGAGAGAATGTCCATAATAAGGTTGGCTAGCTGAGAAACCAGCTGAAGAGGATCAATCGCTGACCCCATGAGTTCTCGAGCTCGTCTTACAGTGTTTGTGGTGTCCGCTGACAATGCTAGATCAAGCAACTCGATCAGCTCGTCATCTGAAACCATTCCCACCTGCAATTAACAGAGTGAGAAAAATGACAAAACTGACTATATGATTTACTTAAAGCATAAAGGATAACGCAACTCACAAGTTCATGAACAAGAGAAATTGTTATCTTTTTCCCAAGCAAACTGAGCTGGTCAAGCATTATCTCAGCATCTCTAAGAGAACCATTACACTTTGCAGCAATGAAGTACAACCCATCATGGTCAAATTCCAATCCTTCCTCTATGCAGATTCTCTCCAACCTGTAGACAATATCTGCAACCTTTATCTTCGGAAAATGGAACTTCTGGCAATGTGTGATGGAAGTGCGAGGCAGACTATCTAGGTCAGAAGTAATCATAATGTAAACAGTGTGCCGATATGGCTCATCAAGACTCTTCATTATTGCTGACCATGCATCCTCTTGTAAGAGATGGCATTCATCTATTATGAAGACCTTGAAGCGCGACGAGTATGGAACAAGAGAAGCGCTCTTAAGAAGCGCTTTAACTCGACCTAAACGATCCATTTTTGCTGCATCAAGTTCTTTCACATCTCTACTCTTCCCAGAAAATAGAATAACACACTCTTTACAGAACCCACATGGTCTTTGCTCTTCAGAGACGCAATTTAGAGCAGCAGCAAAAATCCGTGCTGTTGAAGTCTTGCCTGTACCCCGGGGACCATGAAACAAGTACATTGGAGCAACTTTTCCTTTGCAAGAGGAGTACAAGAGAGACTGGGCAACAACATTGAGACCAATTAGTTCACTGAAGGACCGAGGGCGAAATTTCTGGCTTAAACATCTCGGCGTTTCGGTGTATGGTACATTGCTTTGGAATGCCACCTCAGTCCCATCCGTAGACAAGAGAGGTTGCTCTGGACCATCACTATCAGAATAAAGATCTCGGTACTTTGAGGCTCCTGACCAACAGTAGCTTATGCCACATCCACTGAAATTTGATCCAACAACATCATTCGACCTTATTCGTGTCTCCTCCGTTCTTCTTGACCCTACCGAGCGTGCCTCACTGATGGACAGACAAGGACTGCCGACACGGCTCATTGCAGCAGAAGATTTAGACTTATTTCTGAATTTGGAATAGCTTGGCATTTTCACTTCTTCATCAGCCTTCTCGTGCAATGCAAGATTAGGCCTTTCATAGGAATTCACCTCCTCCTCTTCTTCATTCTCCGCATCAACAATGTTTACCAGGTTGTTTGGCAGCTGTCGCATAGAACTATGATTGGAGTGGTTAGAATCCAATGACTTGCGGTGGCCATCTTGGCGGACACGATGAACTTGCTTATTTCTTGGTGGGTTCAAGCCTTTGATCTTGACAGCAGAAGATTTCCTATACGATGCTGTTCTAGCATTTGGCGCTCGAAAACTCCGTTCCGATCCCATTGTGGCTTCAGCTCCCAAATCCTCATCTTCAACAAACTGATGATGTGCTGACCTGCCAAGGTCAGTAACCCCATTGCTTGAAGCAGTCTCCCAGATCATGTTATCAGAGGGGGATGCATACTTGCTCAACGAGTTTGTAGCTGGATCCCTCAGCGATCTCACTCGCTTGAGCTGCACTAAGGTTCTGGACAGTGGAACATCCACAGAGTGGCGTCGCATGTCTGTCATTTTGACAATGCACTTTCTGTTCCAACTTATCCAGAAATGATATATGACGGAATGCTCAATACTGACAATAAAATGTGAGTCTTTGCCTGATTACGACATTATCCATTGTAAGAAAATCACATCAACCTGCAGGAAATCAGACACAATAACCATAAGAACACAGGTGTACATGTTGTCCTGGTTTACTCCTTGCATAGAAAACAAGGAGTCCCCAGGTCTCACTTCAAGAGCGTAATACATCAACATTATCAAAATGGGACAAAGGAGGAATCATTTGCACGGTTTGTAGGCTACCGTACACAAACTAATCCGGGCCAGGACTTGGACCAGATGTAATCATACACGGAAAGCAGCAGACTGTGTTTCGCAGTGTTGGAAGATTAATGAACAGAAGAACATCAGGCCCATGGTGAAGTAAAGAGATCCCCAGGTCCTCCCAGAGTCATTCAATAAGTACTACAGATCAGATGGAAAAATGGAAACGCCACATTTCAGCTGTACCACGGAATCAAAGAATCAGCCGTCACTTCACCCTTTTTCTTCTGAAATTGAAAGGTAAAACAGTGCAAACAATCCAAACATTCTCTCTCTCTCTTTTTTGACAAACCGTGGCATTCCAGGAAAAAAAAAAACAAATGCCAGGTGCGGAGAAAAGAATCCAAAAGTCAAATCATGCCCTACCTAGTAGTAGCTTCACTTTCTATTGTAGCTCGCTTTGTTTAACAAAAAAATCTAAATAAAAACAAATGGAAGAACAGCACAGAATCCCTTGCAGAACCTCAAACGAAGCCGCTGCTTAAGAGTGCAGAATCCAGACCCCATAAGAACCCCCTCGCAATCCCTCGGCTCTCGCAACCAACAGCAATGTCTGTATCTCAAAAGGCACAGGAAAGTGCAGAGGAGTCCTTGTCGCCTCCCCTCATACGAAGGAGGTCATAACTTCTCCCCTTATCCAGACGCCGACATTGCAAAAGAAGCACGAGATCCAGCGCCGGCGCAGGCGACGGACGAATGGCGTAGCGAAGAAGAGCCGCGACACGAGACCCCCGGAACAGGGCCCATCAGGACAGGATCAGGGGAAACGAAGCTGGAAGTGGAAGGAGAAAAGAGACAGACCTCGGCGCGCTCACGGCAGGCGAAGAGGAGAAGAGGCCACGGAGGCTACGGGCAGCGGCGGCGGCGACCGCACGGGGGAGGGGGCAGGGTTCGCGGGCGCGGCGTGAGAGTGAGAGAGAGCCCTGCTCTGTCCCTGGGCTTGGGGTGTACGGTGCAGCGTGGTAATGCCGGCTGCGCGAGTACAGTCAGCTGGACCGCGCGCAGGAGTAGTGAGCCGTGAGGGTAGTGTGGCCACGTGCTCAGTGGCAGAACGGCACGAAAAAGGGATTAGGCTTGGGGAGCACCACTAATAATTACTACTAGTATCAAACACAAAGTGCAGGGCTCACAGCGACGGCATCAGGGCGGTACCCACATCACTGAAAGGTGGGGCCACCGCTGCCTTGGAAACCGTGCGTGGTGACGGTGCCTCTCCAATTGTTTTTCTTTTTTGGAGCTGTGGCAGAGTGAGGAGTGACCGAGTGAGACCGTGTGATGAGAGAGAGAAGGCTGATGGGCTTTTTTGTTTGCGGCTGTGCCGGTGTGCATGCCAACAGGACACAGGAGCGTCGTCTTCACGTGTTTTGCTCGAAATACCCGATGGCAAATGGACATTATCGCCGAGTACCCCAGCAATGGCGGCCTTGCTCAAGCTGCGATACAATGCAGTAGGACAAGCGGTATCAACAAACAGTGCGCCATGAATGGCCGCGAAAAGAGCTGGAGCCGGTGATGAGATGACCAAACGCCAAGTAACAAGACGTCCGCGTCGGGTCTCAATGGTGCATGCTCAATCGCGCGAGCTCCCAGGAACGGATGGAGAAAAGGCGCGCCGGAAACGGAAGGAAAATTTTCTTCGAGAAGGACGAAAGCAAGCGGGGGAAAATTACTCGGTTGACGTGTGTGTGTGCGTGCGTGGCTGCACGGGTATCATCGCCAGTGTCTGCTTGAGCTAGGACTAGTATAGGACGTGAGTGAGTGAAAGGCTAGATAGTGTGTAGGGGCATGGCACGTCCCCCCGTTGAGACCGGACGTCCAATCCAAATCCAGGCTCACGCCCTGCGGTTACAGAAAAAGATTGCGCGCTTTTTGACCGGAATATGCTGTTCTCTTACTAAAAAAGAACGGATTCTGTTAAAACCAAGAGCCTCGATAATTTATTTAAAAACGAAGACAATATAAAGTACAGTAATAGTAATAGAAATAGGAATATATACTCACAACCAAATCTGTTTCCTGATTATATCACATCATCAATCTAGCTATCGTCCTTGTCAAAAAAAAAAAGCTATCGGTTCCTTCTGTGCGGCGGTGCCGGATTTAGGGCGGCTGGCCATGGTTAAAGGGTCCATGACAGTGTATTAGCTCGAAATCCGCGCAGACCCGGGCTCCTCGCCCTGAAAACGGCTGAATGTGGTCACCGGCATCTTGACTCTGCAGCAGGAGACATCCGTGTTCTTCCAACCATGATGCACCGTCATCATCAACCACCTTTAATTTATTTATCCTCCATCCCATAATCTTCTTAATATTGGTCTATGACACAATGAATAAAAAAATTAAAATACTATCATTAATTCTCTCTAGTAATTAATTCATGCCCCATAATATTTTGTACATATAGTTGCATTGAACCACTAATTTTGCGTAGGACCATCAATTTCTTTTAGAATACAAGGAATTAATTTAAAAATAAAAAACTAATAATTAATCTAATACTTATTAAAAAATTATAAAATTTTTTATTTTTTATAATACCAAGAAAATTATGAGATAGAGGAAGTACTTTGCTCGCTGCGAAACCATAAGTTTGCACGAGAGCTAGAGCTACTTCTTCGTTCCGCTCTCATTTAATACTACCTTCTCAAGAATGGGGATGGGGGATGGCGTGAAAAAAATTAACTCTTTAAGTACTGGATGAGTATCCTCTGCAGCAACTATATTACAGTTACGATCACTAACATATGAGATCGGTCTCATATACCGGTGACCGAGTGTTACTGTAAAGGATATGCACGTCTTAGTACTAGCTTGTATACTATACACGCTGTAAGTACTGTGTAAGTTTACGGTTTATTTAAAATCTGTACGTAACCATGATCCTCATTTTTTAATATTTTTACTCCCCTATCTCAATCTTTATCGTACAGTAAATGTTTTACTAGTACTACTATTACTACAGAGCGACTTCACAACAGTTGCATGCAGCAAGCAATCCAAGCCGTGTAGTAGTAGTTTACATCGATATCGGTGATTGTGTCACGGTCACGTGTCCAATGTCTCGGTCCTGTACCGAAAGATTCTCTCCGATCCATCCTAGGCGAGTGGTGTAAGTACCTGTGTTTGTGTCGTCGGTTCATTTTACTTTACGATGTCCTCCTAGTTTCTCACCGCACCATGCGTAATAATTTGCTTCCTCTCGATCCGTAGGTACTGTATGTGCTACGTATAATACTACGCTCTTCTGTTTTTTGTAGAAGCGTCTGGCCGACGCGCACAGTAAAGGTCCTTCCTTGTTGACGTCCCGTTAACAGGAGAGCCGAGAGCTGCTGAAGGCAAACAGCCGCAGCCTCGGATTCTCGAGCACGCGGCGAGCGAGGAGCCACATGCGCTGTGCGTGGCAACCAACGGAAAGATTGCATGCATGCAGGTGCAGCACTAAAATAAAAGAGAAAGGCAAAGGTGTGCTTCTGCTTCTGCTACGATCGGGCTTGGTTTATTTGTCCTCTTGCAGCTGTTTGTCATCTTCATTTGGTCCCCCATCCGTGCTGTTCTGATTAACGATCCTTTCATCTATCGGGAGTAGGGTGGGTGCTCGCAAAACACAAACGCAAGCGGCCAGACAGAGCGCCTCGCTTCTCGCCAGCGAGCAGGTTACTGGGGTTCCCCATTCGATTAACATCGTCTTTGGAGAACTAGCGAGCGCTAATGATTTTTTTTTTTAAAAAACGGAGCAAGTAATTTGATATCCAACCTTCGCATCCGATGCGCGTTCATATGCGACGATGTCCAACCTTTTTTTTTTTTTTTGATCAATGCGATGATATCCAACTGTTCCCTCAAAAAAGGCCATGACTAGGATTTTCTTCACTGGGCCAACAAGTTCCAGTGCACGCAGCCCGCTATTGCCTGGTTAATCAATCTCTTTCAGGCCCATCGATTTCCGCGGGCGATCACGGGAATCACAGAGGCAGCCTCGCCTCAGCAGGCCCGACGAACTCTCGCAAGCAAGCAAACCGACTAGACTAGACCCAAACAAACCCTCCGGCGCTGTCAGCCGCCGGCGGAGGCACGGGGCGACAAAAATGGCGGCGGAGCAAGGCGGCGGCGGCGGCGCCGATAAGCTGTCGGACGTGCGCGTGGAGTCCCAGTCCTCCTCCGAGTCGAGCGGCGCCGCGGCTGCTAGCAGAGGCGCCATGTCGCAACAGGACTGCGTCGAAGGCATCCGCTCGGCGCTCAAACGTACGTACGCGCTGCGCTAACCTCGGCCACACACACCCCCATCCTGCCCACCGCCGGTTCTTCCCTGTTAGTGGTAATTGCCGGTTCTTCACAGAGGCAACCCACGCGCTGATTCCCGTTTCGAATTCTGTGTGGACAGACCCGACGGTGCGGTTCCTCAAGGAGCGGATGGAGACGGCCGGGTGCCAGGTGTGGCCGCGCCTCATCCGGGCGGCCACCTGCTCCTCTGCAGGCGGGTACGCAAGCGGGAATGGGGTAGGCTCTTCTTTGCTTCCATTTTATTTTACTATTTCCTCATGGGGTTCAATGCTTGAGGAGGGACACGCAGAAACCTATGTTGAACAGTCCTACTGCTCCTATTATTGTGTTTGGAGTTGTGCCTCGCTAATCATTTTCAGTAGAATATGCTATCACCAGTCTAGTCTGGATCACTCAATTAATTGTTTTCTTCACTGTAGTAATTGAGCAACTAAATGCTCTTTGAGATTCTGTAATTTCTCAAAATCGTGGTATGTAATATCGTGGCAGACTCCATTTGGGACCTTGATTAACTGCTTTTATGTAGGTTGATGTACTTCAGCTTGAATATCTATGTTAATTGGTACTGGACATATCTTTTCACTAAAGACGAAGCAGCCTATTTTTTCTAAATGGAAATGTTCACTTTGCATTTTTATGTTCCATTTGCACATCAATTGGTATCATATTGCTTGGTGTTAGCTTCAGCATCATTGATTCACTAAAACTTGGTACTGTTTGGACATCATAATATATTGTGTGATGTATTACTCTCCATACGAGGTATCAATAGAACTCATGCTTGACGTACATAGAAACCTTCTTTCATCCTTTCTGTCTTAGTAATAATGCAAGTCATAATAGTTAGTATCTGTTTATGAAATTCGTGGGTCAAGGGCATTTCATCGTACAGTGCTAGCATAGATTTGTACGTTTTGGCATTGTATATTTCCCTTGAGAACCACTAATGCCAGAAAAAGGCCTAATGTTCCAATGATTTATCTCCAGTTAAGAGTTTGCTGTAATCACATGACAATGCAAGATGAGATAAATCAGGTCATTATTCATGAGCTGATACATGCTTATGATGACTGTGTTGCCAAGAATTTGGACTGGAAGAATTGTGCTCATCATGCCTGCTCTGAGGTAAGAAAACTATTTGCCTAACAAAGTGAAGCTCTTGTCCTATTGTTTTTTATATCATTGACACTTTCTGTCCTAGATTCGGGCCAATCACCTTAGCGGCGATTGCCATTACAAACGTGAGTTATTGCGTGGCTTCATGAAGATAAGGGGCCACGAGCAAGTAAGTCTCCTTTAGTGGCATGCTCATGCTATGCTATGAATCATGTCTCCCTGCCTTACTTAGCTGTCCTTGTGTTCCATGCATGCATAAGGAAATTATGAGTTTTCAGTGGTTCCTTGAGGGCTTATTGTAGCTTCACTTACTATCTCTCCACGTTCAAACTTTTTGCAAGTTTAATAATATTTTTTTAAATTTTGTACGCATTTCTGAAGGATTGTGTCAAAAGGCGGGCACTGATGTCTGTCAAGAACAACCCATATTGCTCGGAGACCGCTGCCAAGGATGCAATTGAAGCAGTGTGGGACATATGCTACAATGACACACGCCCATTCGATAGAGCTCCTTAAAGTCTTTCTGGTGGTACTTGAGCTACGTTTTTGCATGCCTTTTGGGATAAACTTCATTCCCTTTAGAGAATTGTAGTTTAACAAATTATGATGGTGGGCAAATTATTTCTGCCAGTGCAAAAGTTCTATTTCACAGCGGTCATTCGTTGTAACGAATGAGGCCATGTAATCGTACTCTATCAGATGATACAATAAGAGCAGCAGCAAAATTTTGTCTTTGACATGAGTAGTCTTTGCCAATACTATTCTAGGAGGGTGTTTGGTTCAATTTTGCAACTTGCTGTAGTTTTTGCAAAAGTAGCTCTCCAACTAAAAAGCAAAACTTTTAAGGGCAACTGTGAGCGAAAGCAGCTTCCACCGAGTGAAAAAACTGCAGCAGCCTCAGATCTGCTTTTGCCTGCTGCGGACGCTACAAGTTGGAGGAAATTAACCGCTGTCACTGATTACACAAACGTACCCCTTATTTTCTATTCTTTCCAACCCGTCTCGCCACAGCAGCTTTTCCTACGGTCACAGGTCACAACAGCTTTTTCCACAGCTACAGCTCAACCAAACACACCCTAGGTAAGTACTCGCTGGATACTAGCATTTCACCTTCCCAATGGAAAAATAGAAATGTAGGGTTTCCAGTTTTTACCAGAACGTCAGATACATTTCCTAACACTATACAGAGAACGAGGCTGGTCATTGTTTGATTCACTGGGCAAAGTTTTTCTTTGCCAGGGCCAAGCTAATTTGATGGGCCTGTTTCTAGTTTTGCTGAGGCTTCTCAAGCTAATTAGATGGGCCCTCACTCAGGTCTCAGGATCCTGATAGGGAAAGTGACGACAGTATCATGTTACAGTATGCATTCCTCAATCTTCAGCACTATCATCACCAATCTACTTTCACGAAGCAGGTATCAATCATCAGGGGACTAAAATATCCACAGGCAGCAATATGTGTCTCTTCTGTTCCAGCTAGAGACAACTTAAGCAGCATGGCTAGTTAATCCCAGACAACTTAAGAAGCTATGGCTCATCGAGAAAAAAAAACTTAAGAAGCTATAGCCTAGCTAAATGATGTGTTGCATGCTACACATCTGTACAAATCTTTGGTGGCCACTACAAAAGAGATCCTCAAATGTTTGTTTTGACAGAAAAGAACAGCATCAAGGAACAAAGATTGACCATCCCAACGATCGATCACTGTCCCTCAAGCTACTTTCACAAACTATCAGGGTACTTAAAGCAGCCGTAGGGCCGCTCTAGCACTGCAAGTATTATTTTTGCAGCTTAGTAATAAACTAGCAGTCTAGCAGCTGAGGATTAGCCAGACAATCAACCGATCGCACAGCAAAAAATTTGTAGTCCTATTCTGTTCTGCTCTGCATACGCATAAGTAACACACTATCATGCAGGTGAACATTAATCAAGTCCAGGCTACGCTCGAGAGGCCATGAGCCTACTGAAGAGCCTAGAACGATTACTCAAGAGAGAACCATATAATCAGTGTGACAACTTTCCTGATTTCAAAAACCGTAGTACGTCCTTGGATTACCATTACTTGTCTCTGTATTCGTGCCGCGCGGCCGGTTCGCCCGCTGGGTGCGAGTGGCGATCACATGAGCCGCCATTAAACTAGCTGATCAGCTCTCGGCCCCAGAAAAGCCATGGCAGGCTGAGGGCGCGACCTTAAACAAAAGCGCGAGCTCCAGAAACTATAGATTCTTCTCCGTGGGATGCGACCCTCCATCCGAAGACCGAGGCCGCAGAGGGGGACAGGACGGAGGTAATAAAACTCAGGGCTCTGAACGCCTCCTGTGTTCTTTGACTTGCGAGTTGTGCGCCCAAATGTCTTTGACTTGAGGCTTGCCGCTATATATTCACGCGCGCGCGCACTCTCGCACAGCAGATGCAACAGGAGGTAGGTGAGACCGGCCCCTGGTGTGGAGGAACGCAAGTGAGTAGAGGGGGAAGAAGCAGCATAAATGGCGTCGATTGGGATTGTGAGGCTGGTGGCCCTGGTGCTTTTGGTACTCTTCAGTTCATCGTCACTTCATCAACAACAAGTAGGCGTTGGTGAGTAATATATCGTGCTTAATTTATCATTCATCCTTACGGCAACCACACTGCTACTCCCTCTCAATCTATGTACTGTATATTCGACATGGACATGTTCGCTCATCCTGAACCATTTTCCTTGTTATGATCGAGAAGGTGCTATTAGGCTGCATGACAGAAAGCAGCACGCGAAGCAATGGGAGGAGGAGAGGAAACAGCTGAGGTCGTTCATGACCATGGACTACACGCCCTGCCACCGGCGAACGCCGAAGCACAACTGATGATTCAGCTTATTGCTAGGCCTTCCTCTGATGGCGTAGCAATGCGAAGCCTGATGCCGCTTTCAACTCTCGGCTGTCCATTCTTCAGGCTCCAGCAGCAGCAGCAGCATCCGCGCGCATCCATGAAGCGTGATGAGAGACACAGGACGGAGAAGTTCTTCCCCGTTCTCTCATTCGTGTTGATCGACGCGTCCAGCGTCCAGATGTATGCGCGCAAATTTTGCCCCCTCTCCAACTGTTAGTAGTATTTGCTATAGCTAGTAGTAGGATACATATGGAGCTTTAATTAGTACTTGTACTAAACAATAGTGTCGTTAGTATCTGTAATAAGTTTACTGTCGTAGTCTCTAGCTTCCTAGTATGTAGTAGTACGAGCTTCTTCCGTAAGTGTAATAGCAGCTTTATAGACTGAAAACTTGAAAGCTTTGAAATGGTTTAATTATACTACTGTGGTGGGATGATGCACGGTGAACGAGCATTCTGGTACAATTTCAGTTTGAACAGCTATTTTTCCCTCAGGAGGAAGTTCAGCATTATTCATTTTTCTTATTTCAGAACATTCATCAATTTATTTCTCTTATCCTATCTATCTATCTATCAATCTCTTTTCGAGTGGTTTCAAGCTTCATGAATGAAGCCATATAAAACATGTTTTGTTTCCTTTCTGCCTTGTCAGACATTTAGAATGTTGGTACTAGCTATAGTACTGTCATAAACCATCGTTTGTTTTCTACACGTTTTTCTGTTTGAAGTCTGGAAAGCATGTTAGTATTTGCTAATCGAACAAAAAGGGGTTCGTGAGAGGAGGTAGCTGCGCGATGCACTTTTTTTTGGCTACTCATACTGTCACTCAAGAAACGTAATAGTAATATACTAGTATTAAGATGCTAGTACTGTACTTGAGTCGTTTTGATACACATTCGTTCCCAGCCAAAAAGGAGAGAACATCCTGCCACCTGCCTTTTGCTGAATTTACCACGAAACCGGCGTAGCAGGAACCGCGTCGTCGCTGCTCATGGAACATCATCGGTGGCGGCCTCCGGCCTTTGCTTTTACAGCTAATACTGTACAGTATTAGAGTAGTACCAGTATACCGGCGATCAGATCGACATCGACGTGTGTATTTCGATCACAACATGTCTCTTGTGGCTAGGGCTCGCTCCGCAGGAACAAAAGACACCGAAGAACGCCAGAGCTAGCTGTGATTGGGCTTTTGACTGATTGACCATCTGCTCTGCCGCCGCTTTGAGCCTTTGACCACCGGCATGGGCGTGCGCGTGCTTCTTCGACAACAAAGCTTTTTTTTTTTTTTCAGTCGGCGTGGTAATTAATTTGTTTCCGCAGTGCTTTGACGTCGTATCTATATACGGTGCCGGCGCGACCGTTTGCTTCTGCAACTGCAAGAGTGCAAGGAAGCACAATTAACTACGCTTAGTATATCGTATTACGTGTGATGGCTGATATACTATGCATTAGTACTCGTACGTGTAGAGCTAGGGCGTCGCGTACGCGCCCGTGTGTCCGGGTGACGACGAAACGCACCAAAAAATTTCGGAAGACGAGGGCCAACCAATGCAAGTGGTATAGTGAGGTTTACGTCGACCAAGGGAAAGCCACGCAGGGGGCCGTACAGGGCGCTGTAAAGAAACTAGTAACCGCTCGTCGGGAGCAGCGAGAAATCAACCGGAAATGCGACGTGCATCCATATGCGGTTGCATGGTGGTGGCCTGGCCGAGGCCGAGGAACGAATAAGCCTGCCGGGACGGACGTCGCGGTGGTGTGGTGGCAGCGGCACGGCCGAGGCTATTGCAGTGCCGGGGGACGCGTGACGCCGTGGCCGCGCGCGCGTGCGTGCTGTGGCGGTAGCCGTGGAGAACGAGGTGGGGCATCGGGACCGGCGGGAGGCCTGCAGCTGGCGCTGGCGCTGGGGCACGCTCCGCTAGCTAGCTGATCGCCGCCAACCTGCACGAACTCGCGCGCTCATGATCCCAATTCCTATCCACCTCCCCTCCCTCGAGAGTCCCCATCCCTCCCGCAGTCCCGCTCGCCCCAAGAGATGCCGCCGACGCCTGCTCCGGCCTTGTTCCTTTGGT
This sequence comes from Oropetium thomaeum, assembly GCA_001182835.1. Lineage (NCBI taxonomy): Eukaryota > Viridiplantae > Streptophyta > Magnoliopsida > Poales > Poaceae > Oropetium > Oropetium thomaeum. The sequence goes on along the minus strand of LFJQ01000091.1, from coordinate 652,119 downwards.
TCACACGTTCTGTGAGCGAGAGCGAGTCGTACGAGAAATGCTTTGGGGGACGGAGGAGACACGGCTGCCGTGCTGTGCTGCAGCACCTAATAAAAACGGGCCGCAGGAGATGCTCGTCAAGTAACTGGGCCAACATGTTTCAAAAAACAACTGCCAATATTGCTGGTCCTATACCAACCCAATACAGGCCACCGAACTGGGGATGCACATTCCAGACTACGTAGCTTGGACGACACTCGCAACTCTCTTCTCCTCTCCCTTCGTGATATGCCTGCTTCCCATGCCCCCCATGCGACGCCCTTCTTACGACGAAAATCGATTGCACGTTTACTAATATATACTATACAAAATTAGTGGCACAATATATTTTTTCCCTTTTAAAGAATATAATAAATGTTGACTATATATTCTACCTAAAATTGTGCCTTTTATTTTTAACAGATGGAGAGCTTGGCCATATACTACTGTAATGTTCTCCCATCCTTCATCTCAGTTTTGCCCATCTGCTGCTGACGCTGCTGTTGTACCTTGCCCATGACATGGCCACGACCTCCGGCACCTTCCTCTTCCCGTTCGCCACCGCCAACGAGGCCATCGCTCTGGCCCTCGCCACCTTCTTCACGAGGAGCCGCCATGTCTTGTCCGCCTTCTCCGTCTCCATCTTCGACTTGAAATGGCTGCACCAAATTAACCGACCACATCAGAATTCAGATCCTGAGATTTTTACAACTCCTCTCTGTCTCTGACACGAGAACGCGAGTAAAAATCTAGGAGTAGAGTACACATCGGAGAATCTCTTAGTGCACATACATGCATGCACCGAATCAGATTTTCTCATGCCGGCCCGGCCGTTCGTGTCGCTGTCACGAAATGATCGAAGAAAGCTACACTGCGTGGTAGCGGTACATCGGTACCACGACCGTAGTACGAGCAAATGAATCGTGATCGCAGAAAGGCCATCTCGCCAGCAAGATTCCAGTGACATTGCCACTGACGTCGTACGATTGCCGGACGGTCCTGTCGTCGTCATATGCGTAGTAGTAGCGGTTCACCGAAATGGACGGCGATCCATCGATTTTTCATCAGCAAAAATATCTCGACGAATGGAGTGAGCTTAATCGTTTTGTTCGAAAGGTTTTACTACTAGTAGACTAGATTTTTTTAGAGCGAGTTTCTGGACGTTAGTAGTATTCTCACCTGCAGAGTGGCACGGCGCACGGCTGCGCCTGCTCCGGCCTGCCGCCGCAGCCGGAGGCGTGGAGGCGGAGCAGCTGCATCATCCGCTTGCACCGCGCGCACCCGCCCGGCGCGGTCTTGCGGGCGCACGTGGCCAGGTGCCGCACCAGCATCCGCAGGCCCTCCTCCTCCTGGCACGCGCACGCGCCGCCGTCCTTGTCCGCGGCCGCCGCCGCCGTCGTCGTCGCGCTCGCGCTCGCACCGGGACTGAAGATGCGGTCGAGCGCGTCCATGGCGTCGCCGAGCCGGCGGTACGCCTCCTGCGACGCGCGCGCGCACGCCCACCGCGCCCGCCGCTGGTCGGCGGCCTCGAGGAGCCGCAGCAGCTCGAGCTCCAGCGCCGGGTCGTGGCGGCGCGCGAAGCGGTACCCTTCGGACCGCTCCACGGCGGAAAAGTCCTTGGCCGCGAGGCGCGCGCACCGGAGGCGCAGCCGCGGCGCGTCGCAGAGCCGGGCGAGCTTGAGCATGTCGACGGCGCGGTCGGCCGTCAGCCGGGCCGACACGGCCGCCTCTGCCGCGCGCTTCAGCCACTCGACGCGGTACGCGTGCGCCAGCGCGAGAAGCTGCGCGCCGTGCGCGCCCAGCACCGCCTCCTCCTCCTTCTCCCCCGGCGCCACACGGGACGCGTAGAGGAAGTGGAGGAAGGCGAGGACGGCGTCGGAGGTGACGCCGGGGATCCGGATCGTGCACTCGGTGGGGCCCCACCCGCGCCGCACCCTGTCGATCATCGCCGCCAGCACCGGCGACGCCGAGGCCTTGTTAAAACCAGAAAACGGATCAGCAACGCCGCAATAAGAGTCAGCCTCAATTAACCGGGACAACGGGAAACACATACACACACACACACACACACACACACACACACACACACTGCCGGCTTACAAGAACGTAGGAGTGCGCGGCGATGGTCTGCCCGTCGGACGTGACGATCCGCACGTCCGCCGCCGACGCCCGCAGCGCGTCGAGGTCTGCGTACAACGCCGTGGATGTGGATTTCATTTCGCTGCCCGCCCGCAAAGCTTCTTCCTGCTCTGTTTTACCAAATCAATCAGGACGACAAGGTCTTGCGTTAAACTGAAACAGGATCAGATCAGGGTGCAACTTAACGACGAAGTGAGGCAACGGGTAAGAATGGTGTGGAATGGAATGAAGGGCTCGGAATGCAGGGAGCAGCAAGCTCGAGCTCAGCGACAGCTATATACCCGCCCCGGCCGCAGCCAAGGAAAGGAAAGGAAGGTGAAGGCAGGGCCGCAGGGGATAATACAGCCAGCTTGCTCGACGCGGCGTTGGAAGTTGGATTCGATAGCTAGGATCCGACTCAGCACGCTGATCGCGGGCTGGACCCCGCCCGCAGCGTGAGAGGCCGCGCTTCGCCTGCCTGGAGCGAGTGGGTGGAGTGGAGGTGGACGACACGTAAGCGCAGGCCAACCACAAGATTGGTTCGGTTTTGCGGAGTGCTGATTTGGATACAGGTGGAGGCGTTTCCTGGAGCAGGGCTGCAGGGGGCATAGGAGCGGGCGAGCCGCGTCCCTCTGTCCAGGGACCACGGAGCCCCCACCGCCTCGACCTAATTTCGCATGATTTTGTTTTCCACGTTTAACACGCCTCTTTCCTTTCGATTATTTCTTCACGTGGATCAGTATCTAAGGATTCTACCTAATTTTTTCTTTTTAAAATAATAATAATAAAACATTTCAAGCCTTCAAGGTGGCCATGGCATATTTCGTCTGCTGCATCTGGAATTTTCTTACCCACCACCCCAGTCCCCAGTACTGCGATCAGTAAGTAGATCAAGATAGGTTGCCTTGCTCACTCGACCACTCCGATAGCCAATCGCAGCGGCGCCATAGATAAATGATAAGCAAGGTCAGATATCAGTTTCAGTCGATGTCAAAAAGATATTTGTAGTACTACTTATAGTTGTAGGCTTTTCAAAAAGAAAAGAAAAACAGAGAGACTGTAGAAGCCAATCGAAAACCACTTCTCTCACCCGATGGTTGGCTTCTGCATCGCACGCAAGTCGGCGTCGATCGTCCGTCATTCTCCGTGGGGAAGCTTACGGGGCTCTGCTTCGACATGGTCCTTACCTTTGCCTCTTATTACGCGCAGTTTTTCGCTCCATATGGATATGGACCGTGCGCGTCGCATTCGTAGCTTTTGGTTTGGTCACCAAGAGGGCCATTGCCCTTTAGGATACGATCGTCCGCTTTCAATTCAATATACTACTAGTAAGCGACGGAGTGAAAGGAAACAAATTGCACTGTTCCAAATAATAGCCTCTTATTTCTAATACGTTTCTTTTTTTAAGGGGTCATTTCTAAGGGCATGTACAACGCTATTGAAGTTGCCGTCTCTACCGAGCGAAATTTGCAAAAAACCCCCTCCTTTGAGCAAGAGACGGCGCTGGCGTCTCTTCACCAAGCACCGGCTTCTTCGCACAGCTCGAGGTCGAAGAGACGGCGCGGCGCTGCGTTGTACGCGACGGGCGTCTCCTCCCAAATCCGGTGCGGCACCCTCCAAAAATCTGCAAGCGCGCTCCTGGTCGAATCCTTCCCGCGCGCTCGTGCCTTCCGCTCGCGCGCTCCCGCCCTTTGTCCCCAAATCGCCGCATATTTCTCACCGAGAGCTCGCCCCCTTCTGCCAATGGCTCGTCGGTTGGAGGACGTCCCTGTTGGGCGCAGTGGCGATTTCTCCTCGTCCGGCACATCTAGCACCTTGCCGTCCTCTAACGGAGAAAGATAATCTATTTGCTAATCGACAAGAGAGTACAAGGAAGGATGTGGAATGTGCTTTTGGTGTCCTACAGTCTCGATTTAATATTGTTCGCCGTCCAGCGCGTCTGTGGAAAAGGCGGGATGTGGTCAACGTAATGCAAGTTTGTGTTATTCTTCATAACATGATAGTAGAAGATGAGAAGGAGTTAGCTAAAGTGCCTTTGGACTTAAACGAGGTACCGGGAGCATCCATTGCTTTGCCACCCGAAGTGAGCACCGATGCGAATCCAATCTTTGCACATGTTCTACAAAGAAATGCAAGAATTCGTGCTCGATCTACTCATGTGGAGCTCAAGAAGGATTTAGTTGAGCATATATGGAACCGCTTTGGGAGAAAATAGTTATATATATATGTATTTTAATTTTCATATGATATATATGTATGCATTTTTATTTTCAAATGATACAAAATATAATATGCCACACATGAGCATATAATCATTCTATACACAATTGATCAGCTACATCATCCTGTCATTAACTATTCTGTATTTATTAAGAGACAGGATGAAGAGACTCCCACTGTATAAGTGCAGTTGTTTTCTGTTTCTTAGTACTGAAAACTGTGCGCAAGAGACAACAGGAGGCTCTACATTGTACATGCCCTAATGAGTTGGAACACCCCTCATCACTGCCGCTTTGTGTTCCAAAATCCATGAATGCTCCTTGAGTTTGTTGGCCAAGCTTTGTGTTCTCATGGGACGGGGAAAGTACTAAGAAGGAAAATAAAAAACGAGTTCTGAGTTCACATCATGAGAAACTGAATGGGGTTCATTCATTTAAGTGCACATAAAAAATTCACACATGTTAATACGGTGCCTTTCCGGATTCCGCACTCGATCCCTTATAAATATAATGAGGCCGGTGTCATCAACTCCACATCTACTGGCTAGATGACGAAAAGGTAAACTCTATCCGATCGACTAACTGAACTAGTTTCTTCTTCCTCTTGTCTATACTGTACGAGTCGTATTTGTATCATTCAAACTCATCCTTCCTAGTGACTAACTGTATCCATTGTTGTTGTGCAGTTTGTGATATGCGCAATGGGCAGAACGCTTCGAATATCAGGATTTGATCGGACTGACAGTGCCGAACATGCCAAGGATCTCCTGGAACGCGTCGCCGGCACCGGGACCGTCTTTGCTCTGGAGCTGAGGCTCCCAAAGAAGGTGACCGCGACCTCCAGAGCGTTCGCCATAGTCCAGTTCGACACTCAGGAGAGCGCTTCGGTGGTGAGAAGCGCGGCGGGAAGACTCGCTCTTCGGAGCGGACGCGCGAATCCGCAAGTCAGGCCTGCGGATCGCGACATCGTTCCGAGGCCGAGAACCACATTGTTCTCCCTCGCGGACGCGGTCCTGCATGCGGGCTGTTTGGTCAAGGAAAACGTACTGCACGTTCTTTGAGCTTCAGTTTGGAAGCCCTTAATAGAAGAACAAAATTCGTATGACATGTCTTAGTCAATCTACTCTTTTCTAGGTGTGAATGTCACCATTCATGCTTTGTGCGTTCGTTGTTATTTAAACTGTTTTTCAATTTTCTTATTTGTGCATGCAGGCCTCATCCCAATGAGTGTTCAGGTAGTGATCTTGATGGAGACGTATATTTTGTTTCTTGGGATCAATCACTCATTCCAACTCGCATGGTGGCGCCAATGGACTATAGTCCAGCACCTACAGAAAAGTTAGATCATAATGTTACTATTGAGGTATTTTGAGTTTCTGATCAAACATTTAATCTTCCATGTCATTCACTCATTCTTCTAGACTCAGAGTTCATTTTCTGATATCACTGTTATCAACAAATAGCCTACCCCAACTTGTTTGGGACTAAAAGGCTTGGTTGTTAGTTGTTGTTGTACTGTTATTAACAAATAGTGTTGTGGCAACTATTTAGTCTCATCTTTTTTAATTTTGCATGGTTTTACTTGTTTATTCAAGTATTACAGAAATGGCAGTGTAGTATGTTGTACAGACAATATGTTTTCTTAGCCATCATTTTATATATATATATATATATGTATGTATATATATATATATATATATATAACAGTATGTAAATATCAGTGTAATGGTAATAGCTCTTTTTACAAGCTGTACTATATTTTGGCTGGATTTGTAAATATCATGAAATTTTCGTTTTAGTAACTGTTTACTGTTATAGGAGCAGAAGTGCTATACTCATTTGTACTCTCAAAATGCACCATTTAAATTTTAACATCCAAAAACAGGCCCTATGTTTCACAAATTTGCATGCAAAAAGATGCTTTTTGCCTTATTAGTTGGTACATTGCTTTTTGTCCCTATATGCCCCAAATGTTCTTGTCATTTCACAAGTTCCTGCATGAAAACAGTTGTTCAGTTGATTAGATGAATTACTAGAAGTGGTAATCTACATACTTCATTAATCCATTTTAAATGAATAATTAGTGGTTACATGTTCAGAGTTTCAGAACTTTATTACATTTGAGTTTACTTCCTAAGTCAATGCAGTTGTATGCAACAAACATAAATGTTTTCAACTGTTGAATAAATCTCATACTGTGTTTAGAAACGGGGTTATCATGCAGGAAATAGAGGAGTATTTTGCAAATTACATAGTCAACGAGAGTATGGGAATTATAGCCAACGCGCACATAGTCTTTGCAGATAAGGAATATATGAAGGCTGAAAGTGTGCCGTGCATTGAACTGGCCAAGCTCTTCTCTGTTGCTGTTGATTTCCCAAAGACAGGGGTGCCAGCTCTGATTCCTCATGAGCTTCATGTCAAGGAGTATCCTGATTTCATGGAGAAGCTAGACAAAGCCACCTATGTATCAAATGGTGTACTCAGGAAGCTTTACAGGGAGATAAAGAAGCACACACCTCATGTTGAGCACTTCACCAGACCCTGATTTCATTGTCAGTGGCTATGAAGGATACATTACGGAGGCATGGAGTGCAAGGAAGAGTATGACTTCAAGTTGGGAAATCTCATGGACCACTGCGGAATAAAAATTGAAGCCGAGATAGTCAGTGGGTGCGTACTAAAGATGACAAAGATTTTCAACAGGAGCAGCGATGCTGAGGCGACAAGAATGGTGGTGAGATCCTTGAGGAAAGAAGTGAGGTCATGGTTCAGCGAGATGAGCTCAGATAAGCATGATGCCGCTGTAGATGCGATGGCCTCTGCTTGATATCATGTTACCTATCACCCGGACTACTGGGGTTGCTACAATGGAGGTGGAAGACGTGATCGGCCGCATCTTATTAGCTTTCCATGGTGTGTGTATGACAGGCTTTTGTGCATCAAGGAGAGGAGGAAGATGGGAGGCTGATTGGGAACCCTGAATAGCATGAACTTGCTGTTATATGTGATTGATGTTATGAAGTGGTTTAATTGATCTGATGGATGAAGAGCAAACCTGAAACTACTAGGAAGTGTTGGCAATGTGTCCTGAAACTTTTGGAAGGTGTTTTTTTTTTTTGGTTTTCTGTCTTTTGCAGTTTCGCTACACTTAATGTCTGATTTATATTAACTGGGTATAATGAAGGCTCCAAGTCCAGTGCCATAGTGCGCCTGTACTTTATTTCATTCGAAATACTATACACTGGGGTATAATGAAGGCTCCAAGTCCAGTGCCATAATGCGCCTGTACTTTATTTCATTCCAAATACTATACACTGGGGGGATAAATTAGAGAAGGTACACCTTTATTTCATTCCAAATACTAAGCAATGGTACGAATAGTTAGTAGGCTTACCCACAAAATTCACAAACCCCACCAATGGCAGCGAGCTTGAAAGGCTGGGGACCAACCCTCTCAAAATCCTGAGAGAACAGAAACAGAGGATTTCATATAAGATCAGAATCAACATTGTTGAAATAAAACATTCAGCCCTATTAGTCAAGCAGCGAATTGTTGTCCATTAGTCCGATTGTCCATTCAGTCCACTACAAACTAAATTATAGCATGTTCATATAGCTTCATGGTGGACAAAGATGGAATGATATGCTATCAGTAGCGTTTTGGTGCTGAAATGAGGTCCAAATCGAAAGAAACAGCAAGCAGCTGCTAAACAATGCTTGTGCTGAATAAGTTCAGGAGTTTACTCAAAGAAAAAAAAACAAGCAGCTACTGAGCACGCCTTTACTATTAGCATGTAGCATGCGAATGGAACTCAAAGCAATATACTGGTTCAAATCAACGAGTAATAAGTTCAGATCAATTCATTTCAGTATTAGTAAGTTCTAGAGGTGCATCTGATTCCAGAAATCGGATGAAGGACTTCTATCAACCAAAATTGCATGAATCCTGATTGAACCAAACCATTTCTACAATCCGAGAACTTAATCGAGAAAAACACTATTATGGTTAGTGTAGTAAAAATCTGACGGAACCCTATGACGATTACCTTGATCTGACGAGCATCGTCGCTGCCGTGGCTGGTTGCCGCGCTGGGGCCACAAATGGCTAGATCTTGGGAGCCGTTCGCTCGAGGAGAGGTCGAGGTCGAGGGATCGAATTGGAGGGCTCATCGTCGGAGGGAAGGCTGACAACGCGCCGGCGACGAGTGGTGGCGTTGCAGCTTGGACGGCCCCTTGAGAGATTCGTCGCAGCTGTGGTTGCTTGACGCGCTACGAGCAAGGAGGACTCGATTTGGAGCCTCGGAGGTATCCCTGTGAGGTAGAGGGCGAGAGGCGTCAGAGTCTGGTGGCGTCGCAGGTTGTTCCGAGTCCCGAGTCCCGACGACCGTCACGTGCCTTCCCAGCCGGCAAAAAAAAAAAAAAAAAAAAGAAGAAGAAAAAAAAAGAAAAGAAAACCCGCAAGTCCGCAAACAGTTGAGAGTCACAAGCCGTACCGTTTTCTTTCCTTCTTTTTCCCTAATAAGAACCGATATCTCTCCATCCCCAGCAGAATCAGACCACACCGCCGCCGCCATTAGAGATTAGAACCACAGGCAACCGCTTGAAGAAAGAAACAGAAGAGTAAGGACGGAGACCAACTGATGCCTGACTCCATCTGCCAGGGGTCGTCCGGGACAGAGGTAGATATCATCCGCCCTGACATCGTTCGAATTTGAAGCTCACTGGTGACCGATAGAACTTTGACATATCATGGAACTCGTAATTTTGGCCAAATCACCAATCGAATTAGTCATATCGATGGTCTGATTTCGGATCTCTCCATATATATATGATTTGAGCTCGTTATTGATTGCACATTCCTTCATATATCATCGTGTAGTCTGACGACCCTCTTATTACTATATCTTTTTCCTATCTTTATTAAAGTCTGCTCTTAGTCTTACCCCTTCACCACTAAATTCCAACACTTTCCAGGAACATGAACACGAAGATAGGCTCAGCCAGCTTCCAGACGATATCCTCATGGATGTTTTGGATAATCTTAAAATGCTAAGTGATGCTGTGGGAACCTGCGTACTTTCAAAACGATGGACACGTCTTGTCGGTCTTCATTCTGTAATCCTTTTGGACATCAGACACTACCTGGAAAAACTCTCTCGTGACGGGTATACGCTTCAGGATATAATACAAGCCAATTTATATGTTGTCAAAGCCACAAAGAGCATCCTAGCGCATAAGAGTCAACACGCCATTATTTATCTGAGCATAAGGTTTTTTTTGAGAGATGAATCGATCGACATTGTTCGTTCTGTGGGCAAAGGCATGGAAAATCGGGATATACTTCAAGCAGAGTTTGAAATGTTACCAGAGAATTTCGATTGCACAGATAATGACATGCTCAAGTACGGTAGACGCTTGATGACTTTCATTGATAGTGGTCCACGCCCATTTGGTGGTCTCACAGACTTACATCTGCATAGTATCAGACTTTGCAAATCCGACTTTTACAATGTGCTTGCTACTTGTGAGAAGCTGGAATTCCTTAGTCTACAGAACTGTGATGCTGGGATCAAATCTGAAATGCAAATCGAACACTCGCAGCTTATTGAGCTGGTTATTGTTTCCTGCCTATTTGAAAGGATTGAGCTCAAGTGGCTTCCAAGGCTGAAGTATTTGACATGTAGAGATTGGGTGTTTTCAGAGGATAAATATCCATTGTCCTTTGGTCATACTCCCGAGTTTCTGAAGCTCACCCTAAGTTTATCAGCAACAATTCGGCATAAGACTCTTGTGCTAGGCGAGTTCCTTGCTAATGCAGTAGTAGATGAACTGAATTTGAATTTTGCATTCGAAAGGGTGAGTAATAATGATACTCCACCTCATAAGTTTCTTCTTTTAAGGACATTAACGGTCTGATTGTACACTACTTTATTTGTTGTAGATTTGGATTCAACCTGAAGCTCCAGTTCTACTAGCTTCTAAATTGCAGAATTTGCAGGTTGTTAAGCTTAGTGGTATTCATGACGAATGTGACCTCACTTGGACAATGTTCTTCTTAGAAGCTGCGCCTCGCTTAAAGGAACTACAAGTGCACGTATGATTTCAGTCTCTTTGTATGCTACTTCCGTATTTTGAACTTTTAACAATATCGATTACGTCTTCTTCATAAAAGTTTGCTAAATGTCATATATTTTATTATAATTTTCCTTATTAGTAGAGGCATTTAAAACAGGGCCTATGATTCTACTATACATTTGAACTAATTTTTTGTTAAATTGGGAATGGTTTTCTTCTGGAAACAAAAGAAAGTTCATTATGGCTTGCATCCTTGGATGATATGAGAAAAAAAATTATGTTTAATTCAGAACATGGATGTAATATGTATGAAGCAGACAAAAAGACTTTGTTCATTCATATAATCAGAAAATCCATATCACCGAAAATTAAATTTTTTTTTAAAAAAAATTGCAGGTATTGGGCCATATGTGCAAAGACCTTGTGGAGAATCGTCCATTTAATGAGCTCTATCAAAAGTCAAGCGATTCATCATTAAATTGGGAACTATCTGATGATTTTAAGCATTACAATCTGAGGAAGTTCACCATCAAGGGATTCCAAGCCAAAGAAAAGTTCACAAGATATGCACGACGTGCGATGAAAGTGGCGGTGAATGTCGAGTCTGTTTCACTGCTTGAAAGGCGTCGGTGTGAACGTTGTAAGGTATATCCTTCAACAACATATCCACGTACAGATGAAGAGAAAGACTTGATTAGAAAACAAATATCAGAGATGAAATCATCATGTATTAAGTTTGAAAATTGAGGGTGGGATTTGGCGTTCCGTCGCTTGAACTCTACTTGAGCTCTAATCGTGCCTACAGATTGTGTATCATCGACTATGATTATGCTTATTTATGCCCCCACCCCCACCCCGACCCCCACTGTACCAGATTATGTTTTTGCTCCACTATGGATTGATAATTTTTTTTTTTGCGAAGGATTATGGACTGATACTTGAACGAAAGTTTGAAAAGGATTCAAACTATTTCGCATTTATTTACTACCTTTTCCCTTCAATGCATGCTTTTTTTAAGACTGAATGCTGAAGATTTCGTCGTCCCGCTTTGTAGCTATATACTACTGTATAGCGTTCCTGCCAAAACACAAGACGTGTTTCGAATCGAAAATATACAAAATTATTAGCACAAGCGTATAATATAGTTGACCGCTGAATGAAATCCGTACATATGATATATCCACTGTGGTCCAGATTTTAACCGGTGGTTAGATCCATTTGAAATTGAATTAGAGCCGCTCTGCCCAAACGTCACCGCTGACCTGACAATCGGCACACAAACTAGGAAATTATAAAAGGCAAATTTTTACGGTAGACCCAAATAACTATGAACCATTCATTTGAATAGATTTCGAAGCATATGACGAAGTCTTGCATCCGATGATGTAGTAGTTAGTTGTAAAATTAAACCTAAATTTGATACTCTGATTTTCATCTCTTGACCCCTCATTTTTTCTTTTTGTTTTTATTATCTTTTTTCTTATACTTGATAACTTTTTTTTTATAAAATCAATGGTCCAGATTTATTATCTTATCTTACACTCCAAGATGTAAAACAACAAAAATGGTCTACTATAAAAAAAACTCTTATAAAAAAGTCTTTTTATGGTAGCATTCTTATAGTTTTACATCCTGGAATTTAAGATAAGATAACAAATTTAGATCATTTTTTATGGTAAACCATTCTTATAGTTGAGTCTTTTATGGTAGACTATTTTTATAGTTTTATACCCTAGAGTATAAGATAAGATAACAAATATGGACCGTTGATTTTATAAAGAAAATCAAGTATAAGGAAAAAAATAATAAAAAATAAAAGGGAAAGTGAGGGGTCATTAGATGTAAATCAGAGTACCAAATACGGGTTTAATTTAGCAACTAACTATTACATCTTAGGGTGCAAAACTTCATCATATGCCTCGTATCGGTGTTCGTTACCGCCGACGAATAATTTTATCATGGGATGCGCGTTTTGGGGTTCGCATGGTTCGTGAGAGGACACAAGAAATTATACTGGTTCGGGCAACGAGGCCCTACGTCCAGTTTCGAGCTGCTCGTGTTACTCGCGACTTGTTTGTAGTAGGCGGTTACAAACGGGCGAGAGAGGGATGGATTCCCAAGTCTCTGGATGAAAGCGTGTGAGTGGAGGAGTATTTGTGGTCTGTTAATCTACCTTCCATCCCCCCCTTTCTCATCCCGGCCTTTCCCTTTTATATCGCAAGGATGAGATGCGAGACGAGTCATGGCGGAGCGGTGGTCGTACGTCCTAAGTTGGGTTTCGTCACTGTGGATGTCGTCACCGGTATGACGGCGTCCTTCTGGTTCGGTGGCGTGGTGAGTGTCATCAATCGTGGGCGTCCCGTCCATATGGAGGAACGGCTTTCGGCGGGGGTCGGCGGAGTGGCGTCGTCGTCATTGTCCCTGTTCCTGTCGTGCCGTCGCTCAAGAGCGTCGTGTCCAAGTGGGAAGAGTGGGCTCCTAACAAGGACTGTGGCGGCAGTGACAGTCCTTCGGCCGGCACACGTCATGCGTATTTACTGCCCCCTGGAAAGAGTAATCATTACCCTTTCCTGTCCGCGGGCGTGGGGGTGCAGGCATTTATTGTCCAACCGCCACCATCCCGCCTACCCGCGGTGTGGTAGGCGGATCACCTGACCTTGGGGTCGGGCAAGGCGGAGCTTGGTGCGATCTCCGATCCTGACGCGATGGGACGTGTGGCAGCATTGGTCTTTGGGCCACATGAGTGCACGCGCGCCCGCCCGCGCTGAACGAGGCGATCACGTGGGTCTCGCTCTCAGCGATTGGGAGGAAAATGCCACGCGGGCAGGAGGATATAAATACGCACCTCACGCGTCCGTTCGCCTTCACTTGTCATTTGCGTCCCTTTGTCTCCCCGCGCCGCTTCGCCTTCCTGCTTGTGCTCCTCACGCTTCCTTGCCCTCCAATCTTCTTTGCTCGCCCACCTCCTTCACATCCCCTCACTTCCAGAGATGGTGAACTGGTGGAGATCCGACGTGCGGGGGACGCGCCTGGATGGCTTGGTAAAGCGCGGCCTCCTCGTCGTGTGGACAGAGGTGAGGGAGTGGATGCTCCCCGGCGAGGAGATGGCGCCGACGCCGGCGGACGGCTACGTGGTGTCGTTCACTCACTTTCATGAGCGCTGCCTGGGCGTCCCCGCGCATCCTTTCTTGCGGGGGTAGCTCCACCACTACGGCCTGTAGCTTCAACACCTCAACCCCAACGGGACCCAGCACATCGCCATCTTCGTGGCGTTGTGCGAAGGGTTCCTGGGATCGACCCCCACTTCGATCTGTGGAGATACTTCTTCGCGATCTTCCTCCAGACGAAGGAGGGGTCCCCACGTCCCGTCAGCTGCGCTAGCATCCACCTCCGAGGGGAGCGTGTCAACACCTACAACCCGCTCCGGTTGAGGAGCTCCAATAGGGGCTGGCACGGGCAGTGGTTCTACCTGAAGAACAATGCCGCCAGCCCTCTGCCGGAGTTCACGGGGTGAACCTTCGACGCGGCGCCAGAGGTGTGGAAGTGAGGGCCGGCAGCCAAGGAGAAGAAGCGGCTGGACGACCTCTTGGGCGCGGTCCGGCACCTGAGGGCCCGGGAGGTGCGCGGCACTGGTGTGATAGCCGCGTACCACGCCCGGCGGGTGCTGCCGCTCATGGCGCACCCACTCCGGATGTGGCAGATGGGGCCTGGCTTGGATCTTTCCGGGTCAGTGATATCCCCCGAGCCCCTCTCCGATTTGGAGCTGAGGTAGCGGTTGAGGGACACCCTCGCGCCCGAAGACGCCGATGTCCCGCTCGACGGGCATCCCCCAATGCGCCCCGTAGAGGAGAGTATCACACTGGTAGGTCGTCACGCCTCCGTGATTTTTTTTTCTTCTCGGCTCTTCTGACTCTGACCCTTTCTCTCCTCCCCTCTTTTGGATGGTAGCAGACGGGCCTCCTCATCCGACCCTCCCGCGCCCCCGTCCCCGAGGATGCGGCCGTCAGGGCGGCGAATCACCTCGCGGCCGAGGAGCAGAAGAGGAAGAAGGACGCCCTGGCGGCGAAAAAGACAAAGAGGCTCCGGGCCCAGTTGGACCAGGGTCGGCATCCCTAGGGGTCCGACGAGAAAGAGGACGAGGACGAGGACGAGGAGGAGGAGGAAGAGGACGAGGTGGTTGAAATCCCCCATCCTGGCCAAGGAGGGCCGGAGGTTTGCCTGCGCGCGCAGGAGCCGGGGCCGGACCCTCGGGGATGGGAGGCGGTGTTAGCCTCCACCCCCTCCGGCTCTACCGTGCGGCGGGCCCCCGAGGAAAGGCTGCCTGTGCCGCCGAAGGCACAGGCTTCCGCCCACCCCGGAACGACGGGGTCAGGGCCGCCGACCTCCGAGCCCCTAGGCCGTGTGGAGGCACCATGGCCCACCCCGGGCGGGGCCGTGGCCTCAAGGGTCGGCGGGAAGCGTCCTGCGGAGGAGCAGGGGGGTGGACCCCGAAGCATCACCGCTCCATGTCCCAAGGGTGAGTGTGTCGTGCCCCTTCTCTGTCTCTTTCCTTAGACCCTCCCACCGTAATTTTTTGCACAGGGTCGGAGGACAGGCGACGGAGCTCCAGACGGCACCGAAGAAGGCCCTAGCGGGCCGAAGGCCCGTGGGCTCGTCAAAGGCCGGCGAGGGCGGGACTTCGGAGTCCCCGCACCCGTCGGCGGTGGAGTCCTGGCCAGCAGCGGGGCTGCCCTAGGAGCGGGCGGCGACGCCGGGGCCGGCGGTGGCGGAGGGGCCGGAGGTCATGCCGGCGGGGCCGATGGCCCTCCTGGTCGGACTCCCAGCGCGGGCGGAGGTGGCGACGGTCGTCCCTCCGAAAGTGCTAGCGGAAGAGGTTGCGGCGGCTCCGGCAGCCGTGCCGGGGTCGCCTGTTTTTAGGCTTCCGACGGAGGAGGAGTCGGCGGCGGCTGCCGCACTGGTGGAGGGCGGCGCCAGTGACGGGCTGGCGGCAGCGTCGACGGCTCCGCCGGCTGAAGGACCGGCGGAAGAAGGTGCCCCGGGGCTCGGGAGCACGCGACGGGCCCTGTAGGGGGTCCTGTAGACAGCTTCCACGCTGGACTTCGTCGCAGCCCTGCTGCGGGACCACCTCGCGCACGGGGAGCTCGAAGAGCAGCTCGCCGCTACCCGTGGCGCGGCGTCGGACGCTCTTGCCCGGGAGCTGACCATGGCGGGGCGCCTCCTTGAGGCGGAGGGCTGGCTCCGCGCCGCACTGGAGGGTGCGGCAGGCTCGGGCGGAGTCGGAGGAGGTACGCCAGGCCCGCAACACTGTCACCGTGCTGCCGGTGGAGTAGGCCCGGCAGGCGGAGGTAGCGATGGCGGACCTGGAGAAGGAGGCGAAGGCTAGGGAGGACGTCGAGGGGGTGATCGCTTCCTTGGTCATGGACCTGACTCGCGGGCGCACCAAGATCGAGAAGCTCCAGGCAGGAGCGACGGGTAAGTTGCATCCTCGGTCCTTTCTTCTTTTTCCTTGATCGGACATGAGCTAACTGTTGTGCTATTTTTCGCAGTGATGTCCGATAAGCTGAAGGCGAGCACGCAGGAGCTGTCGCGGCTCCAAGACGACTTCAAGCGAGAAGGCGAGGAGCACGACGCACTCAGGATCGCCATCAGCATGGCGCTCTCCGACCTCGGGGTCGCTACCGAAGTAGGGTCGTGCTCCCTCGCTCCCGAAGTCCCCCGCCTCGTCGCCCAGTCACGCGGGATGAAGGCGGACGCGCTACGCCGGGGTGTGCACCGGGCTTTTGCTGTCGCTCGGTCGCACTACTCCAACATCACCCTCGACCTGATGAGTGAGGGCTTCGCTCCTGGCTACTCTGACGCCGAGTTGGACGCCGTCGAAGAGGAGGTGGCCTCCCTGGCGCACGCCTTGGCTGCAAGGATGGAGGAATAGGAGGAAGAGGACGTTTCCCCTCCCCCCTCCCTCCCCCGCCCCCATAGAATAGGAAGTAGTTAGATTAGTATGTAATTACGGTGGCCGAGGCCGTAGTGCCCGGTCTTTTTTTGTGAATCAAAAGAACAATTCGAATGCCTTTTGGCTACTGATGTGTGCTCGTTCGCGAAAATGTTTTTCGCGCATTGACGAAAGCGTTTGTCCCCTTTTTTCTTTGTTTAAAACTTAGAAATCGTAGGCCATGGGTGGTGTCGATGTTCCATCTAGCTGGTGAGCGTCGTTGCCGTAACCTCCGGGGGTCATAGGCGTTACGCAGTCTGACCGACTCGACTTCACATTTCCTTGTACCCATGACTTTCTTTTCTGAGTTTTAAACGCGGGACGAGGGGTCGAAGCTTTAGAAAGGATAAGTCGCAAATAGGATGAGCATTCGGTTCTGCCGGTGAGCGTCGTAGCTGTAGCCTTCGAAGGCCGTAACCGTTTCGTGTTCCGACCGGTTTGACCTTGAGCTTTCATTATCCCCTACTTATCCTTTCTCGTAGATTTTGGAAGTAAGTAGCAAAATAAACAGGTGTCAGGGCGCGCGTGCGGTGCGCGTACCCTGCAGGTGTAGCCCTCGAGTATGGTTCGACTCCCATGCGGTGGGAGTCGGGCGCCGCTTGTTTCAGCGGATGGGAACAATGAAACGACTCCGCGTTTAGGGATAGAAATGACGTAGCTGTTCGATGCCAGGCGTTGACGATCTCTTGTCCATCCGCGGTCTGCAGCTTGTAGGTGCCGGGTCGGAGGACCTTGAAGACGACGTAGGGGCCTTCCCATGGAGGCGACAGTTTGTGGCGGTCCTTGTTACTCTGGACGCGTCGAAGGATGAGATCGCCGACGTCAAACGCTCTTTTCCGCACATTCTAGACGTGATAGCGTCATAACGCCTGCTGATACTTCGCCGATCGGAGAAGTGCCACGTCTCGTGTCTCGTCGAGCTGATCCATTGCGTCCTCGAGGGACTTCTGGTTCCCTTCGTCGTCTTATTATGCTTTGACCCTCGACGCGCTGTAGTCGAGGTCGGTTGGTAAGACGGTTTCGGAGCCGAATACCATGAAGAAGGGGGTGAACTCCGTCGCCCGGCTAGGGGTCGTCCGCAGGCTCCAAAGCACAGCGGGGAGCTCGCCTGCTCACCGACCACTGAACTGCTTCCGTCGATTGTGGATCCGGGGCTTCAGCCCCTAGAGGATCATGCCGTTCGTGCGGGGGTGCACCACGGCCGCCCAATCGACTCGGATATGGTAGTCGTCGCAGAACTTGAGGAATTGTTTCCTTATGAACTCCGTACCATTGTCCGTGATGATGGAGTTTAGAACCCCAAAGCGGTGAACTATGTCAAGGAAGAACTCGACTGCTTCTTCTGGTTGGATCCTTGCAACCGGTCAGTCCTCGACCCACTTAGTGAACTTGTCGACTGCCACCAAGAGGTGGGTGTAGCCCCCGGGTACTTTCTTAAGGGGTCCGACCAGGTCCAACCCCCAGACCGCGAACGGCCACATGACGAGGATGGACTGCGGCGCTTGCGCCGGCAGGTGGGTCTACCGAGCATAGAACTGGCAGCCTTCACATGTGCGTACGATCTGCGCAGCATCGTTGACGACTGTCGACCAGTAGAATCCTTGTCGGAACGCGCTTCCGACAAGGGTCTTGGGTGCGGTGTGATGGCCGCAGACCCCACCGTGAATGTCTTTCAGGAGTAATTTTTCTTGTTTGATTGGGATGCAGCGCTGTAAGACCCTGGTGAGACTCCTCTTGAAGAGCTCTCCATCAATGACCACGAAGGATTTGGCGCGTCGGCTGACGCGCCGGGCCTCTGTCTTGTCTGCTGGGAGCTCTCCTCTGAGGAAGCAATCGAGGTACGGTGTCCTCTAATCGTTCGGAGGATTTGTACCTTGCGCGAATGCCTCGTCGATCTCCATGATGCTGGGGTCGGGAGATTCTGAAGTCGGTCCGACCCCTCCTCCCGGGGGCGGCTCGGCGCCGACCCCTTGCGGGTCTTTCGGTCGGACCGGCGGCTGATTCTAGTCATGGACGAAGACCCCAGGCGGGACTGGCTCCCGTCCAGCTGCCATCTTTACCAAGGAGTCGCCCTCCTCGTTCAATAACCTTGGGACATGCTTGAGTTCGAGGCCATGGAATTTATGTTCCAGCTTATGAACTTGCTGGCAGTACGTGTCCATGGTTTCGTTGTGGTAGCTGGACTCCTTCATGACCTGGGCGGCGACGAGCTGGGAGTCACCCCGGATTTCAAGTCGTTGGATTCCTAACTCGTCGGCGATCTTGAGCCCGTTGATGAGTGCCTCGTACTCGGCCGCGATGTTGGAGGCTGGAAATTACAGGCGGATCACGTACTTCATGCGCACCCCCAAGGGGGAGACGAAGACGAGTCCGACCCCTGCTCCCTTGCGCATCAGTGAACCGATGAAGTACATTACCCGGTGCTCCTGGTGATAAGAGCTGCGGGTAGTTGTACATCCCACTCGGCTACGAAGTCGGCCAAGGTCTAGGACTTATCTCCGTTCGAGGGGCGTACATGATCCCTTCGCCCATCAACTCGAGCGCCCACTTTGCGGCCTTCCTTGTTGCGTCGCGGTTCTCCACGACCTCGCGTAGGGGGAAGGAGCTGACCACGGTTACTGGGTGTGATTTGAAGTAGTGTCGGAGCTTCCTTTTGATGAGGATGACACCGTAAAGGATCTTTAGTATCGGAAGATATCGGGTCTTCATGTCCGACAAGACTTTACTCACGTAGTAGACCGGGCGCTGTACTTTGAGGGCGTGTCCTTCCTCTGTTCGCTCTACAACCAAAGCGGCGCTAATGACCTGAGTCGTTGCGGCGATGTAGAGGAGGAGCGGCTCTTTAGGGGTCGGAGGCTTTGTCAGGAAAGTTTTATCCTATCGAGGGCGTCCTGTGCCTCGGGCGTCCATTGAAATCGCTCGAATTTCTTCAGGAGCTGGTAGAGGGGATGTACGTTCTCTGAGGCGCAAGATGAAGCGGCTCAGCGCTGCCAAGCACCCGGTTACGCATTGCACTCCCTTCAGGTTCTGGATCATTCCCATCTGGTTGATGGCCGCGATCTTCTCCGGATTGGCTTCGATGCCACGCTTAGAGACGACGAATCCGAGCAGCCCCCCTCGGGACCCCAAAAACACATTTTTCGGGGTTGAGTTTGATCTTGTTCGCTCGGAGCTTCGCGAAGGTCCGCCCCAGATCGGTTACGAGCCGATCGGTCCTCTTCGACTTGACGATGATGTCGTCCACGTATGCTTCGACGATGTCTCCGATGAGCTCGTCGAAGCATCTGATCATGCAGCGCTGATACGTTGCGTCCGTATTTTTCAGCCCGAACGGCATCGTGACATAGCAGTACGATCCGAACAGCGTGATGAAGGATGTCGCAGGTTGGTCGGACTCCTTCATGGGGATCTGGTGGTATCCGGAATACGCATCAAGGAAACAGAGGGCTTCGTACCCCAAGGTCGAGTCGACGATCTGGTCTATGCGTGGCAAAGGAAACGGGTCTTTTGGGCACGCTTTATTTAGACTAGTATAATCGACACACATTCTCCATTTTTCATTCTTTTTTCATACAAGAACTGGATTGGCTAACCACTCGAGGTGATACACCTCCTTGATGAAACCGGCCGCCAGCAGTTTGGCTATTTCTTCCCCGATTGCCCTGCGTTTTTCCTCGTCGAAGCGGTGCAGTCGTTGCTTCACTGGTCGGGACCCCGGCTTGATGTGTAGGGAGTGCTCGACGACTTCCCTTGGAATGCCGGGCATGTCCGAGGGCTTCCACGCGAAGATGATGACGTTCGTGTGGAGGAAGTCAACGAGCACGCTTTCCTATTTGGGAGAGAGGGAAGTCCTGATCTTTGCCACCTTTTCCTTGGCGTTGTCGGGGTCGAGCTGGATCTCTTTGACGTCCTCAGCGGGCTCAAAGGACCCCGCGCTGCGGTTGGACTCGGGCCCTTCCTCTGTGACTTGCTGCCGGATGACAGCAAGCTCCTCTGCCGACGCGATGGTCGCGGAGGCGCGTTCGTCTTTCTCAGTTTTGCACCGATAAGCGCGCTAGAAGGAAGCGCTGACGGTGATTACCCCCTTCGGCCCCGACATCTTGAGCTTCAAGTAGGTGTAGTTGGGCACGGCTATGAACTTCGCGTAGCATGGTCGCCCCAAAATGTCGTGGTAAAACCCATGGAAGCTAACTACTTCGAACGTGAGAGTCTCGGTTTAGAAGTTGGTTGGGGTCCCGAATGTGACGGGCAAATCAATTTTCCCGAGGGGGACGGCTTGCTTCCCGGGGACGACGCCGTGAAAGGGCGCTCCGGACGATCGAATGAGAGACCGATCGATGCCCATGGCGTCTAGCGTCTCCACGTAGAGGATGTTGAGGCCGTTGCCTCCATCCATGAGCACCTTGGTGAGGCGCTTCTTGCTGATGATGGGGTCGACTACCAGAGGGTATCGGCCCGGCCGCGGGACGTGGCTGGGATGGTCGGACCGATCAAACGTGATCAGTGCCTCCGACTACCGGAGGTATTTAGGCGTCGCGGGTTCGGCCACGAACACTTCGCAGCACTCCAGCTTCATGCGACATTTACTCCCGTTTGCCTCTTTTGTCCAGGCGAAGATCATAAGGCACCCGTCGGTCTCCGGGAAGCCGCCGTTGTCGCCGCTCGCGCCGTCGCCGCCGTCGGCACCTCCGGGGGCCTGCCGGGGCTTGCCTTTCAGCTCGCTCCTCTTGGCCTCCTGGGTCAAGAACCGCTTCATGAGTGAGCAATCCTTGTATAGGTGTTACACGACGTACTCATGGTTGGGACACGGCCCATTCCACTTCTTTTCGAAGTGGTCTGACGTGTCCTCGACCGTTGGCGCCTTGGCACCTTTGCGGTCATCCACTGCTACCACCCGTTCCCTAGACGAGAGTTGTCGACTCTTCTTCTTCTTGTGGGAACGGTTAGAGCGACCTTCGTCGGTGACCTCGTCCCACTTGCCCTTGATCTCGTGGGGGTGGTTGAAAATCACACCCACCGCTTCCTCGCCGGAAGCGTGCCTGGTTGTGATATCTAGGAGCTCTTTGGTCGTTCGTGGACTCTTGCGACCTAGTTTGTGGACCAGGGTGCGGTAAGTTGTCCCGAACAAGAATGCCCCGATGATATCGGCATCGCCGACGTCCGATGATTCATTGCATTGTCGGGAGAAACGCGGATGTACTCCTAGAGGGTCTCCCCCGATTTCTGCCGGCAGTTCTTGAGGTCCCTTGAAAGTTACCTACGAATACCTCCTTTAGATCGGACCAGCTTGCGATCCGATCAGCTGGGAGGTGCTCGAGCCATGTCCTGACCGAATCGGCCAGGTAGAAGGGCAGGTTACGGATAATGAAATGATCATCATCCGCTCCCCCGGCTCGGCAGCCGAGGTGGTAATCCTCGAGCCAAAGGCTCGGGTTCGTTTCCCCAGCGTACTTCGGTAAGTTGGTCGGAGGCTGGAAACGCCGGGGAAACGCCGTGCCCCGAATGTGAGACTGAAGGCTCGTGGTCCCGGAGCATCTGGGCTCGGGCTCCTGTCCTCGTTCTCATCATAACGCCCACCTCGGCGTGGGTGACGAGTTTGGCCCGTCCCAGAGCCGTGCTCCAGTTGGCGCCGACGCGCCTCCGAGGTGGCGCAGGCGTCGCGGTTCGCCCCGAGGCGTCCGCGGACGAAGGCCTTCGAGGCTCCGTCTGTCCCAGGACCTATCTGTTGGATAGACGCTTTCTGGCACGCGGTCCATGAATTCGTGATCCGCGAACTCTCCGCTTGTTGTGCTGCCGTGCGCTCAAGCAGTGCCTCGACTTCACGTTGAGTGTATAGAGCCTCAGGCGTGGCGGACTCAGGGAGCCCTCGGAGCAATGCCACCGCTGCGGCGAGGTTCTGGCTCGCCCGTGCGAAACGTGGGTACCCGTCACCTTCCTCGATGATTCGTCGGTGCACATCGTGTGCCATGGAGCGAGCACGTCCACCGGCCTCGCATCGAGCGAGTTCACGGTCGATCTCCGCTTGCTCCTGCTCCAACTGGCGCTTGGCCTAACGGAGCTCCTCCCTCCGTGCTTGTAACTGCTCGGGCAGTACGTCGCAAGACGAAGTTCTGGTTACCGCCACCGTGGGGGTGGCAGGGCGGTCGTTCTTCGGGTTAGGGAGATCTTACAAATGCGCCATGAGTCACTCGTGAGAAGGATGATGACTCCCCTTGCTGTGTTCCGCGCCGGAATCTTCCTCTGCCTCATCAAGGAGGTCAAAGAAGGACTCCGACGCATAGCCTGCCATCCCTACGAACTCGATGTGCGTAGTGCACAGGCCGTTTCACGACGACATGCGAGTCGTCGGGTCTCCACCAGCGCTGGACCGGCCAGACGAAGCGGTTGCACGCTGGCCCCTGCAGGAAGGCTTTTTAGGGCGCGATCCTTTGCCCGATGATCCCGTCGCCCCTCGTGCCGATGCATCGCGGGAATCGGAGGCGGCGATTGGCGAAGCCGGTGTGTCGACAGGCGCCAGGTTGTCCTCCGATGTGGCGACGAAGATGAGGCTCCCAAGACACACGATCATGCCGGGAACCCAGCCGTTGGCATGATTGGCCATCTGAACCCAAAAAGGTGTTCGACGAAAACGCGCAAGCACCCCTACTTGGCGCGCTAACTATCGGTGTTCGTTACCGCTGAGGAATAATTTTATCGTGGGATGCGCGTTTTGGAGTTTGGATGGTTCGCGAGATGACACAAAGAATTATACTGGTTAGGGCAACAAGGCCCTACGTCTAGTTTCGAGCTGCTCGTGTTACTCGCGACTTGTTTGTAGTAGGGGGTTACAAACGGGCGAGAGAGGGATGGATTCCCAAGTCTCTAGATGAAGCGTGTGAGTGGAGGATTGTTCGTGGTCTGTTAATCTACCTTCCATCCCCCCTTTCTCATCCCGACCTTTCCCTTTTATATCGCAAGGGATGAGACGCGAGACGAGTCATGGCGGAGCGGTGGTCGTACGTCCCAAGTTGGGTTTCATCGCTGTGGATGTCGTCACCAGTATGGCGGCGTCCTTCTGGTTCGGTGGCGTGGAGAGTGTCGTCAATCCTGGGCGTCCCGTCCGTATGGAGGAACGGCTTTCGGCGAGGGTCGGCGGAGTGGCGCCGACGTCATTGTCCCTGTTCCTATCGTGTCGTTGCTTAAGAGCGTCATGTCCAAGTAAGAAGAGTGGGCTCCTGACAAGGACTGTGGCGGCAGTGACAGTCCTTCGGCCGGCGCACGTCGTGCGTATTTACTGTCCACTGAAAAGAGTAATCATTACCCTTTCCTGTCCATGGGCGTGGGGGTGCAGGCATTTATTGTCCAACCGCCATCATCCCGCCTACCCACTGTGTGGTAGGCGGATCGTCCGATCTTGGGGTCGGGCAAGGCAGAGCTTGGTGCGATCTTCGACCCTGACGCGAGGGGGTCGAGTGCATAGGTCAAGTCGCGGAGAATCTGACCCTCATTCGGGAGGGGTCGGGAGATGCGGAGATCGCCTATGGACCCGACCCGTCGGGTATCCGGATGACACGAGGGTCGATCGAAGCGGAGATCGTTTCTGCCTCAATCGTGTTGTTAAGGCCGCAGATCATTAAGATTAATTACCTCTAATATTGACCCTCGACACCTTGAGATCTACACAAATAGGCAATTTATAATTAGTTAAATCTACCATAAAATTTAACTTATAAAAAAACATACAAACGTCTATAAATAA
Organism: Oropetium thomaeum; assembly: GCA_001182835.1. Classification (NCBI taxonomy): domain Eukaryota; kingdom Viridiplantae; phylum Streptophyta; class Magnoliopsida; order Poales; family Poaceae; genus Oropetium; species Oropetium thomaeum. The sequence continues at coordinate 627,959 of LFJQ01000091.1, read as the reverse complement.
GGAAGAACTTAGAAGTAAGAACCCAAATTCTGCTTGACAAAGTCCACCACCAAAGAGGCCGACCCAACCCAAACAGATCGACCGACGACGGGGCACAGGGCTTCTCGTCCCCTCGCTGCCATGGCCACCGGCAGCGGCGGCGCCGAGAACAGCAACCCAGCCCTGGCGCCAGACACGGACGCGCCGGCGGGCGAGGGCCTCGCGCTGGCGCAATTCGCGGCCGGGTGCTTCTGGAGCGTGGAGCTGGTGTACCAGCGCCTCCCCGGCGTGGCGCGCACGGAGGTGGGGTACTCGCAGGGCCACCGCGACGCCCCCGCCTACCGCGACGTCTGCGGCGGCGGCACGGGCCACGCCGAGGTGGTGCGCGTCCACTACGACCCCAAGGAGTGCCCCTACGACCTCCTCCTCGACGTCTTCTGGGCCAAGCACAACCCCACCACGCTCAACAAACAGGTGCGTGCGTGCGTCGTTTTTTTTTTTTTTCCTCTAGGCGACGCCGGCGCCGGTCCGTTCCGGTCGGATGCCGCCGGCGTCGAAATGCGAGGCTGGGATGGGCCGTTGCGAATTGTTGCCAGGTTCAATGAACCTGGAACGCGCGTTTCGGCGGCGTTGTCTTCTTCGTCAATTCCTCTGCAGAGAGACGCGCCAAGTCGTGCCATTCCAGACCGTGCGAGTTCAGGTTCCTCGACGTGGCCAGTTTTATACCAAGTACACTTCTTTTATTTAGGAAACTGGAGGAAACGCATCCTACACACTTTTATTGAAGAAACAGTTTATGTACAAAAAGAGCAAAAACTAAAACAAACAAAATTAGAGCGTGTTCTGAATCCATGCCTGCATTGATAACAGTTTTATCCCTAGAACTTACTGTAGCTGACGTAATCAGTAGATGGACACATCTGCAAATGATTTGATTGCACGACGGTGACCTCTTTTAACCCACTGATGACACAACTCTGTTTACTTGCTCCATCCATGATCAGGGCAACGACGTCGGGACGCAGTACAGGTCGGGCATCTACTACTACACGCCGGAGCAGGAGAAGCTGGCGCGCGAGTCCATGGCCGCCAAGCAGAAGGAGTGGGAGCAGACCATCGTGACCGAGATCCTGCCGGCGAAGCGGTTCTACCCGGCGGAGGAGTACCACCAGCAGTACCTGGAGAAGGGTGGCCAGTCCGCCAAGAAGAACTGCAACGACCCCATCCGCTGCTACGGCTGACGGGCGCCGGCGACACGGCAGCGGCGCGCCTATTGTGTTCCTGTCTCTGCCGATTTCCCGGTGAAGATTTCGATATCTATGGACCATGATCATATATATGGTCAGGGTATTCCTTTGTGACTTGTGTTAGCCAAACAGACAAAGTTCTATATACTTTCGTTTGAATAAAACACATGGATTCTGAAAGCTACGGTTAAAAACCTTCTCAAAGACTCCTTTTTGCACTGATGGATTCAGAATGTCCATACTGACCCGTGGAAGGAAAATTGGAAATCCTCATTATACAGATGGTTGTTCACAGTACAGTATGTTTTTCACCATGCACTTGAAGAGACATGAGAAGGAAAAAGGCCCATGTTCGAAGCACCTCTGCCGTCGCTACAGAAAGATACTAGTGCAGTATTGAGCTTTGATTAGAGTCAAAAATTTTAATTCCTAATAGTAACCTATACTGACATTTTAAGATGAAGACATGAAGTCTGGCTGTTTCCGCGTCAACCCGATCCCGATCTCGAGCAAGTGCGCGGTTCTGGATCGGAGCCGGAGGACCACCGGCTAAAAACTTCCCTGGATTTGACCCACACCCACCAACCATCCGAAATGGCCGGCGGCGACCTGCACAGCCTCGCCGCTGTAGTGGCCACGGTGACCGCGGCCATGTGCTACGCCCGCTTCGTCGCGCGTCGGCTCCGCCCGGGCCTGCCCCGCCTCGCCGCGTTCCTCCCGGTGCTCGCCGTCCTCCCCTGGCTCCCGCTCGCCTTCCGCGCGCTCCACCCGCGCGTCATCTCCGGGTTCTTCCTCGCGTGGGTCGCCGAGTTCAGGCTCCTCCTCCTCGCCTCCGGCCAGGGCCCGCTCCACCCGTCGCTCCCTCTCCCGGCCTTCGTCATCGTCGCCGCGTTCCCCGTCACGCTCCGGGATCCCAACCGCAGCAGCACCAAGAGGTCCTCGGGGCTCGGTGTCGTCGCCTCCGCCGTCATGGCCGCGCTGCTGGCGGCCATCGTGTCGCTGTACCAGTACCGGGAGCGGATGAGCGAGTACCTCCTGCTCACACTCTACTCCCTGCACGTCTACCTCGCGCTGGAGCTCGTCCTGGCGTCGGCCGCGGCGGCCTCGCGCACGCTGCTGGGTCTGGACATAGAGCCGCAGTTCGACCGGCCCTACCTCTCGGCGTCGCTGCGGGACTTCTGGGGTCGGCGATGGAACCTCTCTGTGCCGGCCATGCTCCGGCAGTGCGTGTTCCGCCCCGTGCGCGCACGCCTCGGCGTCGGCTTCACGGGCACCGCCGCGGGGGTGCTCGCGTCCTTCGTCGTGTCTGGCCTTATGCACGAGGTGATGTTCTCCTACGCCACGCTGCGCCCGCCGACAGGGGAGGCAACCGCGTTCTTCGCGCTCCACGGGGTGTGCGCCGTGGCGGAGGGGTGGTGGGCGGCACACGGGGACTGGCCACGCCTGCCTCGAGTAGTGGCCACGCCGCTGACACTGGCCTTCGTGCTCGCCACGGGATTCTGTCTGTTCTTCCCGCCGATCACGAGGCCCGGTGCCGACAAGGTGGTTGTCGCGGAGTGTGAGGCCGTAGTCGCCTTCGTGCGTGACACCATCGGATGGGCGGTCGGCTCTGTCCCGCGGTTCGTGTCCATCAGCTCGTACCATTAGTCATTAACTGACGGGTGCGCCAAAGCCTTGTGCAAAAAGTACAAAGATTCAATCTTGTTTGGGTCAACTTGTTATTTCGTTTTTACAATCGATATATGTTAAACCAGAAGAACTCGGTCCCGTTTGCCGATTTGCATTTGTCTAGCAAATGTTCAGAGAAAACTTTGGCATCCCGTTCTCCTTTACTAGTTTGTTATGTACTAAGTAACTGACTTTGTTTTTTCTTTTTTCACTGTTGATTTTGACTAATAAATTGGACCATTCTCTTATTTAAGAAAATATAATAAATATTAAATATTTTGTTAGTATTTATTTCAATACTAACAGTTTTTTATTTTAATTTTTAATTTTACACACTTAAATTAATTTTTTAAATAAGACGAACGATCAAAATTTTTGATCAAAATTAATAGACAAGTAAAAAAGAGCGAAGGAAGTACATTATGCTGGACTAAGGCACGATGACGTTCCTTGTTGCAGCTTGATGAGGTTGTAGTACACCCCTCGACGTCCTGCGGCGATGAGCTCGCCGTGACGCCCTCTCTCCACCACCTCCCCGTTCTTAACCACCGCGATGACGTCGGACTTCTGAACCGTGGAGAGGCGGTGCGCCACGACCACGCAGGTCCTCCCCAGCAGCATCCTGTCGATGGCTTCCTGCACCAGCTTCTCCGACACGGTGTCCAGAGCGCTCGTCGCTTCGTCCAGCAGCAGGATCCTGGAGTTCTTCAGTATCGCCCGGGCCAGGGCGATCCGCTGCCTCTGCCCGCCCGATAGCTGCGCCCCTCGCTCACCGACGCGAGCGTCATAGCCGCCCTCCATCCCGCTGTTAAAAAGGCAGTAGCAAGAAATCAAACAACCGGTTCCAGCTCAGCAGTAAAGAAAGATTCAGTTTCAGTAAGGATTCACCACGCAAAAATTGCCAGCATTAGTAACGTACCTGATGAACTCGTGGGCGTTGGCGAGCCTGGCGGCGTTGACCACCTCGTCCTCGGTGGCGTTCTCGTCGCCGTACTTTATGTTGTCGTGTACCGTGCCGGAGAAGAGCGTGGGCTCTTGGCTGACGAGCGCGATGTGCGACCGGAGGTGCGCCAGCCCGAAGCTCCGGATATCCCTGCCGTCGATCAGGACCGAGCCTTTCTGCACGTCGTAGAAGCGTTCGATGAGACCGATCACCGTGGACTTGCCTGACCCGCTCGACCCCACCAGGGCCACCGTCTTCCCCGCGCCGATCTCGAGGCTGAACCCCTTGAGCACGGCCACCTCCGGGCGCGTCGGGTAGCTGAAGTGTACCTTCTTGAACTCGATGGCACCGTTGATCTCCTTCTTCCTTCGCTGTCTTCTCCCGATGACGCCCTCGTTGTCTTGGATCAGCGGCTCGCGGTCCAGCGTGTCGAGAACAGCCCGCACGGCGTCGCCGCCCTGCGCTAGGTCGGACGTCAGGCTGCCGGCGTCGGCGATAATCCTCCCCATGGTCATGAGCATGAAGAACACCTGGAACAGGTGCGTGGGGGTGATGAGCCCCCTCACCATCAGCTTGCCTCCGTACCATAGCGCGAGCGCCATGCTGCTCGTGTTGCTGAACTGGCACAGGGACAGGCACGATCCGGAGATCCAGGACTGCGTCCTGCTGTCCTTCCGGGGCCCCTCCTGCGCGGCCTCGTACAGGCGGAGCATCCTCCGCTGGGACGAGAACGCGGTGACGGTCCGGTGGTTCACGACCGCCTCCCCCGCCAGCTGGCTCCCCTGCACCTGCGCCTTCTTGGCCTTCTTCGACATGGCCGTCATCAACACCTTCTTGAAGTAGAAGCTCGCGATGATCACGGGCTGGATGGCCATCATGACCGATGCGAGCCGCCAAGACACGGCCAGCGCCAGCGAAAAGCCCAGCGACGCGTTGGCCCCCGCCTGCACCAAAAGCGACATGCGGTCGCCGACGAGGGAACGGACCTTGGTCGCCTGCGTCGCCAGGCGCGCGGACACCGCCGCGCTCGAGTTCTCGTCCTCATCGAACCAGCCGACCTCGAAGGACAGGATCTTGGCGAGCATCTGGCTCCGGACGCGCTCCGTGAGGCGCTCGCCCATCACAGCGAAATTGTAGTGTTGCACGATGTTGGCGGCGATGCAGACAATGGCGATGCCGAAGAAGACGAGCGAGTACATCCTGGTCTTTGAACGGATGAGATCGTCGTCACCGAGGAAGTAAACCTCTGGCAACGCGCCGAGGCTGTACGAGTAGAGCGGCATCACCGCTCCGAACGTGACTGCGCCGGCACACCCGAGCAGAGCCTGCTTCCACTCAGGCCGATTCATCTTGAGCAAACGGAGCTGCGACGGCTTGCGGCGCGCGCGCTCCTTATCACAGCCGTCATCGATCTCGCCGTCTCTGACCGAGTACTCGGCCGACCTGAACGATGGCGCTGGGCTCGGATGCATGCTTCCAGCTACAGACATGATCTCGACGCTTTGGAACGACACCGTGTCGCTCTCGTCGGCTGCATCCACTACTACTTCCATCGCCACCACGCGGTGGTGGCGTTGTTCCTCTATCGGCGCCGGCGCGGACGAGGACGCCTTCTGCATGCGCACCATCCTCGCGTAAACGCTGCCGCCGCTTTCCCCGGCGTCATCGTCGTCGTCGCCCACGAGCTCGTCGTGCGTGCCGCACTCCACCACGCGGCCCGCGTCGAGCACCGCGATCATGTCGGCCTTGCGGAGCGTCGACAACCTGTGCGCCACGATGACGGTAGTCCGGCCCACGGACGCCCGGTCCAGAGCGTCCTGTACCGCGCGCTCAGACTCAGAGTCCAGCGCGCTGGTCGCCTCGTCCAGGAGCAGGATCCTGGGGTCGCGGATGAGGGCGCGGGCTATGGCGATGCGCTGCTTCTGCCCTCCAGAGAGCTGCGTCCCGAACTGCCCAACGTTGGTTTCGTATCCATGGGGCAGCTTGACGATGAAGTCGTGGGCGTTGGCCATCTTGGCCGCCGAGACGACCTGCTTCAGCGACGCCGCCTCGTTGCCGAACAGAATGTTCTCCCTGATGGACGTGGCAAACAGCACGGGCTCCTGGCTAACGAGGCCGATCTGGCTCCTGAGCCCCTCCACGTCGAGCCCCGCGACATCCCGGCCGTCCAGCAGTATCTCGCCCTTGTCCGGGCTGTAGAACCGCTGCAGCAGGGAGACTACGGTGGACTTCCCGGACCCGCTCCCCCCGACGAGCCCGATGGTGGCGCCCTCGGAGATGGTCAGGTTCACGCCGTTCAGCACCTTCGTGTCCGGCCGAGACGGGTACGAGAAGTGCACGTCCTTGAACTCGATCCGTCCCCTGACGACGACGGTCTTCCCCGTGGCGGTGGCGCCCTTGTTGCCTTCGGCCGCTTTTAGGGGCGGGGGGAGCGTGTCGATCATCTCGCGCATCCGCGCCGCCGCTGTGGTGGCGTCGACGAAGTACCGCAGGTTCGGCAGCGCCATCATCATGGACCTGAAATAACCTCGAAGCAACGAGTGAGAATGAGATTCTTTGAGCAATGACGAATGGGCCAATGATGACAATGAGCAGCAGCAGACGGCACTTACATTCCGGACAAGACGATGCAGATGGATGCGACGAAGACGTGCCCGCCCTGCGCGTGTTCGCGGATGACCAGGACGCTGCCGAGCCAGGACATGAAGGACCAGACCGCGTACATGACGCCCATGCTCCCGATGACGGCGCCCTTGATGAGCCCCTGCCTGATGCCGAGCGCCGTGCTGCGCGCCAGCGCGGCCCCGAACCGCTCCATCGTCCGCCGCTCCCCGCCGTACGACACCACCGTCCGGATGGCCGACACGGCCTGGTCCGCGACGCCGCCGGCCTCCTCGTACGCCGCGCGGGCCGCCCCCGCCGCGGCCGCCAACCTCTTGCCCAGCACCACGCTCGGCACCACGAACAGGAGCGTGAAGGGCAGGCCCGCCAGCGCCAGCTGCCACGCGAACACGAAGCACACCACCAGCGCGCCGAAGAAGAGGGTCACGTTCGCCAGCATGTTAGGCAGCTTCTCAGCGAGGAAGTCTTGGATGGTGTCGGCGTCGTCGGAGATGGTGGAGATGACCCGGAACGTGGTGGCCTGCGCAGACGGCCCCGCTGCGTCGAAGAACTCCACCTGCTGCCGCAGGACAGCCTCCAGGTACAGACGCCGCAACCTCGACGCCTGCCGCTCCGCCGTCCGCGTCCAGCACAGCCCCTCTGCAGCACCGCAACAGCATAATTTCACCAGGTGCGTTGAATGGTTAAAAACTTGAAATTGAAACCACACTGTAAGATCGGTTGTTGTTTCCTCACCTAGGAAAGAGCAGACGCCTACTGCAAGCGCGACGTACAGCAGCCGAAGTGCGAACTGCAAGCGACGATCGAGGAGGTTAGTACTTACACACGCAGCACGGCTACTACTAGCTCGAACGCGTGACAGGAGCACATCGCGTTTTGTCTTAAGAATAATCACCTTGTCGACGCCGGCGGAGCTGAATGCGGCGCTACCGGCGGCGGTCCCTACGCCGCCGTAGCTGTTGACGATGTCGCCGAGCACGAACATGGCGAGCGGCTGCATCATGCCGTCGCCGAAGCTCCCCAGCACGCCGAGCGCCATGAGCCACCGGTCGCGCGCGTCGGCGTAGCGCACCAGCTCGAAGAACGACGGCTTCCCATCCCCTCCGGCGGCCATCGTCGGCGGACCCCGATCCCAACAAACAGCCAGTACTAATGCTGTTGCCCTGTTCGAACTTCGAAGGGAACGATTATTTGATCAAGACCTTGTTGGGGCCTCGCATGGAGCGGAAGCCAGCTAGGGATCGAGTGACTGCCACCGCGGAGGGCGGACGGTAACGCTCCAATTAGATGGCTTGAATGAAAGTAGTAGTAAATAGGTTCTTGTCATGTAGCCTGGTGCAGACCGGAGCTTCTGAAGCCAAGAATATGCTTCTGCATCGCGCTTCGCGAGAGCGGGCTTTTTCGTCGCGGACGATACGGCGGTCGACCATTGGATCAATGTCATATTATTTGCAACATACTACTCGGTTTCCATCTAAATGAAACACTCTCTTTCTTAATTCGTTTGCCATGCCAAGTTTTTCTTTTTTTTTTGGAGACCATGGTCGATGCCGTATTAATCACTGCATAAAAGAACAGGAATCAAACCATCTATGAGATTAGTACGTTTTTAGAGGACAAGTGATTGGTTTGCTTGAGTTTCTGATGCTGTTTTCTTGGGAGACTGGCGGGAGGAAGTCAGCCAGAGGTACGTAACCTACTACTACTAGTACTTGTCCCTGTCCGCAAGTTTTAACGCCTATCCACTTTTGTGTTCTGCCGGCCTTGCTCTTTGCTCGTCGTTTTGTCCTTTCGTATCTGCCGGACCTGTACTGGCAATGATTCCTGGTCCATTGACGGCGGAAGGGGCAAAACATCAACATTGCAAGAGGAAGAAGAAGAAAAACTGCTTATGTGGTCTGGAGCTCTGCTTTCGACTCGGGCCTTGTTCCCCTCTCGAGTCTGGACCGTGATGGACAGCGAGCCCAGCGCAGAAGCGGGCCTGGCAGCCTGGGCCTAAAGTGAAGAACCGGACAAGTAAGCCGTTGTCGAAGAGGTTAGAGTGCGGTCTCGGCCGCTGCCGGCCGCTCCCGCACACGAGCTAGAGCGACAACGGGCACGAGCAAAGTCGTCGTCCACTCTCTGCCCTGTGCCCCTTGTTCCATGCCCGCATCCGCATGGGCACGGGCGGCATGGCTAACCAAACTCGCTTATTTCGTTTGCCTTTTACCCCCAGTAGCGTAGTATGCTGCATGGCCTGGTCCGATGATCGATTATACCCGCTCCGGCCAGCTTTTCCCACGCGGGACGGGACGACGGTCGCCACTCGCCGAACGCCATGTGCCCCAACAAGGCGTTCGTGTATGGCAATCAGTTAGTGAGGTGCTGTGTCTGTCCCTGATAAACGCACACGGATCGGACGTCAGAATGGTGGACGTGGAGGAGGACCATATGCGCATCACGTCGCTTTGCACCGACCAGCGCCACTCCGTCCATTCCGGGCCGGGGCGAGCGGACGGAGATCGGAAAGCGCAGCTGTTGCACAGCCAAAAGAGGACGCGGCGAGCACGTACCCGATCGGCTCTCCCTCCCCTACACGACACATCACGCACCTTGCAGCTTAGCTATATACTACTAGTACTAGCGTCTTTTTTCCTAGATTGACAGCAGAGGCCGGTCCCCATCTCATGACTCCGATGCGACCAACAACGAACGGGCCACCGCAGCATAGCGACGCCGCGCAAGCAATCTCGTCTCGGGCCATTCCATTCCAACGAGGTCGCGGCAGGTGTTCTCTGCTACGCCATGGGTGTCCCACCACCTGAGCGCACAAAAAGGCGCACGCATGTGCCGATGGTCCGGTACCGCGTGGCGCGCCGTCCACCGGTGACAGTGGCTTCCGGTCGTTCTGGTCGATTGATTTCGAGGCCCCTCCCCGGCCCGTCTCCCTAGTCCCTACTACTACTTGATGCAGCTCCTGACCCAACCGCTTGGAAGTTGGCCACGCGGCAAGCATGGACACACACCACACCCACCCAGCGCACAGTGACGTCGCCGGCCGGCTAGACCTCGTAAAAGTAGACCTCGACCTCGTACGAGCTAGGGTGAACACCGTCATTTTGTTTGAGCTTTGCCTTTTTCAAGATTCCGTAGCGTGAGTATACTACAGCTTGTCCTGCAATGATCCGTGCAACTGTTCGTTTATCAACGAAGTGGAGATGTCTAACATCTCTGTTCCTCAACCGACAGTTTTTTGACCTGTTAACAATCGGCGCTGCAATAAGCACTCTGCCACTAGTAGTATTTGTTCCAGAGGCGTTCATTTCCAGCGCCAACACTTCGCTAAAGATCTCGCGTCCGTGCGCTGCCAATAAGAGCCCCCCGATCGAGAACGAAGGCAGGCGAACCGCGAAGAGAGAAGCCGCGCAGTTGCCTTTGGCACAGGAATACAGGATGGTCCTCTACCCACTGAGAACACAACAAAGCCCTGGCCGCGGTAGGTTTGATCGTCAAACGAAACCACACCGGCCACCATGATCCATCCACGGTTCCATACCGCCAGCTCCCACGCTTACTTGCTTTTCACTGTGGGACTGGACGACGATTCCGAGTGTTTGCCAGCGAGTACACAGCAGATGTTTTTTTTGCCCGGGCCGGCCTGGTACGTACATCCACGATCCATCGCCATTCCATCCCGTTGAGCTAGGATTGTGGTTTGTGTTCCATGAACCATGATGATCCATGAGCAAACGACCTCGTTGGTCTGCAGCCCCCACACCGCGCGCCCACCACCAACGGCGTGGTGGTTTAGGGGTGTCCCGCCTTACTACTACTCGATGACGCAATTTCTGGCCTAATAAAGTTCCCGGAAGCTTAGCTTTGCCACCGGCCTGGATTATGGATGAATGATGTGGTACTGGCGGCGATATGCACAGAATGAGAGAATCACACCCCAACAGGATGATTTGTATCGACCGCCAGCCTGCAATGGACCGTACGGACGTTAAACCACGCCACGCACACATATACTAGTTTGCTTTTGGCGATTTGCATGATGACCCAGCTGCCGCGTTGTTTGTTTGTTAGTTAAATACTAATGCATTTTCATTTTCATACACACACACACGTATATATATATTAGTATTCAAATCGCTTTGATAATAAGCAAATGGAGGGTAGCAAGCTCGGCACAGAGCAAGTCCTTTCCTTGCCCCAACACCCAACGAATAAAATGTGGCCTTTTTTTTGGGTACCTGCTCGATGTATCGTCGCTTTAATTTTTTTTTTTTGGTGCTTTTGCACTGGAATACTGATTACCCAAGAGTGGAAGCAATGTAGCTTGGAAATGAAGCATCCCCGGCCCGGGACCGGGAGGAAACGCTTGTGCAATTCCCTACGTCCCAGCTCGTTGTGCGTTGTTGTATTGCGTCCGGCAACCGCTTGTCAAGAAGAGCCTTTACCTAGCGAATCCTCTTCTTTTTTTTTCTGATAGTATAAACGAAAAGAAAAGAGCCGTACCTTTTGCAAAAGTATGTATATAAGCTCAGTGTGATTGACTGCCCTGGTCGTCGTTTGACACATCTCACGCAAGAGCTGACGATGCTGACCTTACTGTTTACTCGTATCTCTTTCAGTTGGAAGAATACGTACTCCCCGCTGCTGGGTCTCGGCAGTTGTGCGTGGTGCTGAATATTTCGCCGTCGCCGTCGTTGCCTTGCCGGCCATCAGGCGACGCGCAACGTCGTCGAGCTGCAGCGCGGCCGCCATGTAGTCAAACATTGCGTAACGCAGATTGAAGGATGCATGGCAACAACTGCACGGTCTGCACCATCAGGAAATTTTGAGAGATACTATCATACTAGAAAGTACAGTACTATTTATCTCTTGACCAGTTTATTGGAAGTACAGTAGTATGGTAAAAATTCGTCGAGGAGCTGAGCGAGATTTGAACAAGGATCCCATTCAGTCAAGGAGTTGAAGTTTGAACACTCCCTTAGCAAGGAGAGCTGTTATATCAGTGATGACGACACATGAGAGAGCATTAAAAAAATCAGTCTTTTAGTGATATGAACTATCATTAAATATTTATTTTTTATTATTATTAATTTTTCACTTACTAAAAAATAAATAAGGATGAAAAATAAATATTTAATGATAAAATTCATCATCGAAGGGTCGATTGATTTTTTTTAGTGAAGTGGCAACTGAAATGCCGCCGGCGAGGGAAAGCATATTGCTTGCTGCTTTCTCCACTCAAACAAGTTAACAATTTCTGTCTGCGATGCATCCGCAAACGCCGAACGAACATTTTGAGATCCGAGCAGGCTGAGTAGTAAGTTAATACTACTACTACCACTTCCGGCACACGGGTCCCGTGTTCTAGCTAGGGCGGCCATAAAGCTGGCATGGGACCAGCAGAGAAGATGGCGGCCGGCTCTCAAGACCTGCTTACTGGCACTGGGTGGTGCTAATTTTGATTTCGTTTTTCTTCTGCGTAAAGTGAGGCACACTCTGGTAGTGGTAGTATAGCAGTTGGGGAACAGAGATTGGGACGTGATCCTCATCTCTGCCTCTTTAGTTGATGTGTGTCGGATCGATCGACCTCTCTCTCTCTCTCTTTTTTATAGCTCCACCATCATACTATCCATATCATATTCCTATTTAATAATTGATCATATTTTAGCTGATGAGATTTTGTCCCGGCGGCCGTAATATAATTAACTCTGCCTTTTTCTCCCTCCAGTCCAGCAGATTGGAACTGAAGATAACGTTTTTCCATCATCAAACTGTATTGTAGCGAGCACGCATGTTCTTTGCCATTGGCTGTATCGCATACCTACGGTTCAAGGTTTCAAAACCGTTTAAACTGTAAAAACAAAACGCGTAAAAACCGAACGGTTTACCGTAAAAACTAAAAAAATTATTTTTACTATAATACTCAATTATGATTTTTAGAGAAAATCATTCAGTTTAAAAAACCGAGATGAAGCGATTTGGTTGAAAACCGCACGGTTGAAAACCATGCGGTTTTCAAAGTCTTTTGAAACCATGCTACGGCCATACGGTTTTCAAAGTCTTTTGAAACCATGCTACGGCGGCGGCGGCGGCGTCGTCGTCCCGGCCGGTTCATTGTCGTGAAACAGCTGAACATTTCTCATGGTTTGGTCCTGTGCTATTGTATTAAAGCAGTATTACTTCTGAACTCCGCAATTGCATATATTAGCTGTTGACCTAACCCCCGATTGAGTATAGTACAATACTATTCACATGAGTGTATGGCATGTTCTGAAATTTGCGAGTATAGTTGCTTTCCTAGCTACTACTACTCTGCTAGCTTAAAATGTGCCACATTTCAAGTACCGAGGACTTGTATGATCGCTATGTCAAGAAGAGGGTAGCAGCAGCTCGGGGATGGGCACCGACTAGGGAGGTCAACGTTGGGATCGATCTTGTCCGCAGGCTTGCAGCACCTAATTTTGCACGGAATTCGTTGTAAATTCGGTGCTGATTGAGATCCTTCAATTTGACTGAAAAGATCATAATCTGCCCTGACACTGCGCCAACATCCGGGTCACCCCTGTTCGGGACTTCTCGGAATCGCACACACCCCGTTCATCACATAACGAGTTTGATGCGGCAGCGACAATCTGTGGGCAGCAGCGCCGTCGCCGGTCACCCTTTGAAGCTAGCCTCCGATAGACACCTTGCTTGACCCAGAGCTGTCAGAGAACCGTCGCCGGTCCAGGGTCTCGCCAGACACGTGCTGTGCTCTGTCCCCGTCGGATGCCCTGTCCCCGGAAACCCGGGCCTGTCCGCGCACCGCTGTACAAATAGACTCGCGTTGCCGTCTTGAGAGTTTGAGACCAACCGATGCTCCTCCACTTAAAATTCGGACCACGCGCTCCCGTGCCAGAGTGTATCGTATCGCGCACGAAGTGGTGGCGGTGGTAACCTGTCGCGCTCAGCCCACGCCGTTGCCGCTCCGAATGCAGCTTCTTCCGCGCCTCTGCATGGCGGCCACCACTACCGGCAAAGCCGCCTCCAGCGACGGCGACAGCAACGGTAATACTACTGGTAGCAGCAGCAGCAGCAGTAGTAGTAACAAGCAGCTGGCGGCGGCGGTGTCCTCGTCCTCGTCGACCGTGTCCACGTCGTCCTCCGCCGCGGCGGCGGCAGTGTCGGAGGCGTCGTCGTCGACGTCCCTCCCTTCGCTCCCTTCGCTCTCTGCTGCCGCGACGACCACGGTCTCCTTGGCGCACTTGACCACGCTCCTCCCTCCGTCGCCCGCGGCCGCTGCCGTCGTCGCGGCGGCGGACTCCGCGGCGCACGGGGTTGTGGTGGCGCGGCCTGCGTCCGTGGCGTTCCACGACCTGACGACGCTCGAGGCGACGACGACGTCCACCTCCGACGCATCGGCTGCTGGCGCCACGGCGGCCGCTGCCGGGTCGGTCAAGTGCGTGGCGCGCCTCCACGGCTTTGGCGCGGCTGCTGCTGCCGTGACGGGCCACCAGGACGGGCGGCTGCGCCTGTGGCGCGCGTCGTCCCGCGACCCCGCGCGGCTCCGTCTCGCGGCCGCGCTGCCCACGGTCTCCGACCGCCTCCTCCGGTTCCCGATCCCCTCCAACCACGTGGCGGTCCGGCGGCACCACCACCGGCTCTGGATCGAGCACGCGGACGCCGTGTCGGGCGTCGCGGCCTCCGCCGATGGCCGGCTGCTCTTCTCTGTCTCCTGGGACAGGACGCTCAAGGTGTGGGCCCTTCCGTCGCTCCGCTGCGTCCAGTCCCTGCCCGCGCACGACGACGCAGTCAACGCCGTCGCCGTCGCGCCCGACGGCACGGTGTACACCGGCTCGGCCGACAGGCGCGTCCGCGTCTGGGCGCCGTCGTCGGCCTCCGCCGACAAGACCCGGCGCGGCCGCGGCAAGAAACCCGTCTACCACCTGGTGGCCACGCTGTCCCGCCACACGGCTGCGGTGAACGCCCTGGCCGTCGGGTGCGGCGGCCGCGCGCTGTACTCGGGCGGCAACGACAGGTGCGTCGTAGTGTGGGAGCGGGAGGACAGCGCGAGCCACATGGCCGCGGTCGGCGCGCTCAGGGGCCACCGCAAGGCCGTGCTCTCCGTCGCGTGCGCCGCCGGCGGCTGGCTGGTGGTCAGCGGGTCGGCGGACCAGACGGTGCGGGCGTGGGCGCGCGCGCCTGACGCCGACGGACGAGGAGGGTACACCTGCGTCGCCGTGATCGACGGTCACGCCGCGCCGGTCAGGTCGGTGGCCGCGACGCCCGCGCTGCAGAAGCAGAAGCAGCGCCACGATGACGAGGAGGATGAGTGGCGGGTGTGCAGCGCCAGCTTCGACGGCGAGGTGCGGGTCTCATCGCTGCGGGTGGCGCCGTCGTCGTCGGGTTTGTCGTAGGTACGATTTGGCGCGGATTTTTTTTTTTTCATTTTTGGCGTACAATGAAACGCTGTATTCTTTTCTTCCGGAATACTGTACGTACCAGGTTTTGTTTGGTTTGCCATTCGAATACGGCACCCTGCCGTGCGTACGTCTGTGTGTACATACAAGAAGAAGAGATTGTCTTTTTTTTTTTTTTTTTTGGAAACGGTGTCGTGATTGCAAAGTTGTGTTGTTCATGAACTTCCGGCATTTTCCCCTCTGTTTTGCCTGGGCCAAATTTTGCGTGCACATAGTGACGATGATTACTCGACAAAAGCGGGCAAGACAGCAAGGGGGAACATCCTAGTTGCTTCTTCGGGTCGAGACGTCCGGCTTTTCGTTCGATCGTGTTACTACTTTTCAAAAGCAAAAGCAAAAGCAAAAGGGCGACAACTATTCCAGTGCTCTCTTAGTCAAACAGGGTGTCAAATTCCATCTTCCAAGTACAATTCCACAGATACAAAGAGAAAATACGTAGAGATTCAGATAAGATACTCCAAAAATGCTAGTAAGCTTTCCCACTTTCTTTTCGTCCAGAATCTCTTGTGCGAAATTTACTTGAGAACAAATATAGAAGCTAGTGCGGCGTAAAGAGTCGGATGCCTGGTGCCCACTCCTCGTGTATGACTGTACTTGAAAGTTGAAGGCTCGCACGCACAAAATGCATGCCGCTTACAGCGGCCTTGCGTGTTGCTCTGCTTGGGGGGACCTGGAGGAGATCGACGGCGCGCCATGCGGGCCGGCGGCCTGCAGCTGCAAGTGAGCGGTGAGGTCGCTCTCAGGGTGGTGGCGTCGCAGAACCCGATCGATCGACGTGAGCATATCAACTGTGGTGTGGTGGCAAACCTTGACAGGATCCAGCATGACCCTTTCATTGGCGCGATGACCAGCGGTGATCTATAACCGTCCACGCATAGCGTGGTCGCGGCACCCCACAGTGAAATCTTGACTCGTCGCTGTCTGTCTGGCTCTGTTCATGCCATATGCCCTCTTCAGGCATCAGGATGGAGGTAAGAGGTAGCTAGCGTTAGCAAAAAACTTATCCATATCTTTGTTTAACTTATCGTGAAACTTGGTGCTCCTGTCTACTGGCTAGTAAGAACCAAAGAACGAAAAGGAACAAGCTGAGCGTATCTGCGCTGCTGCTGCTGCTGCTGCCAGATATTTTGGCACGCAGGGCGGTTGGTGTTGGTGACGACTATAGATAGCTAGCTCCTCGGTCCTCGCCCATGAGGCCGATCGATGACAAGTACGTGAGACACAACCGCTTTTCTCTTTTTCACAGAAGAGAACACACGCGCACACGCACCTGCTTGTTGTATACGGCAACACATAACTTTGACCCGAGCGGCATATGCTCCAGTCCAGAAAATGTTGACACATCATTAAGATCGGAAGAGAACAGACAAACACGCCGTGGCAACAAGGTGGTAATCTTAATTGTCTGGTGACCAGCACAGAAAAATAAACTCGGGTAGCTGTTAGACCAATCTCAATGCATGATTTTATTAACGCTTGCTATGTCATATAAAAATTAGAATAAAACTATATTCTCACAATGTAATGTGTTATTTTACAGTCTCATAAGATTTTACATCACTTTAATGTTATATCTAATTAACTAATAGAAGTTCATGAAACATGTGGATGACGAAATAAATTATTCTCAATACGGATTTTATCTAGTTTCATAGTTTAGGAATAGTATAGATCAAGTTTCATCCTCATGAAACCCAACCCCCATATTTCATAATAAATTCTATATCACATCATCGCTTTTACTTATATCGTATCACAATTAATAAGAGTAAAACTATAATGAAACTTGGACTGAGACTGACCTTACAACTTACAACCTCTGACTCGTGATTTCCATCCAGCTCAAACTCAAACCCAAGGGGTGCAGAACCTAGTGCGTGGGCGACAAATGAATGAAGCAGGGCGAACTGGATGTGAATAAAGTAAGCGCGCTAGTTGCGGTGAGCCGACGTGGACGGAGCAGGGTACGCGTCGCCATTGGCCGAATCCAGGGAGAGGATCTGCGTAGTGTGCGCAGCAGTGCAAAATAGTTTTTGTCTAATCGCCCCCACTAAGCCACTATATAACTCCCCGTTTCCACTCCACGCTCCTCCAATTTTCATTGATTAATCGCGTCGGGTATGATTTGATTAATCCGATTTGGACTGGTACCGCGGCACCGCGCGCGCAGAAGCCAGGCTCAAGGAGATTAATTGTCAGATGCTCGTGTGTGGACTCAAAAATTAAATAAAAACGCAAAAACGAATAATAATTCATATGGAGCTATAGCGTGCGTCAACTTGCATTGCATCATATTCAATTTCCAGTACAGGAACGTGTCAGGAACCGTCCAATTCATATTCCAGTTTATCGAATTGACCCGCCGTCCATAAACGTTATGTGGATACATAACCCAATAAAAGAAATGTAAACCCGATAATCCCTCGACATGTTTCTCAAGCAATGCCCAAGATTCAAACACGTCGGAACAACAATGATTAATACATCATATAGGTCATAAAGATTCGGTTATATCAGTTTTAAAGTAATATTACAGACCGTACGTTCGATACATAAGTTCTAAAATTAAAATGCGAAAGAGAACCTACGAATAGAGCGGTCGCAGCAGCGACAAAGATAAAACAACAAAGGATCACGATGCTCAGCCCACGAACATCGCAAATCACGAGCATACGAACGCCCGGACTACTCCTCGCCCTCGCCGGCATCAATAGGGACAAAGTAGCCGAATACCAGCTCATCCTCACCTACAAAAACTTAAGCAACAAACGTCGAGTACGAAGGTACTCGCAAGACTTACCCTGTTGTGGGAATTATTTCCCGACTCCAAGGATAGTCCAATATGGTAGTAGCAAGGTAAGTAAGGGCATAGGGATAGACTTGATTGCTTAAAGCTGCACTAAGCGTATATGAATAAACATAAAGTAAAAGACTCTACGGGTGTAAACACCTACTAAACCCATGACCATAAGTACCATGTAACCATAAATCAAGTATACCATCAACCATAATTCATTTCTCATCATGTTATGTGTCAACTCTACAATATTATCCAAAGAATACTGAGCTTGATCATAACCGAGACCACGGTGATTCGAACCGATTATACATACTGTAGGAGAGTCCAACTGTACCCATACGACTGAGGACCATACGGCTTGTGCAACACGCTAAAGTTATACAAGGGGGTACTCATGTCAACCTTTTTCATACTCGTGCCTACACGATTGGAAAATCCACACGGTGACGAGTACCACGGCCTCGCAGGCACACGTGAGTCCCTCGTTCCATGCACCGTGTAGTCATCGGCCAAACATTGGTACGCAGTGAGATACTCAGCTTGTCTTACCATTATATTCGACATGTAGTATGAACGAAAAGTGCTCAGGCCAAGAATAACACGACCAGGTCCTAGGTCAACCCAGACGGGGCCTACGGCACACAAGACCTCCATGTTTTGTTACACTCCTAATCCAACGTCCGGATTTTAATTTTAACATTTTCCAACTTTTAACGACGTATAAACTCGCCACAAGCCCATAAGTAACCGGGGTGAATCCTATACATGCGAGTGGGACATATCACTCGACTTCTACCGTTAATCTAAGCATGGCTATGCATTTCGTGACTCAAACAAAGACACACTACCTAGTTGATAAGGTGACGTAATCAACATCAAGGAGCGGTAACATGCAACAATAATAGGACTTCCCGACATTATCACTATTGCCCAACTTCAAAAGAGTTCTGGAACTTCAGAAGTAAAACAAAAACAGAACATGTGGTTCTGTTTGTTATGACATACTTTTGGCACAAGTTCCAACTCTAGAAGAGTTCTGTAACTTCAGAAGTAAAACAAAAACAGAACAAGGGGTTGCTTGCCATGACATACTTCTGGCACAATTTCCAACTTCAGAAGAGTCTTAGAACTCCAGGAGTAAATCAAAAAATAGAACAGGGGGTTCTGTTCGTCATGACATACTTCTGGCATAGTTCCAACTACAAAAGAGTTCTGAAACTCCAGAAGTAAAACAAAAATAGAATAGGGGCGGCGGGAGAAGTTCATCACCGGTAATGCGCGCGGCGGAGGAGGGGTTTTAGGGTTCGATTGAGATGTCTGGAAGTATCATCGTGTCGCGTGGAGTCGATTGGTCGGTGATGAAGATCACGGGGATGACCGGAGACTGATCGGCGACGAGCAGTCATGGTGTGACAATGACGGCAGAGGCGGCTCGGCGAGTTCTTCCTCATCGACGGCTTCCTGTAGGCAAAACCTTGTCACTAAGAAGCGCAAGGACGAGAGAAGCTGGCTGACTAAAGGAATCGAACCAAGATGGTACCGAGAGTACGAATACGAAGCTCGAATGCCGGCGACGGTGCTCTCGGCGGTAGGTTGAAGAAGACAGTATTCCCGACGAGTAAGTGAACCAGAGGGGGTGCCGCTGCTCTGAGAGCTAAAGGGGGGTGAGAAGAGGCTAAATAGCAAGGCGTCGCCTCCTGGAGTTGCCCGTGGCGGGCTGTCCACGTGAGGGGGTTGCGGGGCGGCAATAGCAGCGAATGGGTGCGTGCGGGGAAGAGAGAAATGTGTATGGCAGTGGTGCGTCAGGAGCGTTGCGTGGAGAGAGAGAGAGAGAAGTCTAGCACTGCTTTTGTCGCTTGTTGTCGTCCTCTTCGTGCGCGGAAGGGAGCAGAGAGGGAGGAGCAAGGAGGGAGCGGGATTTCCTGCCCAATGGGATAGAAGAGAGGGAGGAGAGTGGTTCTGGCGTCTGTCATGGCCTGTGGCGCTGCGGTTGGCCGCCGCGGCAGTGTGGCTGGCGCGGCGCGCCGATCTGATTTTTTTTAAAATTATGCAATATTTCAAATCTCCTTTCTAAATTCAATTGAAATCCGTACTTCCTGAGCTCCAAAAACTATGAAATTGTTGTGGGTACTCAGGACATTATAAGGAACAACTTTTTTTTTAGGAAGGAGTCCTGATTCCGGTTCTAAAATTTTGCAATTTTTCAACTTAGATTAAATTAGTTTGAATTTTTAAGGGGGTTAAACCTTTTTGAAAAATTCTGATAAAATATCCAAAATTCTATTTTAATATGCAGTTAATTAATATGTAAAAACATTGGTATGTTTTCATTACGAAAATAAAAGATTTTGCAAAAGCATTATAAAAGTTACCCGCAAATGAATAATTTGCTACCCGGACCCAAAACTCCCCATTTAACAGGAAATGGTCAAAATTCAAAATCAAGGTCACTGAGTTCATTTCCATCTGAACAAAGGACTAGAATTTGGGGATGGGACAGACCTCCCCCCGTTAAAATAATCTCGTCCCGAGATTATTGGTTAAGTAGGCGCGACGGAGAACAACGATAAGGATGACAAGCGAATGTGATGGAATCAACGAGCGGACTTGCGACTCAATGAAAAGCTCGGGGTATTCCCCCCGCATTTTATCCTCATGTTCCTATGTTGCTTCTTCCTCTGTGTGTTTGCTCCATTACATTTTCACCATCTTGATTGCACGATTGCGCAATTTGCGTTTCGAGTGCGCAAAGGATGCGCAGAGGGTACTCCACATAAGAGAGGTCAGGTCGGACTTCGACATGCTCCACGGAAATAGCCTCAGTCAGAACACGGAGACACTTCTTCAATTGTGAGACATGGAAGACATTGTAGACATTGCCAAGAGAGGATGGCAACTCTAGCTCATATGCCACATTACCACGTCTTGCAAGAATTTTGAAGGGACCAATATAGCGAAGGCGCTAATTTCCCTTTCACTTGAAATCTTTTTGTGCCTCAGAGTGGTGAAACTTTGTGGTAAACATAATCTCCGACCCTGAAGTAAAGCTCTTCCCGACGATGATCGGCGTAGCTCTTTTGGCGGGATTGAGCAACTCGGAGATGTTCTTGAATTTGGCGCCCTTGGGCTTCAGCATCACGGACCAAATCAGGACCGAAGAAAGGTCGTTTCCCGGACTCAGACAATTCAATGGGGTTCTACATCTTCTCCCATAGAGTGCTTCAAATGGGGACATTCGGAGGCTAGATTGGTAGCTATTATTGTAAGAGAACTCCGCAAAAGGTAAGCAAAGTTCCCATCTCTTGCCGTCTGTTAGCACACAAGCTCTCAACATGTCCTCGAGGATTTGGTTGACACGTTCGGTTTGTCCTCCCGTTTGCGGGTGGTAAGCCGAACTATGAATTAACTTGGTGTCCAATGCTTGATGAAAGCTTTTCCAAATCGAGAGACAATCTGGGAGCCTCGGTCTGAAACGATTGTCTTTGGAACAACCATGAAGACACACGATGCGAGTGAGGTACAACTCTGCATACTCCTTGAAAGAATATGTGGTCTTGACCGGAAGGAAATATGCAGATTTTGTCAATCAGTCAATGATCACCCAGATGGAATTGTAACCACTTGAAGTTCTTGGCAGACCAACAACAAAATCCATGCCAATATCCTCCTATTTCCATGATGGAATAGGCAATGGTTGCAAAGTGCCTGCGGGTTTTATGTGGCTAGCTTTCACCCGCTGGCATACATCACATTTGGAGCCATATCGAGCAATTTCCCGCATCATACGAGTCCACCAAAATTTGATCTTCAAGTCTTGGTACATTTTTGTGCTTCCTGGGTGTATGGACAGCAAGGAATCATGGGCTTCATCGAGGATTTTCATTCTCAGCTCATGCACCTTTGGCACCACAAGGCGTTTTCCAAGCCATAATATGCCTTGCTCATCGAGAGAAAAACATCTGGCTTTACCCGATTTTATTTTCTTCTGGATACGAGCCATGCCTTTGTCGTTTTCCTGGGCTTCCTTGATCTGATCCAAAAGTGTGGATTTTATTTCAAGATTAGCAAGGAAACCTTCTTCCACCATTTGCAGACCAAGTTTCCGAAAATCCTCACATATGGAATGGTTTAGGGTCTTCCTGATTAGGCAATTGCAGCGGCTTTTGCGCTCAACGCATCGGCCACTACATTAGCCTTGCCCGGGTGATAATGCACCTCTAGCTTGTAGTCTTTGATCAACTCAAGCCATCTCCTTTGCCTCATATTCAAATCAGCTTGGGTGAATATGTACTTGAGGCTCTTGTGGTCGGTATAAATATTGCAAGTCTTGCCAAGGAGATAGTGTCGCCATATTTTCAAAGCATGAACAACGGCGGCAAGCTCAAGATCATGAGTAGGATAATTCTCCTCATGTGGCCTCAATTGGAGAGAAGCATAAGTAATGAATCTCCCGTCTTGCATAAGCACACATCCGAGTCCAACATGAGAAGCGTCGCAATAAACGTCAAAGCTCTTGTGGATGTCGGGTTGAGCAAGAACGGGCGCTGTTGTGAATAGCTTGGCAATCTTGGAGAAATCCTTGATAAACCGACGATAGTAACCCGCAAGTCCAAGAAAACTACGGATTTCCTTTACGCTGGTTGGTGGAGACAAATCAAGTACTTCTTGTACTTTGGTGGGATCCATGGCAACACCATTTTCAGAAATGACGTGCCCAAGAAAAGCCACTTCGTGTAGCCAAAATTCGCACTGGCTGAATTTGGCATAAAGACAGTGTTCACGAAGCTTTCCGAGTTCAATTCGGAGGTGAACAACATGATCTGTTTTCGATATGTAGAACACAAGGATATCATCGATGAAGATCACCACACATACATCTAGTTCCTCCAGAAAAATAGAGTTCATCAAGTACATGAAGTAGGCAGGGGCATTAGTGAGACCAAAGGACATGACAAGGTACTCGTACAAGCTGTAGCGAGTAGAAAAGGCGGTTTTTGGAATGTCCACCTCTCTGATTTTTATTTGGTGGTAGCCCAGCCTCAGATCCATTCTAGAGAATCAACGAGCGCTAGCAAGTTGATCGAAAATGATATCGATCCGCGGAAGTGGGTATTTGTTTTTAATGGTAACAGCGTTCAACAGACGATAATCGACGCACATGCGCAATGTGTGTCTTTCTTCTTCACAAAGATAGTGGGACAACCCTAAGGGGAAGAACTTGGATGGATAAAACCTTGTCGAGGAGATCTTTTAGCTGCTTTTTCATTTGACTTAGCTCCTCGGAAGACATCGGATACGGCCGTTTTGAAATCGGAGCCGTTTCAGGTTTGAGTTCGATGGCAAACTCAACAGCCCGGTCGGGCGGTATACCAGGCAAATCATCAGGGAAAACATCCGGATATTCACATACTACAGGAATGGATGAAAGCTCAGAGCTGGTCATACCTTGCAAATGGTAGAAACCGGAACTATCACCCGTGAGGTGTAGTGAAAAACGGTTGCCGGCCGGGCCTTTCAGAGAAACAACTCTGGAAGCCACGTGGATGACGGCATCGTGAGAAGTCATCCAATTCACCCCAAGAATAACATCCAACCCTTGCAAATCTAGGAATAAGAGATTGGCTTGCAAAGTAACACCGCCGATCGGAGTCAACGATGTCGGAACCATGGAATCTACGTGGATTTTTGCTCCAGGGGATTCTATGATATATGGTGTACGAGTATGGAATATTTTTAGGTTATATTGTGTGGCATACTCTCGCCTAATAAAGGAATGTGATGCACCAGAATCGAAAAGAACTTTGGTAGGACGAGAGTTGACCGATAACGTACCAACAAGCACGTCAGCACTTTCGGGCACCTCAGCAGCAGTTGTGTAGTTGACACGGCCACGTTTGGGGACTTGGGGCTTTTTGCCCTGCTGTGGTGAAGCAACAACAGGTGGGTCCGGTGGCTGATTTGGAGCAGCAGCCCCCGCTCCACGCCTCGGGTACGAACAACCACGGGAAAGGTGACCGCGCTGGCCGCAGTTGAAGCATGGACCAACACCTTGATTTTCAGCTTGTCCCGCAGGTGGCATGGGAGCTTGTCCAGCAGCAGGAGGGGCTGCGGTTGAGCTGAGCTTGTGCGAGGACGCTGTGGGTTTCCACCCTGCGGCGGCGGGGCAGCACGCTTGCGGTTCTTGGCTGCATGCTTGTTCATCTTGTCCTCCGCAACAATGGCATGATCCACGAGCTGATTAAAACTGTGGACCTTCGAGATTATGATGGACAACTTGTCTTACATTTCCTCAGAAAGGCCATTGTAGAAATAGCACCTCTTGCTCGCGTCGGTTGCCACCTCGGCACGAGCGTACTGTGCAAGATAGTTAAATTGGTACACATACTCCATCACAGAACGATTGCCTTGGTTGAGAGCAAGGAACTCCAAGCTCTTGATTTTCATCACACCATCCGGAACATAGAAAGCACGAAAGGCGGTACAGAACTCCTGCCAAGTGTAGCGGTGATTGGCACGGTAGGTGTCCCACCATGCACGGGCTTCATTTTGCAGCTGATGGGCAACAAAGAGAATCGTTTGGTGCTCTCCGCACCGGAGCAAATCGAGCTTCTGCTCAATGGTGCGAAGCCAGTGATCCATGTCGAGGGGATCCTTTGCCCGAGTGAAAATGGGCGGCTCGGTGCGGCGAAATCCGGAGAAATCATCCTCACGAGCAGGGCCACACTCCATACCACGCTGACTAATGCCCTCATCAATGATACGCAGGTACTCGGAGTGCTCCTGCCGATTGTGCTCGATTTGCATGAGCACTTCAGCCACGGTAGGTGCTGGCGGTGGCGGTGGTGGTGACTGGTGTCCTCCACCTCCAACAACTCCAGAGGTTTCACCAATGTCACGGGTGCGGCTACGGGTATTCATCCTGTCGCCAATACCACAGTTAGCGACTAGATGAAAAGATAGTAAGTTGATACATCATATGACAACAAGGATGTGTCATAATCGGGAAAATTGATTTGCTAGAACGCTATCGGTGATATGAAAGAACGATTGTTGTTACAAGGTGAAAGACATGGTGTATCAATCAATATACACTGACATCTCAGGTTTGATGAGCTCACTAATCCCGAAAACAAAACTCAAGGCAGCAGCAATAGTTTGGAGAATTGAACAAGTCGTTTCAACGGCAAAACAAAACTTTTCATTTTGTTGTTATGAACCAGTCAACAATAGGTGATCAAAACACAACTAGCAATTTCCAAGATTAAAACAAGCATGGAGGTGATCGATGCATGAGATGACATGCAAATGGTTCGTACTATCGATTCTCACATGGATGCATAAAACACTCTCCCAACACATAAGAAACATGGCTGAAAATAAACACATCGTCATACATGGGCGATTTTGAACAACACGAGAGTTTTAGAGAAAACACAATGCCCTATTACAAAGGTGGGTTGCTGCCAAGACCTGCTAAACTATCCTAACGACCCATCTAACAAGGAGGGCAGCAAGCAAAGGGTACATTCTGAATCATCAGAGGCGAACACCAAGTTCCTCCGGTGCTCAGATAAAGTTGAGCGGCTGCACCGGTCCTAGCAGCAGCTCTGTAGTGACGTTCGTGCGTGGTATAACCGGCACACAAAACCTACAGATGCCCGTGCAGTAGCTCTGCGCTCGGGAGGGGCAGCAACACCTTCCACCGTTGGAAAACGGTAGTTCGATGGCGCCACATCTCGGATCGGACTGATCCACCCCCCAACGTTGGGTTCGATGAGTCACTGCAGACAGATGAGGTGCGACTGAAGAATGGCGAGTGCCAAGAAACAGTTGCGAGCATACGTGTTCAGAGCTCCAATGAGCTTCGAAGCTTGCTGCTCAAACACCGGCGCATTAGAGTTGGCTTGCTCTACGTATGACGGTGCGAGTCCATCATCCGGGAAGGTTGGGTGGTAGCGGAAAGGCATCTCCGCAAAAATGCTCATCTCAAAGCGGAGCGATCCCACCGCTTGAAATGCCACGGCTTGAATGGCCATTTCGATTGATTGACCACTCTCCATGTAGGTCTTCCCACCCATGCGGTCGGTTGTCAGGTGGATGTCCAGAGTAGCCTGGTAAGACCACAATCCCGGTCCAAGGCCCTTAGCATAGACAGCATACTCCGGCAGGAAAGGGAAGTTTGCGTGCCTAAGCATTCCGAGCAACACCTTCGGAAAACCATCGGTGTGCAAGGCGCGGGTCACAAAGACGAGCTGGTACGACATCCTTAACTCAAGGAAAAGAATGCCGCATTAGACCTCTAATAAATTAAGTTGGTGTTGACAAAACAAAGCTAAGAATAGGTAAGGAATAAAAACAGCAACCACTGACTTCAAATTTGAGTTGGTTTTAGTGATTTTAAGATACAATTACCCACCCCGTGTTGCTAAGCAAAATTTTTAGGGTGTAATTTGTGAACCTAGGCTCTGATATCAGCACTGTCAGGAACTGTCCAATTCACATTCAAGTTTATTGAATTGACCCACCGTCCATGAACGTTATGCGGGCACACAACCCGATAAAAAGAATGTAAACTCGGTAGTCCCTCGACATGCTTCTCAAGCAATGCCTAAGATGCAAGCACGTCGGAACAACAATGATTGATACATCACATAAGTCTCAAAGGTTGGTTACATCAGTTTTAAAGTAATATTACAGACCGTAGGTTCGATACATAAGTCCTCAAATTAAAATGCGGAAGCGATCCTAAGGAATAGAGCGGTCGCAGTAGCGGCAAAGATAAAACAACAAAGAATCGCGATGCTCAGCCCACGAACATCGCAAATCACGAGCACACAAACGTCCAGTCTACTCCTTGCCCTCGCCGGCATCGCCGGGGACAAAGTAGCCGAACACCAACTCATCCTCACCTGCAAAAACTTAAGCAACACATGTTGAGTACGAAGGTACTCGCAAGACTTACCCTGTTGTGTGAATTATTTTCGACTCCAAGGATAATACAATATGGTAGTAGCAAGGTAAGTAAGGGCATAGGGATAGACTTAATTGCTTAAAGCTGCACTAAGTGTATGTGAATAGACATAAAGTAAAAGACTCTACGGACGTAAACACCTACTAAACCCATGACCATAGGTACCATGTAACCATAAATCAAGTATACCATCAACCATAGTTCATTTTTCATCATGTTATGTGTCAACCCTACGATATTATTCAAGGACACTGAGCTTGATCATAACCGAGACCACAGTAATTCAAACCGATTATACATACTGCAGGAGAGTCCAACTGTACACACACGACTGAGGACCATACGGCTCGTGCAACACGCTAAAATTACACAAGGGGGTACTCATGTCAACCTTTTTCACACTCTGCCCAGACGGTTGAAAAATCCACAAGGTGTCGAGTACCACGGTCTCGCAGGCACACGTGAGTCCCTTGTTTCATGCACCGTGCAGTCATCGGCCAAACGTTGGTATGCAGTGAGATACTCAGCTTGTCTTACCATTATATTCGACATATGGTATGAACGAAAAATGCTCAAGCCAAGAATAACACAGCCGGGTCCTAGGTCAACCCAGACGGGGCCTACGGCACACAAGACCTCCACATCTTGTTGCACTCCTAATCCACCGTCCAGATTTCAGTTTTAATATTTTCCAACTTTTAGCGACATATGAACTCGCCACAAGCCCATAAGTAACCGAGGTGAATCCTATACATGCGAGTGGGACTTACCACTCGACTTCTTCCGTTAATCTAACCAAGGCTAAGCATTTCGTGACTTGAACAAAGACACACTACCCAGTTGATAAGGTGGCGTAATCAACATCAAGGAGGGATAACATGCAACAATAATAGGACTTCCCGACATTATCACTATTGTCCGACTAATGCAATCCTATACGTAAGCATATATATTAATATTAAATATTTATTTAGGATAAAAATATGAGGTGCTTGCCTTCAGCAGTAGCGATGGTGTTCTCCTCAGTACCCTGGTCAGCCTCTGGTGCTCCTCCCTCAACAGTACCCATATCACTCTCCGATGGATCGTACTCTATAAAGTGAAACGCGTCGGTATGAGAAAATATGCCATGATGACATGATGCAAATAAACGATGCAATAAGGTGCAGAGAGGTAGCTACTTAGACTATGAACACAATGCAAAAAGAAACACGTCAAATGGAGGTCTACTGCTTAAGTTATACTGAAAACAGCCTCCAATACGAGATGTTTGGCGTTGGTTTTGGGTCAAGTTGAGCTTCCAAGATTCTATTAAGAATCTAACAAGTTTCTGTTATTAAAACTTAGAAAATCAAGAAAAGGTACTAAAGACAAGATAAATTCAAGAAACTTGATACATGAACTAGAATGTTACTGAAATGAGATTTAGAATCAATGTTGGTTGACATGCACAATGTATTTTAGAAAGTAGTAAGCAGTTCGGAGATTAATTATACGTATACATAGAATCTTGTTAAGGTTAAATTTTAGAAATAATTACAGGAGGTTCTACATGCCAAGACACTACCGGTGCAAGTTTCAGTTCCAAAAAAGTTCTGGAACTCCAGTATTAAATTAAAAACAGAACATCTGAACCTATTTATTTAGGAAGTTCCATGGACTTTCATGGAAAAGTGTTTCAGCAGATGTTAGAGCATTTCACAAGGATTCTAGGGAATTTTGGTTTACCATTTTAGAGCTAGCATCGATTTATTATGCATTTTACAAAATCGACCAGAAAAATACCAAAAATCATTTAAAATCCTAGAACAGGGGGTTCTGCCTGTCATGACATATTTCTGCACAAGTTCCAACTCCAGAAGAGTTCTGGACTTCAGAAGTAAAACATAAACAGAACAGGGGGATCTGCTTGCCATGACATACTTTTGACACAAGTTCCAACTCCAGAAGAGTTCTGGAACTTCAGAAGTAAAACAAAAACAGAACAGGGGGTTCTGCTTGCCATGGCATACTTCTGGCACAAGTTCCAACTTCAGAAGAGTTCTGGAACTCCAGAAGTAAATCAAAAAACAGAAAAGGGGGTTCTATTTGCCATGACATACTCTGGCATAGTTCCAACTATAAAAGAGTTCTAGAACTCCAGAAGTAAAACAAAAACAGAACAGGGGCGGCGGGAGAAGTTCATCGCCAGCGATGCTTCGCGGCGGAGGAGGGGTTTGAGGGTTCGATTGAGATGTCTGGGAGCGTCACCATGTCGCGTGGAGTCGATTGGTTGGTGATGAAGATCACGGGGATGACCGGAGAGACTGGTTGGCGACGAGCAGCTCACGGTGGCGACAATGGCGGTAGAGGCGGCGCGGCGAGTTCTTCCTCACCGGCGGCTTCCCGTAGGCAAAACCTTGTCACTTAGAAGAGCAAGGACGAGAGAAGCTGGCTGGCGAAAGGAATCAAACCAAGATGGTACCGAGAGGACGAATTCGAAGCTCGAATGCCGGCGGCGGTGCTCTCGGCGGGAGGTTGAAGAAGATAGTGTTCCTGGCGAGTAAGTGAATTAGAGGGGGTGCCACTGCTCTGAGAGCTGAAGGGGGGTTAGAGGAGGTTAAATAGCAAGACGTCACCTCCTGGAGTTGCCCGTAGCGGGCTGTCCACATGAGGGGGTTGCGGGGCGGCAATAGCAGCAAATGGGCGCGCGCGGGGGGAAGAGAGAAATGTGTATGGCAGTGGTGCGTCAGGAGCGTTGCGTGGAGAGAGAGAGAGAGAGAGAGAGAGAGAGAGAAGTCTGGCGCTGCTTTTGTCGCTTGCCGTCGTCCTCTTAGCGCGCGGAAGGGGGCAGAGAGGGAGGAAGAAGGAGGGAGCGGGATTTCCAGCCCGATGGGACAGAAGAGAGGGAGCAGAGTGGTTCTGACGTCTACCATGACCTGCGGCGCTGCGGTTGGCCGCCGCGACGGTGCGGCAGGCACACGCGCCGATCTGATTTTTTTTTTGAATTATGCAATATTTGAAATATCCTTTCTAAATTCAATTGAAATATGTACTTCCTGGGCTCTGAAAATTATGAAAAGTTTTGTGGGCACTCAGGACATTATAAGGAACAACTTTTGTTTGAGAAAGGAGTCCTGATTCTGCTTCTAGAATTTTGTAATTTTTCAACTTAGATTAAATTTTTTTGAATTTTTAAGGGATTTAAAACTTTTCAAAAAATTATGATAAAATCTCTAAAATTCTTTTTTAATGTGTAGTTAATTAATATATAAAAATATTGGTATGGTTTCATTACAAAAACAAAAGATTTTATAAAAGCATTATAAAAGTTACTCGTAAATGAACAATTTGCTATCCGGACCTAAAACTCTCTATTTAACAAGAAATAGTCAAAATTTAAAATTAAAGTTAGTAAGCTCATTTTCATCTGAACAAAGGACTGTAATTTAGGGATGGAACAGAACGTGAGTGGAGCTATAGCGTTTTCTTGTGTCCAATCCAATGCCGGAGCTGCCACCAAAGCAACAATTGTCGGGTTGTGCTCTACGTACTCGTTCACTTGGATTAGTTTAGATGCTACTAGTAATTAGTACTAGTAGTCTCTAGGCAGTGCGCCTGCATCTGCATGCAACTTGTAGTAGTACTAATCGAGAGTAGGATTGACGATCGAGTAGTAGGACATGATAGTAAACGTAACCGAGTCTTCCCTTTTTCTATTCATTGTTGCATCATATCGCGTTTGGCATATGCTAGAAAAATACACGGAATATAATCCCAACCCGACGAAGAGTCTCATCAGAATCTGATGATGCATGCATAGTAGCGCTAGCTCGCTAGTGTGAAAATGGACGGGAATCCAGCATAGACCTGTTTCCTCTTATATTGGCGTTAGGACATAAATTTAGTTCAAAAATAAATTAAATTTTTTTGTCTTATTGTTAATGAAATAAAAAAAAGAGGTAGTTGTCTCGTAATAATGTGAAGTTGGCGGGGCAGCTAGGCTAGGCTAGGCTAGGCTGGAGAGGAACCGTGGCATGCATCGTCGTCGATACTGGCTGCCATGTCAACTCTCTATTGATGGGCCGCGTCACTCGATCGTCAGGGTCAGAAACCGGAGGCCGCTGTTTTTGTCTGGAAAACCATGAAACCGCCGTCCACGTACGCCGGCGTGGTTTCAACGGGCTCTCTCTCGCTCTCGCTCCGGTGCATGCATGAACTGAACTCGCAACTGAGATTGTGAGAATAATCTATATATATAGACTGTATTATTATATGGCAGCAGCACATGGTATATATGGCCCCTCGGGCCTCGGAATATTCGGCCACGTCGGCCGATTTATTTTGCTCGTCAACTGGATCATAATTAGCCAATTAGCCAAGTCATGTCAGTTACGTTGTTGTCAGCAGACTGAATGACTGATGAATGTGTCAGTATCGTTCTCTTGCTTGCTGCTTGGCCCAGTTCAGTTCAGGGCCGCCGCCCACTCTGTATTATGCGAGACAAGGAAACAGAGGAAACTCGGTCAGATTGGATGGATCACTACCGGCCTCAACCACCGACTCCCAAGCTAAAGTATGCAGACTGTTGGGAAGGATAGGGTTGTGATGAACATGGCACGCTACACTGCTACAGCGTGTTCAGATTCCGGAAGCTAGCAACACTTTGAACATACTACTCTGTTTACACTGTGACGTGGGACTGTGTGCGCTGTGCGGTCATGTGTGTATTACTAGTACCCAGTTGCACCATGCGATTAGATGAATGACGACTGACGAGGCAATCTGATGTTGATAGCTAGAGAGCGCAGTTGGAAGGA
Organism: Oropetium thomaeum; assembly: GCA_001182835.1. Lineage (NCBI taxonomy): Eukaryota > Viridiplantae > Streptophyta > Magnoliopsida > Poales > Poaceae > Oropetium > Oropetium thomaeum. Next base: position 596,477 of record LFJQ01000091.1, on the reverse strand, counting down.
ATTGGAAGAAGAAGCACCCATCTATATTTTATTTTTGAGTGCTTCGACATTTTGACGCCGCTATTGTTAGCTTTTGTTAAAATGACACAAATAAGATGGTGTTATTTCATTTCTTGACATTATGAAAAACAAAATGGTGTTCTTTCGCAAAGAAAAAAAAACAAAATGGTGTTTGAAAATTTTCCCCTTGTTTGTAGCCATATGAAAAGACAGTTCAAAGGAAACCAAATCGAAATTGCACTTGCAAAAATCATTAAAAATACATTATGAACTGTCTTTTGATGTGCGCAAAAACAAGAAAAACAATGATAAACAAACCATTTAGATGCGCCAAATGTCGGGGAATGAATGAAACAAACAAACAAACAAAAAAGAATATCGGTTGAAAACCCAAGCCCTCGTGAAAAGTCCATATTCTGAAACGGCCCAAAGGCCCGCTAGAGCAGCCCTTCTTCCCGCCCTCTTCATCCGAGTTCCTCCGCCGCCGCATAAAAAAAACTGCCGCCGGCAAAGCGCACGCAACGGCGTAATCAGCCATGGACGAAGACGCGGCGATGGGTGACGCGAGCAACTCTGAGACCTTCGATCCGGTGAGTTCTCCTGTTTTCCCCTGCCCATCTCTGATCTTCCCGTCATCCTCTCGTCGGAATTGTTTTCGGTCTCTCAGATGATGATGGCTCCGACGAAGCACCGCTACGAGCCGTGATCTGTTTTAGGGGATTTGAGCAGGAGCTGATCCACGCGATCTTCAAGATGGTGTGGCGAAGGCGAGCCGACAAGGTTGGCGGTGGAGGAGGCGACGAGGATGAAGCCGAGGTGAGTTGCCGGTTCATTCCAAACCCTAGATCTTCACATTTCTTTTTTCCTCTGGGGGTCCGGCCCACTTTCCCCTTTCACTACTACTTGGGAATTGTTTTTTGTTGCTGTGTATTTCTGACCTGGGTGTTCTATTTTTCGATTGGCAGCTAGCCCCGGAGTCATCAAGAAGAAATCGGAGTACAATGGGTGAGTTTCTGGACTGCTGAAAGAAATTGTCCATGCTGTAAATAAGTGGCTTCTAGCTTATGCATTTGTTGGTCTATGGTGCTGTTTGATGACATCAGTTTGCACTGAAACCCATAGTTAATGATTCTCCAGTGTAATTTGTATCCTAGGATAAACTTTGTGTAAACAGTGAATAGCAACAAAAGCAAAATCAGTGCATAATCTTTTGTCTAGCTACACAGTGATCTGCTTACCCGATGTAGCATCGCAATTCCCAGCTAGAAATTAGAACATTGGTGTTAGAAGTTCTGATGGGTGTGTATATCAGATTTTTAGCAGGTTTTAGTATGACAAGAAGTGAAGATTAGTTATCCACCAGTTCTGATGAGGTCCTCCCTTTTTTTGTCTTGTAATTGTTTTCCAGTTCAGAAAACAACAGGCTGTAGTTGAAATTTTCTTGCCTGCGTAGTGATTCTGAAGCAGGTTAGGAAATATGTTCTTTTGGAGGTGATCATAGATAACACGATGCTTAAGTGCCTTTGGGGCTCACCCAATATCTGTGTAAAGACTATGTTAGACAACAAACTTTATATGTTTTGTACTGATGCCCCATGAGTAGTGCCTTTATGCCTTCTGTTTTTGTCTACATTGGACCTTGATTGTGAAATCTATCCTGATTCTTTCAACAAAATCGTTTTAATTTTACTCTGGGGACTTTGTAATGGCTGTTTTTGGTTATTTGAAGACTTGAGTACTGAGTATCACTAAGATGGATGTGACACGCTTAATGTATGGATGTTTTTGTTTGATGAGAACTGAGAAGTCAGGGATGGTGTAAATTTTTGAAAAACTCGTCGATAATCGATACTTGAAAGAGATAGAAAGCTGTATTTGACTCTATTGTTTCCATCTTTAGGTTTCTATTGGACAGAATACACTATGAAAATCTTATTGACTTTTTCATGATGTTCTTCTTCCTGACAGCCAATGCAAGTGCACTTAAAGTCAGCTGTGAACTTCTAAGGATATTTGTCACAGGTTTGTACCTATAAATTAAGCTGCAAAAAAAGCAGTTACATTACTGTAATCTAACGCTATAATTTCTCTGGCTTCCGTTCTGTTACAGTAATCTAACAGTATAATTTCTCTTTCAGAGGCTATTCAACGTTCAGCTTTTGTTGCTGAAGCTGAGGAATCTACTACCATTGAACCAACCCATCTAGAGCGTGTACTGCCACAACTACTTCTGGACTTTTGAGGTACCCCAAACCTGCTTCCAAATGCGTTTATTCCGCCACGTTGCGTCTTTGATGTAGCAAGATTAAGGTGCCTAATGTCTAAATTTTTTTGTAGGAATACATTAGCAGAACCCTTGGATTGACTGTTCTCAGCTAAGCTTGGCAAAAGGATAAATAACCAGGGCTGCACACCGGTTATATCAGCGGGTGCTGTCTACATCGTGATAAAATGTTTCTTATCAGCGGATGCCAGTTATTTCTAATATGTAGCTTCAGCAAAGTTTCTATGAAAGTTCGTATTATCCGAACCGGCAGTCATGTCTGGCTGTGATAAACCTTGGCATATAAGATTGCCTTTTCTTATTCTCTGTCAGGCTTTCAGGTCAGACTGATACATACATATACGATTGTACAGTACTATTATACTGCGATTGACTTGCTAAAAGCCCAAAACTTTTGAGGCTCAGGGTACACTGCTTAGGAGGCCCTGGTAAACTCGCCGCTAGAATAGAACGGATCTGCATCTGCGTGAAGCCTCTGCTAGTGGCGAGCCGGCTTTAGGACAATGAACTAGAAGGACCGCGGCGAGCGCCCACCTGTCAAGGCGAGATTTCTCCAAGCTGCCACCGCAGCTCGACCTCTGTTCTTCATCCCATTCTTTTATAACGGATTTCTTGACGCGCCATGTGCCTCGCCGCCGCGTCCGCTTCCACAGCCCGCTGCTTCGTCTCGCCGCCCTCTGCCGCGCTCCCTCGGCGTCTCATCCACCGCCTCTTCCTCGCCCCCGCCCCAGCGCCAACGCGGCCACCGCTGCGGCTCTGCATCCCCTTCCACCAGATGGCGGTACGCGCGCAGCTTCATATCCCCTCCCTCCTGACTTATGTTTCTTTTCTTCCGTATCCCTTTGTCAAAATAGCCGCTGAGCTCACTCATGATGAACTGTTATATGTTGCCGTGAATTCACGCTTCTGCTCTTTGCTGATTAAGCAGATTAAGTAGAATTGAGTGATTGTTTGGTTTGATGGGGAAATACTTTTTTAGCACGTTTTAAACATAAATCTAAGAGTAGAATTGCAAACGACGTATTGAACAAACCGTTGCTGAAATTCACCGTTAATTTTAGATACGACTGATGCTAAAAATCATCCTTGGTTCAAGGGAACCTGAAATTCACTGTTTTAGACCGAAGACCCTTTGGCCCTGCTTTTCATAGAAAGCAAAAATGTGTTGTGCTGGGATACCAGCTTACAAAAGATTGCATATAGCTCACATAGAGAACCTCATAAGACAGTCACCTCTCGAACAACCGAAAAGGAAAAAGAAACAGAGCACAGAAAGCGTAAGCTATTTTGGACAGGAACTAGTACTTAGAGAGAAACAGTGATGCGCTAAAGGAACGTTAACCAACACCTACAGCAGGGGCCCCTCCTTACACAGTCCTCACAGCCGTCCATAGGGAGTCCACCGAATTTTCAACATAACAATTTTCGATCTAGAAATTCACTGTTACCCAGCTCGTTTCGATTATGGCGCTGCTATGGACAATTGTTATAACAGAATACAGTTCTGTAACTTTTCAGTGTGTATAGGTCCGCACAGATAACATTTTAGAGTAATACCCGACAGATATTTCCTCTTCCTCAAAGGAGTCCAGGTCCATGTGCTGCCTGTCAATATATACCCTTCAAGATAATCCAAGTACGGAACGGTCTTGGTAGAAGTGGTAGGCATCGTGATACTAGTATGACATGATAAATGAACTAGCTGTTGGATTTAAATCGTTTACTGTGCACTTGTAGTTTCATGAGATTTTATGTTGATTGTGCACCACACTGAGCTATTCTGAGAGAGAAGCTACCAGCCTTGGAAGTTTGAAAAGGGTCATCATCATCCCAGCAAATATGTACTTGCTCCATGAAATATCCTAGTAAGTAGACTAATAATTTGTTGTAGCTGGAACTTGGCTTTTAGAAGAAACTTGTGTGATTTGAAAATATTACCGTGATGGTCAGTTTATTGCCGCATTATCAACATTTCTTATACATTTCAAGTAGCATTTCTTACCCTTTTTTTTTTTTTTGCTTAACTTTCAGCAATTTTCGACTCAACCATCACTAGGCAAGAACAAGGCTCTGGTTGAGCACCTAAAGCAGTATGGTGCTATTACGACTGATAAAGTGGCTGAAGTGATGGAAACAATTGATAGAGCATTGTTTGTACCAGAAGGCACCCCTTACATTGATAGTCCTATGCCTATTGGTTTCAATGCCACGATATCTGCTCCTCACATGCATGCAACCTGCTTAGAACTTTTGAAGGATCATTTGCAACCGGGCACGCGTGCTTTGGATGTTGGATCAGGTCTGTTGCTGATACTGTGTCACCATTTTTATCAGTTGCCATCAGATATAACAGTTGAATGAACAACTGTTGAATTCAAATACTCTCTCTTCTTATTACTGTCATCTGACATACATTCCTTTCACCTCATAGGTAGTGGCTATTTGACAGCTTGTTTTGCAATGATGGTTGGACCGGAAGGTCGTGCCATTGGGATTGAACATATCCCTGAGCTTGTTGCCTCTTCTATCGAAAATGTCCAAAGAAGTGCTGCAGCACCTCTACTGAAGGATGGAGCCCTTTCCTTTCATGTTGCAGGTATGCTAACTGATATTGTACATGACTGTGAGCCACTGAGCATGCTAGAAAACACTGTGCTTCTTCTCGTAAATGTTCTAAAGTTCACTGCTGCTCACATTTTCCATCCCACCATTATGAGAGAACAGGTTTCGTGCCCATGGGGGCAGTTTTGAAGATCATTGTCAAAATAATCGTTGATATAAAGATTCAAAGATCACAGGGGGGCACTATTTGCACAATTACAGATTGATTCTTTTCCATTAGAGGTGAAACTATAGATCCATTAGGTTTACCTCCAAACCTCTTTAGTCTGAAAAAATGAACTAAGTTTTCACACTTGCTCCCACTTTTGGAAAATTAGTTCATTTTTTTTAACTTAAGAGTTTTTGAGGGTCTCCATTATATGCACCTTTTACACCCCTATTTTCCATTCTGTTTCTTGAAATCTAGGAGTGTTAGCTACAGCTGAATCCTGAATACTGCACAGCTGCTTGGGCTCTACACAGTACTTTCCATGATATTTTCAGTTGTAGTGTATGAATGGAAGTTTTTCTGCAATCACATGTCCACATAAAACATTGTATTATGGTTGTAGATCCTTCCCATCCCGTCATGACTCCCAGGAATTTCTTGACGCTCCACAATTACCTGCTTAGAACACTTTTCGGTGAAGTTCTGAAATCACCTGAATCTATAAGATGTCTGACCGTTCTCAAAACTGCAGATGGCAGACTTGGCTTTCCAGACGCAGCGCCTTATGATGCAATTCATGTTGGTGCAGCAGCACCCGAGATCCCTAAACCTCTGCTCGAGCAGCTGAAGCCCGGTGGCCGGATGGTCATACCTGTGGGCAGCTTCATGCAGGAACTGCAGGTGGTGGACAAGAATGCCGATGGTTTGATCAGCATTTGGAACGATGCTTCTGTTCGCTATGTCCCTCTGACAAGCCGCGCCTCTCAGTTGCAAGACCCATAGGGTCCTTTTGCTCTCGACACCGAAATGTCTGTACATATATGAACACCTCCTCGTGTTCAAAGTATCAAAGGTAGTTTCAAACTTTCAGTTCTGTGTTCTGTCTCAACAAATAAAAAATAGGTAGTTTCAGTTTGGTGATATGTAACTAACAACTTGGAGAATGTGTTTTATGGAATAAAATGAGCTGTCATTCTATTCTGGTGTTCGATGTATGACATCTCAGCTTCTGAATGTTCATGCGCACATATTCAAAGGAAGTTTTTTTGCTAGTTTTGATTGTTTTGTTTGTACAGCACTAAATTGTGTACATATCATATGATCGCATAGAACAGGTCGGAGCTGGCCATTCCAATTCAAAACAGCCTGACCATGGCCGCCGACAACCCACCGCCGGGCGAGGGCAGCTTCTCCTGATCACCTCCATGTACATGGTTTCAAGTAGTTCAGTGTGTAGTGCTCAGAATAAGACGAAGCTGTTGTATTCACTACAATGTAAGAACTGAGAATTTCAATTTTTTTTGATAGGTGAGAATTTCAATTTTGATAGCTCTCAAGCACTTGAAGGTTAGGTTAAGAAATATTCATGAGCTGTTGACACACAGAAGTAAGAACTGGACTGAGCTGCAGGAGAAATTGTTGCAACAAACGGAGACACCGAGGTCACTTACAGTTTCAAATCCCCAATGGTGCGCTACTGAACTAGGGTTCTAGCAGGACTGAACTAGATGAAAGTTGGAATACGGTGGCGCTACACTGGTACAGGGACCAACCGGCAAGCCTGGCCGCCGGTGCGGCCGCCAGTCCCTGAACGGCGGCGACACCCTCGAAGGATCTCGCCGTCTCCGCCTCTATCGTCCATTTACTTCTTCTGATTCGGGCGCGTGACCCGTGGTATGTGGAGCAAGCCCGACCTCCGAGGCAGCGATGGGATGGTCTGCCACGGCCAACGCCATCCCGGCGAGGCCACAGCGGCGGCGGCGGCGATGGTTCGATCTAACGGCAAGGAGGTGCTCTTCAGAGTCAGAGGGCTGCCGGGTCATTTGAGATAAGCCCCTAAGCTGGCTCGCGGTTAATAACCGTGATCATAGTATTTTGGATATAATACCCTAAGTCGAATCATAATTAATAACCGCGATTCAGTATTTTACGTATGACCTCTTAAATTAAATCGGGATTGATAACCTTAATCCAGTATTTTACATTTAATCTCCCAAAATGGATCGAGGTTAATCGCGATCTACTATTTTACAAAACATCCCCCATAAATCTAGGAATCGTCCTTCCGCGATTCCCCATCGGCTGCGCAGTGCGCAGCGCTGCGCCTGCCCCTTCCCGTCAGGCGACGGCGCCTTGGCCTTGCCCTCGCGAATGTTCTGCTGCTCCTACGTCTCCCACCTTCTGTCCTTCTTCCCCGAAAGGGATTCCGCTGCCTCGGCTGGGCGGCAGGCGACTGTTCAATGGCGTTCACTTGTTCTTCCTCCATTGCTCGACGATGAGGAGCACGACCAGCGCGGAGACCGAGAACGCGGAGCACACGCCGGCGGCGACCCGGAGGGACGCGCTGACACCCGCCACGCGGAATTAGTAGTCCGGCGCGGTCTCGCCGTAAGCGACCGTCCGCCGCACGTGGTAGGATGTTGCGGGCGACCCTGTACTCCAACTCCGCCTGCTGGTGCTGGGTGATCCCGCGCGGCACCGCCCTGTCCAATATGTGTTCTATGGAATAAAATGAGCTGCCATCCTTATTTCTGACATGTTCGATGTATGACATCTCAGGTTCTGCAATTTCATGCGCACATCTACAAACGAAATTACCACTAATTTTTATTGTTCTCTTTGTACAGAAAAGATTGTACATATCATATTTTCAGTACATGTTTTTTGTCGAACAAAGTTTTACAATGCCTTGAAGTTCCTGTACGCGATGACGGCGTAGAACGGGTCGGAGCTGGCCATTCCGAACAGCCTCACCATGGCAGACAGAGGTGAGGCGCCGCCGGGCGAGGGTAGCTTCCTGATGACCTCAGGCTGCGTGAAGCCCTCCACGCTCTGGAAGTACTGCGTGACGAGCTGCACGCGGCTGTAGGCGGTGCCTTCTCGCCACGCCCCGATCGCCTTCTCGTAGAACATCCGGTTGCTGAAGCTCACGATGCACACTCCCCCCGGCTTCAGCACCCGGAAGATCTCCGCGAACACCTAATTAACCGAATCAACCAAGATCAGCTAGCTCGTGTCAATACTGCGTCTGTTTTAAACCATAAATGAGATGAACGGCGGTTGAAAGAGGGAGGAGCAGTACCTTTTCAGGGTACTGCAGGTACTGTACGCTGACGGTGCAGAGCACGGCGTCGAAGCTGCAGCTCTCGAGCTCGAGGTCCTGCTCGCGGTTGAGGTCCTTGACGAAGAAGTAATCGAGGCGCGGGTTCCGGGCGAGCTCCTGCGCGTTGAGCCCGTGGCCGACGACCCGCCGGAACCGGACCTCCGGCGGGAGGTGGCTGACCCAGGAGCTCATGAGGTCGAGCACGTCCCAACCGGCCCGGAGGCGCTCCCGGTAGAGGTCCGTGAGCGCGGCGATGAAGCCGTCGTCGACGTGCGTGACGAGGCGCGGGAACGCGTAGAAGTCGCGGTCCGGGCGCGGGTCCAGCTTCGCGCGGCCCTCGGGCTGTAGCACCAGCCGCCGGATGCTGCCGGCGCTCGCGGGGGAGGAAGACGAAGGAGGCGGCGGCGTGGAATCGCTGGTGGAGCATCGTGGCACGGGAGAGAGGAACCGCGGCGGCCGCGGCCGCAGCGTCTGTGGCGGGGCGCAGAGCATGCTCTGGTCTCTCGTCGTGGAGAGCGCAGGCCCGCTCGTTCGTTTCGGCTCAGATGTGTAATATCGAGTAGTGGTTGCCGCGCCGAGTGGAACACTCGTGGTACAGAGGCAACAAGCCGGCCCAAACACACAAGCAGTTGTTTACGCGCGACACAGCGGGTCTCACGGTCAATGCTGAATTCCCGAGCCTACGGGCCGGGACTACGCCGCCGGCGCCGGGACTCGCAGAGCCTCGCCGCTGGCTCATTCTCGCCAAGCTTGATTCTCGCTCGCTTTGTCGGTCGGTCAACCGGCACTGCCGCTCCCGCAGTCCCGCCCGTGTGCGCCGCCGCCCCGGCAGGGTCGAGATCCTTCGCAACTGCCGTGCCGTCGCCTTCGCCCTTCCCCACGTCTCGCGGTGTCCCACCTTTGACTAGAGAATACTTTAGCAGTTTAGCCTATCCACCAGTCACGCGGGACGGCGGGAGTTCAACGCTTCCTACATGGCGATGACGAGGCTGCTGGGCTCCCGCCTCCCGCTCCCCCTTCGTCCACTTCGCTATAAGAGCCCGCGCTGCCTCGGCCGCCGCAGCCATCTCCGACTCGCAATGCCGGTCGTCGCCGCAGCTTCCCAGAGCCTGAGCAGCGTCGCCGGAGACGCGCCCCCGCGCTCGGGCCAGAGCCAAACGATGGCGCGGCTGGAGCACGGGTCCCTGGTGGTCGCCGGGCAGGAGCTCCTCGCCCGCGCCCCGCCCAACGTCACTCTCCGCCCCGCCGGTGCTAGCGCCGAGGCCGCCGCGTTCCTCGGCGCCAGGTCAGCCGCGCCGTCCAGCCGCCACGTGTTCTCCGTCGGCACCCTGGCCAGGTGAGTTTGGTCATACCAGTGCGCAATCGATTGGCGCTCGTGCCGCGGATTCGTTTGGTGACCGATGGCTTGTGGTTCCTGGACCGGTGCCGGCGGCGCAGCGGGTGGAGGTGGCTGTCCCTGTTCAGGTTCAAGATCTGGTGGATGGTCCCGGCCACGGGCGCCGGCGCGGCAGCCGTTCCGGCGGAGACGCAGATGCTGCTTCTGGAGTCCACAAGCCAGGCGGGTTCTTCAGCTGAGGAGGGGAAAGTCGTGTACGCGCTGATGCTGCCGGTTCTTGACGGTGGCTTCCATACCAGTCTCCAGGGGAGCTCCGAAGACGAGCTCCAGTTCTGCTTCGAGAGCGGTGAGCTTCGTCCCATTGTGATTGAAGTTTGAGTAATTAGTCGCGTCAACATGTGCGATACCTGTGATTTCTGAGAGAGGAAATGGTGGTGTTGCCCTTTCGTAGGTGATCCTGAGGTTCAGACGATGGAAGCAGTCGATGCATTATTCATCAACTCTGGGGATAATCCATTCAAGCTTCTTAAACAATCCATCAAGTAATGCCGATGCTCTAAGTTCTAATGTAATATCTGATAGCGAAAGCGACCGCGATAATATCTGATAGCGAAAGCAACCGCGATAATTGTATTGATCAATATGGCGAGTACATATAGCTGTCGGGGCAGCCGCCGCTAGGGCACTAGGGTTCACCGAACACACGTCGGATGCAACCGACGTACACAACCTGGACTGCGTCATGCAAGGCCCATAGGCCGGGATTACAATGGATAAATAAGTTAATACAAGTAAGGCCTAATGACTCTCTAACACCCCCCGCAGTCACAACGTCGGTTAGCCACGAACGTTGAGACTGGAGCGAAACTCGGTGAACAATGAAGTGGGGAGGCCTTTGGTGAAACTATCAGCATACTGTGATATGGTAGGCACATGGAGAACACGGACCGTACCGGCAGCCACCTTGTCCCGAACGAAGTGAAGATCAATCTCAATTGCTTGGTCCGCTGATGTTGAACTGGATTCGAGGACAAGTAGACTGCACTAACATTATTACAATAGATAACAGTAGCCTGACGCAAGGGGCACTGAAGTTCGAGAAGCAACTGGCGGAGCCAAGTAGTCTCGGCCACAGCATTAGCAACTGTCCGATATTCAGCTTCGCCACTAGAACACCGTGAGACCGTGAGCTGCCGTTTAGAAGACCAGGACACCAAATTGTCCTCCAAAAAAAGGCATAACCAGAAGTAGAGTGCCGAGTGTCAGGACCCCCGGCCCAATCAGCATCAGAATAGGCAATTAAATCCGAGATGGAAGAAGGCTGAATTTGAAGACCAAAATCAAGAGTGCCTCGAATGTACCGTAGAATCTGCTTAATGAGTGCAAGATGAGGCGCACGCGGATCATGCGTAAACAGACAAACCTGCTGAACAGCATATACTATGTCTGGTCTGGTGAATGTGAGATACTGTAAAGCGCCAGCTAGTGCATGATAATCTGTCACATCTGTTATCGGTGGCCCTTCAGCGGATATTTTTGAAGAAGTTCAACAGGTGTATGCACGGCTTGTAGTCAGTCATACCAGCACACTTGTCTAACATGTATTGCCGTTGAGAGAGAAAAAGACCACCATCTTGACGGATGACAGAAATACCCAAAAAATGCTGAAGCGGACCAAGGTCTTTCATAAAAAATTCCTGAGCAAGTGCTACAACAATACGGCGCAAAAAAAAGCTCGGAGAAGGCAGTGAGCACAATATCATCAACATAAAGAAGCAGATATGTTGTATCAGTACCGCGACGATAGACAAATAAAGAGATATCTGATCGCGTACCAACAAAACCCATAGATTGAATGTGGGAGGCAAACCTGCTATACCAAGCAAGAGGAGCCTGCTTAAGTCCATAGAGCGACTTCTTGAGACGGCACACATGATCAGGGCGAGAAGAGTCAACAAAACCGGATGGCTGGGCACAATATACTGTCTCCTGAAGAGTACCATGAAGAAAAGCATTCTTCACATCCAACTGATGAACAGGCCACTGGTGAGAAAGAGCAACACTGAGGACGGTGCGGACAGTCGCCGGCTTAACGACCGGACTGAAGGTCTCAGCATAATCAATACCGGTCGTTGCGTGAAACCCCGAACAATCCAATGTGCCTTGTATCCGGCAAGAGAACCATCAGCGGCAAATTTGTGGCGAAAGACCCACTTGCCAGTAACAATACTTACGCTCAAGGGAGGAGGAACCAACTCCCAAATATCATTCTGCCAAAGGGCTGAGAACTCCTCAATCATACCGTCGCGCCAGTTGGGATCAGCGAGAGCAGTACGATATGTCTTCGGGATCGGAGACAGAGCTGCAGCATGAAGATTGAGCCTGTGAACAGGGAGGTGGAAGCCGCGCATCCCCCTGGTGACCATGACGTGGTCATTGGTAGGTGGCGGAACGACAACTGCCGTCGGCGGGGGGGGGAGGGTGGCCCCGCGACTGGGACACCACAGAAGAACGCGGCGAGGGCCCGCTGGCAACAACCGACGGCGAAGAGCCAGTCGGGGCAGCGAGCGTGCGCGCCTCGGTGGTGCCCGCCACAGGAGAGGCGCCCAAGGGCACCTGGGGCGAGCTGGGCGCGGACGCAGCGCCTGAAGATGCCGCATGCGTCCGGCTGGGCGCTGGGTCAGGCGCAGCAAGCACAGAACCTGACGCGCGGGGGCCAGGGTGCAAGAGGCTCGACAACGGACTCGCAGAAACGTCAAAGTCCTCACTGGCAGCAACCCGCAGTGAGAGACCAGCGGGGCAGTGGGGACAGATTCTGCCGTGCCCCTAGAGGTCCCTGTACACACAAAGCGCGAACCAATAGGCAAAGTAACACAATCATCCGCTATAAGAAAGTCAAAGTCGGACGAAGGTAATGTCGTAACCGTTTTAAAAGGAAAAGATGCCTCATCGAAAACGACGTGGCCGGAAATAATGATACGTTTAGACGAAAGATCAAGACATTTATACCCTTTATGATCGGAAGGATAACCTAGAAAAACACAGAGGGTGGATCCCGGGCTGAGTTTATGAGGTGCAGTGGCAGAGAGGTTAGGATAGCAGGCACAACCAAAAACACGGAGATGGGAATAAGCTAGTGGGGTACCGTATAGGGTAGAGTATGGTGTGCCGGAGGCGGCGAGGGTCTTGGTGGGTTAACGATTGAGGAGATATGTGGCGGTATGGAGAGCTTCAACCCGGTACGAAGGAGGCAAGGAGGCCTGAAAAAGTAAAGAGCGCATAATATTATTTGTAGTTCAAATAATACGCTCAGCCTTACCGTTTTGGGAAGAGGTATAGGGACAAGACATGCGGAATTGGACACCATGAGTGAGGAAGAAATTACGGGAGGAGGCATTGTCGAACTCACAACCATTGTCACATTACACAGACTTGATGTGGCACCCAAACTGTGTAGTGACAAAGGCAATCAATTGTGAGAGCGTTTGGAACGTGTCAGACTTTAAACGAAGTGGAAACGTCCAAGAATAATGAGAGCAATCGTCAAGAACAACAAGATAATATTTATAACCGGAAACACTGGCAACAAGTGAGGTCCAAAGATCACAATGGATTAAATCAAAATTCTTGACTGCTCTAGACACAAAATTATGAAAAGGCAAACGCACTTGGCGACCTAACTGGCATGCATGACAGAGAGGCATTGTCAGATTTATTACAGACTATAGCATTGGAGGAAACAAGCTTAGTAAGGGACTCAAGACCAAGATGACCTAAGCGACAATGCCAAAGGGAAGTGGAGACTGTGCCAGCGGCAAGGGCAAGCGGTGAGGAGGATGACGATGCCGTTGGAAAGAGAGGATATAGCTGCCTCGAACTATTGCACCTGATGATCACGTTCATAGTTTGCAGATCCTTCACAGAAACACCAAACGGGTCAAATTCAATAGAACAATGGTTGTCAGTTGTGAATTGACGAACGGAAATAAGATTTTTGATAAGATGAGGGGAAACTAAGATATTATTAAGATAAAAAGGACGAGGAGTAGGAAAAGTAATTTTTCCGGTAGAAGTGACAGGTAAAAGGGACCCTTTACCAACGATAATACTAGAAGGAGTAGAATAAGAGGGAGCGGATAAATGAATTAAATTACCGGGATTCGACGTCATGTGTGAAGAATATCGAGTCAACATACCAATCAGAAGATAGAGGCGGCGTAAGCGTCATGGTGTTGAACGAGTTGGCGAGGGCCTGCGAGTCCCACACCTGCTGGGTGGGTGGCGGCGGGTTGAAGTAACCGGGCTGAGGCGGCGTCACAGATGGCGCTATGTAGGGCACGCCCGGAAAGAAGGGCGCCTGCTGAGGTGCCGCACCAGACAGGTATGACGGCAACCATGCCTGCGGAGCATCGGCAAAGAACGCCTATTGGGGCACGCGTGGCGGAGAAGGAACACTAGGGCGTGCGCCGAGAAGGCCGCCCTGACCATTCCCGATCTGACCAGGCCACATGTGAATGGAGCCGGACCAAGGGTTGTTGAAGGAGGGCCAGGGAGGCGTCCGGCCACCACCGCGGCCACGACCACTGCCCCGGCCCCTGCTGCCACCACCGTTCGAGTTGTAGGAGCCGCTGCCGCCATTGGAGTTGCTAGAGCCACCAGGAGCGCCGTAATGGCCCTGACCGCCATGACCAGTAGAGGGCGGGCGCGCAGGAGGAGCCGCAGGAGGGCGTGCCGGCGGCGTAGTGCCGGCGGCGAGAGCAGTGGACGGGCCCGGCTTGGATTTCATCTCAATCTCCTCCAACCGAAGATCATTGCGGACCGAGGCGAAATCGGGAAAGGGCTTGGTCCGCTTGATGATCGCAGCCATATAGGAAAATTGTTCATTGAGCCCTCGAAGACAGGCGAGCACGAGCGTCCGATCTGGTACAGGTTCCCCCAATTCTCCGAGATCATCGGCCATGCCCTTGAACCGGCAACAATAATCAGAGATAGAGAGGTCACCTTGGACGAACATACGAAACTCGGCGTCGAGGATCATAGCACGTGCCTCCTTGTTGCCGACGAATTGATCTTCGATTTTAATCCACGCCGCACTCGCCGTGACTGATTCGGAGCTGTTCCCCATGACGAACTCGAGGAGGTCGATGGTGAGGGTGGAGAAGATCCAATGCTTGACCATGGCGTCCATACGCAACCACTCGACATCGTCGCTAGAGTAGATGTCGGGGTCGATATGGTCGTTGAGCGCGTACTTGGCGAGAACGGTGAGGAAGAGACCACGCCATCGGGTGTACTTGGTGGAGCCGAAGTCGAGGAAGATGGGCACCATAACCTTGATGTTCTGTACGGAAACCGCCTGTTGATGCAGGATCGCAGTAGACTGCGCGAGGGCGAGCGCGGCAGCCTTGGCCGCTTCTTCCTGGAGGCGTTCCTCGTCTTCTTGCTTCTGCCGCTGCTCTTCACGCACGCGATTCTGTTCGTCGTCATCCGCCATGGTGAACAGATTGGACGCTGGTGCGGGTGCAGAACCAGTGGAGAGAGAGAGAGAGAGAAGGAGCGGCAAGATGCCGGCGAGGTAGAAAAAAGATGCGCCGCACGGGAGAGCCAGCGGCGCGAGGGGATGCGGAAGCGCGGCCGAGGAATCGACCGTCTATGATACTATGATAGTGAAAGCGATCGCGATAATTGTATTGATCAATATGACGAGTACATATAGCTGCCAGGGCAGCCGCCGCTAGGGCGCTGGGGTTCACCGAACCACGTCGGATGCAACCGACGTACACAACTTGGACTGCGTCATGCAAGGCCTATAGGCCGGGATTACAATGGATAAATAAGCTAATACAAGTAAGGCCTAATGACTCTCTAACAATATCAACAGCATTTTCTTCATCTTTATTAAATTGGCTCATGTTCACTTTGAATTTCTTCATTTAGGACTTTATCTAAGATCAAAGGAACTTTCAGTCACATAGAGGATAAGGAGGTAAAGCTATGCAGGTTCTTTAACGCTTATGTCACCTAATCTGCCATTGCTGATAGTTTAGGGCAGCTTCTGTTTATGTTATATTTCTCTTGAATCTCAAGTACGTTTAAATTCATCACAATAATCAGATCCCTGCAAACTTGGACTGGTTTGGTTGGTGCACATGGGATGCATTTTACAAAGATGTTAACCCATCAGGGATTGAAGAGGGGATTCAAAGGTATAGACCTTTTTTTTATCTCTTTGCTGTTCATGCACTTGTACAAGGAATTAAGGGAGTATAGAGATGCAAATTTGCATCCAGCTTTAGTTGTCGCCCACTAATACACAATTGTTGTTTCTACAGTTTGCGCAAAGGTGGTGCACCTCCAAGGTTTCTGATTATAGATGATGGTTGGCAAGAAACGGTTGATGAATTCAAGGAAGTCGATGAAACCCTCCGTGAGCAGACTGTGTTAGTAGTGTTTCATCCTTTGTTTCCACCCTTTCTTAAACCATAAAATTCTGTATCACATCAGTTCCTTGTGCCCTGCAATATTGACAGGTTTGCACAGAGGCTGGCTGGTCTCAAGGAGAACAATAAGTTCAGGGGAGATAGCTATAAGAATCTTGGGGACCTGGTCAAGAAAATCAAGGAAACGCATGGAGTCAAGTACTATATTCTTTCTAAATACTAGTTCAGTTGTAACTAAATTCATATTTTTGCTGATGGAAATGTATGAAATTGTAGATATGTCTATGTATGGCATGCTTTACTTGGTTATTGGGGAGGCGTTCTTGCAACATCTGATGTGATGAAGAAGTACAATCCACAGCTAGTATACCCGGTTCAATCTCCGGGTAATGTCGCAAATTTGAGGGATATAGCCATGGACAGCTTGGAGAAATTTGGAGTCGGTGTAATTGATCCTACCAAGATATATGACTTCTACAATGATCAGCACAGGTACCTTTCTAGCTTGGATGTGGACGGTGTGAAGGTTGATGTGCAGAATGTGTTGGAAACTCTCGGGAAGGGGTTTGGTGGCCGTGTTGCTATTACTCAAAAGTATCAGCATGCTCTTGAGGAATCAGTCGCTCAAAACTTTAAAGGAAACAATCTAATATGCTGCATGAGCCACAATTCTGACAGCATCTTTAGGTAATTTTAGTAGCATTTCAGTAGCGTAAATACTATGAGCTATGGACATACATCGGACATGATTCTTGGTTCTTTCTAGTTCCTTGAAGAGTGCAGTTGCTAGAGCCTCAGAAGATTTCATGCCTCGGGAACCAACATTGCAAACTCTGCACATTGCCTCTGTGGCATTCAATAGCCTTTTGATGGGTGAAGTCTTCATACCAGACTGGGATATGTTTCATGTGAGACTTTTGCATCTTTAGTATTCTGTTTAGATATGTTCCTATACTTCAATGCCATCTAATTTTCAGTTTTTTTGTTCTCATGAAGAGCAAGCATGAATCAGCAGAGTTTCATGGAGCTGCTAGAGCACTGAGTGGGGGTGGCGTTTATGTCAGGTGATTTCTCTAGAATAGATATCATCTTTTTTGGGCTTTTGCTTGCTTTTAACCAAGTTCATTAGTTCATGACTGTTTGTTGTGGTGTGCAGCGATAAACCTGGATTGCATGATATCTGTGTTCTCAAAAAGCTTGTTCTACCGGATGGCTCAATTCTAAGGGCAAAGCATGCTGGTCGTCCTACACGCGATTGTCTGTTCATTGACCCAGTCATGGATGGCAAAAGGCATGAGCCGAATTCAGCTCTCAATGTTTCTGTTACTACTCAGATTTTTGCAGAGAACACTGATCCTTTCACTGTTTTGCAGCCTGCTAAAAATATGGAACTTGAACAACTTCTCTGGTATCATTGGAGTGTTCAATTGTCAGGGAGCTGGGCAATGGATTTGGCCAGTCAAGGAGACTGCTTATGTTCCCACCGCCATCAACATCACTGGCCATCTCTCACCGTCAGATGTAGAGTCTATTGAGGACATATCTGGTGATAATTGGAATGGAGAGACTGCAGTATATTCTTTTAATTCATGTAAAAGTTTTATCCGTGCCTATTTCTTCTCAACTTACTCATACACCACACCATCGGCAACTTATTAGCTTGGTGTGTTCTCCAGGTTCTCTTTCAAGGCTGCAGATGCATCAAAATTTGGAAGTTTCATTATCTACTATGACATGTGAGATCTACACCATTTCACCGATAAAGGTCAGAGTTGCCCCAGTTTCCTTTCTTACATGTGTTGCAACCTTTAAATGTATTCCTTCACGGAAAAAAGAAACCTTGTTCATTGGCCCAGGATTTTGGTGGAGCTGTTCAATTTGCACCTCTCGGACTGATCAACATGTTCAACTCTGGTGGTGCGCTAGATGACGTTACGAGCACTGCAGATTCTTCAGGTACTATAATTCACATCAAATGCCGAGGGCCAGGGCGCTTCGGGGCGTATTCAGCCGTCATGCCGGAGGTTTGCAGAGTTGATGGATATGAAGTTCAGTTCACTTACGCGGAGGATGGTCTGCTGGCCTTCGATCTTCCCCATAGGTTGTCTGACATTAATTTGACCAACATTGAGATTGACTACAGTGTTTCTTGAACTTATCCAGTTTTCCTGATTATGACGCCCAATATGCAATTCCCGCCGTGCTTTTTTGATAACCATTACATGTGCATAGCACAGAGAATTTTATTTTGTAGAATTGGTGTTTCTGCCTCGTGCATACTGTTGTGCACTTTAGGCTTCTGTTATCTACTGGACGGTTGAAAAGGAGAAATTGAACACGGTTACCACTGATTCGGTCTCTATCATTCATAAGATTGGCTAGTTTGTTTATCCATTTGGAACAAATATTCCCTCAGTGCACAAACTGAATCGTGCGAGTTCAAATGGATGATGCCCAAATGCTGATTGGTCACCTCAAGAGCACTGCTCCAATTTTTGGGCAGTGCTGCACTATTCTCATTGTTTTACAGCTCGGTGGTGAGCTTGATTTGAGCTCACGGGTTATTCTCTCGTACTTGAAACGTTCAGGTTGAAGTCTACTACTACGATCAAATCAAAGCGATCTAATCTTCCCGGTGTTGAGCTTGAGAGGCAGCTGGTCGAGCATGCCTCTTTTGGCCGCGGTCCTGGTGCTGGTGACGAGCTTGAACCACTGGCTCTCCGGGTCGCAGCTGTGATCTTTGCTGAGGCAGCGGCACGGGTTGGTGACCACGCTCCGGCCGTCGGCGCCGACGTCGAGGCAGAGCATGCCGCCGTCTCTCCACGTGGAGGCGGAGGAGGAGGCGTTGACGGCGACGTGCAGCTTGGAGTCCGACACGAGGCGCCACCGCGACAGCTCGTCGAAGCAGGCGAGGCCGACGCGCACGGGCCTGCCGGCGCCCTCGGCGCGGAGGCACATGATCGAGCCGTTGTCCCGCATCGCGATCCTCTGTGGCCGCAGCGCGCCATACGTCCACGCCTCCGTCTTGTCGCAGGGGCCCAGGCCCAGCTCCAGCGCGTTCCGCAGCACGCACGTCCCCGTGGCCGGGTGGAAGAGCACGGCGTACGGATCTGTCTCTGTGAGTCCGGGCCCTTGGAAGGGCCGCTGCAGGGCCTGGACCCTCCTTAGCACCGTCTCGTTGCGCGGCCTGGACCAGGCCCGGTCCAGCACGCCGTAGGCCTCGTCGAGGTCCAGCTTGCCCTCGCGGAGGTAGTAGCTCCCCTGCAGCGTCCAGAGCGCCCAGTCCAGGTCCGCGTCGGCGGCCACGGCGGCGGCGCAGCCCCAGTACCGGTTGTCGTTGTCGTTGATGCCGCGGTTGTCGACGCCGAACTCGCTGAGGATGACGGGGAAGCTCTTGTCGAGCAGGTAGAGCGCGCGGCGGCGCACGTTGCCGGAGATGCGCGCGCACACGTCGTTGGCGTTGCCCGTGGCCCAGTCCCTGGTGTTGGAGAAGCTGTACCAGTGCACCTCGAATGCCAGCTTGTCCGTGAAGCTCAGGTTCACGGGGCGCGAGTTGATGAACGCCAGGTCGTTGTCGAAGCTCAGGCCCGAAAGGATGACCAGCGCGCGCCGGTTCGCCGCGTGCACCGCCTCAGCGCCGCGCTGCATGTACCTGCGTCCATGCAGCCAGAGAGTTACTACTTTGTCAGCCTGATTGATAGTCAAAAACTGCTTCTTCTTCGCATGCCAGCCGTGGGCATTGAAAACTCGATCGTCTCTGAAGTACAACTAGTACTACGCAGAACGATGATTACTACTGTAGTTGTGCAGTGTCAGCGAACGACCGAGCTTCACATGCGGCGCAGTAACAGTGCACTGCACTACACTGCTCCGGTGCACCGGCAGGGTACCAAAGCCAGCTGCCAACCACTCCAGTTTCATTTACTGGTAATGGACCCGGCAGAGGGCAGATCAACGCGGTAGGTACTACATTCAAGTGACCGTGTTTGTATCCTTTGGAAACAAAAATTAACTCCGTACTAAACTAATAGCGACGCGAACAGATTAGACTTACTTGTACCAGTCGTTTGCGTTCTGCCTCGGTCCCCTGAGCTCGTTCCTGAGGCTCATGCCGACGACATTGGGCGCGCCGGCGAACATGGTGGCCATCTTGGTGAGGCCGTCGACCCAGACGTCCGGGTCGAAGTAGGCGTCGCCGAAGAAGCCGTTGCCGTCGGTGTTGCCGCAGCACCACCCCGGCTTGCTCAGGTGGTTGTCCAGGATCACCATCACGTTCTTCTTGCCAAGGCTGCTCACGACGGTCTGTACCACATCATTCATCAGTGTCATTATTTGTTGCGAGCTGGCTACTCGCGTGTAGTACTGGCAGAGAAGAGAAGAGAGACTTAATTGCCTTGTACGCGTCGATGAGCTTGAGGTCGACGATGCCGGGGTTGTTCGCCCTGATGCCGTCGAGCGACTCGTCGAGGTTGAGCCGCTGAAAGGACTGGGCGACGGTAAGGTCGGAGTAGGAGGCGTTGGTCACCAGGAACGTCGGCCAGGTGAGCCGGACGCAGTTGAACCCCATGGCGGCCACGTCGCCGGCGATGGCGGCGACGGGCCGCTTGCTCAGCCCCTCCGCCAGCATCGGCTCCAGGTGCGACGGCCAGTTCACGCACGCCAGCTTCACCCGGTTCCCGCTCTCGTCCACGATCCACCGCGACGCCGTCGACAGCGTCGTCACGGCCGCGCACGCGCGCTGCTCGTGACAGCACGCCGACAACGCGAGAACCACGAAGGCAGCAACGAGCCGCGCGGCGAGAGGAGAGGAGGACGACAAGGAGGAGCTCATCATGACGATTGACGAAAGATGCCGGTGCAGAGCAAGGAAGCAGAGCGGTGGTCGCTGTGGCTTTTATAGCAAGTTTGGTTGGTTCACCACGGGGAAGGGTCAGGCTTCAAATAAGGATCAACGTTAGTGCTGACAGGGGGGCGCCGCTGAGCCTCGACATGTGTGGCATCAGGGAGTTCTCAACGACTACTCTTGCCGATGATTTAAGACTGAGTTTCATCAAACTGTTTTACGGCAATCTAGTACGCTTCAAGGAAGGCCATTGTAGTTAATGTCTAATGAGATCAGTGCTGAGCTCCTAATTCACATCAGGGATAGTACGGGAAAAAGAAGAAATGAAAGCCGAGGAGGGCCGGTGAAGGTTTGGAGTAAAATGGCTACCTAACTCTTTTGCAGCTAAATTTTCTGCAACATTTTAATGTCCATTCTAGTAGCAGCTTGTTATAGTATAGTACAATGTACTGTACTCAAATGTAATTAATTAGGCTGTTGAAATTTAGTGGTTGCGCAATGCTTAGCAGGAAGCAAAAATCAAGATGCCCTACTTTACACAAGACTGTAATTGGGATCTGTTTACTTCCTAGTTATGGGGATGACCTCCTCCTAACCTGATTGTGTTGTAATGTTCACTTGTACTATTATAGTGTATTGTTCAACCAGTGCAGCCAGATCATGCAAACTACTTGTGATTCCATATATGTCTTTATCGAATTAAATAAATAATGGGTAGCTTGAGTGTGCGCAGACAAATGCAGGTTGCGTTGCGTTGCGTTGCGTTCAACTGATGGAGAGTAAAATGACATGAGATTGAACAGGGAATGATATAAAGAAACTGAATGAACCAAATTTATTCTGTACTCTGTAGATATATACAACTATACATTACAGCAATGGCGCAAGTAATAACCTCTTCTCATCTTCCAACCTGACAAACCTGAACTTAACTTGGAGGTCATTGCATATTGACCTTCAAGCTGCAAGGCGACAATAAATACAGGATTGGACCAACTTGTGGGTTTTTTATTTCTATTTTGTGTTCCATCAATGGTAACATGAAAACAGGCTGTTCTCGAACTTTCACAAACTAAATGATGTTGGAATCAGGGGTTCAACTGATGACAACTGCAAGATTGAAAAGCCCCCAGGTACACCTCTACTGCTTGAGATAATTTTGAACCACTGACTCTCAGGATCGCAGGTTGGGTCTACACTTAGGCATTTGCACTGATTTGTTGTGATGGCACCATCAGGGCTGGCCTCCAAGCACAACCTGGTACCATTTTTGGTAAGCTCAGTGGAAACATGCATTTTCGAATTTGATATTAGCTGCCACTTTGAATTGGATTTGCTGCAATCAGTGCCAAGCTCTGCATTTTCACTTGCAGACTTTGCCTGAAGGCACTGTCCGCTGTTTTTCAGGACCAGTTCGCACGCAGAGGTGTAATTCCAAGCGTATGACTGATCACATGGACCCAACTCAAGTGAGTTCGAAGCTTTCACCAAGACACAGAGCCCAGTCTGGGGATGGAATATTACATTGTAGGGCTCTCGGCTGTTTGGTAAACCAGGACCTGTTATAAAAATATATTTTCCATCAGGAATTTGTTTTTGTTTTCTTTTGAGGAGAAGCCATCATGAAGTTATCAAAGGAGTTGAGTACACATTGCCGTGTGAAAATGGCAGAAGTTTCAGTTTTGCTCTTTTTTTTTTTTTGCTTAGTGACATATCTATACATATTATCAAAGTGGCCTTTTTAAAATCTATATTGGGCATCCATCTTATACAGATCAAACCAGGACATAAATGCGGTTGAATGAACAAAAGTTCAAGTGCAATTTCGATTGCACTGAAACTTGGGAAAAAATAACTTTTATCATTTATTAGTATTCTGTAAACGATTGCATTATATGAACAAGTATGACACATTCAAAATTCCGTTCCAGCATAATTTTATCAAAAGTCCAATAAAAGAATATATTTTAGCTGTCTTGCATGGTGTTGCTTGAATAATGAGATATATGAACTGGTGATTGCTTTTAGAAAAATATAATATTTTACCTTGAAATGGTGATTGCAGAGAATTTATCCGTTTAATGAAGCTGGGATTTCTAGCTGTACACCAGTCCCAAGAAAGCAACCCATAAGATTCATCATAAGCTAAAATACCCTCTCTGATATAGTAACTCCCTTGTAGAGCCCAAATTGCCCAGTCCAGATCCATTTCAGCTGCCACGCTTAAAAAGCAGGTAAGATAGCGATTGTCACCAATATGTGTACCAGACATATCAAACCCAAACTCAGAGAAAAACAATGGCCAGCCTTGTTGAAGTAGGAACAACCCTTTAGTCCTTATCGAATCAATAACCATCCCACAAGCATCGTTTTGGTTCTGAAATTCCCAATTGCCACCATCCGAGAAACCATACCAATGTTGCTCAAAAACTAATTTTCCAGTAAATGATATCTCAACTTTTTTTGAGAGCAAGAAGCTGAGGGTTATGTCAAAATCAAGGCCCGACAAAATTACAAGGACATTAGGGTTTGATGCATGCACAGCTTCTGCACCAAGTTGCATGTACCTATGATGAAATTTAATTGTAAAGAAAATTGCTGTAAGTGTCACATGAGAAAAAGGCTGGTGTGTCAATGTACCTGTACCACAAACTAACATTTTGATTCGGTCCTCGAAGCTCGTTTCGCAGACTCATGCCCACAACATTTTTTGTGTTCTTGAATATTTTGGCCATTGCACTAAGGCCTGTCAACCATTCATCAGGGTCAAAGTACTTATCTCCAAAGAAGCCGTTACCATCGGTTTTGCTGCAGCACCATCCTGGAGTGGTCATCTGATTATCAAGTATGACCATAATATCTTTGCTGGCCAAAGCTGCAACCACTTCCTATGTTTATCAAATTTGGCCTATGTCAGATACATTACAATGTCCAGGTATAAAATGGTTCTTTGTGAAAGTAGATTTCTAATCTGGTTTTATATCCTTGTCATAAGGTTACAAATGAGTTGTGTCATTTACTGTTCCTAAGAACATTACTATTTGTAAGAATACAGGTCAACCAAACTAGATAACTGATTGGGAAAAATGAGCAAGCCCCAACTAGTTATCAAAACAAATCCTACAAAGCAATGTCTGTCCTAGCTAGACCATTGAGACTTGCAAGGCACTCCCATATTGGACCATCAATTTGGTGAGTACTGAGTAGTAGGTACAGTGTAGATGTCCAAACCGCATGTGGAAGAAATAGAGATACTTAACTATATTCTTTCAATTTATTAAAGTAAAAAATATGATAACATCTTTCTTCATTAGGCTTCAATGCTTCAGCCCTAAGCTTGTAAAAGATGTCTAAAAAGGAAAAGACATCCTTGAAAGGATTTTCTTTCAGAGTCCCAAATCTGCAATTTGTTTGAGTGAAATGAAAATATACTGATATTTTGAACTCCAAATGAGAAAACAAGCTACTCCCTGCACAATTAACTATAGGACATTAAGGACAACAAATCGAATGCAATTTGAACTGTAGTTAATATTGGTTAATCTTGCTCATCATAGCTTGTGGCAACAGGACTGTTCATTCCAGATCCAGCCTGCTAATGTTAACCGGTAAGTGTGTAATACATTGCTCAATTGGCGTTGTTTTGACCTTTCAGGAATGCAATAATGCACCTACCTAACTGAAAGACAAGTAGCCGTTTTGGAGGATGATCCTCATCCTCAATGGGGCCAAACAAGTTAATTAATAATGCTTGATATTGGCTCAAGTCCACCCCGACATCAAACAAAATAATCCTATACTACTAGTTAATTTAAGTAACAAAGTCAGCAAGGAGCCAAGGACCAACCCGGAACACATCAATGAGGGGCAGCTCGAGGAGGGCGGGGTTGTTGACCCGCACGCCGGCGACGGACTCCAGCATGCCGAGGCGCTCGAGCGACCACCGCAGCGGCAGCGACGCGAGCGTGGCGTTGGTGGCGAGGTAGGTCGGCCAGGTGAGCCTGACGCAGTTGAACCCCATCGACGCCACGCGCGCCGCGATGTCCCCCACGGCGCGCCGCGCCAGGCCCTCCGCGGCCGCGGGCTCCAGGTGGGACGCCCAGTTGGCGCACGCAAGCTTCACGCGCCGGCCGTCCGCGCCCACCACCCATCGCGACGAGGTCGATAGCGGCAGCGCAGGGAGCGATGGTGAGGCCGCGCCCCCCGGCAAGGCGGCCTGTAGGAGGAGTGCGAGGAGCAGTGGAAAGGCAGAGGAGGCGGTCGCCATGGTAAATTACATGCCCTGATTTGGAGTTTAAATGGAGGGCATGTTTCTCTTACCTGTGGGGTTGGTACGTCCCGCTTGCATTTAAAAAATAAAAGTTTTAGATATCTCGTAAACTATTTTATGGTTTAGTATATCAGTATCATTTTAGTTTATTTTACCTTTATATAATTTCTCTTGGGTTTATTTTCTATGTACAAGTTGAATTATGTGGCCGAACCTTTTTCCTAAATCTTTGAGGGTGTAATTTGGACTTTTTCACTTTTAACAAAGACTAAGATGACTAATAAACTGTTAAGAGCAAAACGAAACCAGCGGGCCAACAACGAGCAACAACACACAGCAGCAATGTCGTGTCCATGGAGACGCTCCAAACTCATGTTTACAGGTAATCCTCTGCTCTGCAAGCGACTCCTGCTTTTACGCCGTCCATGAGGACGAGGCGCAGCACCGCGCGCCTCCACTCCGATGCCCAAGAGGCAGGCCTACAGTTCTTCGGCCACCTCTCCACCAGCTCAGCGCGGGCTCCAGCAGACTGCTCCGCCTCGGCTCCGTGCCCACACACACATCTCCGAAGACGTACGAGTCGAAGGCCAGTACGGTTGTCCCGGTGCCCACACATCTCCGATTCCAGATCGTATTCATCAGCTTTTGCTCTTTCGGCATCGGACTCCGAAGCGGAAAATCACGTTGAGCATCGTTGGTGCACGTACGTGGGCTCGACGTCGTCGACAGTAAATGAGACTAGGACGACGAACCCGGTGGATGGCACACGACATGTGTCCTTGCGACAGCGGCGACGCTTTTAGCTCCCGATCCAGATCCAGCTCCAGCTCTTCCAATGCGCCGAGGCTGCGGCGAACACATCAATGAGGGGCAGATGGAGCAGTATCGTGTTCAAAGGAGACGGAAGGAAGCAATCACGGACGTGGAGGGTGGTATGGTAAGAGCCACGGTACGGATGGCAGATGGAGCGGCGCGTGAGCCGCCAAGCATGGAGCATGGTCAAGGTCGTGAGTCCCGATGTGGCGTGGGTCGTGTCGTGGTGGCCGTTGTTGCCGACGCACGGAGAACTAGCTGTGCTACTGCTAGTCTGCTACTACTGAGTAGAAAGTGCCTTGGTCACCTCATGAGCTAGATTTTGAAGATTTTGAGACAAGTTAATACCATTTCCGCCGACTTGGGGACGAATAGGATGACGGCCAGCTAAGATTTGTATATCGGCATCAGCCAAAGGCGGAATTTCACCAGCTCCTGCATCATGCTCTTCATTCCCCAAAAATGATGCGATGGCATTTGCAGCAAGTTCCCTGTTAGCCACTGCCATATTCAATTGCCGTGTACGTAAAGCGGCATTAGCAGCTGCAATTCCTTAACTGGCTGCATTTTGGGCCGATGCTGCAATTAAATTCAAATGGGCGGCGGAGGTAGCTGTGGCATCGTCTTGTAGTTGGTTCAGATTCTCCACAATTGCAGCCACCTTACTTTCTAAATTGATCATCTCTCGCCTCACACACAGCTTGATGAGCAATAAAGATTGCATTGCTAGCTGAAGATGTTCCAGAAAATCTTTGAACTTGTCAGGTACTTTCCAGGAAGCATTGTTTAACGGAACCAATGCTACGTCATCCAATCTCTTTGCTAGTAACACTGACCGAAAACTTTCTGCGTCAGATATCTGCCCCTCAACTTTTCGGTAGTGCAAGCAAATCACACCCAGCCAACAACACTGAACTAGGCTTAGAATTGCAGCAATTAAATTTGCAATCTACAGAAAATGAAAACGAGGACCGAGTACACAGTTAAATTATTGAATTTGGACAAGAATTGCTGCAGCATTATTTGCAATATACAAAAAAAGTGAAATAAGAGAAAGCAATAAAAGAGAGAGAGAGGAGTTTTATGATGCCATGATCCATTTTTTCCACAATGCACAAGAATATGTTTTTATACCCGAAGTTTCTAGTAGTATGTATGACTTCACATTATGAATGTCTCTTAATTTTTAAATAATAATCTTTCGGAGTGGTCACCAAGTTTTTACATACTCATCTAGCCGTAAAGAATCATATGAGCAAGCCTTATTACAGACGACATAATGAATGTGTTAACAGGGAAGTAGCCACGGAGTATAAGGTGTACAATATTTACCAAGAAATAGTTCGGATTTGATGTTGAGAATATCCATGCGTAGGGGGTCCACAGGAAGCTCACAAAACTGTTGAAGAATGTGCAGAGGAGCATAGGCCATCGAATTGTGATAATATCGCTGTGTCCTCCTTTAGTCATTTGCCACTGAAATAAATTAATTGCAGATAATTTAGCATAATTATTTATTCTTATATACTCGCTGTCATTACTTCACTCACCAAATCAATGAATGGCATAGCATTAAGCATCGTGAAGAGTCCAATTCCAAATGTGGCATACACCATGGAACCATATTTGAGCCTCTCGATTGAATCATGAGACATGCTTGCATTATATGGATGGAAAATAATAAGCCCAGGAAAACTTGAAGCAAGTGCTATGGAGAATAGCAAGCAGACACCAAACTGACATGAAAAATAAGCTTCTGTCAGTATACTACAGTGAGTGATGCTTAAAACCCACACATAGCTTTCACGTAGTACCTTGACATATTCTTTGTGGTTCATGAAGGAGAGACAGAGCACAAAAACGTTGAACCCCATGCTTATACAGGTCACCACAACTGCGTCAAAGCCAGAGTAGCCTTACGATAGGTACATCTCAATAGTCGTGTAAATTGCCCACATGGATGCTGCGACAAAGTTGCAAAAGACCACTTTGGCTGGAAATATGTTTCTCGTTGCAGAAATGCTCCGGGTGCTTGCGAGGATGCCAAGGGGGCACAACGACAACATAATAGTGAATACTTTAGCTGGGTAGCAAAATAAACTATTGATAGAAATAACTGATAGTACGATGATAAATAAAACAGGACTTTTCTCAACTAGAGAGAGAGAACCGGGAAAAACGCTAATAAGCAAAGTAAATATGACAAATGAATAGAAAACCGAAACAACACATTAAGAGTATTTCTCTACAACCACATTGAGCCACATGCAGCCACACATATGCATCGTCTTTATAGTTTTGTTAGCATCCCTTATTTAGTTCTTCATAGGAGAAATGAAATCAAGAGACCGTCACCGAATTAAAGCCAAAGCTAATTGTTTCCTATCCACCTCCTGCACATCTAGCTAACTATAATCATTTACACATCGTGACAGCCTGTTATTCAACTAAAACTTAATTATTCTTAATTCCAGCATTTAGTTAGTAAGCAACGTAAACGAGAGTAGGCCGAAGTGTGTGAGTAGGCCGATGGTCGGCCCACGACGACATACTATGGTAGGCCACAAAGAGCCCAGGCTCTACTGACTAACTGTTGGGCTGAAGGGATGGATAGGAAGATGGGTGGACCTGCAACAACAAACTTTGGTAGGCCCACAGATAACTAATGGGCCGAGGGCACGCTGCTCCGGGCCAACACGATGTCCAACGACAGAACCATCCCTCGCCGTCCATGACAGTGCCCAAGGAATGAGATTTTGGTCGTGCCACGACATGAGAGGCTGACAAGACCCCCTCCACGCATCTCCTCCGGGCCTACGGCGGAGATGCACTGAGGTCTCCAGTCCAGCGGCGGGGAACGAAGGCAACAATGTCGGGCATTCGAGCGCAACACGCGACGTCCTCCACTCATGCAAAGAGGCGCCGTTGCTGCATCCAAGGCGCCTGTGCCGCTCAAAGGTCAAATCTTTGGAGTAGAGCGAAAGAACAAAAAAAATCGAAGAAAAAAGTACTAGGATACAATGCAGTAAGAAAGACCGGAAGGATGAGAAAGACAACAATACGAGCGAATTGGTTGATGGTGAAAGAAGCATTGGTGGGCGTTTTCAGACATGGATCCGGTCCCAATCATTTGGGAGAACTAGTAGCAGCTGGCTTTTTTGCAGCAACCTCCCATCCAAATCCAAGCCTCCAACCCAATGCGCAAATTGGCGGCGACGACCATGAGAAACCGATAATACAGTACTAGTAGAAGTAGCATTTTTTCAAACTTACTAACAACAAGGAGGACTTGCTCCTTCATGGTCGGAGCTGGTGGATGCTGCGGCTCAGTGGTGTATAGTTGGTGAAGTCGAATCTTCCTGATGATCTGAACCTGACCACCAGTGAGGAAGAAAACATGCTAGTATTAGGTTGCATCATCTGGGAACCAGGAAACAAAAGACGTACAGTAGCTTTGCAGTAACATGACTTGGGCTGTGAAAGAAACATCTCGCAGGCGGAGGCGGCGTACCGGAAACAAAGAGGACTGCCTCCCGGCGGCAGCACTAGCAGCAAGGCCGATCGATGAAACCGATCCAGCGACAAGAAGGATCCCTGCGATGGCGATCAGCACCCTTGCCTCCATGGACACGCTTCTTCTATGCCTCTCCATATCTGCCCTAACTTTTGCGGCTTCCTTTGTTCTATCTCCTCTCCTCGCTTTTCTGTTTGGTTCTTGCCCTCTGAAACCCTCTATGCATGGCCTTCGGTCTGGCTCTGGCTGTCTGTTTTCTTTTCACTTTTGCTTCCGCTGCCCAGTTTTAACGTGTAGCATCTGATAATTTCTAACGCGTAGCCTGCACCAACAGCACAGTAAGGTATACGGTACACCGTACACGATACCGCCGTAACGCGGTCAACCAAGAAAAAGAACAGCCCTTTACAACCTTTTCTTTTTACTGCTCTTTTACAGATGATGATCCAGGTTCCAGCTGTTGGAGCAGATGGAGCGCTTTTCAAAAAAAAAAAAAGTTGCAATCCCTTCCAGTGCGCACTGCACGTCTCGCGGCGGTTTTAGTGTGATGGTATAAGATTCTCGGAAGGTTTTCTGACTAACTGTAATATATCGTTCTACTTAAATGTGATGAATTGAACTGGCATGATCGTGTAACTCTATGTATTTCTCAGGTTTAATTCTACCTTCCCCCCCTTTAATATCAGCCATGGTATGCCGAGGTCTATTATGTACTCCCTCTATCTCATAATAGTTCGACGTTTTAGGAGTGGGTACAGAAATTAAGAAAAATTAATAGAGATATGTGCATAGAAAACGAGAATGAGACTAATAGAGATAAAGATGTATTGAGAATAAGAAAATGTGCATTGGAAAACGAAAATGTTAAGTATTTTAAAAAAAACTTAAAATAGTCAAAGTGTCAAGTATTTTGTGACTGAGGGAGCATTAGTAAAACAAGCTGTACTCGCTCTTTTCTATCAATGAAATCCGAAGTAGGTGGGGAAGGGGGATGTCTACCCCCCAAACTGTTTGAACAAAAAATCCTTCCTTTTTTTCATAGACATATTGTATCTACGAATGACAGATAAAAAAATAATACCGTATGTATGAGTTACGGTTTAGATAAAACCATTTCAATTTTAGTGAGACTCTAATAAAAACTTAACGCCTGAACTATTAAGCATGACAGTGTAGTTTAAAGTATTAAACATCAAATAAAAACTTTTACCACTGTCACATCGAATGTTTGGAAACTAATTTAAAGTATTAAATATTAACATTTAAGTCATGAATTAATTTGACTTAAAAAATCATCTTATGAATTATCATATTTTTGTATAAGTAGTTTTATAAATAATCAATATTTAATTTTCTTAATTAGCATAAACAAAAGTTCTACCCTCCGTTCAAACACCCTAAAGAATCCGCCATCTACGACCAAAGTTTCCTTTTTGTAGGGGTACAGAAGTATAGGGGAGGGGACACCTGATTTGTCAGTAGAGTGGATTCCATACAAGTTAGCAGGGGCCCGTACACAGGAAAACATGATGGATGGTGGAGATTGGCCCCGTGCTGCATCTGCATGCGTGCCATAACCTGTGGTAGGGTAGTAGCCAGTCCATCCAAAATCAAATTATAGATGGTCGCAGTGCGCCCATCGGATGTTCAAGCTTTCCATTCAGCGCTAGCTAATATAGGTGTGATCGAATCAGAATCAGCCAGTATCGGCTGCGGGTGCTGGCTGTTTTGCTTATTTCTTTTATTTTCTTCCTTAATTTTTTGCAGCTGCAGCCAAAAACAAGCTATAATGGCTGAAACCATCAGGCCCTATGTGACTGCAACCGTACCAGGGCTTTTGATCCTTCCTGCCTACCCGTGATGGACCCAGAGCCCGAGGACACATGTCATGTGGGACGTCAGACGGTTGGTTGTGGACCAAGTGTGCTTTCTTCCCTGTGGCGAGCAACCACATTCTGTTGAAGCAAGTGCTGTGTGCCGGTCTGCCGGAGCCCCCATTCTCACTTTTTTTTTTCTTCCTTCGCGCAAAAAAAAAACTTTTTCTTTTTCTTGTGTCCGGGGGACCGATCGATCGAGCCTGGCATGGATGGAATGCAAGAACGCCACCGCGCTCCGTACCACGCCAAAGCCTCCGACCTCCGTGAGAGCGCCCACTGCGGTCTGCGGTTAAGTACAAGTTGTATTGTAGCGCCTGGCCTGCACTGCACCGTAAACCGTAGGGGAGCACGTGCTGTGCCGGCCGGTGCGGCCGTGCGGGCCGAGGAGGAAGGGAACGTTTGGACGGTAGTGCACCGGTAAAACCCCGTCGTGCCAGTAGCTAAATCGATAGGCACGCACTTGAGACACTTCGTCGCTTCCCGATCCAAGTACTAGGAAGAAGAAAAAAAATACTGGTATTAGTAACCAAAAATGTTGTGATGATCGCAGCCCAAGAAATTTTCTTGCATGCATGGTGGACAAAGCCTTACAAATATTGTGGACAAAATCTTAGCACAAAATTTGATTCTCTCCTTCCTTCAACAGATATTTGACATGTGGTGTTGAGTTGAGTTTAGCATAATTTTCAACCACTATTCATCTCATTTAAAAAAGTCATTTTCATATGCAAAATTATGTATTGTACCAGTTGAAATACTTTTAGTGATATATAAAACATCTCATAGCCTTGACCTTGCGTGTTGCCTTCACTTGGCGACTTGGCGTCGTTCTTCCGATCCCCTTTTATCAATCTGCGCCTAGCGGCGCTGCGGCAGGTGATCAAACCGGTACGGACGGGTGGGGGTGGAATCGGTGGTTCGGCACCGGCGGCAGGCGATCGCCGGTGCCGAAGCAAAAAACACGTCTATGCATGGGTTGCCCGGCCGTGCGGTGCGCGGCGCGAGATGTCTCGTTGCTTCTTCTGCCGTATCGGCACCGCTCGACTCCCATGAGCCCATGACTCCTCTAGAATCAAGGATCAAAATCAATCTACTAGATCTCTCCCGTCCGTTAGGCCTCGCTGAGTGTCGTCGATACAGGTTCTTCAGGTGATCGGTGTTAAGCGAACACGGTTCATCAGTCGTTTTCATGCCGCAAAGGCGCAAACCGTTGGCTATGACCTGTGTGGTTAGCCGCCGTGAAGGAAAAAAAACAAAGAAAATATTTAAAAGTTTTGACTACAAAGGAGTAATTTCATAGCCGCCGACCGCCATGATCATTGTTAGTAGTATTCAAACAGCTCTTTTCCATTGCAACAGTCTACTACATAGTACACTAGTATATAATTCCACAGACAGGAGCATTAGTCAGCTGCATCAGGAAACTTCAGGTGACTCCGACGATCGAGGAGCACCGCCACACCACCAACCAACTTAGCACCGCCACACCACCAACCAACTTCCATCATGGAGTCGCAGCTCCAATCTAATGAGCTCTTCGCAGGCCTCCTCGTCGTCCTCGTCACGATTCTCCTCGTCAAGCGACTGCTGCTCGCACCGTCCGCGAGCCGGACAATCGCCGCGCCGTCCCTGCCGTGTCCGAGAGGCTTCCCCGTCATCGGCAACCTCCACCAGCTCGGCGCGCACCCGCACAACAACCTGGCCGCGCTGGCGGCCCGGCTCGGCGCGCCGCTGATGCTGCTCCGCCTGGGCTCCGTCCCTGCGCTCGTGGTCTCCACCGCCGACGCGATGCGCGCCGCGTTCCAGCCCAACGACCGGGCCATGTCGGGCCGGCCCGCGACGTACGCGGCCAGGAGGATCACCTACGGCCTGCAGGACATCGTGTTCTCGCACCCGGACGGCGCGTTCTGGCGCGCGGCGCGCCGCGCGGCGCTGTCGGAGCTCCTCGGCGCCCCGCGCGTGCGCGGGTTCCGCGGCGTGCGGGAGGGCGAGGCCGCCGCGCTCGTCGCCGCCATCACGGCGGGGGCCGCCGGCTCATCATCATCGTCGCCCGTGAACCTGAGCCGCATGCTCATGTCCACGAGCAACATGGTCGTGCGGCGCGTCGCGTTCGGCGACGGCTACGGCGGCGAGGAGGGCATCGACGCCGGCGCGGTCCTCGACGAGACGCAGTACCTTCTGGGCGCCTTCTTCGTGGCCGACTACGTCCCCTGGCTCGGGTGGCTGGACGCGCTCCGCGGCCTGCGGAGCCGGCTGGAGCGGAACTTCCAGGAGCTCGACGCGTTCTACGAGCGCGTCATCGACGACCACATCAAGAAGCCCGACGGCGTCTCCGCGGACTCCAACTCCAAGGCGGAACAGCAGGAGGACCTTGTCGACGTGCTGCTCCGCCTGCACGGAGACGGCAGCACGTTCAGCAGCCGTAGCCAGCTCAAAGGCATCCTGACGGACATGTTCATCGCCGGGACGGACACGTCTGCTGCGACGGTGGAGTGGACGATGACGGAGCTGCTCCGGCACCCGGACGTCCTCGCCAAGGCGCAGCACGAGGTGCGCAGCGTCGTCGTGGCCAGCGAGGACGGCATGGTCCGGGAGGCCGACCTCCCGGGTCTTACGTACCTGAAGCAGGTCATCAGGGAGTCCATGCGGCTGCACCCGCCAGTGCCGCTCCTCGTGCCCCGCGAGACCATCGAGCCCTGCACCGTCTACGGCTGCGAGGTCCCCGCCAAGACGCGGGTGATAGTGAACGCCAAGGCCATCGGGCTCGATCCCGCCGCGTGGGGCGCGGACGCGGCGCGGTTCCGCCCCGAGCGGCACGAGGAGGTCGCCGACCTCAGCGACCACAAGCCGTGGCACGACAGCTTCGCGCTCGTGCCGTTCGGGGTCGGACGGAGGAGCTGCCCCGGCGTGCACTTCGCAACGGCCGTCGTCGAGCTGCTGCTCGCCAACCTGCTCTTCTGCTTTGACTGGCGGGCGCCGCTCGGTGCTGAGGTGGACGTGGAGGAGGAGATTGGGTTGACCGTGCACCGGAAGAATCCCCTGCTGCTTCTGGCTGAGAGAAGAAGATGATGCGTGCAGTGAGGTGATATTTTACGATTAGGTCTTATTATACGATAGAGACATGTAATTTCAATCCAAAAATGTCGTGAAAACCTGAAGGACCAAACATTGGCTCTGTATATCTAGCATATATCTCAAAAACAGATCGATGAGTTCAATGATGTGACTCATTTTATTGTGACACAGATTGGCATGTAACACTGATGTGACTCATTTTGTTGTTGCACGATGGAAGAAATTTAACGATAACGACCACTATTGCATTAGTCTATGTGCTCATGGTACTCCTTAAACAAGCAACCCAAGCTCCAGGATTTGTGCTGCTGGGGACCATAGGTTACTTTTGTTTTGGTGTTGGATGTTAAACCCGATGAATAACAGCTTACTGCCGAATCGCACTAACCTATTCCAGGGGACAATTGTACACATCTTTTGAAATTTCAAAACCAAAGCAGTACGCGACGCCACGTTCTTGTAGCCATTAGTCGAAATCATCAATTACCTCTATAACGATATCTCAAAATTATCTTGCACCGTACATAGAAGGCACAACTAGGCATCAATCAAAACACAAACTAGCAGATACAATACCCGTCACTTGTTACTTAACCAAGAACTAGTAGATAGATAAATTCTGTTCCTCTCTACGACGAAAACAAAACAGGATCTTCAATAACTTCCATCCATCTCCGAAAAGTTATCACTGATCCTTTTTTGGTTTTTTCTTCCTTGAAGCAAAACTACTCGGCCCAACTGCTTCTAGTGTCATTCGTTTGGTCCTGCTACAAGATGTGAGACCTCTATTAGTTACATAACAAGACACAGTATTGATTGACAGTAGGCATCGTAGGTACCTTGAAGCAAGTTCCCTTGATTCAGCATCATCCTCGTCGCGCATCTCATCACCAGAATCATCATCACCACCACCTACAAAATGTGATGAAAAAGGTCATATTGTATATTTCAGAATCATAGCTGATCACACAGTGATTGAAAAAGAAAAGGCGACTACTATCACCAAGTCCGAAAATAAGGAGAAAGCAACTGAGCAAGCATAAGTAGATCTGAAGAAATTACACATCCTCATATCGAAAAACATAAGTTCAATTGTAAGGCAAAAATAAAAAAAATCTCCACAGAGAACATGAACAAAACTGGAACAGTAGGAGAATCCTGAGGTCACCAAAGCATGAAATTGTGGCTCTTATTAAGTCAAATAAACTAAAACCTAATACTATGATTGTTTTTTCTGAAAAATAATATCTCCATATACAATACAGTACCTGTTGTTCAGTTATGAGTTATCACCTAGTCTGAAAATTAATAACTATGTATTCTGATCTAAACAAAGTAAAGTGCTACTTATTGTTTTTGCAGTTATTAATTCACCAGCAATTTGTTGAATGAAGTTATTATTTACCACCAATTTATCTCAAATGAAGTGGCAGGTCTAAGGATATAACTGACAAATAATAGATTTGCTTCATGTAAATTCACAGTGATCGGAACCTTTTGATAATAAGATATTTGTTCTTATTTGCATGGAAGTTAATGAGAAAAATGATACTGAGCATGATACATTCCTCTATGGTCCGTACTCCAACAGTCTGTTGCTAATTTTGCATTCACTTCACCAGGGGGCAAATGTTAAAGAAATCAAGCTGCCAACAAGATGTTGATTGAATATAAATGTTGTGTTGGGTAATAGTATTTTCACTATGATGGGATTTAGGGATTGCTTAATAGAGTATCAGTCAAGTTCAAAGTTCAAACATACCAGATGCACCATTGTTCTCTGCAGCATCTTTCTTCACCGGAGAGGACTCCCATCGGTCTTTTCCATCATCATCATCCCAACGATTTCCAACAGGTGGCACCCAGAAATCTGGATCATCTGTGTCATCCATCTCTGGTTCAGGGTCTCGAGGTACAGTAGGGCTGATAACAGTAGCTTTCTTTTTATCCTTTTTCTTTGACCTGTTTTTCTTTGACACTTCATTTGACTTCACAGCTTCCCCTTCATCCATCTTCCCAGATGCCATATTTTCTTCCAATTTTTCTGTTACATGGAGTTGGGAACATTAGATGCAAATGCAAAAAATCTAGTGCAATGCTTGAAAGCAATAGGATGTATGAGAATTTGTATTGGGAAACATTGCGATAGCTTCAAACAATATACCATTTCAACATAAAAGAGAAACATATTAAACAATCATTTTCTATTGATCCATAAAGATTGTTCAGTGACGTACAACCAGTCCTCCAGTATTTCGCTATTATAACTTTTGTTCTTTTGGAATCATGGTAGGTGATATTACAAACCAACAAATCAACATAGAAATAAACCTACAAAAGAATGAAAAAAGCAAAGAGCTACACGGAAATAGTAAAGCATTAGTTGAAGATTCTTGAACAAGGAAACACAAGAAAACATCAGTGCACCTTGAATGGGCTGTCAGAACACCAATTTATCACCCTATTCTCTAGTTCTTTCCAAAGAAATTGTAGATTTATAGCTGAACTATCATATTAGAATTGAGAAACCTTTACCTAGTTTGTTCAGAAATCTCTTCCCATTGATATGCTTCCAGATGTGCTCCTCTGACTTGTTTATCGTATCCCCCGTAATGTTGCATACCAGCTTCGATCTACAACACAGAACCGACCTCAGTTATCAACATATATCTACAATCAAATGCTAACGCATGCTGTAATTCACATCCATACAGTTGAACATTTTCTCACTAATTCGTCCAGAGGATAAAAACAGCATCGTCACAACATACCCAAATACAACTTAATATAGAACCCTACATATCCCAAATGCAATTTAATTCAGAACACTAAAAAAAATCCTGTTGAAGTCGCTAACGGATAGCCAATTGAACCTTCGGAAGAACATCAGGGCAACTTTTCGCTAACAAATACACATATGCGAAGTTGGGTATGCACCACGCAGCAATAGAATATAGAAGAGTAGCAGAAACAACAGCTCAGTACCCACTTGTGTTCCGGGTGGGGTTTGAAGACGTTGAGCGGCGGCTTCTTCCGCGCGACGGCGTTGTCGATGAGCGCGAGGCGGCAGGCTCGGGACCGCGCGTAGGCCTCCTTCTCCCGCTCCGGCAGCTCGTGCCCGGTCTCCGCGCACCGCCACCGCCCCCCGCCAGCGTCCACCCAGGTCGGCTGTCCTAGCAGGAAGCTGCCCTCCTTTTCCCCACCGCCCTCGCTGCCGTGGGCGGAGCCCTGGGGGCTCGAGACGTCGGCCTCTACCGCCCCCGCGGCCGCTGCCTTGCCCTTCTTCGCCATTCGCTCGCGGCTGGAGGCTGGAGGGGGCGGGGACGCTGGAGCTGGACACAACACACAGAGGGTTTTGGGCTTTTGGCTGCCGATTTCAGGGCCAGAACCAAATACAGCTATAC
This sequence comes from Oropetium thomaeum, assembly GCA_001182835.1. Lineage (NCBI taxonomy): Eukaryota > Viridiplantae > Streptophyta > Magnoliopsida > Poales > Poaceae > Oropetium > Oropetium thomaeum. The sequence goes on along the minus strand of LFJQ01000091.1, from coordinate 558,748 downwards.
TACTCTTTGCTGAAAAAAAAAAAAGATGGATATCATGACCATTTAAATTTTAAAGATGCATTGAATGGTATATATTGCAAACTCCAACTGGAATTTACAGGGGCAATTCCTCCATGCAGCATTATCAAAGCACCAAACTAAGGTCCTGTTTGGTTGTGACTTTTAGAGTTGTAACTTTTTTTAAAAGTCCAAAAACTAATCAAAAGGAATCCCGCTTGTGACCAAACATAGGTGGACAGCTTTATCGAATACTGGTCGAACTTTTTACCCGCACGATCATCGAATACGAAACATACCGCACTCTCTCGCTCTCTTCTCTCGAATTCATTACGAATCCCAATCGATGTCGACAGATGGACGTGCATTATAGAACTTTTCTTCTTAAAGCTACAATTACAGCTGTTTCAACCAAAAGTCTTTCAGCTTTCACCACAGTTCAGAGTCCACAGCAGCATCTCACAGCTAAAATTTCCATAGGTACAGCTCAACCAAACACGACCTAAGACAATACTATCTCATAACCGATCATGATCAGGCAACATAGACACATCCCAAAACGAAGCAACATTTTTTACATCTACAACAAACGAAATCAGGGAGGTCAACAATTACAGGAAACCTGTAGCAACTCTTGACAGCTACTCTAGTTGATACAGGTACAACAGGGCTGCTGTGTGCAATCACACAGGATGTTACAGAGGGTTGTTGTGTGCGACCCTAGACCTGACTCGGAGAAATCAAATGCTCAATTAGCACCTTTACAGACGCGCCTCATACAAGCAACCCTACTAGCTACAGTCAGGAGATGCAAATCGGAGGAACAATGAGTCCAGCTGACTTCCTTATGAGGTGGTCTTGTTTAGGAACAGCTTCATGAGCACTTCATCTCTCGGTAAAGAAACTCCAGCCTGAAATGCTTGCCCCAGGACCTTGAGCCAATCATTGGTGAGGGATTCTTTTATCTCCTGTATTGTGGTGTACTCGTGGTCCATAATCAACTCTAACTCGTCGAAGTGTTTAATCTTGTATTGTATCTTTCTTAGCTGGCATAAGAATATAAGCAGGCAAATGTCAGCAGCAATTCTGAAAGAGTTCTGAAATGACATGTAAACTTTATTACATTCCAAAGTCCAGAGCAAATCTGAACAAAAATAAATAAATAAATAAATAATCAGACACCAAGACAATATTGTTAGCATTGATTGTTTTCATATCCAAGTTATTTGCAGCAACAAGAAGCCCATAGTTTCATCAATCAGCAAAAATCAATTAATATAACTTTAATAAAGCAATTACTCGCACCATAAACAGTAAGGATTTCTGAGAAGAGGAGGAGAGGAACTATGAAAAGTGAAATATATGTGAACAGATTATTAACATGAGCGCTGTTCAGTATTCTTGTCCTAGACACGTATATAAAGGGAGAACTGTAAAATGCAGCAGAATAGCCTGCCAGCACAAACTAAATTCCTATCGCTTTATCCCTCAACCAGGCAGCATGAAACTTTTTATTTGCCATATATTCCAAACTTAACGTGTCAGTCCGGAACTGGCAAGTATCTAGGAAGCATAAATTGTGACAGTAATTGAGTGGAGTGTATTGAATTGGAATGATTGTCAGAACACAATGTATATGTGAATTTCAGAATGAAGTGAAATGGTAAGAATTGCAAGAAAATATTTAGGAATAGAAAGAGTTAAAGGGACTCACTTGAGTCTCAATTATGGATGCCATTAGAAGCTCCATTTCTCTCTCTTCCTGGTCCGCAAGTATTTTAGCACGGGCAGCAGCTACACCAATAGCAGTGGCCACAGCTGCCCTCACTTGATATACTGTAGTGATGAAGTTCTTGTCCTGGTTTTTATCTGAACCATGAGTGAAAGAAATAGATGTAAGATAAGGAGAGCACCAACTCTGGTGTAATACTGTATTCGTATCAGGTTTCGATAGGAAAAATAATTTGGCCAACCAGTAACAGTCTGCCCTTGCATTCCTGCGTCTTGATCGTCAACTCTGTGATCACTGTTAAAATATATGCAAAAGTTATATAGATCGCATCAATACTGGAAAAAGAAAAAAAAAGAACATTATTCAACTCATTCTTACCTCTTTTGGACATGGTTAGAAGAGAATGATTTATTTCTGTATTCTCTCTCACTTAGACGGAATGCTTTCTTTGCTTGGGGGTTTTCACTGCCCAACGATTTGATTGCAGAATCAGCTGCTGCAGCAAGAACATCTGGACTAGTTGCTGTAGTCAGCAGTGCTAGCTGAGATGGCATACTTGATGTTAGTATTACATTTAGAATTAATACGTGTGCTGGCGTTACAAGTCTATTAGTGTAGTTATTTTGTTTTAATTACCTGTTCCATTAATGAAGTGGCAGCATCCAAGGAAGAAAATAGCCGTCTACGTTTTGTAGGATTTTCATCAGCAGATTTATCAACAGTATCTTCCTTTACATCAATCTGCATGCCATCAATCCTTTCAGTTGATTGACTTGAAGACTCCTCCACAACTTGTTGGTTCATTTTCCCAACGGTTATTTGTTTCACATGGAGTCTGCTAACGGATTTAGCATTTATTGTCCCCAGCAAATGTTCACCGAAAGGCAACTGGATAAGCCTTGCTATGCATTCTGATTTATTCTTTGTGCGGACATGCTGGGCAATAAGATCCCAGTCATCTCCATGCTTCAGGACTCCTTCTAAAAGGAGTAATGTCTCCGCGTCTGTCCATGCACTGGAAGCATGGTTGCCTGCATCCTCCTTTTTTTCAGCAGAACATGTTGTCGCTTCTTCTTTGTTGTCATTATTTGTTTTCGAACATTTTGAGCAAACTTTAAATCCATCCTGAAAAGTTAATGTAGGAAACGCCAATGAAAACATAGAAGTATTTCTAGATTTGATCACTGATTGATCACATCAAAAGCACAAACATGCCAGCATCGTAGATGTACCTATAAGTAATACTGAAGATCATGAAGCAGGTTAATTGTGCAGGGCAATAACTGTGACAAGAGATAATCCATTTTATCTTCTAACAACTGAAACTAAAAGGCTACTCTATAAAAGAAATCTTTTCATTTCCTGTGGCTATAACATTAACTATTTACAAAGCATTTAGCAACTGTGATCTACAAAATTACCAGATCAAGTTATAGATTAGGACAATCTCCACTACTATACTAGAAAGCCAGGATATAGAGTCGATCAAACAATTAGTTGTCAAGCTAATCAACTACAGTAGCACCATATATTTATAATTTTCCCCATTTTAATTTTTCTTTGAACGCACTGAGTACCGACAAGGTAGCTGACAGAGAGGTCATTACCAAATGGCCTTATTACTTGTTTCCACTTTCCCTTAAGCGTGAACTAGACATAATGAACCAACACCATGATACAATTTCCACTTATGTTTTATTCTTTATTACCAATACAATATTTTTTTCACCTCTCATTTAATCTCCGATGTCACTGCTGTTGTATCGACTTCATAGGATTCAGCATTTCAAAATACAAAATCCAAAACTCTATTGAACAAATTCCATGCATGTAAATGCTTTGATTATTTATAATTTCAAAACAGGGACAAATTTATCAGTACCTCCAACGTTTCGAATTCCCGATCTTTGCAGTCTGTGCCACAAAACCCACATATCGGAGCATTCCCGGGCGACCACTCCCCAAACACGTCGTTGTAGGAGGTTAGCGGGGGGAGGCGGAAGCCGCTCTCCCCACCACCACCCTTCTTCTCCTCAACGAAGAAGGACGCCGGTGGCCGCGGCATAACCTGCAACCCGACGGGCCCTTCTACGACGATCCCCGCCTCCTGCTGCTGCCCCACGGGGCGGGAGGAGGAGGTGGCCGAGAAGTTGATGAGGCCGGAGGCGTCGAGGAAGGTGAAAAGCTTCCGGAGGAGCGTGACGTCGCCGACGAGCGCCCTGCGGACCTCCGTGAAGGTGAGGCGGCGCGCGGGGTCCTCCCGGTACTTGCCGATGATGAAGTCGCGGTACTCGCGGTAGATCCGCGGGTTCCGCGTCGCCGTCCCGAACCCGGCGCCGCCCACGCCGCCGAAGAACTCCGGCAGCGCTTGCCGCTCAGTGTCGTGGATCGCGTCCCATCGGAACCAACCTGCGAGGGAAGCAACGAATGCGCAGTTCGGTCAGGCGGCTTGGCTCCCCGGTTCCCCAACCCCGTAACCCTAGGAGCGAGACGGGACGGGGGCCGACGCGAGCGGGACGGAGGTAGGGGAAAAAGAGATAACGCTTACCGGATGAGGCCGGGATGGTGTAGAGTTCGCGCGGCGACGGTGGTGGCGCGTCGGCCGCGGTGGCAGCCGCCGGCGGCGACATTGGGAGAGGGCGGGAACGGGCGAATCGGGCGAGGTGAGTGGGGAAAGGAGAGATCTCGGCCGTCCGATCTCGGATTAAGGGGCGGGGTTGGGTTTAGGACCCCGTGCTGTGTGGTCTCTGGTTCGGCGGTCTCGTCCTGTCGGAGAGGAGCTGCAGCAAGAGACGCTGCGGCCTGCGGTTGGTGATGAGATGGCGTCACGACGACGAGGATGTCTACGTGAGGCGCGTGTATAGTTTTGGCCTTCTGGGTTTCGAACTTTTGTTGGGCCGGAATGCACGCTGATTGCAGCACGTTTGCGGCCATGTATTGACGATAGTCTTCCCTTTTTCCTTTCTTTTGATTTGATTCTTCTACTCCTACTTTTTTTTTGAATTCATTCTTTTTTTAAAAAAAAAGCTCATTCTTCTACTCCTACTTGCCTTGCTGCAATGCTGCTGCCTGTGTCTAATTTCGTTTTGCAAAAATTGTCCGGCCTAGTTCGTTGGATATAGGTAGTAGTACAGTACTTGTCTTGGAATCTTGGGATAACCAGTTTGTACAGCATTTGTCAAACGCACGAGGTACACTAAAGTCTTCACCGTCTGACTGACGGACACAGATACTCGATCGAAAGCGGTTGGTTGTATCTGAATCCAACAAGGACAAGATAAAGTTTTGGAAAGTCGTGGCAGCGCGCTGTCCCGATGACGACCTCTCTCAATGGCGAGTTCCCACTTGAATTATCGGGCTGCTCGCTGATGTCTACCTAGTATGTCGTCTTGCCAACATGTCACCTCTGCGGCTCTGCCCTGCCTAAACCAGCTTCCGCTGTACTCGCCGCTCCGGTCAATGCAATGCAACAAGCGGCCACACACGCACGGGAGGACAGCCCCCCTCCTCCCACGGCGCACATGCTCAGTTCGTCTTCACGCAGCACTAGTGCTATATAGGACAGCTTTTGCAGTGGCCTCGCTCATCTCGCAGTCCAGATCGAGTCCAGACCCGTCGTCCTTCTCCAACCGCGAGCATTGCTCTCGCCAGCTCTGCTTCAGCTCGGGCTCGGCTGCAGAGTGCGGTCGGTTACCATAGTCGCTCGGAGAATGGCTCGGCCTTTTTTCTGGACGCTGCTGCTCGTTCTGATCGGCGCTCGTTACGTCACGCCGGCAGCCGCGGGGGCGCGCCTCTCGGCGCTGGGAAGGACGCTCGCCGTCTTCGCGTCGCCCAAGGTCGGCCAAGGTGCGTGACTGCTCTCTCTGTCTCGCACTTTCTGTCGCGAACCGGAACGGACCCCTTACTGCATGTGACTGCTGCCGGCATTGGTTGGCTTGAACTCACCAGTCCTGCACGCCGGCGAGGACACCATGACCGTGACGTGGCACCTCAACGCGACTTCTTCGGCTGCCGGCTCCGACGATGCCCGGTACGAGGCGGTGAGGCTGGTCCTGTGCTACGCGCTGGCGAGCCAGGAGGACCGCGGCTGGCGCAAGGCCCACGACGACCTGGGCAAGGACAGGGCGTGCCAGCACCGGATCACCCAGCAGACGTACGACGCCGGCGCCGAGCCGGCGGCAGCGTTCGAGTACAGGGTGGCCAGCGACGTCCCCACGGCGTCCTACCACGTGCGCGCCTACGCGCTGGACGCGTCCGGGGAGCCGGTCGCCTACGGCGAGACCGCGCCGGACTACTACTTCTGCGTGGCCGGCGTCACCGGCGTCAGCGCGTCCCTCCGGGTCGCCGCCGGCGTGTTCTCCGCGTTCTCGGTCGCCGCGCTGGTCTTCCTCCTCGTCGTAGAGAACAGAAGGAAGAACAAGTGAACGCCGTGCACAGAAGCGCGGTGCCTTGCCGTCGCCTGACGGGAAGGGGCAGGCCCAGCCGATGGGGAGTCGCGGAAGGACGATTCTGCTAGAATACTTAGATTTAGGGGGTCATTTTATTAATCGCGATCTAATATAGGGGGCAATATGTAAAATACTGGATCGGGGTTACTAATCGCGATCCAATGCTAGGGGGTAGTTGAAGATACTGATCCAACTTAAGGGGTTACATGAATCCATCGTGCTGCCGCCGCCGTGGCCTTGCCGGAATGCCGTTGGCCGCGGCAGATCGTCCCATCGCTGCCTCGGAGGTTGGGCCAGCTCCACATTCCACACGGGTCACGCGCCCAAATGAGAAGAAGTAAAGGACGAGAGAGGCGGAGACGGCAAGATCCTTCAAAGGTGTCGCCGTTCAGGGACTGGCCGCCGCGCCGGCGACCAGGCTTGCCGGATGGTCCCCGTAGCGCCACCGCTTTCGGACCTTCATCCACTTCCAATCTAACTAGATCCCTAGTTCTGTAGCTGTAGCGCACCATTGGGGAATGAAACTGTAAGAGACCTGTTGCAGGGAAAGGCTTGAGGATCAAATTGGCAAGCCGAAGCCTCGGTCTTTCCGTTTGGTGCAACAATTTGTCCTGCAGCTCACTCCAGTTCTGTGGCAACAGCTCATGCATATTTCTTAACCTAACCTTCCAGCGATTGTAGTAGTACTGAATACACCAGCATCAACAGAGGATTGGGATTGGGGATGCATTTTTCAGCTTCGTCTGATTCTGAGCACTAAATACTGAACTACCTGTAAAACGAACCATGGACATGGAGGGGAGAGGGCATGCATCATGATCAAGTACTGAAGATCCAGCAAAACTGCAGCTCTCTAACAACTAATCAGTGACCGGACTAACGAGGCCAGATGCTAGTAGCGTGACCCTTCAAACGGGATGTACAAGTGTACAATCATATGCTCCATGTTATATACGGACAAAAACAGTGAGTGCAACTCTATAGAATGTTCCAAATCATGCACTGAAATCATTGTCCAATACATATTATCCTCCCTCTGTTTTAGAATTGCTATTGTTAGAACAAGTCCAGTTCGCAATGGAGTACAAGAGGCATACATGATAAATGGCTTCACGAGGTTACACGCAAAAGCAGCAGACTGAGATAATCATCGCTCAGGAACCAAATGTACAATAATCATCGCTCAATAATGAAACATTCGCAGCGGGCAGAAAAAGGATGTCCACCACATACATCAGTATAGAAGATCAATTCAATGTCACCCCGAGTTCTTAGATAAAAACTTGTCACAAAAGTTAAACTTGAATTCAGTAAGCATGGATAATAGTTAGCATTTATGGTTGCCAGGTCAAGCTTCGACATGGGAGATACCAAAAAAAGAAAGAAACAAAAACATCCTACGAAGATGACAAATCAACAGCGCTCAGAGTTATCTCCATTCTCCAATCTTCAAGATCAAACAGCTTGCCGAAAGATATGACTTATTTTTGCCCATTCTTCTGAACAAAAAAGAGATTGGGAACCAGAAGTTTCCTTGACATTTTAAATAGATGCTCAAGGTCCGATTTTCACCATCTCTGCCTTGTAGTTGACCTGGAAATCACAACAATTAATGAGGAAGTGCATACATACAAGGGCAACAGCGTATGATAGAACTGAACTGCTAGAAAAAGCAGAGGCTGCTGAGTTGCATTATAACCACCAGCAACATATGGAAGTGCATACATACGAGGGCCAAACTATCAGAATAATGATCATGTTATCATGGTTAACTGGACAATATGCATTTTTCATTTGATAACAATAAAAAAACATTCCTGAGAACATGATTTAACAATATGGCCAATAATCTAGCAATAATCAACCTACACATGACGGTAAGTAACAGGATAGGCATACAGATATTAATATATCATGTTAAACTATCAATGCAACATTTTTTAGCGGAATATGAACCTTGCAAGAAGCAAAAATGACTGAATTAAGCAAATTGCACAAACCTGTCTGAACTGTGGCTGCCACCAAAGGAGTCCCTTTCTCTGCTACCTTGAAATCCCCATCTTTCTTCTACTGGCTTTTGGTATGGTTCCATACCACCACGAGAATGTGGTCTATCACGAGAACGTGGTCTGTCAATGATGGACACTGTAGCTTGTGGTTCCTCTGCTAGACCAGATCGTGGGAATGTTGTAACCCTGCCTGAACCAGAACTAGGCCTTTGCACAAATCTAATCTTGTCATCCAGCTCCCTTGTAAGCCGCTCAAGCTGCTTTTCCATTTCAGATATCTTCTCCGAGAGACTTTTTGCATCCTCTGGGGAGGCTTGCTCAGAACCACCACCACTTATCTTCTCCTTGATTTCTTTCAGATCCACCTTCAGAAGGGTAATCTCTTCTTTCAAAATCTTTTCTTCATCTGACTCTGGCCTGACAGTTCAGCACATGAATATTTAAGTCATATGAGAAGTTAGACCACCAACGTTTACATTCTTCAGGTGCTATATCCTAGTTAAGTGTGTTCATGTTGTTTAATAATCAGCAGACATTAGCAACCATAAAGCAAAATAAATCATACCCAACCAAAAGTACATCATGAGAGTTCAAGATTAATACCTTGATAATACAAAATCACTAGGAGATATGCACTCTTACATTCAGTAACAGTACCGTCATAAACAAACAATGGTAAATTCAATATGGGACCACTGAGAACATACTTTAGAAACACATCAACTTTTGACAGATATGCAAAGAAAATACCTTAAATATTCATGAACATTAAGGCGAAAATTTAAATTATCATTGTATTCAGATTAGTTATCAGGTATGGAACGAAAATAACTTGACTATTCACTTAAAGTGGAAGTTTTAAAATTATCACTGTATTCAGATTAGTTAAGTAAACTACATATAATGAAAACCCAACCAAAAGGAGGCCAAGTGGATAGAAGATTAGCAAGATGGCTCATTCTCATCTAATGTTGCTTCAGGAGAGGAAAAGACAATACTCCATCCATTCTCATATATATAAATATGACATTAGGACACTTAGTTTTGTGCAAGTTGGGACTAAACAACCTATCCCTAGTGACATCTGAATAGGAGCAGATGCAGTATGCACTGGCTAACATAAGCTGTCAAACTGTAGTCCATGACAGTGTTTGAGATTATTGCTCTAATGTCATCAGCTTAAGTAAAGTTAAGGGATAGTGCCCACACAATATACCTATTTACAGGACGATGCTCCAGCTCCAAGTCAATCTTCCTCCAGTCTTTTCCCTTTTCCTGCAACACCACTTCTCTTGGCTTAGCATCACCGAACGGATTAACCTTCGGCCTTGTCCTCTGTGCTCCGTCACTCCCAGCTGCTGAAACCTGCGATCCAGGGCTCCCAGGGCGGGAGGAATGTGCGCTATTCGGTCTGCTGGAGTGTGAACTGGTAGGTCGGCTGGTCTTCTTCTGCTCAATCTCAGTATCAATCTTCCTCCAATCGACTCCCTTCTCAGCCAGTACAGCCTCCCTGGGCCTTGCAGCCCCAAACGGGCTCGGCCGGTTCCGTGCCACCTCAGCCGCAGGTGCAGGAGCAGACGAGGGATCACGTTTCGGTGGCTCAAGAACGAGGCGCCGCCTCTCACCATCGCCGTTCTGCAGCACTGGGGTGAAGCCACCACTCCCACCACCACGACCCCAGCGGTCAGAATCAGAGGAGCCAGGAGCATCTCGGAAGCTTGGGGAATCACGGAAGCCTCCGCCAGAGCCGAGGCTGGGGTAGCGAGAGGGAAGGGGCTTCTTGTCGCGCGACCAGTTATCAATGTCATCGGCGCGGCCAGCCGGTGAGGGCCCGCCGTACCTATCACGACGGCCGGAGTCGCTGGCGGCCGGAGTGAACTTCTTATTCGTCGCCCAGTTGTCAGCCTCGTCCGCACGAGAGGGCAGGTCGAGATCCCGCGGGCCACGGCGGTCGTCGTCGTCGAAGCCCCCGCGCCGTTCCCGGTCCCGGTCCCCGCCGGCGCCCATGGAGCCGCCGCCGTAAGAGCGGAACCCGCGGGAGCGGTCGGCGAGATCCTCTGCCGACCGCTCCCTGGGCCCCGTGGGGAGCATCATCATCTCCTGCGGGGTGAGCCCTTTCGGCTCGAGGGGAGCCGCGCGACGCTGTGGCGCGCCGTAGGTGGTGAACTCGGAGAGCGAAAGCGTGGTGCCCTTGTTCTTCTTCTTCTTACCCCCGCCGGCCACGGTGGTGGTCGCCTCGCGGAGGCTGGGGAAGCTAGCAGCGCCGCCCGCAGCCGCGGGGGGCTCCGGGGCCGGGAAGGCCGCAGCCTGCTCGCGCTCCTCCTCCTCCGCGCGCTCGGCGTCCAGCGCCCACGCGCCGACGCCTCCCCAGGGTTTGGCCATGGCCGATGCGAGATCTAGGGTTGGTGGGTGGCCGGAGGGGGGCGGAGGAAGGCGAGAAGTGCGGGTGGAATCGAGGAGAGGAAGGCGCTGTTGGTGCTTATGTTGCGTTCGGTGGTAAAAGCCGGTGGGGGTGGGTCAGAGGGTCGGAACCGCAAAAGTGGCGCGCACCCACCACTTCGCCTTCCTGTCTCTGAGCTGTAGGCTCGCGCGCCGTCATGGCCGACTCGTCCGCTCCGCCCTCGTGCGCGGTGCAAATTTCAGCCTGCCTGGTCGTCGCCGCCGACGGGTTCAGAAGTCTATCAGTGTCCAGTGGAGTGATCCGTTACTAGTACATTTAGTGCACTAATAAACGATAAACGATTCACATGAGACTCTATAGCACTAAGTATGAAATTACGCATTTCTCTAATTGGAACAACTTGGGTGCTCAGTCTCTAATTACGAGTAATCCGTTACTACTAGTACATTGCTATACTATCTCTTTCTTGCTGTTGCAGGGAATCTCGATTTTTCTTTCATCAGGTCGCTATTCCACTTTTGTCACGAGATGATAAAAAGGACGCCAAAATAATTTTGTGGTTCTGCTTCTTTCCCCACCTCCTTTTCTTGTACTATCACACTTTTAAAAAATTTATTCATGTCTATAAAAATTTCATAGAGTTCGTCAAATCGTATCGCATCTGACCATCTGAATCGATGCAATCTCACATTCTCTAAGTCTGTAGTTTTTGTTAAAATATTCCTATCCTATAGCCCTTTAAATTATATATAATTTCTAGGGCTTACGCGGATGAAGTTACTAAAATTGTTTGAATATGTTGTTGACTTGATCGATCAAGAAGCATCAACATCTAAAAGTCGTCAGCTTTCCACAGATGCATGAGGCTGAATCAGTTGAAAAGATGGGAGGTCTACTGGTAGGTGGTTTAGTGAAGCGTAAAAGAGATTGCCAACTGATTAATAAACAAGCATGTCTTTTTCAGAAATGAGACGTACGCCGTGCATTCGAGTATGCAATATAGCGACTGACTAATGATGCAGCATATAATTTGATGGCGGGTTATACTTATAGTAGGCTTATAATTTGAGAAAGTAAAAGCCAACTGCCCCTCTATTCTGCGGAAGATTATCATGAAGTAAAAAAAAAAGGTCAAATGGCTCAGATTGTGAAAAGGAGAGCGCATTGTAGTTGGGCCGCTGTTAATATTCCTCCGCATCTAGGTGTAGGGAGGTTGTGAAGCACATTGTCGATGAAGACTGTAGCCTTGTAGGTGACAGGCTTCAATATTATCACCTGTCTTTTTCAGAGAAGAGAAATTTTTATATTAAGATGAAACAAAATAGAGATTTGCTTGACTAAGATTTTATATAACTCTTAGTCATATTTTTTGAACATTCAATATTAACGAGTGAAACATTTTATTTATACTGTTGAAACAATTTAAAATTAAAGCTAGAATATTTACTGTTTTAGGTGGAATAATTATTAATTTTTTATTAAAAGTATTATTTTATTTTAGTTAAAGAACTAAATCTTTTGAATTTAATTATAAATTATTTCAGCTTTAAATATAATGTTTTACTTATTAATATTAATTGGTCCAAGAGATGTAAAATATCTTGGTCACTTGAAAAATTCACACTATAATAATGTTGCGGCTAGTATCGAGATACAACTCAACTTTAAATCATTCTCTGAAATGAAATAATTTTGCTTTTCCTTTTATCTGCAACTATTTTGGCCAAAAACATTCTCTGAAACACCTAAACCTTGGGTCCATTTGGCAGACACCATCATCTCTTCTTGGGACATAAGCTTAAATCAAACTCAATTATCTGCAAAACTGAGCAACCCAAGGGCTAAACCGCAAAACAACCCACGTCTCCATCTCTACCTTTCCTTCCTCCCCCCCTCTTTCCCGGTCAGCTCAGCTCCCTCCCGGCCCCCCGCCTCCGCGATCGCAATTCGCCTGCGATCCCCACTCCACTCACCCCCGATGGCGCGGCGATCCGCCCCTCTCCTGCGCCGTCTCGTCTCCTCCTCCGCCCCGTCGCCGCCGCTGCCGGGCCACGGCGGCGGCGCGCGCCGCACCGTGACCTACATGCCGCGACCTGGGGACGGCACCCCGCGGGCCATCACGCTCATCCCGGGCGACGGCATCGGGCCCCTCGTCACGGGCTCCGTGCAGCAGGTAATGGAGGCGATGCACGCCCCCGTCTACTTCGAGACCTATGACGTCCACGGCGACATGCCCGCTGTGCCGCCCGCCGTCATCGAGTCCATCCGCCGCAACAAAGTCTGCCTCAAGGGTGGGCTCGCCACCCCCGTCGGCGGCGGGGTCTCCTCCCTCAATATGCAGCTGCGCAAGGAGCTTGACCTTTACGCCTCGCTCGTCCACTGCTCCAACATGCCTGGCTTGCCCACTCGGCACCAGGACGTCGACATTGTCGTCATCAGGGAGAACACCGAGGGCGAGTACTCGGGGCTTGAGCACGAGGTGGTGCCCGGCGTCGTCGAGAGCCTTAAGGTACGGCCAATCGCTTTCGCGTTTTCTTCCGTGTTGGTTTGGGAATCACAACGGTGAATTGATTGATGTGATGTGTGCGCGTTTCCTGATGTTATCGTGAAATTCAAGGGGCCTATAGCTTAGTCTCCAGTCGGTAGATGCTGCAGATCGTTGTTATTTTCATGAGTGAGAAAAATATTGTCTGACCAATCATGTGTATTGTTCTAGTAGTCACTTGGGGTCAGTTTGGTTGCATGCCTGACTCAGGCACTGTGCTTAGGCGTCCCATTTCAGATGCCTACGGCCAGCACTGGTGCCTGAGTGGGATGTCATCCAAACACACCCTTCATATCTCATAAAGCTGAGTATAGCACAGAGAAATGCAAATTTTGCCTGCAAAATGTTATCATATTTAGACGAGATGATGGCTGTTAACTCATATTTCTCTTTCCATTAGTATTGTGTTTTTATTGTGCATCCTTAGATTGAGATCTACTAGATTGCTAAGGGGTGCTTTTATCAGTACATGTGCGTTTAAGGAAATTCACAGATAACTATTATTCTGGTAAGTTTATACAGTATAACTATGCATTTGCAGTTGATTCAGCTTTAAAGCTGCTAGTTTAATTCATGAAAGTGCTTCTGTAACATACAGTATGGAGTTTGTGGACTACTTTTATCACTACTTGGGATAGACCGTAATCTGGCATGTTTTGAAGTTAGTTACGTATTCATAATGCTCAGACCTACCCACCTAGGGATTAGGTTGATGAGGTGTATTTATTTACTGATTCCCTTGAACGTATTGTATTGCCAATACATGGTAACACAAATATCTTGTTAGCACATGGACTGAAATTGTGCTCAAGAATTTGACAAGTTTTGTATCATTGTATTTTCCATGAGATGATTATAGACTTTGCTCTGGGAGCTTTTATTTGATAAAATTAACGCATATGTCTTCCTTTTCAGTTCTTATCTGAACCATTTTTTTTCTCTCATTGCACTCACTAATTGAGCTTCCTAGGTGATCACAAAGTTTTGCTCTGAGAGGATTGCGAAATATGCTTTCGAGTATGCTTACCTCAACAATCGAAAGAAAGTCACGGCAGTGCATAAAGCAAACATCATGAAGCTTGCTGATGGTTTGTTCCTGGAGTCTTGCCGTGAGGTTGCTTCAAAATATCCTGGCATTCAATACAATGAAATCATTGTCGACAACTGTTGTATGCAACTTGTTGCAAAGCCTGAACAATTTGATGTTATGGTATGCATCTAAATTCTAAGCATTTCTCTAGATATTATTCAGTCTGGATCATCTGCATTTGTCAAGGCCTATGGGCTATCTTTTCCGTATTGCATTAATTTCTTTGCATTTGCTTGGTAGAATTCTAAATTTTATTTTTTATCGGTTAACAAAGTACTACCTCGATTTTTTTATTGTTGACGTTTTTTTAGTATAAATTTTTACTAGAAAGCATCCACAATTGAAAAACGGACGTAGTATGTGCTCCACTTTAAGAATGATCTGGTGGATAGTATAAAGGAGGCCTACTTTTTAGTATCTAGAACAATATTTTGGTAGCACAATAGTAAATTAGTAAGTAGTACATCAAATTTTGCCTTAAGGACCTTTGCTCCTCTTTTGTTTATTGATAAAATCAAGTTTTTTGTTTTTGTGTAAAAGCTATTTAGAAATTCTGAAATCCCCTCCACACTATCATTTTAAAAAAAGTACAATCCTCTAATTCCTCTTTTTGTGATATACAATGAATATATCAAATACACTTTTATAAGATTGAAACATTATTGAATGTTTCTGAGCTACATTATTCTTGACCAGTTTACAGTGTTAAAATAATGCAAGGGTGTAATCTTTTTTCTTATTTGTTGTTATTTATTTTCTGCTTTCCTTGATGCGCTTATGTTTCCTTTCAAGTCTTGTGATATACTTGGATTACCTGGAGGGTTCTTACTTGTTCTCTTTGGACTCTATTGGTAGGTTACACCTAATCTTTATGGCAATTTGGTGGCTAACACGGCTGCAGGTATTGTTGGTGGGACTGGTGTCATGCCTGGAGGTAGGGTTGTGTCTCATACTTCACTTTCTTTTTCTTCATTCAAATTATGGACACACTTTTGAAAACTTCTTAACATTATATGAATATTTGGTTAGTTGCTGAGTCAAAAATTTTCAGTTGATTTAAATTATTAGAGAATATTACTTCCAGCATTTCTAGTCTCCTTTTGGGTCTATATTTTTCGTTGGAGTTTCGGACAAACCTTTGTGGCATATATATGAATAGTTTTTCTGGACTATGTTTTGTTGAGCCATTTTTATGTTTTGTACTTGTAGGTAATGTGGGTCAGGATCATGCTGTCTTTGAGCAAGGTGCTTCTGCGGGAAATGTTGGAAACGAGAACATTTTGGAGCAGAAGAAAGCTAATCCTGTCGCTCTGCTTCTGTCATCTGCCATGATGTTGAGGCATTTGCAGTTCCCATCATTTGCTGATAGGCTGGAAATGGCAGTGAAGCGTGTTATAGCGGAGGGCAAGTTCAGAACAAAGGATCTTGGCGGCACAAGCACCACCCAGGAAGTTACTGATGCGGTGATTGCTAATATGGATTAGATTCCAAGGTGCTGCATGCCTGAAGAATTAATTCTTTTGGGGGACTAGTTGGCTAGTCTTGACTCCTGAGTGCTATTTGTTTCACATAGGTTTAGATTTGATTTGTTCCACGCTTTCATGGAGATGGTGTGAGGTATCCCTTCAGAATTTTGTCTAGAAATAATTGAGAAACCCACAAGGATTACCGCTCACTTGGTACTTTGTAGCAAGGTAAAGACCTTGAGCTGCAATTTGCATAGCCATCCTTTGGCAGTCTTGAAATAACATGAAATTGAGAATTTTCACACTTCTGAGTTCTTATCGATGGTTGTTGTCTTGTTAATCCATTGCTTTAATATTCTGCATAGCTATTCACGTTGTTATCCAATAAACACGATGTGTCCAGGTTTTTTTTTTCTGTTGCTGCCTGGATTTCACAAAATAATACTCCTAGCTTACAATTCAGAGTTCAAGTCCCTAAAAAAAAGTTCCTTGGAAGAAAACGTCCATTTTTGGAACGCGGCCATCGGAGCATTGCCTGCGATGCCGCGATGGGGAAAAAGGGCCATATGGCGGTGGAACTTCATGCTTGCTTGGGAGAGAGTGATATGGGACAATGGAGTGGGTGAAGGAGGCCAAGATGATGCTGGAGGTGCTCACCGTGACGACTGCTGGACCGGAGTGTGCTTTGGTGAGGAGATCGACGGCAGCCCGAGCGCCACTGCCCACTGGTGGGGTTTGAGAAAAGCGAGAAGTCCTGCTGGCGGAGAGCTGTGGCAGAGTGGCGTTGGGTATTGCTAGCCGTCAGATTGGTTCCATGTGATTGAACGCTTGAGCGCGCGACTGCTACGCGGTCGACTGCCGGGCCCGATTAGGCCTCCAGCGCATCGTTCCTCTTCCACCCGCCTTCGTGCCGGCGCCGGCGAGAGCGACGACAGCTTTCTTCCACCGAAGGGCGCCGGCCACCACGAAGGTACTCGTCCCTCCTAACTCCATGCATCCTCCTCCTCTTTCGTGCTTCCCACTGCTGGTATTGGGTTTCCTTCGCCTAGCAGTTAGCAGCGGCTTGGTCTCGTGCGGCTAGCGCACGGGGGCCAAAAACCTTATCCTCCTCCTGGTGAGGGCCGACCGCTCCTCCCAATCGTCTAGAGAATCCTCCTCCTTCCCCCCTTTAGTTGACATTTAGGCTGGATGCTGCGCAGATGGTTCAATCCCTGCGCTAGGGACGATTTTTTTTCCCCGTAGGCGGCGACGGGGACGGGGATGGGGGTGGGTTTTGTGACTTCTTCCTGGAACCGGAAGTAGCGACGCCACCAATGCCGAGCAGGCGACCTGAGGCTGGAGCTCTCGAAGGAGAGGCCGAGAGGGTAGGGTATCTCTCACCCTGGCGTTAGGTTGCGCGGCTGCCCTACCTAGCCTATTGGTCGGTCCTCCTCTGTCGCTGCCCCTGTCCGATCCATCTATCCATGATGGGTTCTTTAGGTTTAGGGTTTTGGTCTATCTGCTCAAACTCTTCCAAATGATGAGTCGGGTTGTTGCAATGCAACAATGGTCCGTCTTCTTTTTCGTTTGTCTACGTGTCAATGCATCGATTGTTTATGCTTGCAAATGTTCTAGGATTTTTGTGAGGCGTAATTCATCCTGAAATGAATGCGTGCTTACATGATAATTGCGACCACTTGAATGGAATGCCGCATCATATCTTTGGGTTAGACATGACAAGATGTTTACAACTTAATGTCCGGGTTCACTGCAGTACCTGCTGTTCTTGTCCTCCTTGTCGTCTTCCTACAATTTTTTACCTTCAGAATGGCAGCCATGATTTCTTATGCAGGTATTGGAAGAGGGCTCATTTGTGTCAACTCTCATGATGCATGACTTTACACAGCTGCACTGATGCCATAGATGCAATCTCCTCTGGTTGCCTAGGCTTATTTCTTGGAATTATTTGTCTTTCCTTGGATCGTACATCCTGAAACACATCTATGTATTTGCAAAACTTGTAGTGACTCTGGAATTTGAAAAGCACTTCCGTATTCATTGTTTGGTGCCATGTCAATTGACCTGGTGTGATATGTGCAATTATCAGTTGCACTTATCTTTTCAGCTCCCTTTCTAAATATTTTCTTTTTTAGGATAATGGCTCGTCGTGGGCACCTAGATGGACTGAGTGCCCACGCGCCAGGTCCGATGCTCCATGGTTCCTTTGGTGCAGCCAGCATCCCTAGCCGTCCTCTGGACTCTTCAGCTTTGCTGGAGATGCTGGAGAACAAGCTTGCTATGCAAACTGCAGAGGTAGAGAAGCTTATCCGGGAGAATCAGCGATTAGCATCAAGCCACGTGGTCTTGAGGCAGGACATTATTGAGACTGAGAACGAGATGCAAAGGATCCGCACCCACCTAGGTGAAGTTCAGACAGAGACTGATATGCAAATTAGAGAATTATTGGAGAGGATTAGATTAATGGAGGCAGACATACAAAGTGGTGATGCAGTGAAGAATGAGCTTCATCAAGTGCATATTGAGGCAAAGCGACTTGCTAATGAAAGGCTGGTGCTAACCCGTGATATAGAAAATGTGACTAACGAACTTAAGAAACTCTCTGCCTCTGCTGACAATAAAAGCCTTCCTGAATTGCTTGCCGAGCTAGATGGGCTAAGGAAAGAGCATCATAACCTGCGGTTTGTGACAATTTTCCTTCCTTCCATTTCTCATACCCATTGACCATTGGTGCTGAATAGGTCTTTGCTAATGTGATGTCATTTTCCCTTTCCTTTTCAAGATCCCAGTTTGAATATGAGAAAAATACAAATATCAAGCAAGTTGAGCAGATGCGAACAATGGAAATGAACTTGATAACCATGACTAAAGAGGCTGAGAAGTTACGTGCTGATGTGTCAAATGCCGAAAAGCGGGCACAGGGTAAATACCCTCATTCACTTAATAATTTACCTGCAATTTCACCCTGTCCCCTATTTGTTCCTTGTAGCGGTGCGATCATTCTATTTTGACAGTCAAAAACAGGGTTTAGGGTAGTCCATTGTGACACATTCTTGGAAACTGAGTTTTAAGTACGCTTGTTAGAGCAATGGCCTTGGCAGCTGTATGAATCGTTTCTCGTTAGTTTTATTGTTACTATGTTGCCAACACATACTATTTTCATTTCTATGATGTTGCTAATGAATATTATGTTATTGATTGTTATGATGTTGGAGAGATTTTGTATCAATCCTAGAACTAAATAGGCTAGAGCATCGGAACTGACAATTGTGGTGCTGTCCGTGATGCTTCAGATTGTGTAGTGGGCACGCTGACTATGCGTCATCAAATGCGGTTATTCAGATCTGTAGTTAATTTGGTGTTGGTTGATTTCTGTGAGTCAGCTTAACTGCAAAGCTTTTTGTAGCTGACTCCTGTTTTATGTGCTTAAGATAGCTGCATGTTTCTGACTTGACTGATGGAATGCTAGTTACACTTTGCCAAAATAATTGGCACAAAATAAGCTTATCTCACAAGACTTTTGGGGGTTCCATATGAGCTGTTAGTCTATAGGAGCTTTTCAGATATCTTATAGTCTTATCATTGCTCCGTGGCTCTAGGCTTCTGATGCTATAGAAATCTGGCATAATACTATTTGTGCATGTATGTATAATTGCCTTCAGATATGCTCATACACATTTTGTTCGTTGAGTGTTTAATGAAACTCTAATATTTATATTCATTCTTATTGTTTTTCAATGCGCAGCAGCTACAGCACAGGTGGCGGGTGCACAGGCCGGGACAGCACAAGCTACAGCAGTGCCAGCAGCCACAAACCCATATGCAAATGCATATGCCTATCACCCCTCAGTATATCAGCAGGGAACCCAGGCTGGGGCGTACCAGCAGGTGACCCAACCTGGTGCATATCAGCAGGCAACCCAACCTGGGGCATATCAGCAGGGGACACAACCTGGGGCATATCAGCAAGGGACACAGCCTGGAGCATACGCCTATACAACACCTTATGATGCTGCTACTGCTTACCAAATGCATGCCGCTCAAGCTAACGCATATGCAGGCTATTCCGTGTATCCAGTTGCAGGCTATGCACATAGTGCAGCACCTAATTATCCTGCTGCCTATACTGCGCCCCCTCAACAAACCAGCGGTGCCGCAACCGATGCTGCAAATCTGTATGGCACAGCCGGTAGTGCCGGATATCCTGCTGGGCCAGCTCAGGTGAGCAGCGGTGCTGCTGCAAATGCAGGGCAAGCACCGCCGCCGCCACCTCCTGCAACACCTTATCCTACTACTTATGACCCATCAAGAGGAGCCCAGCGGTGAAATCAAGATGCAGACCAAATGTCTGTTTATAAGGAGTAGATCGACTGACTCTTGTTTCCGTTATGTAGATTCACATTGTATCTCTCCACAATTGAAGAGTTGATGTAAACTGAATTGTTGAATGTGTTTAGATACTTAAATTGATTGGTCTCTGTTGGTTCAGCAGCGTAACAGCTCAAAAATTCAAAATGGATAGGGCTATGTTGCATTGATGATATATGGTTTTATCTTTATATTTTTTTAAGTGATCTGTTGTTTGTGCTTCCTGCATATGCTGATACTGGGATATGAACATTTAAGGTAGACGCAAAGTGCAATATCTTATTAACAACTTTGATTTTCCTTGTAATTATCAAGGGAGGGCTAAAATATTTCTATAAGCTGTAAAAGTAGCACACATTTTAGATGCTTCAGAACATGAAAAAGCCTGAAGCTGACTTGTTAGAGGAATCCGTACATGTTTGCTGACTTTCGTTTGCATGACTTAAACGATGCAAACTGGTGGATAACAGATGTACTCCTTTGTCCCCTTTTATTTCAAGTTCTAGCTTTGAGCAAAGTTTAAGAAAAGGAGAATAAGGTAGAAACACAAAAAGCAAAAAGATAGAAATGTATTAGGAAGAGAGAAATGTATTGGGAAGCAAGAATCACAAATAAAAGGGGAAAACTAGATGATCTTAAAATCACAATTAAAAGAGACCAAGAGAGTAGTTCTGAATTCCAGTCACCAGAATATGGTACTAGTTGCCTAGTTGGCATGGACCACAGGGAAACGCTTCTCGCGATTCAGATTCTCTTACCATGAAACAATTTTACTGACGATCGAAAGTAGTGAAACATTTAAGAAGGACCGGTTACATCTATTCTGAATCCTACTCTAACCTTGTGTTAACCATTGTACATCTATTCCAACTATGCATCACATCAGGGATTCAGATCTTCAGGCACAAGGCGTTTTCAATACTATTTTGCTCCGACATTTCACGGGCTTAGGTGGCTTAGCCACGTGACTCTGAGATTTCTCTTCGTGCTGTCTGTATCAACGTATGCATGAACATAGAAGCATCACAGAATGATGGATTGGCAGCCGAAGCATGTGCTAGGAAAGGAAGTTTCCTCAACGATCGACCGCTGAGACCCTGAAAGAAACAAACCGTCCATCATCAACCAGATGAAGGTGTATTGGTCACAACAATTAGTATTTTGCAGTTTTATTATTTACCTCGCATAGTTCTGCTGCTTCATGTAGTAAACTTGACAGATGAACCGCACCATTTGTTTCTGCAGGCTCAGGACAGTGCTTCTTCTCCTTTAGGGTCGAGTAGTTAAGAATGCAAGGCATGCTACTACCCTACATTTGGACGGAAATGAAAATTAGAAAGTTGGACAGCGGCACATTTCATTTCTGGGACCAGGAGTGGCCATGCCTCATGGTGAACTAATTTGGTATCAAAGAACATACCTGACGATATGTAAGAATACCAACTCTTAGAAGTTCCTGTACGCACGACCTCAATATTTCATATCGTGCTTGAAGTGTAGGGGGTCCCACATATGCTTTGATGTCTGCCCTGTCAACAAACGCAATATCTGCCAGAAAACAACTATCATTTTTTAGCTATAGAAGTGCTAATACCTCACTGGATTAGATTGATCGGTGAACTCAGGTGTTGTTGGTCCAGCAGATATAATGCCTATTAAGCACAATTTGTTTGTCTTTCTGCACCACAGTGAAGAGTCAAATGGCAGAAAATTTAATACCGATAGCTGTTGTAATGTTTGATGTTGTCAAGATGATAACGTTTGGCCAGGACTTAAGTTTGTCCATTTGTGTTAGCAGCGCATTTACAACCTAAAGTTACACAGAAAAAATACAGTGTAAACATTATATGGAAATCATATGTAGCAAAACAAAAACTGATGGAAACTTTACCCTAATGGAGTCTGAAGGTTCAGAGCCAGAAATGGCAGCCTGTCTGGCAGCAGCAAGGCTTTCAACTTCATCTACAACATTATCATATATAAGATTGAGGTTCTAAATACACGGCATGAACAAATCAAAACCCTCTATTTTTAAAAGCTCAGGTAACATATATAGCTGTGCTTCATTATATCAGGAGATTGGATAATCTATTTGGATATATAAGACAGGTTGTGAACTCTATTTGGATAATCGCTCTCCATTCACGAAAAACAAATGGTACAAAATATAAAACAATACAATTAGCTGATAATTATTAAGGTTACATCACCCACATGACTATCCATTTGTCTCTTACCTAAATATAGGAAATTTAGGGCAACAATCTAGTTTGGTTTGGATATTTTTCTACGGTATGATTACATTCGAGCCTTGGTGCCGTCTCTAGAGCCTTTGTTTTTTTTTTTAGGATGGATGCACTACAAGATGAGGAATACATTAAGTCATTTAAAACCAAACAATGAAGACATGTCATTTATCTAGTCACTCCAGTTTTGGATTAGGTTTTACAAAGAGTACTGAATTTCAATTTTCGCTACTCAAGAACTTACCTATTAACACAAATACTAAGTTGCTTTCTTCCTCCACCATCTCATGGATCTTCTGGAAAAGTTTAGCCACCTAAAGAAAGATGTCAGGAGGTAAATTATATAAGTAAAAATAGTCTGATTCAATACAGAAAAATGAAGAACATGCAATAAAAATATTTCTAGCTCATGCATAAAGGTGCAACAACATATGCGCCTAAAATGTGAATGTGAGTTCAGCACGACAGCATGAGAACATGACACAATAACAACTCAGCACAAAAAGGCATACCAGTTTTCCACTTTCTGAGAACCACTTGCTGAACAACGAATGAGCATTGACTTCAATCAGTTGACACATGGAATACCTAAAGTTAATGATAGTAATCAGTAACACATTTTTAACACTGAGGAAAACAGATTAGCATCTCAATCAGCACAGACCTGGACTTGAAGCGTATAGAAAGTTTCTGAGCTAGTGCTTTACACAAGGAGGTCTTTCCGGTACCAGGTGGACCATGCAAAAGTATAATCCTACATTTGTGGTGTAAACATATGAGTAACTGAAAGAATGAAAATTAATTGCATTTCTCAGAATATACATGCTTTTATTCTCTTTATTTTCACAATATGACTCCAGATGTCAATAAGTATATCTTAGAGGCTTACCTGTTCCATGAGACAAGACATGGATCCACACCTCTTTCAGTAAAAAGCAAAGCACTGGCAGCATATCTCAACAACCTCTGCTTGAGACCAACTTCATACAGTAAGCTGTACATACTATTTAGATCATCCACAGAACAACCCCCAAAAAAGGTCAAACTGGTTATTTAAAACAGTAAAAGCAGGATCCAAACGAACCTTTCCCACAAGCCATCAAATTCTTTGGCCGGTAGAGCCCAGTCATTGAAGCTAGAGAGTGCATCATCCTCACTTGGTTCCTCACCCGGACCATCTTCACTCAGCTACAGCAGAACCAAATGAGCTCGAGGTAAATAAATCTGGACCAAAGTGATATAGCATGAATTTTTTTTTTTGCGAGGATATAGCATGAATTATATGTATAACTATGGAACCATTTATATTTGAGTTTTGAAAGAGAACGTTCATAGGGACTAATATTGGCTGTGGAATGTAATTTTAAATGCCTCCAGGAATAAAACAAAACAATAACTTTACCCAGAACAACAATTAGTATTCAGCAGCATTAAGAAAAATATGTTATGATGTTCAAACTAAACAATTTTACCATAACACTGACTGAAGGAACAAAGCCAATACGGAAAGACAGGCATGAAAATAAACATTGGCTTTGGATGAACCGTATGTGATTAAGCAGTAACTATGGATAAGAATATACCTGGAACACATGCACAACAGGCTTAAATTGCCAAAACAACAGAACTTTGTGATTCTCAACCCATTCATCTGTGTTAATAGTAAGTACTCAGAATAAGGGCAGCATGAGTAATAGAGGCCAACAAAGTCGCAGATTAGGTAAATAATTATACCTGTGTCACAGATATGGATCCTCTTAACATTTTCAAAAAGAAAAGGGTCATCGGTAGGAATTGGCACGGGCCCATCAACATAGCTTAAGCTTCGAGCTTCTAGCATCCTAATTGAATGAGCCAAAACAAAGGTTTCAGTATGAACAGCAACAACTGTCAATGGCTAGTGAAGGAGGCAGCAGTTATGATGCAAATGTTTGATAAAGTGCACACAAGGTAGTACTAACTTCTGGAACTGTGTTGAGGAAGTTGTGTCTGTCAATTACTCAATTCCGTGATTTCAGTTCCAACCTCAAATTATAATAAAAAGGTGCCAAACCTTTTAATTTTTTCTTCTGAACAAAAACACTATTGAGAATTGGATTTGAGGAAGCCTTTACTGCATCCTAGCCTTCTAAGGAAGCGAATTCGACAAGTCCTCAAAATTGAACTCTATAGTCTATATGTGAGTACCTGGCTGGATTCAAACATGCCACCATCCAGAAATGTACTCATTGTTAATTGATGCAGAACTTAGAAATTATCTACCAAATTAGCAGCCATCCTTCTAAATCACTGCAGAATAGCATCTTCAACAACTCCTTCAGTCAAGCCTTCGCCATTTCAATAACCCTACTATCTCTAAACCAACCCACCAAAACTGAGCATAAAGCCCCAACTCGTAAAACAACGAGAGCAGTAAGTTCAGAAAAAAAAATTTCTAATCAGAGCAAGCAGTGACCTCTCGACCGCCGCTTGGACCTCCTCGTAGGGAGCCACACTCGTGGCATGCAAGAGCACCTCAACTGCAACAAGGAAGGAAATGGAGAACACCAACAAATCAGAATCTCCACGACAACCAAATTCCGTATCCTGGGGATCAAATCCAGAATCGGGACAACCGGCGCATACCCGAAACGTGGAATCTATCGTCCGCCTGTGACGGAGCGACCGCGGCATTCGTCAGCTGCGACTCAGGCGGCGGCTGTGGCGCGCACGAGCCCGCCGCGGCAGGCACCGGCGGTAGGGCGGCGGCGGGGGCCGGGGTGGCTTGTGCAGCGTCCGGGAGAGGCGGGGGCACAGAGAAAGAGACATCCATTGGGGCGGTCATGGCGTCGAGGTGCGGGAGGGGCGAATATTTTGCTAGGGTTTATGAGATTTGGGGATTGAAGAGAGTGCAGGCGGTGGAAGGGAAATGGGGAAGAGCCGAAGAGGGAGCCAGGGAGGAGTTGATTTTGGGTTTCCCGCGCTCGGAGCGTCTATTAACGATGGGCGGTGGGCTAACTGGGCCTGGCCCCGTCAGACGGCCCCGTCTAGATGGGAGGTGGAATGTCCCCTCCATCTCATTCTCACTTCTTTTATTTTAAGGCCCTGTTCGGTTCCCTAGAATTGAAATAGATTTATAAAATTGAATTTTAAGAAATTAATTGGATTTGAATTGAATCGAAATAAATCTAATTCATTTCTAATATTTCTGTTTGGTGATTCAAATAATTTAATTCTAAAAAATCAAATCTAAATGATGTTTGGCTAACTTAATCAGGAATCATCACTCACTGACTCGGTCACTCTTCACTCACCTTGCCACTCCCATGGACTCCCCCTCTATAATCACTCTACTCTCTATACTCCCTCACCCTCTCTACTCCCACAAATCTTTCTCAACGCATGAACAAATCTAATAAGAGAAGTATTAATAACCATTTCACCACAGAAAGTAGATAGCAATAGTACAGTAGTAACAATCATTTCACAACACATAAATTAAAGTAGTAATCAATCATTTCACACACATTAATAGCACAATTAGAAATTTGCAAGCTGCAAGTTGTTGAGTTTGCCACGTGCAACAAGTTTCCAAACCAAGCAATTGAGTTATATCATAGTGCAAGAGTTTTGTATGCCCATTATTACAATATAGTGCAAGACATAACAGGAGCAAAAACAGACATAGTGCAAGACAGTGAAAAAATCAATCACTTGAGCTGCCTGAGCAGCCACTCCTCTTCTTCAACTTCTGCCTGAGCGGCCACCTCCTCCATTACTTGAGCTGCCTGAGCAGCCACCTCCTCCTCTTTTCAACCGGTAAGGCCATCATGGCAACAAACTTTCGAGAATCGGCAAGAAGAATATCATAGAGGTCAAGCTCTTCTTCTTCACGTAGATCTTCTATCTTCTATAGTGCATCAAGAATTTCTGTTGGAGATGGAATCTTTGGAGCAGGATCATCTTTCAGTGTCTTAATAAGCATATCCAATTTCTGAGAGCACATTGAGCTATATGAGTCTTCTAATCTCTGTATCTTGAAAACTACCTGAAGTAGTGTTTGATTCTGCTAGCTCTTTGCTGCAACCAGCTTCTATATTCATCTCTCTTGAGCTCTCTGAAGCAGTTCTAGCACCCTCTCCATTAGCATGGTCCTTGCAGTACACCAGGTTGATGGCCTCCCAATGTTTGATAACCTTGTTTCTGTAAGGTTTAGCCTCCTTGTTTTTCTACAAAACAACTGCAGCAAGATCAATTTTAGTTTCTGTAAGCAATATTGAAGAAAGAAAAAATATTGAAGGTATACAAACTACTGAAGCAAGAAAATAACTGAACAAGTACACATTGATAGATATATAGTACAAAGATGAACCAGAACAAGAAGAAACAATCAACAAATCAAATATATCGTTTTTAGCCCACAAATCTATAATTCATTGATACAAATGATACATATGTTTGCAATACTACAAATTTTCTGCAGAATTAACTAAAATTCAGAGTAGTATTCAAGAATCAAGAAGGAACTAAAACATCCATGTTGCATAGGTTTACAGAATTAATATGTTGAAGTATAGAGTTAACTTACATCATTGTAAGACTCCCAGGCAGCTTCGCTGCCAATTGACAACCCGTTCCTGTCCCAGTCCCAACCAGATCCACTTGTAGATAGCAGGCCATTGACAATATTGTAGTGCTTATCAAAAGTCTTGTTACGGGAGTCAATGTTGCCCTTTGTTATGTTGACACCACATTTCTCTCGAACATTGTTAATAGCAGCAGTGTACACATGAGATTTCATCTATTTTGACACTTGTCTCCTTTATTTTAATACTCCACAAACATGTCCAACAAAGCTTTGTCCATGTCATCATCCCATGGGACATATCCTCTTGACATTTTCTTGGCCTTCTCCCCATCCTTGAGCAAAAAGAAGTACAAGGGTTAATGTAAGCATTAGGCAATATTAATTTATGAACAAATCAGAGAAGCAACAAAACTTATATATATATAACACCCTGGGTACTGAATAAGCTATTCAATATCCAGATCCAAACTGTAAATAATTAGTACGATCATAAAATGTTAATATTTTCATCACGATAATGTCTCTATTTTTTACCCTCCTTCAATTTGGTATTATATTCATTTGCTAGTTGAGACACTTTATGAGTGTGCAAAAAATATAGTTTCAAATTACAAAAATTGTATTAAATTATTTAATTATCTTATAAACTGCAAATATTATTTACTACGACCGTAAAGTGTTTACATTTTTATTATGCTATGTTGTCCCTGTTTCTTTACCCTACTTCGGTTTGGTATTATATGCATTTGTTAGTTGAGATATTTAATGAATAAGTAAAAAAAAATATAGTTTTAAATCATAAAAAGTATAGTTGATTATTTCGTTAGCTTAAAAAACTATAAATACTATTAACATAACCATAAATTATTTTCTATCAAAATAAAAATATTTTAACAAAATATAAATTTTTTATTGCTAAACGGTTTTTTTTATAGAAAATAATTTGTTTTGCCCATGACACCAAAACAGTTTTTTCATCATAAAAACATACTTTTAGAACCATAAAATTATACAAACTTTTACCATGCTCATCAATTTGCTTGTTATTATAAATACATTTTATTCTTTAGTATAAAACAGTGTGAAAAACTAATATTATTATACGTTCACATGCAAACATATTTAAAGAACCAATTAATTTGTGATAGAAACTAATTATAGTTCCACAAGTGTAATGATAACTATCAAATAAGTATGCGAAAATAAGTAACCCATGTGTGGTGCATATAAAATTCGATTAAAACCAGTTTTTGCGGGTGCATGAACGTTTTATACAATGAAAATAAATTTAAAATTAAACCACATATCTTTGAGACTTTGAGTGCAAAAACACACCTATTGTAGTATGCTTTTACACTTTTGACTTTGATAGAAACGAATCAAACAAAGATTTTTTACATGTTGAACTGCAGCCAAGTGTGTCCAATTATAAAAAGCAGTTTTGAATTTAATTTTTTAGACGCGTATTGAATCCTTTGGAATTACGGTCAAGTTTTTATGAGTGTAGCTAACAGGTTTTATAAGTGTAAACTATAAAAACTATTACGAATAATGACAGTTCTTTACAAACTACTTTACCACAAGCCTAATGTTTATAATTTGTAAGTCCTTTTATGTTTATAGAAAAAAAATTACTTTACCATAGCATCAAATCCTTACGAACGAAAAGTTGATATGCTAGGTGACGTAAACTTACTACAACTTTATATGGGAGGGTTTAGAGATCTCTTTAAATTAAAACTTTTACTGTTCATATATGTTTGTACACTTAAAATACAACTTCTTTATATTGAATATTTTTACGCAATAGAAGTACAACCACGCTTTTTTGAGACTGAATACAAAAGCATACCTATTGCAACTTTCTCAATTCAAGTATAGGTTTTACGAGTGTAAGGAACATGTTTTTACACTTTTGAGTTGGTAAAAGCAAATCAAACAAAAAATTTTATATGTCGAACTGTAGCCAAATGTGTATGATTATAAAAACAGTTCTGAATTGACTTTTTTCGATGCTTATTGAATTCTTTGACATAATGGTCAAGTTTTCACGATCATAGCTAACAGGTTTTACGAGTTCGAAATGTAAAAAATGAGCAAAAATACCTGGTAAGCAAACTAGTAAGAAAAAAAAAGTAAAGACTCACCCATCCCACCTCCTACGTGCGCTTCAAATGTGCTTTCGGATGGAATAAATTAGGCGTCTGGTCAATCAAGGCTTTCTTGGTGGCACCATCTATTTTTACGATGAAAATATAAATATGTTACGATCATGGTAATTATTTACAGTTTACACCTGGGTAGTAAAAGTTTTAATTTAAAGAGATCTCTAAACCATCCCATATAAAGTTATAATAAGTCTACGTCACCTGGCATATCAACTTTTCGTTCGAAAGGATTTGATCTACGGTAAATTAATTTTTTTTCTATAACCATAAAAGGACTTACAAATTATAAATATTAGGCTTACGGTAAAGTATAAAGAACTGTCATTATTCGTAATAGTTTTTATAGTTTAAACTTATAAAACCTGTTAGCTACACTCATAAAAACTTGATCGTAATTCCAAATGATTCAATACGAGTCTAAAAAATTGAATTCAAAACTGCTTTTTATAATTGGACACACATGGCTGCAGTTCAACATGTAAAAATCTTTGTTTGATTCGTTTCTATCAAAGTTGAAAGTGTAAAAGCGTACTGCAATAGGTGTGTTTTTGCACTCAAAGTCTCAAAGATGTGTGATTTAATTTTAAATTTATTTTCATTATGTAAAACGTTCATGCACCCGCACAAACTGGTTTTAATCGAATTTTATATGCACCACATGTGGGTTACTTATTTTCGCATACTTATTTGATAGTTATCATTACACTTGTGGAATTATAATTAGTTTCTATCATAAATAATTAGTTTTTTTAAATATGTTTGCATGTGCATGTATAATAATATTAGTTTTTCACACCGTTTTATACTAAAGAACAAAAAGTATTTATAATAACAAGCAAATTGATGAGCATGGTAAAAGTTTGTATAATTTTATAGTTCCAAAAGTATGTTTTTATGGTGAAAAAACTGTTTTGGTGTCATGGGCAAAACAAATTATTTTCTATAAAAACCGTTTAGCAATAAAAAATTTATATTTCATTAAAATATTTTTATGTTGATAGAAAATAATTTATGGTTATGTTAATAGTATTTATAGTTTTATAAGCTAACAAAATAATCAACTATACTTTTTATGATTTAAAACTATATTTTTTTACTTATTTATTAATGTCTCAACTAGCAAATGCATATATTACCAAACCGAAGTAGTGTAAAGAAACAGGGACAACATAGCAATAAAAATGTAAACACTTTACGATCGTAGTAAATAATATTTGTAGTTTTATAAGACAACTAAATAATTTAATACAATTTTTATGATTTGAAACTATATTTTTTACATACTCATAAAGTGTCTCAACTAGCAAATGAATATAATACCAAATTGAAGGAGGGTAAAAAATAGAGACATTATTGTGATGAAAATATTGACATTTTACGATCGTACTAATTATTTACAGTTTGGATTTGATACTGAATAGCTTATTCAGTACCCAGGGTGTTATAGAGAGCTTATATATATATATATATATATATATATATATATATATATATATATATATATTTATGAACCAATGAGTGGAGTGTTTTTAGAGACAATAAGGCGAATGAAATGTTTGCTGATTATCAAGCAAGACATGGTTAACTAGTTTAATCCAAATTCAAATGTATGACCTATCTAAAAACACTCCACTCATTGGTTGATTGGACCAGTGTAATCATGCTCAATTCTCCATGAGCTTCAGCAGGAGCCTCAGCAATTTCAGAATCAACTTCATTAATCATCACTTGATCCATATCACGCTGCCTATCTAGTACGAAGTTATGCAATATGCAGCAAGCATTAATGATCCTAATCTGCAAGTGGTTAGGTACAAGTTAGTCAACAAGTTAGTCAGATTAATCAATGAGTTGCTAATCAATGATATACCTAATTTTTTAAGTCAAAAAATGAGTTGTTTCTCAATATAACCCACCTCATCTTCAATAGTCCAAACATTCTTTGTACCAAATTTCTAGCCTTTGCATGGCGTAAGTTGAAAAGCTCTCTTGTGTTATATGGATTATATCCTTGAGAAGCCCACTCTTTCAAGCGATAGCGTGTAGCTCGATATGCGGCAAGAAATCCAGGACCATTTGTGTATCCAGCATCCACAAGATAGTATTTTCCATGCGGAATGGTAAACGCATCCTCTCGTGACATGGTGTCCCGCAACACCCGAGAGTCTGAAGCCGATCCTTCCCAGCCTGCTAGAACATAAAGAATCTTCATGCACCGGTCACAAACCTCTAAAACATTGGTTGTAATCTTCTGCTTGCTATTCCTATACCTACCTTTGTCGGATAGTGGCACAAGTACCTCAATGTGTGTGCCATCTAGTGCACCAAGGTAATCATCAAACCATTTCCATTTGGGATCTTCGAATAGAGGATGGGATGAGGTCGTAGGTCGTTTTTCTTGTGTTTTTTTATGTAGTCTCATGTGTGTTTTGTTCGTTGAACCACACGTTCTTGGTCCGGAATGGTGTGGTTGTGTTTGTAAGTTGGACCTTTTTCTCTTCTCTTAATATAATGATATGCAGCTCTCCTGCATATTCGATAAAAAAAAAATTTGGGATCTTCAGGTTCAACCACTGCTGGATTAGGAATCTTAATAAATTCTTTGGCTTAGTGACAGAACTGCTTAAAACACTTCATTGAAGTGTCGACTTATTGGCTCAAGGGACCACCCATAAGTGCTCTGGGCTAGCCTCATTTTCACACCATGGCCTACTATAAGCAAAAAGATTGCCACCTTTTCTTCAATAGACATGTTCAGTGTATCTTGCAGCCCACATCTCTCCCTTAAGATGGCACATAGATCACCAAAAGACCCCTTAGTATGTCGTAAACTGTCATAACAATTTCTAAGATCCTTGGTACAGATTCCTTAGTATCTCCTTTTTCTCCTCTACCTTTCTCTCTACAACTTCATTATCATCCACTATATGCCTAGGTCTCCTTCGCTTTGCAACCATGGCCATAATTGCAACTACTAATGCAACAGCAACCCTCTTTTTCTTTCTTCTCTTCCTCCTCCTTTCATCCTCACTTATATGAGTTAGGCATGCTAGCTGATGCACATCAGCATATTATATTTAATAGGTTGATCACTAAAACAATTAAACAGGAGTGCATAAAAAAACATACTACTTTTCATCACATTATTTATACAAGCATGAGTGCATGAATTACAGACCAAAAACAGCATGACTGCATAAGGCAAACATTTCATTAAGCCCTGCAGAACTACACATAACCAGTGCGACAATTAGATGGCAGTACATGAATTAGATGTACTTAAGATTTAGTGCACGGTGAGTTCAGTTAGTACTTAAGATTCAGGTTGTGTGATATCTAGTAACTCATCACACACTTGAGACCAACGCAAAAGAGCAAAAAGGCGGAGGATGAGAACGAATGATACCTGTGTTGCCATTTGATGAAACCCTTCGCTCAGTTGTGAAGAAGCATGAAGAAGTTTTACTGGTTGAAGTGGCACTCGAGGTCATCACGTTGTTCAACAAGCAATGGAGTCTAGAGCTTCTCAAGTGGCTACACGCGATGGAGTTTGAAGCTGCCAATTACCATGTGAAAAGAATAAGAATATATTTATGTGATTAACAAGATACAATGCATGGTGGTAAAAAAAATAGACACCGCATCATTTGCATCCCTTTGTTTAATTCTAGACACTGAAGGTTATATATGCGTCTTATTTATGTGATTAACAAGATAGTGCATGATGAGTTCAACTAGTGCATCAGACAATAATGAAACAACAAAAGCCTAATGTCACCTCGGACTTGCAAATAAAAAAAATTAATGTCACTCTGGATGGGATCAATGCTCAAAGTAATGACAATAATATAAAGGAGCGAGCGAGGGGTGTGAGCATACCGTTAGTTGTTCTCGGAGTCAAGGACAGCAGCTTGGACTTTGTGTGAGAAGGTTGAGGACACAAGCGTGGATGGACGCTGATGGTGATGAACGCACGTTGGGGCAGGTCGAGGTTGAGATCTGAGCAGATCGCAACAGCAGACTGGGATGGGGAGACGGAGCAGAGTTGCTGGGCGACGATAAAGGTCGACGACGTGAACCTCCGATGGTGGGAGGGAAGCGGCGATGGAACCGGCAATTGCAATGACGGGCGGGAGGCGGAGTGGATCGGGGAAGCTTCTAGAGGTGGTCGATGATTTTTTTGGCCCATGGCCCTGCACTCGAGATAGCAGAAGCAGGGCGACGGCAAGAGGAATCACCAAATCGAAGCGTGGGGCGGCGTGCGGTGAAGCGGCGCGGGCGCGGGCGGGAGTCGCAGGAGAGGCGGTGCGGGGCGGCATGCGGTGGAGCGGCACAGACGCGAGGTGGAGTCACAAGGAGCGGCGGCGCGGGGCGGCGTGCGGTGAAGCGGCGCGGGCGCAAGGTGGAGTCACAAGGAGCGGTGGCGCGGGACGGCGTGCGGTGGAGTGGCACGGGCGCGAGCGTGAGCGAGAGAGTGGCGGCGGGGTGGAGATAATTCTGAGGGTTTCGGGACGGATGGGTCCTAAACGACGGTGACTTACCTTTTCCGCGGGCTGAAATGGACCGGATTTGTCGTTTTGATTCCAAAACGCTGCCAAACAGGCTGGGCTTCAGAATTGAATTCAATTTGGCCCGATTCGGAGGAACCAAACAAGCCCTAAGGAAAAATCATTCTCTCTGATTTTTTCTGTGCATGGCACATCGTGCACCTCTTTTCAATTTTCGTGTCAACATATAATCTAAAACATGAAATAATTGGGACTGTAGCAGTACTCCCCGGACGCCGTAACCGGGCAGTTCAATCAGCGGTGACAGCAAAACTTTGTGACGCCGCGTGCGCGAGAGTGCGGCAGTGGACGATGACGAATTGACGACGACGAGCATAGCCGAGCGGGGTCGGTGATGGCGACGCGCCGAGCCCGTCCACCTCTCGGCAGCTCCCACATCATCGCGCGCTGGCGAGCTAGAGGGGTTTGGCCGGCAGCCGGGAGCCCGGGATCGCTATCCTATCTTTCTCGGCGCTTCCTCCACCCCAGCTACGAACTGCGCTGCGTCTCCCCGGCCCAGACGGCGACTTCTCCGAGTCGCCCGCCCCTCTTCCTCAACCACCTGTCCTTTTGTCACGAGCGAGCCCGAGGCGCCCAACTTGCTTTGCAGTTGCAGTACCACAAAGCTCCTCGAATCGAAAGGGATATACCGATCGGATCAGTGAGCTTAAAAAGCTGCAAATCCATCCGTACGAGCAACTGCACCCCAGTTAAAATACTACTAGGAGTAGGAGGTGCCGATACTAAAGAAAATTCTAAATACGCTCAAGTCCAACCCACTCGTTTTCAAACCTATTTGACTCGATCTGCCCAGCCAAAATTTCCCAAATCAAACGGAGCTACACAACAACTTGTACAGGGCAGAGAGCATGGCTTTTGGATCCTGCTATGAGCCGTACACAAAAAGAAAAAACAACCACCGAGATCAAAGCGATCGCTGTACAATTGGCGGCAGCAAAATGGGGCCTGCGCCGCGCCGTCCCGGCTTAGCTCCGTCGCGCTAAAAGCAACCTGGATTCTTTTTTTTTTACTCAATAATAATAACAGGCCAGCCTATGGGCCCAGTTGAAGCAGAAGTGTTCGAGCAATTGTTAATCCTCAAGGGTACTTCTGATTACATGTTTGGGGTGGGGGCAATAATGCGGAATAAACAACAATTTTATAGAGAATGCTTTGCGCCATCAATCCTCTGTCAATGGCGGTTGACGGACGGCGAAGACCGCATTGTTAATAGCTTGCTCTGTTTTTTTTTATTAAAGTTGAGGGAATGGGAGGACGACGATCCAAATCATATAAATATAGAGTTCCGGTTTGTATTAATGCGTGCGCTAATCTTACGGTGACTTGGCATGGCCTCTTAAGCATTGCTTCTTTCCTTGATGCGGATAGGTGCCAGCAGGCAGCAGGTAAGAAGCCAGGACAGTACAGCAACGTCATCCGTCCCACAGCATATTACGGCCAAGACAGAATGTTCTGTAGTATGCCGCGGCATAATCTAAGCACAAAGCCTCTAATTTTTTTCATTTTCGTTATAATACCTCTCTTTATTCAACAAGTCTCTCTCTTTCATTCAGGCGCTCCTCCGATGCCGTGGTTGGAGGCCTGATATAGCTTGATGCATGATCCACCTAACAATGCCAGATTAATTAGCGAGCGGGAGAGGCGCATTAACTCAAACAAAATGGTACTGGTACATGATAGAGTGATGGGCAGTGGCACCCCCACCCCCAAACCAAGAACGAAGATAATGACTCGAATTGTTTTGAGCTTGTAGCGATTATATCCTCGGGAATGGACGGCCTCCACGTGGTGGTGGGAGGGGAGAGTTCATGGGGAACATGTCATGTGGATTGAGTGGCGTGTTCCTCGTAGTAGCAATTAGCATCATCATCATCAGCTCCATCGTTCTTCTCGGTTGATGATGGTGACTCTGGAATTGGGCGTGCTGTTCCTTCGGTGGGTAACTTGCGTAAGCACACTGTCGATGGAACCGGCCAATTGCGTGAACGAAGTAATAAGCTCGAGTGGTGGTTCATTGTCCTGATTCAAAATCATTACTGTTATTAGTAACTGCAATAATACTGCTGATTCAAGAAAAAAAGTGTTCTGATCTGCAACCACGTTCTCTGCATTCCAATTTCATACCAGTTCAGCTGTAGCACATATCCTTTATTTAGTTTTGGAGAAAGACCCATCGATTAAGCAAGCAACAAAACCACCCAGGAACAGGAGGCTGCGACCCTGTGCCGTTTTGGTCTTTTGGAAACACCGGCGCCACCACCGCGAAACACAAAATCCATATGGCGCGTGCTCTTTGGCCGCCGAGGGCCGTGGCTTGCTTTGGCAGCGCTAGCCATTGGCTTCGGCTAGGGCGGTGACGAGGTACGAGTACTACTAAGAGCAAGTATTATGGGTGTCCAGTTAGCTAGCTCAAAGAGTCCACCTCATCTTTTTTCTTACGTGGAGGAGGGAGAAAGCCGGAGAGAGAAGCGCGTGACCGACTCGTGAGTCGGTAGCAGTCCGCCCCAAACCCAAGACACAGCACCCGTTCTTCGCCCGGAGCGGGCGAACTTCATCGGCTCTGTCCTCCTCCTTCCGGATCCCGTGCCCCCTTCCTCCTTCCCCCTTCCTCCTCTCAGATCCTCCCGCCAAATCAATCCCGCGCGCGCCAAATCGCTCCCCCGCGTGCGCTAAGTTGCTAATCGAAGAATAAAGCATCCAAATCCACTGTCCTCTCCCCAATCTCGTCACCTCCAAACCCTAGCTCTGCGAGATGGCTCGACGGTCCAAGAGGACCTGTGCGCCGGCGCCTTCACCAAGAGAGCCCCTTCCGACGACTCCAGCGCCGGCACAAATGGAGATTCGGTCGCATGAGGCTCAGGTTGTTCCGCCTCGAGGAGCTCAATCCATTCCTTCGGCGGCCTCCCTTTCCATGTTGGGATCTGGCACTTGGTTCCCTCCATGCGCACCACAGGCCATGTCGCCATCCTCCATGCCGTATTGGGTACCTGGGTTGCAACACCCAGGCATGGTTGGTCCATCGCTTCAGCCCCCTTTGTGGTCACCTCCTTCAACTGGTTCCTTTGCTGCAAATACTGAAGGCTCCGATGTGCAAGCTTGGTATGCATTCTCTATACATTTGTAAAGTTGGAATGCTAATATTCATATAATTGGATTGATCTTGTTACGTTATTGATTTATTTTTTTTCTGTTAATGTCTACTCTATATAAGTATTTTGGGGAAATTTATGTTACACTAAGTACTCGTCTGTGTACATAATCCATGCTCATGACAGCACCTGACTACGCTAAGTATTTTGGGTAGGGGAGTGGATTGTATGCCACCCGGCGGTTTTGTCAATCTTTTGAAAGAAAACGCTCCTAATTATGGTCCTGTACGAGCTGTGGGCAATGGGAGTTTGTCGCAGCCGATCAATGTTAGTGATGGTACTAATGAAGCCGATTGTGGTAGAACTGAGAAGCGCAGGCTATGGACAAAAGATGAAGATTGCACATTGGTAAGTTTCCTTCAAACTGAAAATCAAATGATGGACATTCAGATTCAGTTGTCTATTGTGAGATGAATATATTTGCATTGAAGTAAATGTGCATAATTCCGTAGGTTAGTGCATGGGTGAATAATTCAAATGATCCAATCCATTCAAATTGCAAGAAGAATGAACAATATTGGAAAGAAGTTATTGATGCCTACAATAGTGCTCCCACCCTCCTTCAAATTCAGCCACCCATACCAACCTTTCTTCTCAACCTCTCCCATGTCTTCTACATCGGATTCATGTGAGTACTTAGGTGATTCCGATGAACTAGCCCCATCCAAAATAATGTCAGATTATGTTACTGAGCAGAGCGTCCTAGGATTCTTTGCTTGGAGCCTCACTACCAAGATCAAGGCTAAGATCTCTGGTGGAGGATCTCAGCGACAATATGGTCCAAGAAAGAGCATTCGTAGGGATCATGTAGGTGCCCATCAGCGTCTTGTGGAAGACTACTTTGCTGCTAAACCACTCTACCCCGAGAGTATGTTTCGTACTAGATTTTGTATGAATAGACCTCTCTTCCTTCGCGTTGTGACTGCACTTGGTCAGTGGTCTCCCTTTTTCACCTATAGGTCAGATTGTGTTGGTCGAGTAGGTCTGTCACCATAGCAAAAAGTGCGCAGCAGCCATGCGCATGCTTGCATATGGTACCCTTGCAGATGCACTTGATGTGTATTTGAAGATTGGGAAGTGCACTGCATTAGAATGTTTGGACAAGTTTGCACAGGGTGTGATTGGGGTGTTTGGTGGGGAGTATTTGAGACGCCCCACACATGAGGCTATTGAGTGTATACTTCAGGTTAATGAGTCACGTGGTTTCCCTGGAATGCTAGGAAG
Organism: Oropetium thomaeum; assembly: GCA_001182835.1. Classification (NCBI taxonomy): domain Eukaryota; kingdom Viridiplantae; phylum Streptophyta; class Magnoliopsida; order Poales; family Poaceae; genus Oropetium; species Oropetium thomaeum. The sequence goes on along the minus strand of LFJQ01000091.1, from coordinate 520,773 downwards.
CATAGATTGCATGCATTGGCGCTGGGAGAAGTGTCCTTAGCATGGAGGGGGCAGTTCACTCGTGGTGACTATGGAGTACCAACAATTATGTTAGAAGCTGTTGCTACCCAAGACCTGCACATATGGCATGCTTTCTTTGGAGTTGTTAGATCAAACAATGACATTAATGTGCTGAACCAGTCTCCACTGTTTTTTGATGCCCTGAAAGGAGAAGCTCCTCAAGTTTATTTTTCTGTCAATGGGAATGAGTATAACACAGGTTACTACCTTGCTGATGGTATATATCCAGAATGGGCTGCCTTCATGAAGACTATTTCGGTTCCTCGAACAGAGAAGGATAAGGCTTTTGCCAAGAGGCAGGAAGCGGCAAGGAAAGATGTGGAGCGTGCTTTTGGGGCACTGCAGTCCAGATTACCATACTTCGTCAACCTGCACGGCTATGGAAGCGCAAGAGTGTTGGGAGGATCATGCAAGGTTGTGTGATTCTACACAACATGATAGTAGAAGATGAGAAAGAGCAGGCAACCATTCATATTGACTTAAATGAGAGTCCAGGGGCATCATTTGCTCTGCCACCTCAAGTGAATGTTGGTGGTAACTTATGTTTTGCTGATGTGCTGCGTGGGAAAGCTACTATACGTTCTCGTCCACAGCATACCCAACTGAAAAAAGATCTGACTGAGCATATATGGCGTAGGTTTGGAAATAACCATCATATTTAACCATGGTACAATAATTTTCTACATCATCATGTTCTTCTTTTTTATAGAAACAGAGCAAAAATCTAACAACTTTGCATCTCTTATTTCAGAATAGAGCAAGTGCATTTGGAGATTGCTGCTGGAGTGCTTCTATTGTTACTCTAGGTATGTTGCATAGGTTCAATATGCTACAGCATACCCAATCAGTTGCTAGTACTATTTAATGAAATCTTTTCTTATGTACAAGAACTGTACTCATGTCAGTTTTCAACTTGCAACGTTGGTGACGAAATGTTGATGCAAGATGGGTTGGGCTGCTGCATTCTACTGGATATGGCACATCTGTATTTGCCTTCTAGTCTTCGTTTAGATAAATAAATTAACGGCTTGTTTGTAGAGAACTTGTTTCAGATTGTCTTTGTTTAATGTCTTTTGAGAAGACTTTGTAATGTTCAATTATCTGTTATGGTGTCGTCGGTTTATGTGAACAATGTTGCTTTGTTTGAATCACTATTATCTAAGTAATCAAATTTTATTGTTACATACGGTTGATGAGTTTTACCATATTGATGAATATATTTGTATGTTTGTTTCATGCATGGCTACAAAGATGAAGAGCACAATAGGTGATATATACATGTGAGCATTAAGTATATACTGATTTAATGCAACTGTTTATTTAGTCTGTCTAGCGGCCAGTCCATTATATGAGATAACTCATCCATTAGCTCAAAGTGACATGGCACTTCTATTGAGCCAGCAGCTAGCTCAAACATAATCCTTGCTCTAACAGGTGGAGCATCATTGACGAACGAGTGACTTTCAGTAATTGTTCACGTCATGTTGAATAGAAAAAATGATCGCCACGTAACATACACTGGAAGGTCTTAACCGGCGGTGCAACAAAATCGTATCGAACCTGGTGACGGTTGTCGTCTGTGTGGACAGTCAACGTGTGCGGGTGGTTTCTACCCATCCATATCCATCTCAGATGGTTTGCCAATACTATTTCCTCCAGGTTGGTATAAAAACTCGTTTAGGACAATGACTTGATCAAACATTGAAAATATAAATTACGAATAACTTTTAAATTATTAGATCTAAAAAGATAAAAATTATATAAATAGATTTATCTTTAAAAATATTTTTATAAAAATATTTATATGTCATTTTTAATTAATTTTTTTATAAAAAATAAAGTCAAAATTACATTTTAAAGATCGTATCATTATCCTGAATGAGTTCTTTTTAGTGAGTGCATGATTACGATGAGCTGGGGTGATCCACCAGCAGCAGCCATCCAGAGTGCGCCCGCGAGGTGTGCGTCGTCGATCTACTGTTCTCTGATGGTAGTAGTAAGGATAAGGTCACGCGCGCGCGCTGCTTTTGCGGGCGACAACGACCGGCAACAGCACGGCATTTTCTTGTTCTTTTCCACGGTCTTTCCCTGTTGCTTGCACGATGAAAAAAGGAGCATCTCTCTTTTGGTATACAATGGTGTAAGCAGGCCACTTCTCACGCGTTATCATACATAGATATATATGAAAAAAAAGGCAAATTGCTGGAGCAGTGGTGCAAGAACAGGGGAATTGCAGTCTATAGACGTTTACTAGAGTCAGGTCGTCGGCTAGTTTTATACCCTTGCCAGGGTTATATCATTGTAGAAGGACCTTTAAAGATGCGACCCGCGTGCCAACTTATGCAAATACTCCGTTTTTTCTTAAAAAGAAAACAATATTGTCTTTAGGATAAACATTTTAGCTAAAATTTTGAATCAAACTTGTTATCCTAATAACAATATTCTGCCCGGATTTTCAAGCCAGGTACATATCGTCCGGCAGTGTACGGTCTCGTTTTCTTCTTCTCCTCCGCCTCGTCCGTCCGGCCGTCCCTCGCGATGTCCGGCGTTTTTTGGTCCCGCGCGTCGAGCAAGAGACCGTCGCCGCCGAAAACATGGACCCGGACGAGGGACGATCGTGTTAGTAGTAGTATAGTATATAAGGTCATTCTCAGCGTTAGTTTCATCAGGATTTCATTCTCATTAATTAACATACCACATAAGAAAAAACTGATGACATGACATAATATTTATTATGAAATAGAAAAATTGAGTATCCCCATGAAACCCGATGTACACTGTTTCCTAGAAATGAAACTACAATGAAACCTTTATTGAAAACAATTTATTTCATCTCTACATATTTCTTAAATTACTATTGGTTATTGTGATGCAATATTTAGTGATATGATAACCTATAAAATTATGAAATAAAATTTTACATTAAAAAAACTTAGTTTCATCTATATTTTTGTATGACTTGACATTATCGAAAACCATGTGTAAAACCATAAATTAAGACTGGCCTAAGCTTGCGCATATTGTAGTTTGCATCTCACCTGGTTGCCACTTGCCAGGAGCCCACAAGACTAATAAGCTCAGCTCCAAGAGATCCTTTTGTTGCCGCGCTGTCACTTTTTACGGTCTTCCAGGAAACAGCCGCGCCTCGTGCTCCTCGCGCCGCGGCGCGATAGTCAGCTCGCAGCAAAAAAAAAAGTTTAAGAGGAGAGACTCTCAGGTCGATCTCTGGTCTGCTAAAACCTTTGGGAGTATGCTTTGGAACACACACACACATGCGTGTGTGTGCGTTACATACGTCCCGGTTCTTCGGACGAGGCCACTGACCCGGACCAAAATTCTGGCCTGGGTCTTGCGAATACGATACTTCAGATAGTATTGGTGAGAGCGAGTCGTGCTCGCGATGGATCTAGTCTCGGTTGGTGGCGGGAGAGGAGGACGTACTACGAGAGAGGCATTGGAACGTCGCTGCGCAATTATTATTCCATTCTCTCTTGTTATCCGGGGCGGACCAGCGAACAAGTGAGCAATCCAATGCTACTAGCTTTGGGTGCTTGGAAGAGAGCACCTCTCGCCTGGATTCCTTCGCATCCCAAGGACCAAGGTTCTTCTTCTCCCCACCATGCATGGGACGAGGCCATCATTATCATGAATTGACCATGATACTAGAGCTCCCCTGTAATTTTTGGATGGCCAGCGCTATTGACCCAATGTTTGAGGGGATCTACTACAGCTTTCCCTTTCTTTTCTTATTACTAGTTCACCTACCCGTGCTAATATCACGGTTTGACAACAACTGAATTAATCGATTAAAATTCTAGAATATATCCAGAAAAATAAAGTGTATATTTTACTAAAAACTATAAATTAGAATATCTACACATGACCATCAATATACAGAGGTAATACTAAATTAATCGTAAGTCTGTATATAACCTAAAAAAATATGTATTTTGTCAAAACTATAAATTAGAACATCTATAAATAACCATTTATACACAGCATAAATAAGCAGCTAAAAGAAAATACACATGCTACGAATTAAGCAACTGAAAAAAAATATAAATAAATTATTTCTACCTCTAAAATCTTAGGCTCGCCGTTGCGTTCCTAATGATAATAGAGAGCGGCAGCAGCTAACCACACCTAACGAAGATGAAGATGGCTGAGCTATTGGCGAGCACGGGGTTGCAGAGGACGCACGCAGAATAGCTGGAAGCCCCGTGCGTCTTTGAAAGTTGCCTAGAGGGGGTGAATAGGCAATAAGTAATTTTCCTACGAAACAGTACTCAACAACCTGAATCAGTTCCCCGGAGGTCCGGCAAAAGGCCAGATATCCGGTGCGTCGGAGTTCCGGTAAATCGACGGAACTCCGGCAAAACCTGAAAAATGCAGAATTCAAAAACTAAGCAGGTATTTGGAAAACTATTTAAATCGAAAACAAGCTTAGATATGTAAAAACAGGAAAGGACAGGCTAAATAGGTTATAAGCAAATATATACGTAGATCGAAACAAATAACTAGAGGAAACAAAGAAGCCTACGTCTCCGTTGAGAGGTTCACAAAGAATCGGGTCTCTTTCAACCCTTTTTTCTCTCCAAACAACCACGAAAGTCAACTTGGTTCTTCACTAGCAAAATCCTCTCATGAGGAGGGACGGTACAAACTTCCCGGAGCGTCACCACACAAGTTTGGGAGCTTCCGGACGACCTCTAGTTATCTAGGGGATGAATCCACAAGAGTAATAGGTCAAGACCAAGCTTCAAAGATTCCTCAAATGCTCAAGAATGAAAATGGAGTGCTCTCAACCTTTCAATCTCTCTCACTAGCAAATCCTAACTCAAATCTTTGCTTGGAAGGCTTAGTAGGGTGTGGGAGAGGAGGAGAGAGCTCAAGAGGGTGTTTTTCGTGTGCAGGCAAGAGTGTTTGAGTGTTGGAGACCAAGAGGTATTTATGCCCGTAACCCACAGGAATTAGCCATTATGGTATGGTTACAGAATCCCCGAAGTTCCGGTGATTTACCGGACTTCCGAAGGTCTGGAGTTCCAACGGTTGGCTGGACATCTGGCCAATAGCTTCAGGCAATTGGTGCCGTTCGAGCGGTCCAGAGGTCCGGCAGCTTGCCGGACTTCCGAGACGCCGGAGTTCCGGAGAAGTGCCGGAGGTCCGACCTGAAGTTTCAGGTTCGAAAGTTGGATTTTTATTATTTTGAGCATTCAATTCGTCCATCCACTTGGTTTTGCACCCCCTTTATAGTATGACACGCCTAGAAGAGAAAAACAAAGATTGGACTCAATTTTTTTCACGTTTCTCCCTCATTTTGATGTCCTTTTTGAACCTTCAACTTTTTAACAAATTGAGGGGCATCCTTTCTAGGTCATGTATCATTTTTTCTCCGTATGCATACACTTTTGCTGCACAATTACCCAAGATATGATTAACTCTTTAATTTTATTATCATTAACCATCAAAACCCACTTAGGGGGCCTAGATGCACTTTCAGTCTTCTACCTGTGTTTGTCTGCTGCACTGTCAACCACAACAACTTAGAGGCTACAGATGTGACGAATCCGTGGACATCGAAGTCATGGGAAAGCAGGGCAAGACGGTCCCTAATGCGCCTTCGTGACCGGCGCAACCGGCAGAGCGGCTATAGATGCGATCAATCTGCGGGCGGCGATATGGACCGGCGAGACACGTCAACCACCAGAAATTTTTTCCACTCTAAACCTGAGGACGTAAATTTTTTCCACTCTAAACTTGAGGACGTAAATTTTGCAACATAAAAAGCAGATTAGAAAATTTTTCAAAATCTACCCTAATCTAAACTCATGAATCAACCTACTTTCTTTGATACAAAGGGGACGATGAGGTAACTTGGCGCCATTGCGAGATTTAGCTGCGGCGTCGCTTCCTTTGGAGTCCAAATCGGGTAGGAACAAGAGGCGGCAGCAACGACGTGCTGAATGAGAAGGACCCGACGGCAGCGACGGCGTCCTCGACGAGAGAGACACAGTGGCTCGGTAACGATGTCGTTGTCATGGCCGATCCGGCGACGGCTGGGCCTGAAGGCACCGACATCGTCCTTGCTTGGCGTGACTCGGAGGAGGAGATGGCATAGTCGGGGCCGTGGCGATCGGGGCACGGCGGCTTGGCGCAGCAGGGGCTGCAGCAACATGGCGATCAGGGGGCGCGGCGGAGTTTGGGACACGCGAAGATTGATTTCATTGGATATAGTTGTAAAATAGGACAACTGAAATTTCTTTCTTCGTGAATTTAGATTTCCTTATCGGTTGAGGAAAGTTACAATAGATTTGGTCTAGGAGATACTAGTATTCTTTGATTAGAGATCCGGGAATAGGTATGGGCCATACGATTTAATTTAAAGGAATATAATCCGTCGAATGTTGAGTCGAGTACTCTCAAATTGAGTCAATATTCAATTTTTTCGTAATTTGAAAGATATAATTAGAAAGAAGGGTATATTTGTAGGATGATTGACGTAAAACAAACGTTTTAGTGCATTATAGTAGTAGGATGAATACAAAACTAATACAATTCCTAGGGGGAATTATTTGTAAAAGTAAACCGTAAACTATTTCATTCTTAAGTAACACGAACCTACAATGTTGTGACCTTGAATCTCATCCATCCGTACACACATACATAGTTCACAAAGTGTCGTACTAGGCTCTTGTTATACTAGTATAAGGATGACAACAATCGCAGTTTTACGAAATCGACAAAACACCGCAGTTTTGTGTTACAAGGGTGCAAAGTACTTGGAACTTTTAAAATTTACCATTGTAAAAGAAATATGAAGTGGAACATTTTTAAATATGATATAATATATTATAAAACTTGAGTTTGTACAACTATATCTAGAATTTCATATGCCGACGAATGGACTAAGTATGTTATACTCACATACATTTGGAAAACCTTCTTAAAGAGCATCTCCAACCCATTTTTTAAATTTACTTCTAAAAGACTGTTTTAGCAAGTTTGTAAATAAATATTAGGAGTAAAACAACTCATGTACTCCAATAACTCCTAATATAAGTTGTCAAATCTATCTAAAATATTTGCTACATATGCAATTTTCTTCGGCTCATCCCATATATGAAGTTGTTTTGATATTTTGGGAGCTCCAATTTGATCTCTAAGAGCAACTCCAACCATTCCTTAAATTAAGTCCGTAAACTAAAATTTAGAAAATAACTTAAAAAATAGTTCTCCAACCGTTCTCTATACTAGGTTACTAAACTTAGCAAGTTACTAAACAAGCCCTCTTACTTCCTATATTTAGAAATCAAAATGGAGCTCCCAAAATATCAAAACAACTTCATATATGGACTGGCCGAAGAAATTGCATATGTGATAAATATTTTAAATAGATGTAACAACTTATATTGGGAGTTATTGGAGTACATGAGTTGTTTTACTCCCAATACTTATTTACAATTGCTGCAACAGTCTTTTGAGAGTAAAATTTTAAGAATTCGTTGGAGATACTCTAAATGTAGGAAGTGAGAGGGCTTGTTTATGAACTTGCCGTAACGTCTCGCCTCCTCGAGGCCGGGCCCGCTTACATCAGGTAGCTTTTTATAGGACATAGGCTGGCCTCACAGACCAACACAAGTCTTTTCTACGCACATTTGTCCTCACTCGTGCACACCCAAGAATAACTTCTCGGTCGGTCACCCATCCTGAAATTGCTACAGGCCAAACGCGCTTAACCTCGGAATTTTTCGGAGCTAGGCTACCGGAAAAGAAGTTACAATTTATTGATATGAGTATCTTATTAATCCTATTAAGTCTTGGATCGGGGTGCCACACTTGCTAAGTTTAGAAACCTAGTATAGAGAACGTTGGAGCGTATTTTTTCAATTACTTTTTAAATTTTAATTTAGTGATATAATTTAAAGAGTAGTCGAAGTTGTTCTAAACGTCATGCACATCCTATAAGCATCGTACTACTAGCAACCAATAGAAATATTGTCAATGCAGTAAATAATTTAGTTCAAATTGAGTAAGATAACACCATTTATATTTTAGGGGGTTCACAACAAAATATTTGTGCATTAAAACTAATGAAACCATATTTGTACTACCAAAGTACTACTTCATTCTGAAATATTTAATGTCGCTGATTTTTTGCTTCATCTTTGACCATACATCTTAGTAAAGAATATAATAAATGTCTGATATCTTTTAGATTTATTTTAACACATAAAAATTTTTGAGACATAAATTACAAGCTCATATATTTAAATTCATTTTAAATATAATAAATAAAGATAATATAAAAATCTGCAACAATAAATTTTTTAGCAGTAGAAGAGAGGAAGTACTACCTACATGTACTAAAGTAGCACGAGTGGCACTATCAATGGTGCTGCGGCCCCTAGGCTAAACCTGTGTTCCACCAAAGCGTGAGCGTGAGGACAAAATCGCCCAGCTCGTAAGCGCCGGTCGGGGGCGATGGATATGAGGGGCCTCGCCACCGCATCGCAGACCACCACCCAAACGGCTATAATTAAGCGGTTCCAAACGAAAACGCCCTCTCGCTTTTGCGCCGGCGACCCCGCGAGTCCCCGCTAATCACCGTCCCGTCCCGAACCGAGCCCCGCCTGCAGCGGCGAGCGGCAAAAAACCGAGGACCCCGGGGGCCGCAAACGGAAAAGAGCGCCCAACCGCCGGAGCGTCCCCCCCGCCCCGGCGAGGCGATCGCCGGGGACTCCCCGTCCCACTCCGGCGCCCGGACCGATCGGCGCGCCATTGGGGAGCTGCTCGCACCGGGCTGATTGCTGCGGGGATTTTGCTCGTCCTCCCGTCGCTTCGCCTTCTTGGATTCGTCTGCTTCGGCGTGGAGGTTCGCGGTCCGGGCGTTGCGATGCCGGAAGCGGGCAGCTACGGGTACAAGAAGACCGACGGCATCTGCGACGGCGTGTGCGGCGAGGTGAACCCCTTACCCCCCATCCCTCGACCCCTTACCTTCTTCCTTCCGCCCCTGCCAGATCTGCCCCACGCGCTCCTGAGGCACCTTGTTGCTGCGGACGCGTGGCGCATTCGGTCCGGACCGCGCGCCCGTGCACATAGCCCGCCATGATTCAGTCGTGCGGCGCCGGGGGGAGGCAGCATGCATGGGGGCGTTGCGTGCCGGTCTCCTGCGCTGGATAGCTTCGTTTTTTTTTTATGCAGTGCTGGTTGGATTTCGGGGGCGGCTCTGACGCAGAGGCAGTTGCTGTTCCGCGCTCGTGCGTTGTCGTCGATCCGCCCCGGCGCGGGCGACGGGTCGGATTAGGTGTTGGTCGTGGCGCTATGGAGTTACAATTCTTCACGCCTTTTGGGTGGCAGCATCTCGCGACGTGGCGGAATTGCGTGTTTTGGCATGGCATTTCCGGGCTTTGGAATATATCTTTCGATACATTTGATAGGTTTTCTGCTTTCATTCTTCAGCCACAGGGTCTATGTGCCGCCGCAATTTCAGGCTTTGGGTAGTTTGCAGAATTGTTGAAATCCGTTCTTTTTCTGGTAGATAGGTGCTGTTCCGTGCTTCTGTTTCCAAAGCTAATCTCGTTCGGTTTTAGATTGGGCATTGTGATTTCCTAGTGTTCTAGGTCTGGAGATTGGTGTTCCTAGTTTATATGATCTTGCTAACCTTGCGCATAGCTGGTTTCAGCCTTTCGGTTTTCTGCATGTACATGTGGTATTGTGTTTTCAACTTTTCATTTGTTCTTTGCTAGTTTATGTGGGACTTCTTCGTTTATAAGTTTATTGTAGCGTTTGATGCCTTCCTGAACTTAAGTGTTTGGTTGGGAAAGTTGTTTGAGCTTTTGTTTCAGATGCTTATACATTTTTGGTAACCACTAACCAAGACTTTTGGTGTTATAAGCCTTGTGCCTAGTTTGTTGCTTTACGAATGAAGTAGAGAGTGATAATACAGCATGTGTATACTAGTGTTCAAAAATAATTTTTGGAATATTTAACACGGAGGTAGCCACTGTGCACCTTTGTTTTACAGTTCCTTTCCATACTCATATGATTACATGTTTTGATTCTTATTTGCTTTCTGAATTCATTTGCAGCCTGCATCGAAGGCAGTTCTGACTATGTCAAGGCTGAAGTGTGCACTCCGAGGATTTGATTTCAGGGTACTATTGGGCCTACTGATTGGCGTGCCATTCCTGATCTTAATGATATATGCACATGGGCAGAAGGTCACATACTTCCTGCGGCCTATCTGGGAATCTCCTCCCAAGCCCTTCAAGACAATCCCTCACTACTACCATGAGAATGTCACGATGGAGAACCTCTGCAAGTTACATGGGTGGAAAGTCCGGGATACCCCACGTCGTGTCTTCGATGCTGTACTCTTCAGCAATGAGCTTGATATCCTTGAAATCCGTTGGAATGAACTTAGTCCATATGTGTCAGAGTTTGTGCTGCTTGAGTCAAACTCAACTTTCACAGGCCTTAGAAAGCCCCTGCATTTCAAGGAAAATCGCAATCGATTTGGGTTTGCTGAATCACGGCTAACATATGGCATGATTGGGGGAAGGTTCGTGAAAGGGGAAAACCCATTTGTTGAAGAGTCATATCAGAGGGTTGCCCTGGACCAGCTTATCAAGATTGCTAAAATAGAAGATGACGACCTGCTGATCATGTCTGATGTCGATGAAATCCCCAGTGGCCACACAATTGATCTGTTGAGATGGTGTGAGGACATTCCAGAAATACTTCACCTTCAGCTCAGGAATTACCTTTACTCATTTGAGTTTTTCCTGGATGACAAGAGTTGGAGGGCTTCAATACACAGGTACCGAGGTGGAAAGACAAGGTATGCACACTTCCGGCAGACAGATGAACTTCTTGCTGATTCAGGGTGGCACTGCAGTTTTTGCTTCCGCTACATCAGTGATTTTGTTTTCAAAATGCAAGCTTATAGCCACGTGGACCGGATTAGATTCAAGTACTTCCTGAACCCTGAGAGGATTCAAGATGTGATATGCAGAGGGGCAGATCTTTTTGACATGCTTCCGGAGGAGTATACATTCCAAGAAATCATTGCCAAGTTGGGGCCCATCCCAAGCACATTTTCTGCTGTTCATCTTCCTAGTTATCTGCTAAAGAATGTTGACCGGTTTAGATATCTTCTACCAGGCTATTGCAGAAGAGAGAGTGGATAGTTTTTGTGGGTTGCCTTCAATTTGTCGTGTGCGGCTGCCATGCCGCTTCATGTGTATTCACTGACAGACCAGATGGCTGTGGCATTTGCATCTGATATGATTGGCTAACATAGTTGGAATTGCTTGGGAAGTGGTTCATGGATGAGTGGGTTCATGGATTTGTGCTGTGTAATTCAACATGCGGGAACCTTCTCTCTGACCTAACAGCATAGCGCATGCTTGGTCCTGGCTGGCGTACTCCAGATGAACTTGACAGTATGCTTACATTGGGTGTCAATGTCATTCATTACTTCCCTGATTGATATATAAAACTTAAAGCTGTTGTACAATGCACATCAAGAGAAATTTGAAATTTACATGATGTGAAATTGGCCTTACTATGCTGATAATTTTACATATGCCTCCGTTATTCATTTCGCCTTTTGATATTCCGATGGTTATGTTATATCAGTGCAACCTTGAGATGACTGATAGCATTTGTGATTTCACTGCCGACTTCGATGCAGGCTGCACACCGGCTCATCTTCTCGTACAGAAGATAGATCTTTTGTCTATCTACAAATGAGTTGGCTCTGATTTTGCTTGTCTATAGCAAAGATTTCTAGAACGTGTGGAGTTGCTCTTGGTCCTCAGCATCTCTCAGGTGGTGTTCGGGTTGCTGGAAATGTGGGGTGGATTTGGAAAATGTGATATCATTTAACATTCTCGTTTCAAGTTCAAGTGATGGGAAATGTGGGAGGTTAGGGAGAGGGGAAAATGGGGCTCATTTCCAGCAGATCTCAACCCAACGGAGAGGGTTTGTTCTTTGTTGCATCGTTTTATTTCCTTATCTCTGACGCCGTGGTTCTTTCTCGTGCCTGATCTAAAGTTCAGAAGTTGTGATTCAAAGTCTTGCCTTTTGTGCTGAATGGATCCAGCTAGAAGCTCCCGTACTAGTAATATGATCGACATCTACAATGCAATTGTTCCTTGTACCAGAATAATATCAGAGGCAGTCAACGCACTATGGAGTGGGCAACCAAATTCATCGCTGCAACCTGGAATTTCTGGCTAGGAAAAGTTCACAAGGTCTATGCCGATAACGCAATCCCAAGGTAACTAATCTTGAAAAACTGCATTGATTCAGATAAACTCTGGTGTCATATAACAAAGAACGAGGAGATAATTATAAGCATATTACAGTGTGTATATGTTTATATCCTCACATTAAAAAAAAACTCTTCCTTCCTAAGGAAATAACCAAGTTCAAACAAAGTTTTCTCCCATGATCGGTCTTATTAGAGAGCATCTCCAGCAGAACTGCTAAATTCAGATTGCTAATAATTGTTTTGGATATGGGAGAGAACGTCTAGCAGTGTGCCATCCTCTAAATGACTGAACTTCCATGGGTTTTGTAAAAAAACAAAAAACACATGAAAATCATAAAACATATACATATATTCATGAGGGTCATTCTACAAACGTTCATGACCATAGTAAAAGTCTCCCAAATCGGCATCCCTCTTGTCCTTTGCCATTCATCGCTACCTCAGCTATCCACACCTCATTGCTCACGCTGACCCGTCGCTGATGTTTAGCGCCTTCCTCATTCTCCTCCCTAGCCTAGCAGCGTTGCGGGCGCCAAGCCTGGCCTCCTCGCTGTCTTCTTACGGCAGCTCGAGAGGTGAGATCCTTGCGGGAAATGGAGGCCAAGTCGTCACGGAGCTAGGAGGTGGGACTGAGGCAAGATCCGGTGGAGGGGCCACATAGAGGCCGGTTGTGGCTTGGGTCCAGCTCCATGTGGGTCGATGCAGACACGGTGGCGTGAGATCCACCAACAGCCTAGGTATGCTTGCCCTTTACCCCTAATCTCCTCTAGCGGTATGATTTGTTACGAGCTCAACGATTGAAAGGGGTGGGGAAAGGCAATCTTCGCGGCGAATGATTGTGGCATGCTTGGTGAATGTCATGCGCCTCAAACTATGGTGGCACTGGCTGTTGGACTTCCACCAGTGGAGGAAAGGAAATAGCTATCTAGTAGACGAATTTCCATATTTGAGTCTAGGAGGGAGAAACTTAGTAATAAGTTTGCTAAAAAGTTTAGGCATAGCAATCCATATGGCAACTTTGCTGGAGTTGTTTTTAGGCTTTTGGTTAGTTTTATAGGTATATAGCAATCCTAATTGGCAACACTGCTTGAGATGCTTGTTGTAGTTGTATCCTTGGCTTCACACTTTGATTATAGCCCATGTAATCAATCTTTGGTCCACATGACAAATGTGATCACGCCACACCCACTCCCAACTGGTTGTGTCCTTTCTCTATATATGTGTATGTGTGTGTGTTGTGTGTTTGTATGCGCCATATGCTGCGTGTATGTAGTGTGTGCGTGTGTGTAAATCTACCTTATACTCTCTGTGAGACAATAGGGGACCCGATAGTTATCGGGTCGGGGACGGGGGTGAGTTTCTCCTTGGGGGGCTCCATGGGGCTCCGATAACATTAGCCCAACTAAGAAAACGGCCCATTAGCCCACCTACGCGAGAATATATAAAAGGACATTCACTAACCCTAGCCTCCACTCTCCCACTCCCTCCCTTTCTCTCTCTCTCTTCCAACGGCGCCTCTCTCCTAGCCGCGCACCTCTCTCCCTCCCTCTCCTGTGCGCCACGCATCTCTCTCCCTCTCTCTGTGGCGGCCGGAAGCACCCCTCTCTCCCTCTCTCAGCGGCGGCAGGCGGCGCCCCTTTCTCCCTCTCTCTGCAGCAACTGTCGGTCTGCGGCGGCCCTCTCCCTGTCTTTGCGACTATCGGCAGCCGATGGCGCCTCTCTCCCTCTCTCTCTGCAGCGGCCGACGGACGGATCCCGTGGCGAAGTCAGCGTCTGTGGAGGGAGTAGTTGCTTTGACGGTGGCGTGGGGACTCAACGAGGACGGGGACGGGGCAAACTTTTGCATCGATAAGCTAACGGGGACGGATCAGATTCAGGGATGACCTTAACGGGACGAGGATGGTTTATGTTCCCCCGACCCGACCCGGCCCGGCCCCGCCCCGCCCCGTTGCCAGGTGGAGTCGATATGGGCAATTGGACGGACGTTGCAGCCTGGTAGTGCGGGTGGCCGTGCAGGCTTCCGTTATTGGTGAGTGGGATGGAGAGGGATGGGTCTCAACAAATAAGGGTAATTTGGTTTTTTGCTCTTTTATTATTTTTTGAATTTAAATGCTAAAAAGACACTCTCAGTGAGACGGAGAAAGCGAATCGTGCCGACCGGAGCAGGACGGAACAAAAAAATCCGTCTCCCACGAAGCGAAGCAGCCGTTTTTGTTATTGGGCGTGGCCGGTGTTTCTTTCCGTTTTCTGGTTGCCGTCGGGCTCTGTGCTTCGAAAGTGCCCGGGCTCGTTTGTCTTGCGAGCCAAGAAAACAGGTCGCGCTCGCGCGCGGCTGCGCTGAGGAGGCAGTGAGGTGGCGGCACCCGAGGAGGCAGCAACCCCACCAACCACCACCCCACCTGCGCGCTGTCGCCAGGGCGCGCGCCTGGTTTGGTCCGTGGCTCTGCCTGCATGCGCCCCGCGCTCGCTCGGCGGAGACCCTCCCCTCCCCTGCACCGACCGCTCTCTCTCCACGTCGAGTCGTCATTCGTCAACCGTGCGTGAGCTGGTACCGGAAACGGTGGATCAGCCTCGCGGTTCTTCCTCCGAGATCCGAATGCCAGCGTGCCTTTCTCGCAAAAAAAGAAAAGAATGCCAGCGTGCCGAGCACCAGTCCAGTAGTCCACGACGGCTAATCTCCATCCGTGGGTCATGGTCCACCAGGCGGGTCCCGCAGCTTCGCCCGACCACAGCAGCGCGCGCGCGCACACACACACGAACCCAAGGCACACACAGCAAAGGGGGGACAGGAGCAGCGACGAGCCGACGACCGATGAGGTGATGAGCGGGAGCGAGTGAGAAGGGGGTTTGGTTGCTTGTCGCGGTGGACAAAGCAGCGGGCGTGACGCGGTCCTCTGGTCTTCGGTTCCGCCTCCCCTATATAAACGCGTCGGCTGCGTCCCCTTACCCTCCTCACTTGCGTCGCACACATTTCCCTGGAAGCTGGTGGTGCTGCGTTTTGCTCCTGCCTGTGGTGCTTGCTCGCGGCTCTCTCTCCGCTGCTATCCATCGCCGCCATGGAAAGGTAAGAGTGGGTTTTGGGAGGGTTTCCCTTTCCCCCTTGTTGTTTTTTTTTTCTCTTCCTTCTGTTCTAATCTGGTCACGCAGCTGCGGTTCGATTCGATTGGGTTTGCTTCCGTTCTGCCAAGGAGAAACGTGTTTTCTGCCTGGATTGGGGGCTGATGGACGCGATGTGGATTTGGAGTGCTGCCTTTGGCGCGGATTCTGGAGCAACTTGGTTTACTCGAGCTGGCTTGCTGCGAGATGATTTTTCTTTTGCATTTTTTTAAGCTGACGGCGAGATCGGTGTGAGTCGCCGGAGGGCTGCCGGAGATGGGTAGTGATGCGGTTCTCGCATGGGGAATGCAGCTTTTTTCTGCGATCTGTTGAGGTGCAAGAGGAATCTTCCGCTGGAAGCGGGAGCGAGGTTCTGTTCCAGGTTGCGCAGTGGTGCATAAGAGGAATCTTCCGCTGGAAGGAAGCAGAGGAAGCTTTCCGTGGCGAGACCGATCGATCGATTTTGGGCGTTTCTGGGTCGCAGCTGGCAAGGAAAGGCTTAGCTCACACTGGACTCCATCGATCTATAGCTGCTGCGACTGCAAAAATTAGAGGTGGATTTCAGATTGCCGTTCTGGTATAAGACCATCTGGAAATCGCGTTTGCTGCTGGAGGTGGAAGCAGAGTACTGGCTGGCTCGTCAAGAGAATCGCTCCGTACTCGCATCTCAATCTACGTTTTGGTGATTGTGATTCGTGACAATGTCTGGTTGATACTGCTGACTGAAGTACTTGGTGTGAGTGTGACCATCAGAAAGAAAGAAAAAGAAAAGTAAGAATGTTCTGTATGGAGCCTCCTGGTGAGCGGTTAGTTCTCTTTTTGTGCCAGAGCAAAGTGGATAGGTGCAGTTCAATTGGGGAAATGAGTAATGGAAAATGGCAGATGGCATACTTAGTTTCTTCCTAATGGAGAAAGAATGTGGCAATGATTCAGGACCCCAGTTAAATCATTGGATGTTTCAGAACAAAAGCAAGCTAAACCGTACTCCCTTTTGTTTTTAATTGATGAAGTTAGGACAACACTTTAGTTCATTTTTTAACTGAAGCAGTTATCATGTGACATCAATTACAAACCGGAGGGACATTACTTAGTATATCCTAGTAAATGCTTCCAGGCTGTACACTCATAAACATTTAATTAGTTAACTGCCAAATTAGTCTTTTACCTGGCCTGAAGATGTGTTGTTAGTACAATTTGTGTCATAGGATTGACTTAGAAATTCTCTCAGTTTGAAAGACGTCAGATTGTTGCTGCTTAGTGACTACTAGTGTTTCTCATTACAACAAGCATTAAGATTGAAGCTCAAGTTCATTCTAATGTGGGCTTTTATTTTAACCTTTATATCTCGTTATATCTGTAGAATGCATATTTAGAGTAGAGGTGGGATAACCGCAACCCCCTAATTGCAACTCACTTTGACAGACAGTTGATCATCTCCTCAAGTGCACATTGTTCTTTTGACTGTGTTCCAATTAGATATTTCTATCGTTCATACTTACCCTTTATCAACATGTAACAAATTAAATGAATATGTTATCTGTAACTGTAAGGTTCATAACGACTATGATATCTCCTAAGATGAACCGATGTTGTACCTTTTCTGCAGGCCCTGGATTATGAATGGGAAGGGAATTGCTGAAAAAATAAGAGACCCGACTCAGGTGTCCTATCTCCGGCTTGCTGAAGTGGTTGAGGAAGCATGTATCAAGTGCCCTACCTGCCAACATTCGGCTGATTGTAGTAATGTAAGTAAGTTTATAGTTCTGTTTGTACACCATAATGACATGGAAATAGTAATAACTTTACCATACTCATTATTATATTTTATTGGGATTCATTTATATCTGTATTTGCGTGAACTGATTGTGTTATTTTTCCTTTTAGAAACAGTCACAGATACCTCGATGCAGAACTCCATAATAAAACATAATAATAGCCTTAACTCAAAGCAATGGCCAGTGCAAAGTACTGCTGCACTCATACTTTTTTAGCCATATCACTTGAGTGTCACAGACACTTGAATGTCACAGACACAGTTTAAACGCTACAAAATTTGATGCCATGTAGCGTGGTGCTGCACAAGCTACTGTAATTCATGTACTTACTTTTCTCTGTATAGATTTTAGTTCACATTGTATGACGCCTTATATATACCTCCATCAGACATTTTATTTTTCTTTTGTGGTATCTCATATCATATTCATTGCAGGTTCCAATATTGTGGCCAAAACTCCCAATTGGCATTAAATTTGATCCATCTGATTCGGAACTGCTTCAACATTTAGAAGAAAGATCTAATCCGACAAATTTGGAGTCCAGTGTGATTGTTAACCAATTTATTGCTACTATAGAAGAACCGGAGGGAATCTGCTATACACATCCTGAAAATCTCCCAGGTACATATGGTTCTTAGTTTTCTAATTGATCAGTGCCTTTAATACGAATTAACAAACTCATGTCTCCTAATAGTAGTTTTTAGTCCATTAATTCAGCTGCCTACCTTTGTATGTGTGTGTGTGTGTGTCTATGTATGTGTTGTACTGGTTCTTGTCCCTCTTTCTTCTTAATATAATGAAGCGCACCTCTCAGATGTTTTTTAGAGAAAAAAAGAAAACTCATATGCCTATCTTTTATGCTAGTAGGTATTAAGACGGATGGGAGCAGCCGTCATTTCTTCCATAGAATATCAAATGCATATGGTTGCGGGCACCGCAAGCGTCGCAAAATCGACAATCATCATACTGCCTCTGATGACAAAAAAGTCAGATGGCATAAGACTGGAAGATCTAAAGAGGTTTATGACGAGAGTGGTGCCAAGAGAGGCTGGAAAAAGATACTGGTTCTTCATACAGGTTCAAAGAAAGCTGGCGTTAAGACTGATAGAGCTGGATGGGTGATGCATCAGTACCATCTTGGTGCAGATGAAGCTGAAAAGGACAGGCAGTTTGTTGTTTCGAAAATATTTTACCAATCGGCGTCGAAACAAGTTGACAAATCTGCAATGAATGTCCCTGTTGTGGAACAGGATGCATCTGCTGTCAAAATTGATCCTAGAACCCCAAACACTGACCCTCCCCAGCCTCTCCGTCCCAATAACAGCACATGTAAAACAGAGCAGCATACTTCTCCCTTTCTGCTGGATCAGGTAAATCATTAACATTTTTAGCGTATCAAAGTTTCAATGGTCGAACGATACTTCATTTTGCCTACATTTACCGTGTGGCTCATGTGACTTCCAGACTGCACCTCTCCGTCCCAGTAATAGCACATGTGAAACAGAGCAGCATACTTCTTCCCCCTTTCTGCTCGATCAGGTAAATCATTAACTTTTTTAGTGTATCAAAGCTTCAATGGTCAAACGATACTTCCTTTTGCCTAAATTTACTGTGTGCCTCATGCGACTTCCAGACTGTTTCTAAGTTCTAATGGTCAAAGCCGTTGTGTTTTTAAGATCACTGTCCACGTTTGCTTCATGAAATTGTTCATGTTATACCTTCTTACATTATTATCTTTCTTTGTATATACTTTGGGTGGGTTATGCGACGATCATTCATGCTATTGCATTGCTTGTGAAACTGTGACAGGGGAAAGCAGAGTCTAGCACATCGAATATTGGCGTCACGGGTGAAGCTGAATGCCCTGTTTGGTTTGCTGGGTTATCACAAATTTTTGAGGATTCGGCCCTAGCTGACTTTAATGAACTCTGTGTTACTGGGACGCAGGGATTTGTGGCAGAACCTGGCTCAGATTCGGGTGCCCAAACTTTCCTGGACAATGGAAAGGCTGTTGTGTCATCGACACAGGTGCTGGAACCTGATGCTGGCCCAGGTTCCCAGTTGAGCAAAGGAAGTTGGGAATCAGGTGTCCAGGTAAGCTGTATTCGTTCGATGAATCAGTCTAATGATATTTAGTTTCTTGTCAGCGAAACATGCTCGTGACTTTGTTTCATCATGTGCAGGACGTGCACCTCGGATCACAGGACAACCTTCTTGCGTTGCTGGAGCTGGAGAGCTTCTACAATTCTGATCTAGATGCTTTTTAGAACTCGAAGAAACAACGGCACCGAAGGAGACAATTTTTGTACTATGAGTCTGCACTCTGCAGTGTATGAGTTGCGTAATGAGCTTGCAGTGTGCAGCCCCTGCGAACTCACCGTCTCGTGAAAAAAAAAATGTACAGTACCGGTAGTGGTAGAAGTAGAACCATGAGAGGTCGTCAGCCAACACCCCAACTTGGGCGAATGTTGTTGAGAACCATGTTTTTGTTGTTGTTGTGAAATGATGTTAATGTATTGTAATGTTTGAGATTATTTCTTTTCTTTGTGCCCTAAAAGAAAACTACTACTACTAGTAGTATAACATTATGAGAGGTCATACGTCTGCCCATGCTCAGTCACGATCACTTGGATTCATGGAGAGGGGGAGCACGCCAGAGCTTCAGAAGGCGAGGAGGGAGGACGGGAAGGGAAGGAAGGGGACAGGGGAGGAGGATCAGTGGAGGACGGCGCTGTCGGTGGTTGCCTGAGCATGGGCGCGTCGGTGGCAGTTCTGTGTTGAGCATCCAACACTGCAATTTGAGCAGAACGGAGTCGTTTGAATTTGAACCATGGATGTGCTTGAATGTTTCTTCGTCTTCTTGGGAACTTGAGCCAAATGGATGCATCGACTCTGAGACAACTGATGTGTGTCAACTCGAGTTCGTATCTCTGGACCCCTGACGTGCGTCAGGGTGCAGTCCTCTCACTGCACGCGGGCCAGGGCGTGGGCGAGGGCCACCCGTCAGTCACCCTGACGTTCGTCAGGTGATCCCGATGCCCTCTCGATAAGTTCTCCCATCGTTCTTCGACCCTCGTCTCCATGGCGCCGCCAACCGCCCCCGCCGCCGTGGCGGCGGCCGCCCGTGCCTCGCCTACGCCGGCCGCGGCGCTCGCGCTCCTCAAGTCAGCGCTGTCCGCGGACCGGGCCCTCTGCCCGCTCGCCGTGCTCCCGCACATCTCCGACGCGCCGTCGCTGCCTCACCTCCTGCTCACCGCCTCCGCGGCGACCCGCCCCCACGCGACCTCCATCCGCCTGTACGGGCGGCTCAAGTCGCTCTCCGTTCCCATCCCCGTCGCCTCGCTCCACCCGCTGCTCTCCTCCCTGCCCTCCGCCCCAGCCTTTGCCCTCTTCGCCGACATCACCCGCCTCCGCCTCCCGCTCTGCACCACCACCTTCAACATCATGCTCCGCCACCTCTGCGCCACCGGCAAGCCCATGCGCGCGCTCGAGCTGCTCCGCCAGATGTCCCGCCCCAACGCCGTCACCTACAACACCGTCATCGCCGGGTTCTGCGCCCGCGGCCGCGTCCAGGCGGCGCTGGAGGTCATGCGCGAGATGCGGGAGCGCGGCGGTTTCGCACCCGACAAGTACACCTACGCCACGGTGATCTCAGGGTGGTGCAAGGTCGGCCGGATCGAGGACGCGACCGAAGTGTTCGCTGAAATGCTTACCCAGGGAGAAGTGAAACCAACTGCGGTCATGTACAACACGCTGATCGGAGCCTACTGTGATCGGGGAAGGCTTCATGTGGCGCTGCAGTACCGGGACGAGATGGTGGGGAGAGGCGTTGCAATGACGGTTTCAACTTACAACTCACTTGTGCATGCATTGTTCATGGACAGCCGGGCAGCAGAGGCATGTGCAATGGTTGAGGAAATGCAGGGGAAGGGGATTTCCCCTGATGTGTTCACTTATAATATATTGATCAATGGATACTGCAAAGTGGGCAAGGAGATACAAGCATTGAACGTTTTTCAAGAGATGGCTGCAAAAGGTGTGCGTGCAACCGTGGTGACCTACACATCTTTGATATATGCCTTGTCCAAAAAAGGACTTGTTCAGGAGGCAGATAGGTTGTTTAAAGAGGCTGTGAGGAAGGGCATCAGACCTGACGTTGTCATGTACAATGCTCTGATCGGTAGCCACTGTACAGCAGGCGATATGGACCAGGCCTTTGGTATTGTAACAGAGATGGAGAAGAAGGGGATCCCACCGGATGATATAACTTACAATACGCTGATGAGGGGATTTTGTTTGCTAGGGCGTCTGGAGGAAGCTCGTGGGATCATTGATGAGATGGCAAAGAAGGGTATCCAGCCAGACCTTGTCAGCTACAACACACTGATCAGCGGCTACAGCATGAAAGGGGACATCAAAGATGCGTTCAAGGTTCGGGATGAGATGATGAATAAGGGGTTCAATCCGACCATTTTGACCTACAATGCACTGATACAGGGGCTGTGCAAGAATGGCCTGGGAGATGATGCTGAGGACCTGATGAAAGAGATGGTGGGGAAGGGTATCACCCCTGATGATAGCACATATATCTCACTGATTGAAGGACTTACCAGTGAAGATGAGCGGATAGCTGCTGCAGAAGCATGAGTTTACTAGGATGCAGATAGGCGTGAGCTGATCCATGCATTAATGTGCAATAGAATTATACTAAATCACTATACCATTCTCTAATAGAATGCAATTTTTTGCATTTGGCAAGTAGCTGCTCCGGCAGTAATGGTCAGCCGATCAGGTGGCTGAAATTCTGTCCCACCAGTGACTTGCTCTTGCTGTCCATCTGTGATGATTAGCTGTCATTTCTGGCGAAGAAAACAAACGGCATGATGGTTGATGTTTTGAAAATTTCTATCAAGTGAAAGATGAGCCGTTCTGCCTGATTAGCTTACAACTCCAAATTATTTATTTCTTCGTCTCACGGCCGTAACTTTTGTCCGTATCTTCGGCTGAATCCGATAAAGTGAAGTTAGACAACCTTTGCATTTCGACTTGTCACTGATGGTTAAGCGAAAGTGCATCTTAATGGTCTGTCCTATCCTGCAAAGTGGATACCGGAGGAATTTTATTAGCCCCGCTATTTCAGGTGTCATTAGCATCATCACGGTGCCGGCACTTTATGTGGTCCTAAACCACACCGCTGTTGCAGTATGAAATTCTAGTCCAGAAGATTTCTGCACCAGATTTCTGGCCTCCGTGGGGCACTATTATCTTGGAGTAGTTGGTTGCTGTCTGGAGTACTTTTTTGCATGATTTATCCTTTTGGATGCCTCGTTGTCATAGCCTATGTTCTTCTTATGTGATGCGTGCATCATGATCTGAGCCGTCACTGTTCAGTGTTTGCTCCACCGGCGGATCCATCGAATTGCGAAGCAACAGATAATCCGTTTCCTTGTATATTGTTTGATAAAAAAGAAAAAAAACCATGTTAGTGATTCTACGTATAACTAATATAACTAGTATTCTTGTCCGTGCTAACTCATAGGTTAAAATAAAAATAATAGAATAATTCAACATATATGAATTTTTTTAGTTATATGGATATAATGTCCGTACTAACATCATAGTATGAAAAAAAATATGATAACTATTATAAATTTTATGTAAAAGGGATAATAATTTTTAAGACAATATGAAAGATCACCTTCAGTTATTACAAAACAATCCTTGCATTATCAAAGGCTTCAAGGACTGAAATAGATTAAAGCTAAGCATCAACAGAATGGATTAGCAGCAAGTGAAATCACATATGACCTATTACTACGTACCTATTAAATTATCATTATCATCATAAACTTACAAAGTGTTTGTGATATTAAAAACAAAAGATGACTGACATACCCACATGATGTGTTCTACCTTTATATTGTTGAGCCAATGAACGAAAATGAGAAAAGGACAATCCACTGGGCCACCGAAAAAATAAAATAAATATGAAAGAGCAGATGGGAATTTAATGCAAGTAATTTTTGTAATAATGGAAGTTTTTGTTTTTAACTAATGATGCACACATAACGTTACTTAGCTGAGCTCTAAGCCATTGTATTATGTAACTAACCATTTAACAAAGCAAAACCTCAATCAATCATATTGAGCATTAGAATTAAGTTCAGACTATTGAAAAGAATGTAGGCACGACAAGAATTCAAGATTTCACTATATAATATATACTAAAACTACTCATCTAAATTGAGTACTGAGCTCCACATAGATGCATAAGTAGAATGATAACTAAATTGACATATAAATATATAATTGTAGTTTGAAACAACATCAAAGGATTGTTTTAAATTGTCTGCCTAAAATAGTATTGCTTGCTGCAGTCATTACACAATCTCTAAATTAGCCAATGAATTGGAGAAAAGACAGTTTAGGAGGGACTTGTGGTCTAAGGTGATGGAGTCGATGAGGGGTCTCCTTGCCGTGTGGGGGGAGCTTGGGCCAGTCAGCTAGTGTGAGCTGATCTTCTCCTGGAGGAGCACAGCACGAGCGGGTATTTTTTTTTCAGGTTTTGACCGTGTGGAGGTGATAGACAAGCGCAGGCACCACCTAAGGGTCGCGCGCCATCAACTGGATCCGCTACTTCGCTTGTCGTCGCGTTTCGTTATCTACGAGCGGAGGACGGGGGGGACAACGACGGCCTCACAGCCTCGCGTCAGCGGACAAAGGACACGGCGGGCGACGACCGCCTCGCACCTGCGGGCTGAGGTGGGCGGATGACGGGGCAGTGGTCTCGCAACGGCGACGGGCAGAGGACGAGACGGCAGCGGGCGGAGGAAGCGGCAGGCGGAGGACGCAGCGACGTTAGATTTATAAATTACAATAATAACAGATTGTATCATGAATCGTAAGAGTGAATAACAAATCAGATTGAATTGACTCGATATTGTCGTATGAATACGTGGTGTAGAGTGTTTGCAAAATTATGTAATAAAAGATATAGAAATTAATAGTCATTAGATTTGAGTAAATATAACTTTATTAGTAAAGAGAATACACGTGAGTCGTTGTATTTGAATTAAAATAACATTATCGTTGTAATTGTGGAAATATTAATAACATGATGGAATTCTTTTTAGAGGCAGGTGAAAAAACGATAGAGCTGGTGCATTATAAAGTAGATAACCAAAGAAGTAATGCCGGGCTTTACATAACCTTTATTTCTAAGCCAGTAAGCCTAAAGCGGACGAGATGCTGGGGTCACATCGTCGTTTGATTTGATTAATCTCCGGTCTCTACCTCAGATACTCAGTTTGTAGTATACAGTATGTGTTCTCAGCCTTGTGAACCTCGCTCGCCTGTGGAGCTTCCGTGTCTTTCTTGGATCTGCCGGAGCGGCGGCAACCTGCTTGTGCATTTTTCGCATTAGCCGGCGCGGGCGTCAGTGTATTATATGTACTCCTATTATATATTGCGTCAGTGCGAGAAACGGAACAGGAATCAAAGATGGAGGAGCCAGACGAGTCCGACGTGGAGAAGCAGAACCTCCAGCCATTGCTGCTGCCTCAGACAACGGCGACATGCAAGAAGCCGTCGCCTGGTGACGGTAGAGCCGTCGGCTGCAACTGCCCCCGGGCATCGCCCACGGCGACGCGGACCCTGGCGCTGGTGGTCCTGGTGGCGGGTGCCGCCTTCGCCGCGCAGCTCGCGGCGCGGGAGGAGTACGTGCTCCTCGCCGTCTTCGCGTCGCAGCTCGTCAGCTTCTGCGTCTTCACGTCGCTGATCGCGCTGTGCGCGCTCCCGGAGGACGGCGGCGGCGGCGGCCGGCGCCACCGGCGTGCGAGCTGGGCGGCGAGGGCGGCGGAGCAGGTGCTGCAGTGCTCGCTCGCCATGGCGCTTCCCTCGAGCATGGCGTGCTGGGTGGTCCAGAGCGCGCCGGTTGCCGTCGGGGCCGCGATTGTCGGTCTGGCCCTGGCCGTCGTCTTCGCCTGTTACGCCGAGCTCGTGCGCGCCTTGTGGCCTGTGCCCGAACCTAATTAGTAGGTGCCTCTTCAGAATTTCGGGCTGGACAGCCCCAGAGCCTGAGCCGTATGACAGTACATAAAATTTTCGTGATGCAAAACCGAAAAACAATGAGAGAGAGAGAGAGAGAGAGAGAGAGTATAAAGGCGTAAATTTGTGATGAGAAACGAGGCCACGTTCGTCAACCTGTTTGGCAATGAGACAACGACAGCCATTAGCCAAGCTGAAACTTTATCTGTGGTTAACATCAGTGTCTGCCAATGGCATCAGCACAGTACCTCGCGATACCAGAACCCTGAGCTAGAAAAGCTTCGGCACGGCAGCTTACCAACAGACTCTGCCTGCCAAAAGGAAATCACAGCCGTACATTTCCAGATCACCCCGCATAACCCTCCTTTTTCTGGCTTCTGGGCCTTAGTAGAAGTGCAGAAATGGACAGTGTGAATCTGCTGCAACCGAAATGCAGAAGTGCGGGCTAGAGATCGACACTGTCTATTGATGCAGATAGCACCTAGTAGATCGAGCTTAGGGGCGCTTTTAAGATCACCTCATGACCGACCGTCCACTAATAATGTCCTTAGATATGACTAATCCTTGGGAGAAGAAGGGTTGGGCAGCAGGGGATCCGATTGATGCTGTACGTCTACACGACTAGGATGCCCATGATAGCGATGAGGAAACGGAAGCAGGAAGAAAAACTCCCAGGTGACTCGGAAATACTAGTTTGACCACGCCCAAACGCTGTCCGCTTCTTTTCCCCCTTCTTCTTCGAGATCATGGCACTCACGACCCTTGCGTGCGGCTATACAAGGTGCCGTTGGTGAATGGGACTCAATTACTCCGGACCGGATCCGTGTGCTTCTTCTGTTGCACACGCGTCTTTTTTCGACCGGTGTTTCATTTCTCCTTTCTGTAAAGTTATCGATACTAGCAATCATAAGCCAGCAGCATGTAGTGGGATTAGAGCTCACGAACAATGATGCTGCTGCCTCATCAGGAGAGGGGATTCAAAGGTAGCAGTAGGTTCAAAGCCAAAGAGATCGATCAATTGATGTGTTCTTCCAACCAACAAAAGGGAGAATGATCATTGGCTAATTGTTGGCCGGCCCTGGGAAGACGGTGCTGCAGCTCTTTTTTTCCCCCTTCCTTTATTCTCTCTTATTATTTGCAAAGATCATGGCCTATGGTACAGTATTGTATTGTAGTACAACATTGTTTGAAAAAAAAGAGAAGCTTTTTTGGACAAAAATGAGTGAAGTCCCAAGCAACCACCAAATCATGGAGAATGTTACTACTCTACAACGGAAGGCTATCTCGTCACTTGTTTTGTTCAACAGGCTCACAGTCGCAGCCGCCGCAACAAATTGACCGCCCACTTCGCCGGATCTGGATCACTCTCAATTCCTCTCTCTCTCTCTCTCTCTCTCTCTCTCTCTCTCTCTCTCTCTCAATTCCTGCCAGCCATGCCTCTGCTCGACGGCCACAGCCTGCTCAGCATCCGCCTGGGTTTCCCGGGCGGGATCGCGCAGAACGCCCTGACGCGTGACGACGCGCTCCGGACCAGCCCCGCGCGCGCCGCCCTGTGCACGAACGCGTCGTCGTCGTCCGGGTCCTCTTCCTCCAGCTTCATCCTCAGCGTCGTGATCCTCGACGCCGTCCTCTTCAGCCCCTCCACGCTCCAGTCGTCGTTGACCGGCGGCGCGCCGGCGAGGCCGCCTCGCCGGAGGCTCTGCTCCTCGTCGTTGATCTCCTCGATCACGTCGCCGTTGGCTTCCTCCTTTCTTGGTCTGGTCAGCAGGGCCTTCATGCCGCCGGCCAGGTCCGCGACGCGGTTGTTGGCCCCGCCGGGGCCGCCGGACGCCGCCGCGGCGCGTGCGTTCTCGAAGAAGAGCACCTGCAGGACGACCCGCAGCGGCAGCAGGTCGTTCTGGGCGGCGTGCATGGACGCCGTCTCGGAGAGCTTCCTGCAGTTGAGCACCCTGCACAGCTTCTTCCTCGAGCTCTTGTCCATCCCAGGATGCGCCTACGCCATCATCCAGTAATAACAAAACATACAACAAAGAAAAATTAAGAAATGGATACTACTAACCGTGACGAACAACGCGCGCGAACCCCAAAACGATGACGTGGTCCAAAATCTTACGCACTCTGAGATATGTGTCGACGGCACGGTAAAGATCGTCGTGCTCCGGGCGGGCGCGGTCCGGCACGGCCTCGGCGATGGCGACCATCTTGTCCAGCGGTAAGTCGGCGTCCTTGGCTGCCTCCATCAAGAACCCGTCGACCAGCTTCCCGATCCGAACCATGGCGCCGTGCGACGCCGCAATCGCTGACGTCGACCGTCGCGCTCCGTCGAACTCCGAGCTCTCGGCGGACCGCGACCGTCGGTGCCCGCCGCGAAAGCGAGCGGCGGGGCTAACCTCTGCGGCAGCCGCTTGCCGAAGCGCCAGCTCTTCGAGTATGGCCAGTACGGCGTCGGCGTCGTACGCCGTCTTGCCACCCGCGGAGGAGGACGCCGGCGCCGAAGACGGTATCAGGAGGTCGCCCACGCTAGCGTCTTCCAGCTGCAGGGCCGCCCTCCTCGTGAGCTCTGCCTTGGTCGCTGCGGAGGCGCCCAGCAGGTTCGCCGCCTTGAGAAGCTTGAGCAGGAAACTGCAGGAAACCGCGTTCCTCTCGGCCGGGAGCAAGCTCACTATCTTCTCGACGAGGAGGCTGTGGTTCCTGGCGATCGGCTCAGTAGCATTGCCAGCTCCTGAAGGGTCATTTTGGTGCCCGTTCTTGGTGGCGCGCGGCAGCCACCGACGAGCGTAGGACTTCAGCGCGTCGCCCACGGCCGAACCCTGGACGGTGCCAGCCGCCTTGACGGCCATCATGACGCGCCAGAAAAGGTCGACGCCGAGGCAGCAGACGTCGCGCACCCACCACCGCGACGAGGAGCCGGCCCGTGCGGAAGGACCGCTCCCGGCGGCGATGAGCGCCGTGACGGCGTCGACGAACTGGGACGTGACGCCCAGCTCCTCGCAGGCCGCGGCGTGGCCGGCGGTGGCCCGCAGCACGGCCAGCGCGTCCTTCCAGCGGCGGAGCAGGCAGGAGGCGAGGAACGAGTCGAGCTTGCCGGCGAGGTTCCCGCGCTCGGCGGCCTCCGTCATGCCGAGCCGCCCCGCCGCGCAGCGGAGGGGCACCACGTTGTGCGCGCCGATGGTGACGGTGACGCCGTAGCAGAACTTGGCGCAGAGCTCGAACGCCTCCGCGCCGCCGGGAAAGTCCGGCAGTTCGACGGCGCTGAAGCCGCCGCCGCTGGACGACTCCGCGCATAGAGCTTGTAACCGCAGGCATTTGGAGAGCAGAGGGAACTGCCGGACGCAATAAACGAACAGATTAAAAGTGTCATCATGCTCCAAAAAAACTCATCCATGAACAGAGCACCTACCTTGTGGAGACGAAACAGGACGTCTTCCACCAGGATTTGCAGGTCAGTGGCCACCTCGGTGTGTACAAACCTGGTGGAATCAACGAGCCACGCCAAT
This sequence comes from Oropetium thomaeum, assembly GCA_001182835.1. NCBI lineage: Eukaryota > Viridiplantae > Streptophyta > Magnoliopsida > Poales > Poaceae > Oropetium > Oropetium thomaeum. Next base: position 492,022 of record LFJQ01000091.1, on the reverse strand, counting down.
CATCTCATGGAACACCAAGCAAAGAACCAAACGAGAGACGGAACACGGATTGGCAGGAAGATCCCTACGCACCTGACGTTCCCGGAGGTGAAGAAGGTGTCCGGCCGGGTACCGAGTTTCATGAGCTTCATCCTCGCGGCCGGAGCCAGACAAGGGCGCAGAAGAGATCGACAGAGGCGAGGCGAGCCAGCGCGCTGCGCGTGTGCCTAACCAGAGAAAATGATCCTTGTGGCGGCTATTAGTATATCATGTCACGCATGCGCATAAATGGATTGGACAGTAGTACTGTGGTAGGTTAGGGAAGGATGGGACTGGGAATCGCGAGGAAGCGTTCAGAATCACAGCTTCAAGTGTCTTTGATCGGGGAGACAAGACCTTTGTTTTCATTTTCTTATTGTTAGGATAAAAATTATAACTTATTCATAAAATATAATTGTTATTTTAATAACAATGATCCACAAACAAGGGACTAGCGGCGGGCCGTGGGTGCATCCGCGAGTCCGGACCGCGTATGCGAGACTCCATTGATCCGTTCAGTCCATACGCCCAAGGCCCAAGCTGCGTCAGTGCGTTTACTCCATGTTTTTTCAATCGCCAACGTCTCATGAACTCCTTTCTTTTCTTTGCGTGGTTAAAAACGTGAGTTCTTTTTGTTTTTTTCTTTGGAATTTTGGACCCTAGTTCAGAGTGTCTGTCGGCCAAATTGGATGCAATCAACTGTTCGGTGATTCTCAAGGGTTATCAGAAGGAAATAACATCAAATTATTACTGCATAGAGCAAACGGTATCAACATTACTCGCTCTGTTCTTTTTTACTTGTCGTCGTTAACTGTAACAAAAAATTTTGACTGTTCATCTTATTAAAAAAAATTAGTTTAAATGTGTAAAGTTAAAAATTAAGATTCAAAAATCTTTAATATTAAATCAAATTCTAACAAAATATTTAATTTTTTATACTTTTTTAAATAAGATAAATAGTTAAAATTATTAGTCAAAATTAACTGCAACAAAAAATCCATGAAAGTATTTGCTTTACACGGTACAAAGATTAAGACCATAGACAAACGTAGATAAAAAATGACCAGGGCCATATGTGGCCCACCGGTCAGTGACATGTCGTGGGCAGCGTCATGGACAATCTCCTCCACGAAGCAGGTAGTGGTCCCTACCCTGCACAACACTGACTAATGGGGCCCGCAAAAAGATTCTACGTAGAAACAAAACTAGCCTCCTCGCCCCTGACGAACTCCGAAAACCGAAACGCGCACGCAACGGCACCTGGTACAGCCCACTGACAGGTAGGCTTCGAGCTAAAGACGAGGGTCCATCCGCGATATCATGGAAACGCCCGCGCGAAAAACGTGAAAGACTCCACCGCCGTTCTTCTCGCGGAAGGAAACGGAATAAGAAGGGCAAGGCTTTGGCCCTTCCTTCCTCTCTCCTCCTCTACTTCGCCACTCACCTCACCACTGCCACCGCCTCCTCCCTCGGATCACTCGTCCAAGGCTTCCTCCGCCTCCGGCCGACGCGAGTGTCCGGACCGTCTCCTTTGGCCCCCTGGCCGGTTGGGTCTGCAGGGGGGAGTTTCGCGCCTCGATGGCTACCCGATGGCCCGCGCCGCACCTCCGCGGCCTCGAGAATCGCGACGACGCGTGGGATCTCGTCGTCAAGGTGAGGCTCCGGTGTCTTCGCGCCGCGGTGATTATGATTCTGCATCCGGATGTTCGATCGAGGAGGTAGGAGGGGAATGCGGCGGGGTTGTAGGGTTTGGCGGTGCGGTGGCGATTACTCCTTTGTGTAAAGGAAGCTTTGTTTTTCCCCTACTCGGTAGATTGTACGGTGATGCGATCAGTGATCATCTAACGATCTGTTGGCGCCGTGGTTTATTTTCGTTGCGAGATAGTTGTTGCCATTGTTAGATGGGGATCTATCTCCCCTATTTACGGATGGTGATTGGTGAAGGTTCGGTCTTGCGAGGACGTCAGATGGACTATGTTGTTTCATGTGCACTCGAGTAGGGGAGATTCTGCGGAGGAAATTTTTTAGGCTTCGTTTGTTAACTTATATGATAAGATCGTTCAGAACTTTGATTGTCGCAGAGCTTTCTGTTTTCAGCAATTATACTTCTACGTTGGGGTTTCGTAGTAGCTGAGTTCAATTTCATGGTTTATAAGATTGGCTGTGCGCCACATATTTAAACTTATTTTATATATCGGTATACACCATTAGGTTGGAGGATGGTGGAATCTTGTGCCTTTGGGACCTCGAAGTCGTAGTTTGTTCTGCTACATGTGTGACTTCTATTATAAAATGTTAAGGAAACCTTGTACCTTTACATCTTTGTTTGGTCTTGCATAGGTGTCCCTGACTGGCCACTACGGTCCTTTTTTAAGACCACAATGGTTGACAGAAAGACATTAATTTCCGTTCTCTTGCTAGGCTGGCGCTTTTGTTAAGTAATAATAAGTGGACACATGACACATTCCAGTTTGATGGTAGGAGGGGAACAAGGAGTCTGCACATGGTGTTTCTGTTTTTCAACATTAATTTTACTGATTGCCGATCATAATTCGTAACCTGAATCAGATCATACATGTTTTCATGTGTTGCTGCTGTAGTGTAGTATTTATATTTTGCTGTGTAATTCATGCCAGTGAATGATTGAAATCTTGATATACATCTACTGATTGTTTCAGGTCAAATACAATGGCACCCTCAAGCGTTTTAATGCTCGTGTGAATGGTTCATATTTTGATCACAACCTGACTTCCCTTCGGTCAAAGATTGCAAGCGCCTTTAAGTTCAGTTCTGATTTGGAATTCATCCTGACCTACACTGATGAGGATGGAGATGTGGTTATGCTGGATGATGAGAATGACTTGCGTGATGCTGTTATTAATCAGAAGTTGAACCCTCTTAGGATAAATGTTCAGTTGAAGAACAGTAATACCGAGGCACTGGGAACAAAGCATCAGGCTTCGAATTCCAGGTCTCCAAGGTCAACTGCTCTGGAGGATCAGCTAGCTCAGGTGAAATCAGCTATTGATGAAGCAATGAAGTTTGTACCAGAGCAAGTTCCTGCTGTCCTTGCTAAGCTATCCCATGACTTACATTCAAAAGCTGCATCATCTATACCATCATTGGCTGAGTTGCTGGACCGACTTGCTACATTAATGACACCAAAGGGCAATATATGTACTACTAATGGGTCTGTTTATGGTTCATCTTGCTCTAGTGGCAGGCCACAGGCATCAAGAAATACTAAAGTTGAGCAGGAGAATGAACTAATGATAGGTTCAGCTTCACTGTCCCCAAAGATGCAAAACACACCTGGTCTTAAGAGTGTTCAACCTGAGGACCGCAAAGCCCAAGTTGAACAAACACCAGTATACCATTCAGTAGATTCACTTAATTTTGTTGGTTCTGGTGGAAAGAAATTTGATCACAAAGGAAGCACTGTTACTGAAAGCAAGTTAAGATGTGCTTCCCAGAGCAAGGAAAAATCTACTACATCCTCTGCTGTGCCTCCTGTTTCTTCCTCTACTTATGCTGCTACCCCTATTCAGCACACCCCTGCTCCATCTGTGGGTGAAAAGAAGCTAAGATATTCAACCTACGGACACAATAGTTTGGTCAGTGGTGATCTGCAACCCAGAGGTGGTCTATCAGCGTCTCCCCCTAACTTCCGTCCCTTGGGATCCAGTGGAAATATCAATAGCTATTGGCAGCCATGTTTTTCTCCACCTACCAATATGTACGGCCTACCCAAACTGGATATGCCGTCATCAGTTGGTACTTATGTGCCTGCATACAAATATGATGTGGCCCCATCTGCAAGTAATGTTCCAGAAGGCAGATACTCATTTGGGCAGTCATGCAGTTATGGAAGCATCCCACAACGTGCGGTGCATAAATGGATACAATGTGATGTCTGTAGAGTAACACCCATTGTTGGGCCTCGCTACAAGTCTAATGTGTAAGTTTTTGAAATTACTGTCTCTGAAATCATTTCTATTTTGACGTGCCTTCTTTTTATTGGCAGTAAAGACAACTACGATTTATGTGGTGCCTGTTTTTCCCACGTGGGAGATGAGTCTGAATATTCCAGATTAGACAAGCCAACTTCAGTAAATTTAAATGTATTATCAGTTTCTTTTTTCATGATTGTATAGGAGTGGTGGAAGGATGAGAGTAATAGGGTTCAAACTTACATTCAGATCGCCTTTTGCAGAATCGAAAGCTTCTTGAACGTCTTCAACGGCAGGAACTAAGACTCGAGTGTAGCTTCATAAGTGATATTACTATTCCTGATGGTACATCCATGGCACCAGCAAATCCGTTTACCAAGATTTGGCGCTTGCGTAACAGCGGGTCTACTGTATGGCCGTTTGGCACCCAAGTTATCTGGGTTGGTGGAGATCGCTTTGCAATTGAGAGCTCAGTTAAACTAGAGGTGTCTACTACCAGCCATTATTATATGCTAATCTATGGTTCTGAATGTTTTAAGGGGAATGTGGTAATGACTGAGACCCATAAAAGGCTCACTACTTCCACTTTGTTCATTTTGCAGATTTCAGTCAGTGGGGTTGCTGGGGGTCAAGAGGTTGATGTTGCTGTTGCTTTTGTGGCACCTGCAAAGCCTGGTAGGTACGTATCATACTGGAGATTGGCATTACCCTCTGGAAAGCAATTTGGTCAGGAAATTTGGGTTCACATTCAGGTTGTTGCTCTTCCCCTGCTTAGTCATGTCCTTGTTTAGCATTCATACCTGCATTTTCTGATCATTTCTATGCTGCATGGTGTACAGGTAGAGGAGCCTACTCAAACCAATGGCAACAAACTATCTGCTGCTATAAACCTAAACCTACCACCAGGAATGAATTCTTTTATTGATAATATGAACAATGAGTCTATGAATCCTTTCTTTCAATATCCACTGAACATCTACAATGAAATGCCCCAAAACTATGGTACTGTTGTACCCCTGGAATCTGAATCAGAGCATTCACCCACAGCTCCCAACTTTCAATCCCCCAATTATGGTCAAATGTCTTCACGTTTTTATCAAAAGACTGTGATACCCAAGGAATCTGAAGCAGAGCCTGATTCACCCGCAGCCCTCAACACTTTCCCCAGTTACAGTAAAATGTTTGGGTTTCAAGCGGCTGTGACACCCAAGGAATCTGAACCTGCTTTAAGTGCTTTGCCCTCTACTCCTGTGTCAGTTAAACAAGTGCAAATCCCTACTACTGATCATCACGCCTCATTCACTGGCTCTGCATCAAAATCGATAGCTGCTCTTGTGCCTCCACCTGTATCCATTCCCCCGCCAAAATCCATTAGCTTTGCCATACCTGTGTCTGCTCCTTTTGTTTCTGCACCTGCCAGTTTGCCTGCACTTACTCCTGCTAGTGTACCTACTGCAGTTGGTCACTCATTTGCTGGGCCTGTATCGACATCGATAGCTGCTGTTGTGCCTCCACCTGAAACCATTCCCCTACCAAAATCTGTGACCTTTGCCGCTCCTGTATCTGCTCCTAGTGTTCCTGCACCTGCTAGTTTGCCTGCGCATGCTCCCGGTATTGTACCTATCACAGTTTTGCCTGATGAGACCGTCAACCACAAGGAGAAACTGCTAAGGGGGCTGGAGGAGGACCTGGAGCCGTATATCCAGGACTTCTCTGATCTCGATGATTGGGATCCACTCTTTGGAGAGATGTCTGAACTGGTATGAAAATCACATTTCATCCTATTGCCCATCCTTGCAAAAATCTTCTGGTTCTATGATGGTTTTGATTACCTTTAGGGATTCAATGACGCAGAGATGAACAAGAAAGCTGCTGGAGGAAGCATCAAGGAAGGACTGGTGATGAACCTCGTGGCCAGGGCAAAGAAAGGAGTAGTGATGGAGGGCCTCTCTGCTCAAGCGTCATCTAGTAACTAAGATGTAGAGAAGTACCTAGTATGCTTGAATAAGTCGACTGCAGTATGCCTGAACCTTGTGGGCATGGCGTTGCCTTGTCGGTTAATGATCGCCAGTGCACTATAGGTGATCGTTCGTTGAAGTAGCTTGACTTAGTAGGTGAACTGCATATGCTATGATATGGTGTAGTATCTTTGAGTTTGTATCTGTCGATTACTGTTTCTTCGTATTATTTTTTTCCCAGGTCGGACCGGTCTTGAGCACTGCCATGTCTGTATTAGCTTTACGAACTACTGCATTCTGTTGCTGAACCGCATGATTGTGCCAGGTCGGCTTTAAGGTGGTGCGAGGAGCCGGACCCGATCACATGAAGCGTTCTTTACGGAGGACAATGCGGCGACAGACGCAACTATATACAGTGATTGCATGCTCGCCTAAGCTACACACTTCCTAAAATCGGATTTAAGACATTATGCTTCGGCACTGGTGGTGACTAAAATTCGGGTTATGCTTGTGACTACAACCGGTGCATGCAAGTCAGCAAAGTCCCAAATCCCAGATTGTCTGTTTTATCGTGTGTTCGAACGTTCATATCTGTCGTAAACCTGTATTGATTTACAGCGTGCCCGAATCGATCAAATGCAGACAATACACAACATTGTAGTTGTAGAATCGCCATTGGATTTATTCGAGGATGGTTGTTACTTAAATATTCTGACGCTGAGTTTGCATAGTCCGTGCAACTTACCAAAATCATAAGGATATAAACGCTAGCAAAATGACCGGTTTCCAAAATTTCTTTTAAATCAAATGATCTTTACCAACGCACAAAAGAGCACAAGACAAGCATAAAATCCACAGATTTTATAATTTAAGGCAGGCAGAATTCATGGCAAGCAAGCAACCTAGTATAAGGCAGACAAATACATGTCCAGCAGGAACCGTACCGTCCATTCAGGGAGAAATTGACACCAATAAACACACACACATTTATAACAAGATATCGAAAGAAGTGAATACATGTTGATTTCTAGGAATGGTCATCTTGAGCACACTCTCAAGTTCCATTAGTTATTATTGAATCAGGTGGCACCAACCATAAAGATTGATTGACCACACTAAGGGCACAAAAATGATTTACCAATCAAGACTTTGTAAGACTTCAAGGTTTATATACATGAGGCACACATGTAGTCAAAATGGAATTTCATAAATCAGCGTTGCTCGTTTAGATACGCATCTTTCTCCGACTTGTCGTTTCCGCTAAGATACCCTACAAGGCTTCCAGAAACGCCCGAGACCCAAGAGACGCTGCGGTCCAGCCAAGCTTTAGGGGTTGATGATGCCTGTGGGGTTTCTGCGGCAATGCGCTTTTGTTCTTCCTCAAGCAACATGTCCAGCCACCTCTTTGACATGTATTCCTTCACTGCACCAACCCCATTGTTCACAACATCCATCGGTGGTATGCTCAGGGGATTCTGCTCCAAACTAAGCTTTTCCAATTTATCCAGACAACCAAAATTGTCAGGAAGAGCATGAATCTGGTTGTTGCTCAGATCAAGCTCACGCAGATTCAGCAGGTCACCAAATGAAGCAGGGAGCTCTTTCAGGTCACTGAAGTTGCTGCTAAGGTTGAGAATTTCAAGACTGCTGAGCTTCCCAAAAGCAGATGGTAAACCACAAAGTTCATTGAAATGGGCGTCCAGTAGGTATAATGATGTCATCTCACAAACAGATGATGGTAGAGATCGCAATTTGTTCATGTGAACCCAGAGTTTACGCAGGTTAATCAACTCATAGCCGATATTTGTAGGAAGATAAGTGAGGTTGTTGTAGCTTGCATCAAGCTCCACTAGTGACCTGCAGTACTCAGTCAATTAAAAAGTGTTACCAATCAAACCAAGAAAACGAATCGCACTGGTTTTACATACCCACACTTTGATATGCTATCTGGAAGTGCTCTCAGCCTGTTATTAGCAACATTTAGAATCTTCAGATTGGATAGAAGTCCAATGGAATCAGGAAGGGAAATCAAAGCATTAGCTGCAAGATAAAGCTCTTCAAGGTGATCAAGTCCTCCTATAGCATCTGGAACAACCTACACACAGATGAAAATCTCTAAATGAGCCCATCACAAGATAAAATTACAATTCATGGAATTTATAAAACACAATTTCCAGGATTAAACATTCACAGACATGTTATGGTTAAGATGTGATCATGTGTATGCCTATGGTTTAAGAAAATATGTCCAAAAGCTCAAACAACCCATATAAAAATATATATAAACATCAAATGAGTATATGACGTACAGAAAAAAGAAGAACCTAAAGCTACTTTTGCAACTTCAAATTGTGATCAACGGAATTTCCACACCAAAAAGACATCACAAATGTTATGTTAATTAAATCAATTCAAATAAGAGACCGTACATTCTTATGTTTTAATATGCCAAAAATTCACTGTTGATTTTGAAACAAATGACATACAGCTAGCAGTTTGTTTCACTGCATGATCAAGAGAATTCCTTTCTTTATTTCTTTGTTCGAGAATATGAAGTGCCAGTATTTCATTAAGAGTTCAAAGGATACAGCCAAAAATAGAAACATAACACAGTCAACTAGCTCCAACAGACAGATTGGAAGCAATACAAAGTAATAGGGTAACCTACGCAACTTTCATAGTTCATAACAGGCCCTCAAGCAGCAGGGATCGAGCATACCAAAATACTACGCGGAATCATGATCGTTGTTTCCTCATGGTCATGGAGGAACCAGTGGCAGCAAACAATCCCCAGTCAGCCATCACATAATTCAGCTCATCCATCTGCTTGCCCCAGCAGCAGAATATGGGCCAACAATCACGCATGATGCTCATCCACAACACTAAACACCAAAAAACTACCGTTCCATCCACATTGACAGATAGCAGCAGTGCAAATGGGCTCTAAAGAAGCAGGCAGATCAGAACAAGCTTCACGATCCAGTTCGTTACCTCGAGCTGGTTGCGCGAGACGTCGAGCACTCGGAGCCCCTGGATCCTCCCGAACGCCTCGGGCAGTTGCCGCAGCTGCCGATCCACGAGGCGCACGATGTCCACCGGCTTCCCCTCCTCGGCTTGCTTGAGCACCGCCACCACCTCCTCCTGCACTGCTGCCTGCCCGTCCCCATCCCCCTCCCCTTCCGCCTCGTTCTCATCCAGGTCGGTCCCCTCCATCGCGGACCGGTACACCTTCTCGAGCCTGCCCTCGGCCTCCTGCAGCAGGGCCTCGTACGCGTCGTGCGTCTCCTCGAGCCGCACCACCGCGCGGCACGCCTGGACGTCGGCCTCGGGGATCCCGGCGTCCCCGGCCTCTGCGGCCGCCACTATGGCGCGGGAGTAGTCGACGAGCTCGTGGTCGGGCCGGGGCCCGAGCTCCTGGAGCGCGGCGCGCGCGGCGGAGACGTCGGTGACGGCGCGGGTCATGGCGCGGAGAACGGACGGGTGGCGCAGCCCGGGCATGCGCTCGACGAGCTCGAACTCCCCCGCAGTGGACGGCGTCCGCGGGGACGGCGTGTGCACCGGCGGCTGCTCGATGTCGAAGTCGCCGCCGCCGGGCGCAGCGGTGTCGGGCTTGAGCTTGGACAGGGTGGGGATGCGAGCGAGCACGTAGGAGAGGATCGGGTGGGTCTGCGGCGGCGGATCCATGGCCTTGATCGGGGAGTCGGAGATTGGATGGGGACGGGCGGTGGACTGGAAGCTGTTTTATGGTGCGGTGGCCGTGCAGTGGGTTTGGGAATGAAGAGGAAGAGGGAGAGGGAGAGGAGACTCGCAGTCGCAGATGAGCATGAGCCGGGCCGCCTGACCGCCTCGGCCGGCAGGGCGGCAGATTCGCTGGGCAGGTATTCTCCGGGTCCCATTCTCCAGAGTCCCGGTGAACGAGTAGATTTGGAACTTGGAACGAATTGTTTGTTGCTTCGGTTCAGCACGGCTAAAAAGATGGGATTGTTCCCCAAGCCAAACTGGAAGCATCCCAAATTTGGATATTCACTGCTTGATTTGTTTACATTTCAACCGACCAATATTTTTTCTTTTAAAAAAAACTTGCTATATTTGGCTGACATTGCCACAGCGAGTGCTGACCGCCGAGTGCGATCTATAGCAGACCGAAGCCACAGTAGCACGAGCTTCCATATGTCGCCCACGTTCCACAATTGCGACATGGCGTCGCACTACAAAGCCCATGCCCGGGCCATCGTGCGCTGCCGGCTGCAACGTGCCAAGCCACGAGGCACGGTTTGGATCTTCTTCACATGATGATTTCCCTTTTGTTACACTTTCTGAACAAATGTCAATTTTGGTACACGTAGAAGTAGTTCTCCTTTCGTTTTTTTGTAAAAAGGAAAAGGAGAGAATTATCTCTCTGCAACTTTCTATATTCTACTGTGGAGTGTGGTCTTGCCCAGTTAGCTATGGAAAAAAGTCGATGAGAGAAGCGATGGGAAACGCAAGCCAGCTTGCTCACTAGCCTGACACGGCCGATGTGATCTCCTTCCCGGCCACTTCAAGCACCTCCTTCGCCCTGTGCGCCAGCTTCTCGCATATGTTCTTCACGATCCTCTTGTGGAACTTGCTGCTCTTGAGCCACTCGATGCCAACAAGTATCTCGCACCGGCAGCTCGCCGGCTCCGACTCGATGCTATGCACATTGTACCTCAAATGCACCTGCGCACATAGCACAAGACTCAGGTCTCAGCACTACAAGTGATTCGCTAACCAAAAACAAAACAAAACGAATGGAGATTTTTTTTTAGTGAAAAGGAATGACGAAATTGCATCCGGGAAAACAATTTGTACCCGGAAATAGTCGCTGAAAGGAACGTTGTGAAGAGTCACGACTTCGTGAATGCTCCAGCCGTCGCCGTCCTCTGCAGGGAACTTGAACTGGGTGCTCATCACCTCGCCGCCAAAGATTGACATGTACCGGTTGAACTTGTAGCTGATGTGCCTCTCATCGACGCCTGGCCTCGCATGCTCCCACGGGGTCGCGGAATAGTCAAGGCACCCAACCCGGCTCATCGTCCTCGTCTCCAGGGGCCCCCCGTCGAACACCCCCATCAGAAGATCAGCCTGCGACAAATCAATAAAGAGATCAGATGATTGAAGCCCAGGTTTTGTGAATTATATTTTACTATTTGACATGTTCAGCTTCAGCTGGCGAGAAGACTATACGCCATCAAGAAAAGTAGCAAAGAGGCATAGGGATCTCACATCAATCGGGTGTTCCACAGTATGCTCCTTGGTGAGAGGCACATCTGCAATGCTCAGCACAGTTTGAACATCATCGATGTCAATGGAGCTGTCATCTTCTTCATGATCCTCTTCCATTTTGGCCCTGTGCTCAATAGATGAAGATTTGGTCTTCCACAAACCAAGTATTGTCCTGCACAGAAGAAAATTTCCATGAGACCACCCTTCATTAAAAAAGGCAGACCGTACTTATGCTAACACTGATATGTAAACCATTTTATAAAGGTTGCCTACCTGCTAGCCTTGCTAAAGGATGCAAAAGAGTGGAACTGAAATTTCAGCCTCCCTTCCTTATCTTGGGACTTTGCACCCCTCTTGGCATCGAGGCCCCGACCGCTCTTCAAAGTAAACTGCAGTGATGGGGTGCCTACTGTTCCAAAGGATGGCTGTAACACTTCAACTTCCTCCACATCTTCCCACAGAAAGAAGAATTTTGTTTTGTGTCCAAACAAATTGGCGTAGAAACCAACTATTCTGGCGGACACAAACAGCCTTCCCTGCAGCAGCAACAGCAGCAGAGTGAATATCCGTAAACATGAACTATCTGTGCGACCTTTAGATCTCATGTTTTAATAATGGTCTAAAGAGCACATGGTAACAGTTACAATACAAGTACACCACGAACCAAACATGATGCGCTAGCCATAAAATGTTATCATTGAAAGATTCCTAAGCATTACATGAATTTATGCAGCAGTTACATCTCAGCAGTAACTCTTACCTGCAAAGGCAATCTCCTTTTCAAGGAGCACGCATAATCTGCTATAAGGAATTCTTCATGTGGCAAGCCAAAAAGCTTCTGAAACGTTGAATTACTTTGAGGTGATCGAACGTGCAGCTGCAAAACACAGCGCTGCATTGTCAAAAGGGCTTTAAAAAGAATTTGAAGGCACAGAGGAGATAAGTTATCAAAAGCTACCTTCTTGCCAACTTCTTTTTCCATCTTTCTCAGATATTCTCTCATAGTTGTCTCCGGTCCTTTCGTGTTTTCCAGAAATACTCTCAAATGCAACCGACTCTGGCATGTCTGAGCAAGTTTTCCCTCCAGAGGTACCCACATGTCTGCTAGTTCCACTGATGTGTGTTTGAGGAAGTTAATTTCTGCATGACCCAATGATATTGCCAAGTCGAATGGCCCATCAAAGTTGAATACCTCAACATCCAATACAGCAGGTGGTTCTTCCATGGCGTCAAATTCCATTATCTCTGTAACAACATTTCAGTTTGTCACAAATGACAAATAGGATATATATAAGACTACCAGGTGCAACATGCTTTTAGTCTGTGGAATCTACTCACCATTCCATTGAGGTTCCTGAGTCTGAAGTTGAACAGAGCTTGTTTTTGTTACGCCATTACAGCTGAACACGACATAAGGGTCTACCGATCCACTAGAAACAGGTGGCAAGTTTGTAGCCTCTAGCAGAGCTACAGTTAACAGCCAACCATCACCATTTGCTTTAACCCCATGATCACTTCCTGCGACAATAGGATGTCAGGGTAGCAGTTGTAACATCAGTGAGTCAAACTGTACGTTTCCAAAGCAAGGAGGCAAAAAAAATGTGTGAACAAAACTGGAGAAATTGCAGTAGCATACCTCGCTTTACCCTTGCCTGTACAAAATGAGTAACCATATTCAGTAAACGCTCTAGCAGAAGCACTACCACGCCAGAAGTGATCAGCTCTCCAAATGTATCAGGTAGATCTAGACCATTAAATTCAAGACCCATGACTGGGCCTGGTGCTGACAGAAGGATGTGTACAAGAACATATAGTGCAATCAGTACTGCAGAAATGGCAGTAAAATTGAAAAAATACTTGTAAGCAAGCCTGATATCTGACTGTTGCTCAGCCTGCAATGGCGCTAACAAGTGCTCTTTATCCATTGCTACATTGTCAGCCAATTTCACATGCCGAGACAAAATTTCTCCAAAACTTTCAAAATTTTCTTTGAGCCCATCCCGGACACTTCCCTCAATCATACTTCTCATCATGGTGCTCTGAAGGAATTCTACACTGTATGATGCAGTCAGATGCGCGCTTTCTTCACCTGATGATAGCCCAGTGGAGTGAAGTATTTTGTAGAGCAAGACAACTTCAAAGCAGTTCCCAAAGGGAACTTCAGGAGTGCGAACGTGAGTCATGATCACAAAGTTCTTGCCATCTGCTTTAAGGTATGTCTGCTCCTCAGTGGTCTTCACAGCTTTCATAAGCTTGCTTGCTCCTTTGGTGTACTGACATGTCCTAGTTAAGCTAGGAGGATCCTTGCTCTTCCAGGTCCATGGCCCCTCCTTATAGTCCACAGTTCCTTGCAGCTCACGCAGATCTTTGGAGAACTGAGACTCAGGTCCAAACAAAAGACGGTTCAACTCCTTTGACTCCACAAGGTAACTGTGCTCAAAGATGATGCCGCTATCAAGATCTTCCGGCATGTCTGCTGTACTTCTAGATTTCATGAATTCCATAGCTTCTTCAAAGCTACTAGCATCTGGAGCCATGGCTTGAGGGTCACTTGCAGCATTTCCAGTTGCAGGACTACTCTTTACTAAATCATCATCTTCAGTGATCGAATTGGAATCTGTTTGTACTGAATTGCTAGAGTTATCTAGAGAAGCCTGTTCTGAAACACGACTCCTGGGAGAATCAACGATTCCACCATCCAAACCTGAATGTTCCACATTATCGATTTCAGCATCGGTGTCGCTTCTGGAACTTGAGCAAGTGGACTGGTGGATGACAGCATTGTCGTTGCTTTCTCCATAAAGTGAAATGCTGAGAAGGATTTTCCCTGGTGGGTAACAACGAATAAAATAATAATCAGTTAGACCATTCACGAGAGGATGAAAACACTTTAACAGCACCTATTTAAAGTAAGGTTGTGTTGGCGCATATCTACAATACGCTTTCATGAAACCTTGTTTAATGCGGATCTTCAGGCTTCCGCACACAAGATAAACTATGCTGACAAAATGACACTGTTCTTGTAAGCATTTCAGTAATTAGGACAGTGCTACACGTAATGAAGCATCACACTGCACCACACCATGTGATGGGATGGGACTCCGTATAGTTGCTAAACGACTAACGGATCACGGTTACGGAAGGGAAACGACTTTTTACTCCGTGGTAACCACATGCTAATCCGCAAAAACTCCAAGCTTGCGTGCGTCAATTGACAACGGCAGCAATACGCGCAGTACATAGCTTCACCCAAAAGCTGGCGGGAGGTGCCGACCAGCACGATCGGGCACCCGTAGTACGGCAAGGGGGGAAAAATAAAGAAGTGGCAATATAGCGCATCTAGTAGTAGCTTGCGGAAGGAAATTTGTGCACGTACGCACCGCAATCCGCCGCGGGCCCGGCGTCGGCGTCGCCCCCGCCCTTCCGCCCGCCGTGGTCGGGCGGCGTATGGAGCGTGAACCACGTCGGCGGCACGGACCGCCTCTCCCCCGGCCGGGAAGCGGCCGCCAGCGCCGCGGAGGCGGCCGGCACGGGCAGCCGCACCGCGCCGATGACCTCCCTCCGCCTCCTCCCGTCCCGCCGCCGCCGCGCCACCGCGACCTCCACCTCGTCGTCGTCGTCGTCGTCCGCACCCACCGCGAACACGAACTCCTCGTTCCACGCCGCCGTGGCCGCGCCGCTCGGCCCCGGCTCCACCGCCCGCGTCCGGAACCGCTGCTTCTTCCCCATCTTCACCTTCGCGTAGAACAGCTCGCCGCCGCCTCCGCGCACCGGGAGGCCGCGCGCCTCGAGCACGTACACGTAGAGCCGCATGGCGAGCGGCGCTGTCTGCTGCAGCGTATAGCGTGCTGCTGCTGACTCCTGCGAGACTCGAAATCGATCGGGTCAGTCAGAATTGGTTGGGCCGTTTCAGGTTTCCGGTTTCCGTTTGGGCGTGGGAGTTTTTGAGGTGGCGCGTTGGGGTTCGAGGCGCGCGGGACGTGGGGATGTGGTGACGTGGTCCGGGCACGAGGGCTCACGAGAGCGTACGTGGCCGTCAAGCGCGCGGAGAGGGCGCACGCGGCACCAGAGGGGAGTTGGGCGCGGTGTTGTCCGGTCGTCTTCAGCGGCAAGCTGCGAAGAGTAGTTGTCACGGGCACGGCGGATCGCCGGATCGCTTTGAATTCTGGGTCCTCGGAGATCAGATCACCCTGCTGCTGCTTCTGGGTCGCGGCACGTTGCGTCAAAACCTTAATTAGTTTCATATCCGTAAGGTAATGGCTGCTGTAATCGCGGGTGGCAATGTCTCTAGAAGCGGATAAAGGCGACAAGCGTGGCTTAAAATAACTTAGAAAAAGAATAAGATAAACGCGGCTTGCCAACGGCAAACCTTCCCGGCCTACCTACCTAGAGTGGTGTTTTCTGGGCTCCATGCGACCGTGCATGAAAGCCGGCAGGTGACGAAGCCCAGCCAGTAGGTCAGTGCAGGATAAAAGTAGGCAGTTAAACTGCTAAATGTTCCGTACCTGGATATCTAGAGTCTCAACGGCGGCACATTCCTTGCTCATCCTGTCTGTACCACCTTCTGCCAGGGGAAATGGGATCATCCAACCAAACTGCATGACAACAGGTTTTCAGATTTCGAAGACTGTTAGACCCCCGCCATCAGAACAAAGATTAGTAACAAAACTGCACCAGAGCAATTTGTAAGTTTCGAACGACACAACAAATTCCAGCCGAAACTGAAGACGAAATGATGACTAATGTCACTACACAAAAACATACCCATATTTTAGCTCAATCACTCAATATCTCTGTTATCCAGTCTAGACTATGATTCAGTGTCACAATCCCAACAGAAATGCCGAATTAAGACATTACCATCCTCAAGAGGAAACTAGTTCGGCACCATCTATCTATAAATACAGAGTGGTTACAGAATTTGGCGACAGAGATTTAAATCCTGATTTTAAATCAGGATTCTAAGATCAGACGCCCCTCCAACAACAAAATCAGGGCATTTACATTAATAAACTGCACTACATTTCAAACTACTACCAAGTTTCAATTAAGAGTCAGAGGCATGTACAGTAGGGGAATACAGTAAGGCGGCTGACAAACAGGCAGCTCTTACACCTCATGACGACAGTAATAAATAGCTTATATGCATGTTGAGGTGATGCAGAAAGCAAGATCAAAACTATTTCATCAGGCAGATCTTCTGTTAGGCCTGGAACAATAAGGTTAGGGAAGATTCGACACCAGATATATGAACTAATTAAATTTTAGGATGCACCACAACACAGTACAATACAACCAGCACTGAAGGCAGCTTACTTTATCAGTATCAGAAGGTTACTTATTTCCTTTTCTTTTCTTTCGCTTCTTTGAGGAGTTTGAACTAGCATCCACCACGTTGGTTCCTGGAGCAATAGGCGGGGCTGCAGGTGCCATTGCTGGTGGAATAGTAGGGGCAAAGGGTGGGAAAACCATGGAATGTGGATGCATTGGTACAAGAAACATTCCTGGGGGACCAGCTGCAGAGTTGGGCGCCATAGCCATCACGGTCGGTGCTGCAGCCATTTGTGCAGATGAAGCCGCTGTGACTCTAGTGACTGCTGCAGGCATCGGTGTTGAAACTGATGTTCCATCACCATCTTCTGCAGACGGCTTCGACTTTGCACCCTTTTTACTAGTTGAGACTGGACTTTCTCCAGGTCTTTTCTCTTTTCGAGATTCCTCAAACCTGCGTACTTTCTCTTTAGCTTCTTTCATAACAGATAAGACATACTCCATAGCATCAGGATCCGTAGCTCCCATTTCCACAATGTCAGCAAAGTACTGATGGCCGTGCTTGTAGAGATCGTCCACTTTATCTTCACAAACATTATCTGCCTTTGTGCCCTTCCCTGTAGTTTTTGCTGCTTTCGGTGAAATAGGTGTTCCTTTAGGTTCCTCAGGGCATTTATAATCCTTCCGCCATCGGTCGAGAATATACTTGGGAGGTATAAGCATCACAAGCTCTTGCTTCAGGACAGCAAGAGCATGGCTGCACAAAATACCTTTGAACTGGAATGACCTGCAGATGCACCATACTTCTTTCTCAGTACTGTTGTACATCACTCGGTAGTCAAACTTCCTCTCCTTTCCAATTACAGTCACAGTGTAAGTCACTATCGAACCATTCCTACTGACTTCAGTACAATTCACATTCATCAGCTGCTTCAATTGATCCTGAAACTTCTGGAACATATTTATTGTATAAACATTTGCAAATTGCTCCTCAAACAGAAGACCAGACAGGACTTGTGGCCTTTGCTGGAATGAACGGAAATCATCGTAGGCTTCTCGATCAGACCTGAGCTTCATGGCAGTATCAAATTGTTCAATGAATGTCTTTATTGTGGTTTCTTTTGTAATATATCCATCAAAGAAGGCCTCCAACCGTTCACTACGACGGACAGTGGAGATACCAGCCCAGAAAGTATCCTTCACATATGCCGGAACCCATTTTGCCCTCTCTTCAAATAAGGTTGTAAGCCATTGGTTTTCCTGAAGATTATACTGATTGATCATTTCAACCCACTCCCTCTCAAAATCAGCTGATGTGATGGTGTCATAGACTACCTTTTTCATTCTCAGACTAATTGCCTCCTTATCCTCAACTCTTCCAGACATTTCAGGAAGTTCTTTCATTATATGCCAAAGGTTGTATCTGTGCCTAGTGTGCGGAAATACTTCACTGACTGCCTTGACAACTGGCCTTGAATGGGCAGTAATGATTGCTTCAGGTGCTTTGTCATTCATACATTTTAGCCATTTTTTGAACAACCATGAAAATGTCTCTGGAGACTCATCTCCAAGTAGACCACATCCTAAAAGCACAAACTGCCCATGATGGTTGATTCCCAGAAAAGCAACCAAGGGTATGGTAAACTTGTATGTCAAATAGACAGTATCAAAACAAACAACGTCACAAAAATGTTGAT
The DNA here is from genome assembly GCA_001182835.1 of Oropetium thomaeum. Classification (NCBI taxonomy): domain Eukaryota; kingdom Viridiplantae; phylum Streptophyta; class Magnoliopsida; order Poales; family Poaceae; genus Oropetium; species Oropetium thomaeum. Next base: position 473,881 of record LFJQ01000091.1, on the reverse strand, counting down.
ATGCAACTCTCGATCTAGCATCAACCCAACAAACATTCTTGAGCCGGCCTTCATCATCCATGTCCCAGTTATAGAAGAAGTTGGAGTTTTGAGCTTGCATCTTATCAAAGAAAACTAAGAGTGCCTCAACATCGCCCTCTGCAAATCTCAACTTTCCAGACTTCCCTGCTCCTTCAATTGAATAATTTGACTGTGCAATAGTGAAATCCTTGTTTTGGTTGGGTGGCCTGCCTCTACCAGAATGGATCTTTGGGTTCAATCTAGTTTTGGCATTGAATGGGCGGTGCTCCCTTTGCCAGTCAGGAAGATCTTTAAAGCACATCATGAATCTGACCATCTCAGGATTGCATGGGTGATTATGCTCCAGCTCAACGAAAACCACTTCCCAGCGCTTCTCGCTAGCATTAAACTTTACAACCATCATTGCTTTGCATCCAGTCTTCGCAACAAGCCTCCTTCGAGCTTTGAGGCCAGGTTTAATCCTAGCAATACCACCTTTGTAACAAACAAATGTAGCACGGTATTTGACCCCATCAACACTGTGGGAAGTCCGCTTGGAGACCCCGAATCCTGCACGGTAACCATACTCCAGGTAGAACTGATATGCCAAATCAACTGTCTCAAATGTCATGCCAACCTGAGGGTTGACAATCTCATGACTGTCCAAGTTAAAAACTGTGATGTTGTTCTCGGACATGGATACATCCCTCAATTGTGGTTGCAAGCTGCTGCTCCTGGAATAAGGATTGCTACTAGAGGCGTCCATCGGATCAGCAATTGGTTCCAAATCCTGGTCAGCATGAATCGAACACAAAGTAGAGTTGTAAGGACCTTGTGAAACAGATAACATAAAAGAAATACTCTGGTAATGAGATTGTATTTACTATCTGAGTGACCCAGAGAATTAAAGATACCTACAAACAGCTGCTAAATAACACTGCAATGGCGGGCTGGCAGCAGTGCCGACCCTGAGCAAGTGCGGACGGTGCGCCCGCACCGGACCTCTGAAACTTTGGGGCCCCGCCTGAGATGAAACAACAACGGCGGTGCCAGCCTTCCCCGCACCCGGATCTATCGTGACGGCGGCGACGGCGGTGGAGGACACGTGGGAGAGCGAGTGGACACAGTGGAGACCTTCGCGTCACCTCCGGACTGCCCCGGCCTCGACCTCGGGTCTCGCCTCGGAGCTGGTCGGCGCCGGCGATCGAGGGGAAGATGCACGCGAGTACGCGAGAGAGAGAGAGAGAGAGTGGAAGAAGGAGGGGCGCGTGCCTCCGTGACTGCAACCTGCGGGGAGCGGCGGTCTGCGGGCTGCGGCGTTGCTCTCAGCTGTGCTGGACTGCTGGGGGTTTGGATTGGGAGCCTGCAGCTTGGAGAGTGCACGAATTCTTGTACGACGACCCGACGAGTCGCACGCTCATGGGGTCCCAGCCGTCTGAGTACAACAAGGAGGATGAGCTCCTCTCGATTGAGGAAGAAAAATAACCGCATACTTAATCCAGACCATTGGCTTCAGATCAGATGGCTAAAAAAAAGAACAAAATCACGCAACGGTACTATGTATGAATTTGTTCACAAATTTAGGTAACCCTAATCATAACCAGAAGAGGCGGATTACGACGGTCAATAGAAGTGGAGCGCATCAGCATTGATCTCCTCAGGGTTGTCTCAGAACTCGTTTATGCTAGTTACGATAATCGTTCTGTTTTATATGGGTTTAAAAACTATCTCATAACTCCTGTAATTTCATTGCTTTACAGCAATGAAATCTTAGGATGTGCGTTCTGTTTTGGAAAATCGTCTCACGACTGTCATGAAGATCCCCTGCTTATCGAATCCACCACCATTGGTCCACAATCACCTCAACCTAGCCGCCACCGTGCGTGATACCTTCTTCCCCTATCTAGTCTCTTTTTTTTGAAAAAAATAATAATAATGAGAATTCATATTTCTTTAAGAGATAGGAGTTATTATCATTTATACTTCTACTTTGACACTTGTTTTCATCTATACCACCACTTTGGTATGGATGGAGTTATTACTCTTCTAAATGTGGAACTTTGAGTTACTACACTATTAAATTCTTAAATATTGCTAAAATTTACTTGTCTTTAACCATTCCTCTTAGTAAAAAATAGATAAGTATCATATATTTTGTGAGTATTTGTTTTTTACTAAACATATTTAAAACAATACTTATAATTTATATATTTAAACTAATTTTTTGAATAAACAAATGGTTAAAATGACGTTGAAAACCGATTACAACAAGTATTTTTAGAACGGATGTAACAGTTAAATATTTATCCAGTATGTTCAGGATGGTAGCCACCCATTATCGTAAGGTTAAGCGGCACGTTGGTATAACTAGGCTAGGAGGCATAGTATTGACGTGGCAACTGGCAAGGCAGCAATGACACCGAATTAAAGCACCATCACCCAGTAAGGTAGCAAAGGAGCAGGCTTCAGCGCCCAAATCATCGTTTCAATGCTACAGTTCTAATATACACGGCCTCCTATGGTAGAGTTTCACTAAAAGTGGTTTTATGTGTAAAGTGATTTTGTAACTAAAAATGATCCTCTATGATAAACTATTACAATTAAGATAGAGAATCACTTCGCAAAATGTGAAGAAGCTATATGTTTCAGCTCCACGATCATAGTTCAGTTGAGAGAATCATCTTATAGAATTAGCTAAGAATCAGTTCTCCTCAAAGAGTTTGACAAAACTCGATAGGTCACAAGATCTGTGCCAAAGAAGCCCATAGTTGTTAACTCTGCAGCTTACTAATCCGAAGATTTCCAGGGGTTTCTGCCCTGAGAACCAACAAAAGGCATGTCAACGAATTATAATTTGGAGATAATTTGGCACCCAAATGCCAAATCAATCAGGCTCAGCTTGTATCACGATCCTGTCCCGCTCCTTGTGACCCTTCGGAACATGTCTTTGATGTTCTTGGATCCTACCTCTATCTTTGGTTTCTTCGCTGGCCTCCCTTTACTAGACTTGGCACTGCCATTTGCCACCTGACCCTGCATGGACAGACATCAAGAACTCAGAGTTCATAACCGCTAAGAGAAGCTAAAGGATTTCAAAGAACTCACCTCAAAGGGACGAGCAGGTGCAGGAGAACTCTCTGCACAAATTGAAGCTTCGCTTGCTTTGGTAGTCGCATCAATGATTTCATTCACATCCAAGCTGCAGTTGAATGGATTCATACAGCTTGAAGATAGACAAACAGGTATCGTCTACTGAACTACTGATTTGTTGACATGCAAGAGCAAAGAAACCTTACAGCAATTTCTTGCAAAGTAATGTTAACCACAGGTCATCTTTCAAGTATTCACGGATCATTTGGACAGCCTCCTTCACTGTTACAGAAACAATATAGGCAGATCCATCAGGCCATTGTGTATACAGTAAACAGTTAAGGAATTATTAACCTATTTTTCATATAGAAAGAATATGCATTTTCTTTCTTTCTGCTGTGGATGTTGGCAGTACTAGACTACTAGCACAAAGCCAGTCAAGTATAAGGACCAACAATAGAAATTTAATCAGAACGGAAGTGGGGCAATCAATAAAATGACATTTTTGTATCTATTTCCCCTTCTGAATAAGATACACAGGTTAATTGCTAACAGGCAAAATGCAAATCCCTACAATGAAACCATTTTTGTTTTTATTCAACAGTGAAAAGAAGTTTCAGTTGAAGCAGTTTAAGGCATTTTATATTGTAAGTGATGCACTGGAGAATAAAGAATGAATGATCCTGTCCAAACAGTTTGTCTATAAACTGAGAGATGTTAGCACTATACAACATTTGGTTAAACAAAAATACTAGACAAGAAGAATCTACCGGGGGAAAAGAATTTTCAATGTCCAGAAGCTACATACTTGTTGGCTACTTGCCAAATTAAACTATTTAGAGTTTACGCATTGAAACAAAGATTTACAGAGACCTACATAGTTCCTTTTCTCCTTGAGCGGCATAATTTTTACCCAACTTGGGGAAGACCTCTTTTAGGTTTTGCACCTGTAGGAGATTCACTGGAAGGTATTAGCAGTTCGCATTTCTTAACACTGAGAGAATGAAATAAATATGGTTTTGGATTTACATACATATATAACTGCCCTGCACAAGTGCACAAAAAGCAGTGCTATAATAAACATGAGAAGTAAAACATACTATAGTCTAGTATCTGAGAAGAAGCACAGAAAGAATATAATGCCTCGAATTGAATAAATAGGCTTACCTTACAGCACAGCCAAGATAAAACCTTAGAATCGTCAAGCCTGAAGAACTTCATGTTAGCTACTTCTGCAGGAAAGGTAACATACTGTTAGAATGTAATTGTAACAGCCCATACTGGGCGTACGGCCCATTGGCCTTGTACTCTGTAACCCTAGCCTATTAGGCTATATAATGAAGGTCACCCCCCCCCTGATTAGGGTGTGCTGGTGTCCTCTACATGGTATCAATCTAATCACGATCCTTTCCTTCCTTCCGCTTGCACCTCCTCTGCCCGTGCGTCCTCCACAGGACGTGCGCCACCGCACCAGCCCGGCCACGCGCGCCTCTCGCGCCGCCGCCAACCCAGGCCGCGCGCTTCTCGCGCCGCCGCCCAGCCTCCCGTCCGCCCGTTTGTTGCTTCCGGCCGCCGCGCATCTCGCACCGCACACCCGAAGCCGCGCCCATGCCGGAATCGACCCAATCCTCTTCTTCCTCCGGCGTTCTCGGCTCCGGCACCTTTGGCGCTATGGGGGACGGCACCGCCCCTGCTTTCTACGCAGCCTATGCCGCCGTCAACGTCAAGCAGCACATCCCGCTCGCCCTCAGCCTCGAACGCCCCAACTACTCCAAGTGGAAGGCGTTCTTCACCGTCCTCTGCGCCAAGTATGGCCTGCTTGGCCACATCGACGGCACGGAGGCTGCGGGCCCAAGCTGACCCCACGTGGTCTCAGCCCGACGCCTGCATTCGGGCTGGATGTACGGTTCCTGCGACGACACCGTCCTCGACCTCGCCATGGAGCCCGATCAAGATGCGCGTGCCCTGTACGTCTCCATCGAGGCCCTGTTCCAGGCGAACAAGGAGCCTCGGGCTATCGTCCTCGGGCAGGAGTTCCACCACATGTCCCAGGGCGACCTCTCTGTCGACACCTACGCGCAGCAGATGAAGCACACCGCCGATGCCCTGTGGGAGGTTGGACATACAATCTCCCCCTCGCAGCTCGTGCTCAATCTCCTGCGCGGCATCAATCCTCGCTTCGCCACCACCACCGACATCATCGCCAACACGTCGCCGCTTCCCGACTTCAAGTCTGCCACCAACATGCTCCGCGTCAAGGAACTTTGTCTCGGCCGCGAGGGCACGGAGGCTTCGGCGTCAGCGCTCGTCGCTTCCACCACCTCCTCTTGCACTTCCTCATCCTGCCAGTCCACCCTTTCTGCGCACTCTAACGTGGGGGCGGTGGCAAGGGCAAGGGGGGCAAGGGCAAAGGTGGGCACGGCGGCAATGGAGGCAGCAGAGGCGGTGGCCACAACCAGCAACATGGCGCCCCACAGGGTGTCCCCGGCGGTCGTCAGCTTCTTTAGTCGACCAGCCCTTGGGTTTGCTACAATCCTTGGGCCGTCCAGTGGCCTCCGCAGCAGCAGCAGCAGCAGTGGGGTGCGCCATCAGGGCCTCCACCACCGCCTCCGCCTCTACATTAGGCTCACACTACATTCGCGCTGCCCCAGTTCTCTGCGCCCCTCGCGTACGGGTCCTGGGATCAGGCCAGCCTGATCGTCGCTCTCAACCAGATGGCGATTCAGGGGTCCAACCCCTGGGTCATGGACAGCGGAGCGACATCTCACATGTCCTCCAAAGACGGTATTCTTCTTTCCCGTCTCCCGACGCCACTGTCCTCCATCACGGTTGGCAACGGGCAATCTATTCCTGTTCTTACTCGTGGCACCTCTTGTTTACAAATCGCTGATCGTCCTTTTCATCTTAACAATGTTCTTGTCGCTCCCCAACTCAGCCGTAACTTGTTATCTGTTCGACAGCTTACTCGCGACAATAATTGTTCAATTGAGTTTGACGCCTCTGGTTTTTCTGTTAAGGATCTCAAGACCAAGACGGTTCTCCTTCGGTGCAATAGCAACGGGGACCTCTACACCATTCCACATCACATGCCTCCTCGCTGTCATGTCGTCGTCGTCTCCCCGGAGCTGTGGCACTCGCGCCTTGGTCATCCAGCACCCACTGTCGTCGCTACTCTAAATAAACTTTCAGCTATCCAGTGTAATAAAGCAGCTCGCCGCATTTGTCATGCTTGCCAGCTCGGTAAACATGCTAGGCTGCCGTTTGCTAGTTCGGTCTCTAGTACATCAGCACCTTTTGAACTTGTTCATTGTGATGTTTGGACCTCCCTAGTTGCGAGTATTTCTGGTTCTAAATTTTATCTTGTGTTAGTTGATGATTATACACATTATTGCTGGACGTTCCCTCTTCGCCATAAATCTGAAGTTCATAACCACATTGTTCAGTTTGTTGCTTACGCTCACACACAATTCAATTTTCCTCTGCGCTGTTTTCAGGCAGATAATGGCACCGAGTTCCTCAACAATGCCACCGCCGCCTTCTTGGCTGGACACGGCATCCTTCTTCGCACCTCGTGCCCCTACACATCTTCTCAGAATGGCAAGGCTGAGCGCATGCTCCGCACTCTGAACAATGCCTCCCTCTTATTGGGTCAAAGCTCTCTCCACCGCCGTGTTCCTCACCAACCGGCGGCCGTCCTCGTCCAAAAATAACGGTATACCATATTATCTTCTCCACCACAAGATGCCAGACTACTCCATCCTTCGGGTGTTTGGCTGCCTATGCTACCCCAACCTTAGTGCCACGACTCGCCACAAATTATCTCCTCGCTCTGCGGCGTGTGTTTTCCTCGGCTATCCTCCTTCTCAGAAGGGCTACCGATGTCTTGACCTCTCCAATCGCAAGATCATCATCTCGCGACACGTCGTTTTTGATGAGACTCACTTTCCGTTTGCGGCTTCCAAGCCTCGACCGGATTCTTTTGATTTTCTCTTACAGGACTTACTTCCCGCGCCTCCTCCGTCTACCTCGGACGGTGGGCGCTCGCGGACCTCGACGGCGTCTGTCTCGTCTGCCTCAGACGATGCCGGTGATCCCGTTGGGCTCGACCCTGCCATCTTGTGGCACGGTGCTGCTCACCGGCTGCCCCAGGAGCCTCGACAGGCCACCGCTCCCGCCCCTGTCCGGCAGCGTTTCGGCATCCACTACACCCGTCGTCCGGGTCCGGCATCGGCTTCACCGCCACCGCCGGCGGTACCGTCGGCTCCAGCACCACAGGAGGTGGTGCTGCCGGCCCCAGCACAGCAGCCCACTGTGCCCACACCGCAGGAGGAGGTACTGCCGACAGCACAGCAGGCGGCTGTGTTCCAGGCTCCAGAGCCTCCTGCGCGGACGACTCGCTCCCAGACAGGTTTCCTACCGCCGCCCATGCAGCGGTATGGCTTCACCGCAGCGGCGTCCGGTCTGGCCTCTCCATTGCCAGGCAACTCCCGCGCCGCGCTCGCGATGCAAATTGGCGCGCGGCAATGGCCGACGAATACAAGGCGCTCATGGACAATGGCACCTGGCGTCTTGTTCCTCGACCGCCTCGCACCAACGTCATCACCGGCAAATGGGTCTTCAAGCATAAGTATCATGTTGACGGCTCTCTGGCTCGATATAAGGCCAAATGGGTCGTTCGCGGGTTCTCGCAGCGGTACGGTGTCGACTACGACGAAACGTTCAGCCCGATTGCCAAGCCGGCCACCATCCGGGTCGTCCTCAGCATCGCTGCCTCTCGCTCCTGGCCAATACATCAGCTGGACGTGAAGAACGTTTTCTTTACGGCCATTTGAACGAGACGGTCTACTGTCAGCAGCCGCCTGGCTTCGTCGACCCGGCTACTCCCGACCACGTCTGTCTCCTGCAAAAGTCCTTGTATGGGCTCAAGCAGGCGCCCAGGGCGTGGCATCAGCGGTTCTCCGGCTTCATCCGACGGATCGGCTTCACTGCTTCGACCTCCGACACATCCCTCTTTGTTTACAAAGACGGTGCCGACATCGCCTACTTACTGCTCTACGTCGATGACATCGTTTTGACTGCCTCGTCGACTCAGCTTCGTCGTCGCCTCACCGAGCTCCTTCACTCCGAGTTCGCCATGACAGATCTCGGGGCTCTTCATCACTTCCTCGGGATCTCTGTCACGCGTTCTGCTGATGGCCTCTTCCTGTCTCAGCGCCAGTACGCTGTGGATCTCCTCCAGCGCGCCGGCATGGCTGAGTGTCATTCTACGGCGACTCCTGTTGAGACTCATGCCAAGATCTCTGCTACGGACGGCGCTCCGGTGGCGGATGTCACTCAGTACCGCAGCCTCGCAGGTGCTCTACCGTATCTCACGCTGACTCGTCCGGACCTCGCCTATGCAGTTCAGCAAATTTGCCTCTTCATGCACGACCCGCGAGAGCCTCATCTTGCGATGCTCAAGCGTGTCCTGCGGTATGTCAAGGGCACGCTGTCCACCGGGCTTCACATCGGCACAGGCAGCATCACCAGCTTGACTGCCTACTCCGATGCTGATTGGGCTGGTTGTCCAGACTCTCGGCGCTCTACTTCAGGCTACTGTGTCTTCCTCAGCGACAACTTAGTCTCTTGGTCCTCCAAACGACAGACTGCGGTCTCTCGTTCGAGTGCGGAGGCTGAGTATCGTGCTGTTGCGCACGCTTTGCTGAGACTTGTTGGCTTCGTCAGCTACTTCAGGAGCTCCACGCACCCATCTCTTCGGCGACGATCGTCTACTGCGATAATGCTAGTGCTGTCTATATGACCGCCAATCCAGTCCATCATCGTCGCACCAAGCATATTGAGATAGATATTCACTTCGTCCGTGAGAAGGTTGCTTTGGGACAGGTTCGGGTGCTCCATGTTCCATCGTCTCATCAGTTCGCGGACATTATGACCAAAGGGTTACCTGTACAGTTATTCACTGACTTTAGGTCCAGTCTTTGTGTTCGTGACACTCCCGCTTAGACTGAGGGAGGGTGTTAGAATGTAATTGTAACAGCCCATACTGGGCGCACGGCCCATTGGCCTTGTACTCTGTAACCCTAGCCTATTAGGCTATATAATGAAGGTCACCCCCCCCCCCCCCCTGATTAGGGTGTGCTGGTGTTCTCTACACATACATGTAAACATTTATCAATCCAGAAAGAAGTCATATAAAACAGAGAAGTGTCTGACACTAAATACAATCAAAAGCATTAATTAAGTTAATGGAGGAAACCAAACAGTCAGCGAGGGGAGGAAAAAACAAAGAAATCCCCACAGGTACAGGGTTGCAAGGAAATAATGATGCTCACAATGTTTATAGTTTACAATGAAACATGTTAAACAATGACCTTTTACTTCACAGACCAATTCCATATGTTGTCCAGCCAAATGCATGAGCTGCTGGTATGCAGGATATCCCTCAACATATAATATTTCATCAAGTTGTCTGAATTTCCCTGGATCACTACCATTCTGCAGCACAGTGAATGAAAGGACATAAGTTGATAAACTTTAGAAAGAACAAGCACCCTTTACCAGTACTAGTATCTTCAGTTTGGCATACCGACATCCGTGCAGCTTCAAAAGTTGGTAGAAAAATGAAGATGGGATCAACAAGGGTACAATAATAGAGCCCACCATCTATAAGAGAAGGCAACATTGTGAACAAAGGTTAGGCACTAAAGTACAAAGCAATGATGTTCAGAAACACTTTGTTCTGGGAACAGAATATATTGGTCAACATTTGGTATGTTGATTGTCATAGATGTTATGAAAGCACAGAAATTAGAGTAAGAATAACATGAACTCAGTATCTATCACGATCCTAACAAATGACATGGTATCACTGATTTGAAGAAGCCGGGAAGAAAACCTAAATCATAACAATGACTATTCATTGGCAACACAGTAATTATATACATGAGGGAAGCTTAATCCAGATAGAAAAGAAATCCAAGCTTTTGCTCAGAAATGGAAGCTGCTTAGCTAGTTTATGCTTGTACCATACCTTCACAAACATAATTTCCCAAGAACCAAGAGCCATAGCGCCCCTTAAACCAATTGACTTCATGAAGTTGGCCATCAACAAAAAGATACCCAGCATCGTCACCTGATTTTCATATTGTTAGAGGATCAGAAGCTCATACTGGAAAATAAGTACAGGCTAAGGCAGGTATATGTGCACCTGATCTTGGATGGCGAAGTGACAGCACGTTCCCTTGGCCATTCCCATCACAAGGACCTGTGAATTGCGTGAAAATGCGGATGGTCAAATAAAAGTGCAGAGCGCCAATTGGAACGAACAGACTGTATGAAACATTCCCCCAATCCAACATAATCAATCCACAAACGAAAACGTTTAAGCCTCATATAGCTAGTAGTACTTGGCACTAGAACAGACGCACATCCAGCTGACCATTCCAACAGGTTACAGCCTACGCTAACTAATAGAGCTCAAAGCAGCATACACGAGACAGCATATAGGAACGGGGCTCAAATCGGGAACAAAAAGAATAGAATCCGCAAGCCACCGCAGGTCGCGCTCATCCCGCAGATCGACAGCCATTGGCACTACAGTTGCCCAAAGCGAGCTGAAAATAGCTCCGGCTAGAGAGCAGTCGGGGGATCCTGGTGAAAGAAGGCGGGTGCTCACGGGGGCCAATGAGGACGCGGGGCGGCGCCGCCAGGTTGTCGCACCACGACGCCATCGGGGGCCACGCCTTGGCTTCGACGGTGGTGGCTCTGCCGCAGCCCGCCGGTCTTCGGGTCTGCTTTGGCTGTGGACTTTGTGGCCCACTCGGGAAGGAAGCGGCAGGGGATGCCGCGCGTGAGGTGGTCTGTGGGCGTAGGGTTTTGGCGCCTTCGCCGGCGGGGCGCTCGCGCGATGCCCGCTTTCTTCTTCTTCTTCTTTCGGGTTATGGACCCCATTTCTTCTCTGCGCGCTCGTCAGTTGGATCGAGCCGAGCGGATCTGAGCTCAATTTGGCCCACTTGCAGTTGCAGGCACGACCCCCAGCCTATCTTGTACTAGCATGGGATGAGTCCGTATGGTCGCGGGCTGTGTCAACCATTATTCACGGGCCCGAACTTAGCGTCTTGGCCCTACTAACAGAGTTTCTTCATTTCTTCTGTTTCTTACGTACTTGTAGTAAAGAGAGTTTCTTCATTTCACTCTCCAAACAAAAAATACAGTATTACTCTGCCAGATTTACCGAAAACAGATTTCGTTTCCTCTTCTCAGAAAACAAAAAAGGTACTGTAAAACAATGTTGGTTTCATTTCAATTTTTTTCTTTCTTTTCGGGTGCGCAACATGATGGGTCAACATCACTGTGCCAGCAACCTTTCGTCGTGAGCACGAACAGAGTTTTTTTTTTTTTTCGGCAACGTCAACATCACTCTGTTAGCAAACTTCGTCGTTTACGGTTACAGCTACTACTAGTTGGCACCGCGCGTTACCCCGGGGGGGCCGGGACAAACACGGCCGCTTCTGAAAACGCCCTGCTGCGCTCGTGCATGCGCACGGCAGGCTGATCTGACTCGCTCGCGGTCGCGGAGTATGCCCGGGGGGGGGGGGGGGGGGGGGTCGGGCGGGGCGTGGTTTCTGGTGTGTGTATTCGCATCCTACGCGCGTGGCCGATGGATGCAAAAAGACACGGCCGTGACGCGCACCACCATGCGGTTTGCGCCCGTGCGGGGCGAGAAAGAAGGAAAGCTGCCGACCTGCCGTGAAGACCAAACCGTTCGCTTAGCGTTAGCGTTTGCATGAGCTGCTGCCTGCGGGGCTGGGACGATGACAGCGCGAAAGAGTGAACCGCACCAACTGAAACCAGGATATATCGGCACCACGCCCTGAGCCTTTACTTTTTAATGTGACTCGCTTATGGGCGGTGAGTTGACGCGCCCAGCTGTGCGCCACAAAGTTGGCAGTACGTACTTCCCACTCGATCGGCAGCATCTGCATTGGCGATGGACGATGGTGACGTCCTACTTCACAAATACTATTAATTGCTTGTTCAGAGTGGACTTGTTGCTCACGAGTCACGAACTCAGCTGACCTGACAAGGACACAAAGCTAAGTATACACCGATAAGTCATCATGTTGCTGTCCTGATAAAAAAGATTGATCCCTTCTGGTTCATCAGTAGCTATCTTAAAGCGTTGTTTTAAAGAAAAGAACGCAAAGGGGAAAAAAAAAGAACAGAAAATAGTGTTGCTGCTGTAGTGTGTAGTAGTAGTAGTAGTTATAGTTCTAGTATATAATATATTGCAGTGCATACATGCATTATTAGGCGCACTAAGATGATGCTGAGTATGTCACCTTAATTACATTTGCTAAACACGCCAGCATATATACTTGTACTCCATATAGGAGGCCATGCGTATCGAATCCAGACGATCCTTCATGCACCACCTCCCTTGAAGCCGATTAAAATACGAGAGCGGAAAGGAATCTCGCGCAGCTAGCTTCATCACCATTTGCCGTCTGCGGATAATTAATTACAGTAAAAAAAAACAACGGGGTAGTGCTGTGATGACGGTCTCATCGTCCGGCATTGGATTCCTACATGATGACATGACATTCGCGCAATCACGCTGCGTTCGAATGGACCGCAGTACGTACTACAAGTACTACGTGTCGTCCTCATTCTGCTCTTATTTTACTACTGGTATCTTTTGCACGGGAACAGGCGTCCATTCGTGCAAAGATGTTTAGTACTAAAAGAGAGTAGTAATGATGGTGACCTTTTTTTTTTTTGTCGGATGGCTTTCTCGCTTTGGTCTTGCCGTGAAGGATGGAGACGAACACGCGACTAGCTAGGCGTCTTGTCTCACCTGGTCAGCAAGTAGACATGGGTGCCCGTAGATTTTGATCTGAATGATCTGATCTTCCACATTTCATTATTCTCTTGTCAGTTTTTGATGAAATTATTCTCTTGTCATCACTAGTCAGTTGTTCTCTACACGCACACAGGTCCTTGAATATTTGTAGTACTCCCAAAGCCAAAGCCAAAGCCAAAGCCAAAGCTAAAGCACTGATCGACACTGACGTGCAGTCTTGCATTGCTACTACTTTGCTATAGCCGCACCAGGTATATCAGGAGTGCGCTGATCGTCGGATGTCAACTTTGCCGAATTGGCGTCCGCATACGTGACCACATATATATGATCTAGTATGCGGGTTCAAGTCCCACAAACCTAGGGCCAGGGAGATTCCACCCACCATCGGGAATTGGGATGATGGGCCATACTATGCCGCTATGGCGCGATACGCAACGATTCCAATACTCTCTTGCTCGGTGGCGTCGTTTGCAGGTTCCAGCCTTCCAGGTTGCACGTTGCTTGGACACACACAAGGAACGGTTTGATGTTTCTCAGGATTTACTTAGCATCCCATAGAGGGATATAGTAAGTTGGACTGTTTTTGCCTCGCCCAGAAAAAAAGTACTGATTTGCTGGATCCTGCGTGGCCGTGATTATTGTAGTAGTACTCCCTCCGTTTCTTTTGTCTGTCGCAGTTTATTTTAACTAATAATTTTAATCATTCATTTTATAAAAATATTAAATATTTTATTAAAATTTGATTTATTATTAATTTTAATTTTTAATTTTAAATATTTAAACTAATTTTTTAAATAAAATGAACAGTCAAAAATTTTGTTTAAAATTAATAACGATAAGTAAACAAATAGTAAGTACTTTTTAAATTGCACTACGGAGTATCACTGTAAACAACTCCGCTGACCACTGGTCCACAGAAGCAGAGGGGCCCATCATGTCATCAGGTAAACGTAGCCCACAAGCCGTACCGTACTCCTACTTCTGCGTGCTTCTTTTTGAGCTTTCAGACGTGGAGCCCGGTGCCTTGGCAGAAAAGAGAGGCGGGCCCTCCACGAAGTGGTGCCGTCCAGCTGGAAATCCTGTGGCCGGGAGAATATTCTACTTTAAATTATTTTCGTTTATTAATCCGGGTTTTATTACGTTCACTGAGCGTTGAGCGGTTTGGGTGCATGCATGGGTGGGTGTGGGTAGGTGGCGATATATGACCAGTGGGTGCTCCTATCATCGCTGGGCACTCCGATCACAGCTCGCTTATCGTTATCCGGACTAGTATGATCACCACCATCCCAATCCTAATACGGTTGATACTAAAGGCAGTTGCAAAGTTCAAAACACCTCCCTCCTCCTTCTCGCCACGTGATGAAGTGAACTACAGATCATGCGTTAGTAGTCCCAGAGGACCATGCACGCTTTTAAAAATCATGCGTTAATTGTCAGTCGGCGATCCTAACGGCTGGGACGCAACGTACTGCAGATCAAAAGAAGGCGATCCCAAGGAGGGTCCATGCTTTTTTTTTTAGGATTGTTCAGTTTTATGATTTTTTTATTGCAATAATTGTATCTACCTTTACTCTTGTTTTTGTTTGCTTATACTATACTGCATATATTTTCATTGAGCCAAAAAGTAATAACTTGGTGCGATACAGTTCATGGACCATCTATCCGAGTTGCCCATCGGGTTATACTCGTGTAACCAAGTAGCCAGCCAGTCATCGTCATCAACTGTGTGTGGAACCTTCTAGCTAGGCTCTCAAGTTTAGAGCTCACAAAATTCGTCTCTAACCGCAACCAAAAATACTACTGTACCCCCTGAAAATTCGATCGAGGAGGCGCCGCGGGCACGAAAACTCTAAGAAATGCAACGCCAGGCAGCCAACTCTAGCGACGAATCATTCGTGGCCGTCGAACATGCTAGCCACTGCCAAAACTTAACCGGCAAGGCCAAGCCAACAACTCACGTGGTGAGCGAGTACAGCTAGCTAGCTAACTCTAGTTAAGACTAGTTCCGTTTGTTTTTTTTGGGTGAAGATTAATTCCTTTTTGGTTGCTCATGAGAGACGATGATCATTGATCAGAACCTCGTCATCTCCCAAGGTCGGCCGATCGACATCCGTGTCACGGATCTTTGACGTGCTCCACTGTGCTGCTCCTTGCATTGCTGCGTGTTTGTGCTCTCTCGCTCTCACGTCTCGCGCGTGCAGGTGCGGCAGCACCTGGGGCCCACACACACACTTGCATGTACCGCCAATTGCTGTAATTAATAAAAAGCACTTTCGTTAATCAGTGTAACTGGCTGCTGTGATGCGTGTCCAACTGCTGCGCCATGCCGCGATATTCCTCCTCGGCACGTAGGACAAGCAGGACGGACAAACTGCATGCGCGCCCATGAATATGACCAGTACCTACAGCTGGTTCTTTCTTTCTTTTTCTTTTTTTTTGTTTGAGAAGAAGAAATATCAGACAGCCTATACGGTGTGATAAACAAATCTTGTCAGCTCAAGAATAATAATGCAGTGGTATGATACTTGTTTTTGTTTTGAAATATAAGGATTTTCAGTTATGAACCATAGGATGAATAGATCGGTTCATCCATTCCCATTAATTAATAGGCTAAAGACATGCATTCTGATTAAGAAAATCCCATACCAGGCCGATCAGCAACACATGCAATTTACAAGAAATTTCATAATATTTTTATTTTTCATGATATTTCATAAGAAATATTTCTCATACACCACACGAGCTATTATATTTTCATATTTTGCGTGATAAATTTCGGGAAATATAGTTACTTATGATCAAAGAATGTTAGGAGAAACTTTGTACTGTCCCGGAGCGGCAAAAACCAGTCATATATGTTGAGTGCATGGTGCGATACGCTATCAAAGTTTCCAAGTTTAGTTGCAGACACACATTTCCATCACAATCGTAGGTTCCATAAGAAAGAAAAAGTGATGTAACTTTTCACGTTACTGTACAGTGACATTTACCTATCGATGCAAGAGTCAAAATCGATACCTACCCTATCATAAACGTGTGCATGATTTTTTACATCACCATCAACATCTAACAAGAGGGAGAAAATTATTACGTAAATAGCACAGTTGATCGTATCATCGAGTACAGATTTATACTACAAGAGAAACATATAGTACTATTTTCATGTTACTAATTTAAGTATTGTTATTTATCTCTTTGAACCGTACTAGTACATATATCAAGAAACGTATAAATACTTGTTTTGCTGTGCTATGCATCCAAGAGTTTTTTTTCTAAGGAGGAAATATATTCAGGTCCTCTAAAGTTGTGGAAAAAATACTGGAACTCCGCGCAACCACGATCCAAAAGCATTCGCTTGTGTACAATGACGTGTATCTGTAGCATTTTGGAGTTGCACGGCCCAGAAGACTCGAGCCCAATCACAGAGACAGTACAGGAGTGGACGAACCCGGTCACCTTTTCTATAAATCCACGTGAGCCCCGTCGCCAAATCACCCGGCTTCCTCCGCCATTAACATTCCAGTCCAGTCTCCCTCTGCGCCACCGCTTCCATTCCTCCTCGTCTTCCGCCGGACGGAGAGAGAACCCCGCCCACCTACCTAGGGCTCCCCAAACCCTAGCCCAACCCGCACTCTCGACGGCCCCGGCGACTAGCAGGACCGGAGGCGCGGAGAGGGGAGGCAGAACGCGCGGGAGCCGGAGGGCCTGTGCTGCATGTCAGATCGTCTGTGCCGGCGAGGCGGAGGAGGAGGAGGAGAATACGGACACGCTCAGCTCTCGAATCCGCTCCAATGGCCGCAACTCAGGAAAAGGCGTCGGCCTGCTGCGGCGGCGCGGCGCCAGCTCGTGGCGCACCCGTCGCCGTGCGTGCGATCGCGGCGTCCCCGGCAGGGAAGGTCGCCATGGCTGCGGGCGATGAACGCGTGCCTGCGTCTGCCGTCGGAAGTGGCGCCGTGATCGAGGAGATCCCCACGGTCCAGCCCACCACCGCGAAAGCCTCCTCCAAAGGTATAACGGGATTGCCACCCTGACCTCCCTCACCTGTCTCTCTCCGTCGATCGAAGTTGGATTTGGATCAAAAGTCGAGTTGGTCTCCGAATTTGGCGTGGTTGATTGGGTCACGAGAAATGTTACGGCAGTGCACTGCTGCCGTGCATCGATCGTATATTTGGTGTGGCATGTGACGGTGGTGTTTCAGTCGATCACGATTTCTCGTGAGCTTAGGTGTGTGTGGGGCAAACGCAATCAGGTGCGGGTGTATGTGCAGAGTGTACACCGTCGTGTGCATGCAAGCAGAGTATGCAGAATAGTTCGATGGATCGAAATCGGACAGATGCCTTCTGGAATCAATACGTATGATGCTTGCACGCAGCATAGTTCTCGTACGCATGCGGCCAGATTATAGATTGACGAGTGGGTCTCGAATAAGGATCGGAGCGACCGGGCAATAGTTGGATCTTACAGAGGTATCGATATGTACTAATAAAAAACTGTTTGCTCTGCCTTATCGGACAAATTGATGATTAAATTACGAGGGCTTGATGCGATGGCGCAGCCGTATCGAGAAGTCTCCAAATAGTTCGATTGCGAAGCTTTGTGTTGTGTGGGGGTGTTTTTTTGCCTGTTAACACTTGGTCCTCCAACCGACCTTTGATCACTGATAGCAGTGATCATTTTGTCCTTCCTACTTTTTTGTTTGGTGTTGCAGTTTTCTATGGGTAAATAGGTGGTCTGGATAATGATATCAGATTGGCAACGGACTAAGATGCTGCATGATTATTGGAGGCATGGGTCAACATAGTTTCCTGCATTCACGCGCGCTTTCGAAGTGCGCCACTAGACATCCACCTGATGCACATGGGGTGGGCAAGGCAGTGGGCACAGGGGAGCTGAATTGGTGGGTGTACCGAGTAACTAAGCAAGATTAGCACTTAATTCGTTGCCAACCGTGTCCCGCGCTGCTTCACCTTCAAGGTCATGGGATGCATGGAGTGATGTAGACTTTCGTTTTGTTTTAACTGGAACCAGAAAAGGACGCTGTATCACCCTGAACTTTCGTGTCAACCAAAAAAATCAATAAAGATTTGAGTGATCCTTCATTGTTGGTCATCTCTTACTTTTCAGAAATAACTGAAACCAATTTGCTTTTGGCACAAGGTTTCCTGAGAAAATTATTTTGGAGTTTACTAATCAGATTTGATGGAATATAAGACCTAAGAGAGGACTTGAAACTAATCGTGCCTATCAAATCATAGATTACTTTCTGCAGAGGGATGATGAGGTGATGATTGATACGCACCGTGGCTGCTGCTGGTCTAACTAAATGATATTGTTTGGTGATACTCACTCCAATTTAGTTTAGAATTTGTTCTAACCAGCAACATGATACTAGATCTGGAGCACAATAGTGTTCATCAAACATTATTTTAAGACTTCCTTCAAGATTCAAACGTCACTAAGTTTTGTTTATATTTTTCCTTCAAATACAGGTCAACTTTCTAAGTGTGTCTCCACCCTTAAGCACAGGAAATGACATATGATTGCTTGGCCCACGTAAAGCAGGGTTTAGCTTATCTTTTGAAGTTGTTTTGTGCTATGTCGTTGTTTTGTGTTGGTTTAGGAAATGTACGTTTTGATAATAGTTGTAACTTGTAAGTTAAGTTAAATCGCACATACTTCCCTGCATATTCTGTGAAAACTGTTCATCAGGACACTATCACACTTTCCTGATATCTCAGGAATCGCCAAGTTATCCATACGTTATATATTTAGGCTACATGGTATCTTAAATTGACAAATTTATTTTTCCCATGTTCTAACCAAACTCATGTCCTACCTGTTGGAAAACATGCAGGGATACCTATCATGACCAGAGCCCAGAGAAGCCACCCTTTAGATCCATTATCTGCTGCTGAAATTGCAGTCGCTGTAGCAACTGTAAGGACTGCTGGAAAGTCTCCTGAGGTTTGTGGAACAAGTCTTTCAAATCCTTTTCCATGCAAACTTGGAAAATATGAAACTGATAATTGAAATTCTATAATTGTAGGAGAGAGACAGCATGCGTTTTGTTGAAGTTGTGCTGTTGGAACCGGAAAAGAATGTTGTGGCATTAGCAGATGCATATTTTTTCCCACCTTTCCAACCATCACTGCTTCCTAGGACCAAAGGTTCTGCTGTCATTCCAAGCAGGTTGCCTCCTAGGAGGGCCAAGCTTGTTGTTTACAATAAGCAATCGAATGAGACTAGCATTTGGATAGTGGAACTCTCTGAAGTGCATGCAGCTACTAGGGGTGGACATCACAGAGGCAAGGTGATATCTTCTGAAGTTATTCCTGATGTTCAGCCCGCAATGGTAAGTGTACTAAATTCTTTAGAATATTGCCTGCCTTTTTATGACTTGTCAGTCTTCCGATCCATTTAATAGCACGTAATGATCACGTCAATGTTTTACTAACGCTGCTGTTTGTTATTTTTGTAACAATTAGCGGCCTTAATTTGTTGATGTTGTGAAGTTCCTTTTAGATCATTACCACCTGTTTAGTTGATGCTGGACTTTACATTTGACAGGATGCTATGGAGTATGCTGAGTGCGAAGCTACTGTCAAAAGCTATCCCCCATTTGTCGAAGCTATGAAGCGAAGAGGTGTGGATGACATGGAGCTTGTTATGGTAGATGCCTGGTAAATTTTCTGCAAATAACTAATTTTATTGCGTCCCTCTGGATAATTTATCCGCTTTCATTTCCTTAAAATTGGAATGGGAAATTTTCTGTTTCAGGTGTGCTGGCTACTATGGTGATGCTGATGCTCCTAGTCGCAGACTTGGCAAGCCTCTAATATTTTGCAGAACTGAGAGTGATAGCCCCATGGAGAATGGTTATGCACGTCCTGTGGAAGGAATTCATGTCATTGTTGATATGCAGAATAATACTGTGATTGAATTTGAAGATAGGAAGTTGGTTCCTCTACCCCCACCAGATCATCTGAGAAACTACACTCCTGGTGAAACAAGAGGTGGAGTTGATCGAAGCGATGTGAAACCGCTTATTATCAATCAGCCTGAAGGCCCAAGTTTCCGCATTAATGGCTATTTTGTGGAGTGGCAGAAGGTATATGGTTGCTATGCTTTTTTATTATTATTATAATGCTAGTATTAACAGATAAATAATGCTGTTGACAGTAGTAACATTTAACGGTTTTGACCAGTGGAACTTCCGTATTGGCTTCACCCCAAAAGAGGGTTTGGTTATCCATTCCGTTGCGTATGTTGATGGTAGCCGTGGACGTCGTCCTATAGCACACAGGCTGAGCTTTGTTGAGATGGTTGTTCCTTATGGAGATCCAAGTGAACCACATTATCGTAAGAATGCATTTGATGCTGGAGAAGATGGACTTGGGAAAAATGCTCATTCTCTTAAGAAGGTAATTTGTCAGTTCTTGGTGATTTAGCCTATGGACATTTCAACTTTGCTTTATCATGTTTTTTAACCATCATGTTCAGGGGTGTGACTGCTTGGGCTACATAAAGTATTTTGATGCACATTTCACAAACTTCACTGGTGGTGTGGAGACAATTGAGAACTGTGTTTGTTTACATGAGGAGGACCATGGAATCCTTTGGAAACACCAGGACTGGAGAACTGGTTTAGCAGAAGTTAGGCGGTCAAGGAGGCTCACTGTGTCATTTATCTGTACTGTTGCAAACTATGAATATGGCTTTTACTGGCACTTTTATCAGGTATAAATATTAATTTTCTCGTGTACTGTTGCAAGCTATTAGCATTCAAAATACAAAAGCTAATCATTTGCTGTATTAGTTTGCTAACGCCGTGAAGAATTACTACGTGGTACAAAAAATCAATAGATTTTACTGAACGCTTACTAATTCCAGCTTTGATTCTTAAAATAGAGTTTAATTAGTGCTTCTGAAGCTACAAGACTTTGATACCATTCAGTTACTGCAGTAGTTCTTTACTGATGCTATTGGTTGCAGGATGGAAAAATAGAAGCAGAAGTGAAGCTTACCGGAATTCTCAGCTTGGGAGCTCTAATGCCTGGGGAATCAAGGAAATATGGCACAACAATTGCCCCTGCTCTATATGCACCTGTTCATCAGCACTTTTTTGTTGCCCGTATGGACATGGCTATTGATTGCAAACCTAATGAGGCTTATAATCAGGTGTGTCAGTGGGTGGCCTTCTATGGCTTTTGCATATAGATTATATTCTATTTCAATCAGATTGCCCACTAAATTTTACAATCTGCTCTGGAACACATGAAATTCTGTTATATCTTTAGATCAGAAAAATATATTGAAAATTTTTAAAAGCATTTTGTTTTGACTGCAAGACCTTAACTGAGTCTTAATGCTTCTGTTGAACCATCTAAGACCGTAGCAGAACTAGTTTAACGCTTTTAGTCCCTATTCTACAAAACCATACCACGTAGTGTCTGTGTTGGTCATACTGACTGATTGTTTTTACACACATTCCTTTCCCCCCTCATCCAGGTGGTTGAGGTGAACGTTAAAGTCGAAAGTGCAGGGCCAGATAACTTCCATAACAATGCTTTCTATGCTGAAGAGAAGTTGTTGAAATCTGAGTTACAAGCAATGCGAGACTGTGACCCATTATCTGCACGCCATTGGATCGTAAGATATCTTTTCTTTGCCTCATTTTGACATACATTAGGCAACGTGTCAGTTTTTACATATTTTGCGTCCACTACCCCTTCGGTCTCTCTTTCAAGAACTGCAGTTTGTTTTCTTACATTCTCATATGCAATACTGTTGATCTTCCATGCATCATTTATCAAACATATTCAATCTTCCCCTTCTTTTTGATCATTATTTACATTATAATCAGGTAAGGAACACGCGGACTGTAAATCGAACAGGGCAGCCAACTGGTTACAAGCTTGTACCGGGTTCAAATTGTTTGCCGTTGGCTCTGCCAGAGGCGAAATTTCTGAGGAGAGCTGGGTTCTTAAAGCATAATCTCTGGGTCACGCAGTACAAGAGTGATGAAATTTTCCCGGGAGGAGAATTTCCCAATCAGAACCCGCGCCTTCACGAGGGTTTACCTACATGGGTTAAGAAGGATAGATCCCTCGAGGAAACTAACATTGTTCTTTGGTATCACTCTGCTTTCTGTGCTCAAATTCTCTTTAACATCATTCAATTGACACTCGGAACTTGCTCTTACTTATTTCATGATGATTTACAACTTATATTGGAACTTTTTCTGCACCTGCAGGTACGTGTTCGGGCTCACCCATATTCCAAGGCTCGAAGACTGGCCTGTGATGCCGGTGGAGCGTATCGGCTTCATGCTCATGGTATTTTGCTGGCAAATCAATGGATCACGTTGATGATTTGTTGGACAACGACATGTTTATTTTTTTCTAACGATGTTTGCCTCGTGCAGCCACACGGATTCTTCAACTGCTCACCTGCGGTGGACGTGCCTCCCAGTTCCTCTGATGCCGATGTCAAGGAAGTCGAGTCGCCCAAGGCCATGCAGAACGGCGGTCTTCTATCGAAGCTGTGAGAGCTCCTCTGTTCCTCAAACGAACGAAAAACGGGCATGCTGCTGTTCCGACTTTTATCTTATCGCACTTGTTCTAATAAAACTACATTCTCTTGTGGTTTGTTTGGTGCTCTGTAACGTTGCTCCTTTGCTGTTCTTGTTGATCAGCGAGATGCGAACTAGTACCACATAATACTAGAATACCACATAATACTAGAACGTGATAAAGTTTGGACTTGCATAATTCTCTGCCTGCATCGATAAAATCCGTGAACATCTTTCATGTGCTTTTCTTTCGTTGGCATGGCAATCGCTTTCTGGTCTGTCTTTCTTTTCCCCCTTGGTCTCGACTTTTACCGGTACCCCAGTGTTTCAAACCTGCACCGACGAAGGCAATTACAAGGGCACCTCATTCTTCCCTTGATAAACTTCTCTGGTACATGGATAAAATCCAACATGACTCCGTACATCTTTTGAATGTGACTATATGAGGTTCCTTTCCTCTGTTTGCATTGACAAATACTAAGAGCAGGCAGGCTGGGAAAGCAGAGCACCGCGAGCTTTCTGCTTTTATCGTCTCTGCTCTACTACCTCCCCTCCCGCACGGATGTTGAAGGCGGTGGAAGCGGGAAGCTGTCACCGTGTGTAGCTGTGTGCCCACCTGCTCTAGGGTAGGTGGGGTGGGGGCAATACAAGAGGTGAGGGACTGATGGCGGCCAGAGCACGGCAGTACAGACACAGGCACAGGCAGTCTCAATGCTCACCTTCCACTCCCTTGTCTTCGCATCCATGGTGTCGTTGGCTCGTCGCGGGCTCAGGGGGAGAGAGCCCTGGCCGACAGATCGTCGACGCTGGAAGCGGAGACGCCTGTGACAGCGCCACGGCTGGATGCGTCCAGTTGACGGCTGCGATGGCGTCGCCAGCGCGGCCGCGGGCGGCGCTAGCCTCCGTTTGTCAAAAAGCTCCTGGCCCCCGATATTTTACAAATAGACCCCTAATTTGCATCGCGATTAATAGTTACGATCCAACTTAGGAGGTATTAGTAAAACGTTGGATCGTGATTATTAATCGCGATCTCGATCCAGTATTTTACATCCACCCCCTTATTATTTTGAATACCTCGCAATTTGGTCCTTTTCACTAAGGCGGGCGTCTCGTTCGTTCTCCCCTCCCGGCGATCCGCGTCGCCGACGGCTGACCTCCGCTGCAGCTTGTCCTGTCCTCTGCAGCCTTTTCCCCTCCTAAAACCCTATCACCAGATTTCCACTCCAAATCCAAAGGGGGATTTGGCTGGCTCGTGCGGCAGGCGGCAAGGCTTAGGACACAGGGAGCGCACGCGATTCGCTGGCTGGACAATGAAGCCATGAATGGGGACTTCGATAATCTATCTGCTCGTGGGAGATGGATGCAGTGGGCCCTCCAATTGCTTCAGTGCCAGCGGCAATTGGACTCGAAGCAGAAGCAAGGATCGCACCCCAGTCCCATCTGATGCTGCCGCATTGCCATTGGGTTTGGCGGCGACTTGGAAGACGCGACCGTCCGGTAAGAAGGTCCTCGTCGATTTACCCCGGCTTGATGCTGCGCTCATGGTTCGACGCGTCAACCAGTTCTGGGGCTGCTTCAATATTTGAGCTCCATGAAGAGGGCCAGCAAAGAAGACAGCGAAATCGGACACAAACACCATGATATTTGCTTCATTGTAACATCAGCCAAAATGAATGAAAGCTAGTTTCCTCTGTCCAAAAGCTCATAAACCTTTATCTCGCCATTGTTGTTGACAGCATAATAAGTAGTACACCACAAGCTAGAAGCCCCTCATCTTGATACATTTCATCAATCATCAGAACGAGTCTACATTTAGGTCGACAATTTCTTTGGTTTCACCTACGTTTCTGTTACAACCTTAGTTTGTTTGTTTTTTAATTGTTGATATGGCGTCAACAATAACGGAGGTATTATTAGGAAACCACCAACATCCGGTCGCTTGACCTTAACTAAAGAAACCTAGCCAACTGTACAGTATCGTTGTGCCACAGCATCTCCTTAATACCTAGTGCCACTGGACCTCCTTCACAGTATATAGCAGATTCTCCTGTAGTTATCCACAATGAACTCCTATAGATAGAAGCTAACCATGCATTACATGTGACGTTCTGCAGCATGCTTCAGTTCTGCCTAGAAACAATTTAGGCAATGGCCATCTCAATAAACATGGTGCAATCCATTTTCTCATCTTCTTGGATGGAGTGCCTTGGGTTTCCATTTATCAGCATCTTTCAGAGCACGCTGTGCATTCGCAACGGACAGTGATTCGACTACTACATCTCTCATATGGGCTGCTGCAGATTCTCCACGCCGAGTGGCCAACTCTAGATACATGAGAGACTTGATCCTATCTCCTGCCTGTATAAAAGGGTTCAGATCAGCACTGAATTAGAACTAATAGTAATGATATCTTTCGCAAGTTTGTGCAGTGCTTCAAAACCATAATATTCACTAATCAAGAGTAATGACACCTTGTATGCCAATTTTAGTTATTTTCATGAGTTTTAAAACATTCACCTTTCATTTATTACGAAACAACAAAACCTAGCCAGGTTTACAAAGGAATTAGGTACAGTTTCAGTGCTATTTTCTGTTTTACCTATGTATTATTCTGCACAATTCTAAGGACTTTCAAACCTAAGAAATCAAGTATCATGTTCTAACCTCGTATGGACACTAATCACTGAATGAAATATATAATAGCAAGAGATGGATGAGAACAGGGGAGAGGGGCACTGATGGGGAACAGGCATTTTGTTTAAACTGGCAATTCTAATGCAGTAGTGCGATATAAGTTAAAGACAAATGAATGCACAGAAGCATGTCCAGTACTGCTTTGAGAAAGGGAGAAGAAATGCCATACCGCACAAAGTTTAATACCACACTCAAAAAGTGCTTTCTTATGACCACAATCAGCAGCTAGTTGCAGCCACTTCTTAGCACGCATAGGATCATGTGCAAGCCCTTCACCGAAATTGTAACATAATGAAATGTTATACATGGCTCGTACATTTCCACCTTCTGCAGCTTGCAAGTACCATTTGGCCTGCACCAATAAGTTTCTTTCAGATTGATAACATAAAGACAAACAGACATATAGTAGACCTTAACTATTGTAACAGTAGAGGGAGGTTCCCACCAGTAATCTATTGTCTGCTAGTTAGCGTATTCTGATTGATCCTGGTGACATAATCGCCTGAAACCCAACCATGGGAAATGGCTACTTAGCTGTGCTATTGCATTTCACGAGTCTGGTAATCCCAGCATCTTCAGATAGGTAATCAACTGTTATTCAACAACTGAATAATACAGGTTGTGTATCTTAATCTAGTTATCAAGACATGTGATGCGCAAACAGCTTGTATAAACTGGATATGCAGAAACAAATTGCCTAATTTGTTGAACGGTTGACTATATCTAGAGAACCAGAATACTTCTATGTGGTATTTGCAAACTGCATGTGTGATATAGGAGAGATATCTTACTGCTTCCTTCAGATTACGCTTAATCCCTCTCCCATTGTGCAAGCAAAGGCCTAGGTTGTATTGAGCACGGGCGTTGCCTGCCAATGAAGATGGATAGAACCATATAATAGCTTCCTCAGCCTTGGGTGGATTAGCTGCAGAAAGATTTGGGAGCAATATAAGTTGTAATGCCTCCAAGACTATTGATTGCAAACAAATGCATAACACGGACCAGCATGATGTTCAGCTTCAGCTCCCTCCATACTCAAAATTCAAGTCGTTTAGACAAGGTTCTGGTCAAACATTAGGAATAGAAATCATGAATAACTTTTAGAGTAAGATGTTAAGTTTGAAAAAACGAAAATCATATATGAATAGATTTGTCTTGAAAATACTTTCCCAAAAGTACACATATACACTTCAACAAATTATGTTTTGGAGGCCGTGTCTATTGTCTGAAACGACTTGAATTTTGAGTATGGAGGGAGTAAAATTTAGAGTTGGACACCTAGACATCACCTACGCTGTGCATGGTATGAGATAGGCAACAGACGCAGCCAAAGCTCCCCCAAAATATCGAATGATTGCTAACCCTACCTGTAAGGCATGGAATCCCTCTTACACAACTAATAATGCGCATCGAATATAAGATAACTGCAAACAATCAAATCCGCCCTGAATTCCGAATGTTTACAGAGCCATCTCGAACAAATCTACTAGCAATTATAACCCTGTAAGCCAAATCCACGGTACCTTCGAGGTAAGAGACCCCGAGATTGCACATCCCAACGGGGTGCCCCAGCTCCGCGGCGCTTCGGTAGTACTCCACGGCCTCATCCCGGCGCCCCTCTTCCCAGCACATAAGCCCAGCATCCACCATCGCCCCCGCTGACCCCAGCCTCGCAGCCCGCCGGAAGAGCCCCAGCGCGCGCTGCCTCTCCACCTCGAGACGCCCTCCAACTCCTCCTCCCGCGCGGGAGGAAGCTTCGGCCCCGGCCACGGGGCCGTGCTTGATGCGGCGGCCGTACGCGTGCAGCGCCGCGGCCTCGCGGAGCGGCTGCAGCGCGTCCCGCCAAGCCCGGCACGTGCGGCTGGCCGCCGCGACGTCGGAGGCGCATGCCGCTGCAAGCGCCCGGTGTACGAGCTCCGGCGGGAGAGCAGAGAAGTCCGCGCCATGTTGCTGCGGTGGCGTCGACGGTGGCAACGGCGGGGGCCTGAGCTTTTTGCAGTGGCGCCGGCGGGAGCGGTGCTGGGACGGCAACGGCGATTCGCGAGGCCGCGAGGAGAAGGGTGGCGGCGAGGGGGCCGGGGGCGGCCAGGTGCGGCTCGCGGCGTCCATGAGCGGGGGCCGACGAGGGCAGGGGCCGGAGGCTCTAGGCTGTCACTTCCGCGACCCTGGTTGGGCAGGGCCGCGGGTTCGAGCCGGGCGGGGAGAGGCTCTGAGGAGAGGTCAATGGATTTTTTGGGTTGTGAGACGATATGCTCTCTGTATGACAGGTGGGTTCCTCGATACATTGGGCCATGCGACAGCGACTTATTCTTGCTTTCGGTTGGGCTGGGCTATTTTTTCTCATGCCCTGATGTCAGTCGAGAGTCGTGATTTCGTTTTATTTTCAGTACTAGTCCTCCTTTTCTGGCGAATAAAAATATAGAAAAGTATATATCAATCCACTGATTCCGTTTCAATTTTTGTAATTGTTATAATAACATTTTAGCTAATTTTAACTGAATTTTGTAGTAACGTTAATAATTTAAAAACAGGTTGAGTAAGAAACTAGGTGTTGTGACGTTTTATTATTTTACCAAAACATCAAAAACCATAAACTGAAGGACCATGATCCACTCACTTTGGTCACTGAGGCGTGGGACGAGACCCAAACCGGATGTTGTGCATTACCTACTGCTGCTTAGCGGAATTCTATGTCCACCGGTCTACACACACCTTGGAGCATGTGTGAAAAAAATCACCACACTTGCTAAAACCGTAATTATAGACATATAAATCGCTAAATCCACCTAAAACTGTTTCACTGCAGTAAAAAAAAAGACTGATTGGATTTAGTAAGGTGGACCGGTTTCGTCGCAACCACGAAACCAATCGAAAACCAGCCAATTTGCCACGTTTTTCAAACCATGAACTGGATTGGGTGAACTCATATCGTCACGATTTTCAACTGTTACACGACGCTGCGAAGCATATACCAGCCCTTGCGCCTCGCATGCCGCAAGCCCGAATGAGCTAAAATGCCGGTCATAACACCGTCGTTAGCGATGGCGTGGTGTCGAAGTGGCACCATAAGCAATCGTGCTATCCTCTCGGATTCGGACTCAGCAATTTTGTACCCAGACGTCACTTGAGGATCCTGATCGCTGATCTCTCTGTATCAAGTTGTTTCAATTGTATCGCGAGTAGTACCTTTTTGTTTTATGTGTGCCACTTGATGTCGGTATCAAGTCGTCATTTAGGTGGCTTGTAACAAACTCTTTTGAAATACACGCTCAGACATATTCTCGGGGGAAAAAAAAAATCTTGTTTTGCGTGTCTTCTTGGGTTCGTTCATATAGTGACTCTTCTCGTTGCCGCTGTTCAGGGGTTGGTAGATCAAATTCTTGATTTTTTAAATAGTAAACTCGATTTTGATAGCTTGTGCAATCCAAAAGGCACAAGCACTTTTGCGTACTGTCAATTTGCAATAAGAATTTGACTGAATTTTTTCTGTGATCACTGATCACGATAACAGTATGCTCTGATGGCAAGATAGCTGTGTGTCGACCGCCTGTCTCACCAGATCGGCAATACAGCCGCTGGTTCGTCGCGCCGTGCCACGGGCCCCGGTGCCATTTACCCGACAAGCCGCAGCACCGTGCGCACCCCCTGTCCCCTCCCGCTCCCGGTGTCCGTCGTTGGCACGGCTTCCGTCCCCTCCTCAAATACGGCCAAAACCCACCTCGATCGACGGAGACAGCCAGACAGAAACAACCCCACCCGGCCGTTCGTGCGTCAGGCAAATCGCATCGGCGGCAGGATGGCGGAGATCCCGGTGATCGACATGCGCCTGGCCGGGGCCTCGCCGGAGGAGTCCGCGCGCCTGCGCGACGCGTGCCAGCGGCTGGGCTGCTTCCGCGTGTCGAGCCACGGCGTGCCCGCGGCGCTCCAGGCCGACATGAAGGCCGCCGTGCGCGCGCTCTTCGACCTCCCCGACGAAGCCAAGCGCCGCAACACCGACATCATCGCCGGCAGCGGCTACGTCGCGCCCAGCCCCGCCAACCCGCTCTACGAGGCCTTCGGGCTCCTCGACGCCGCCGCGCCCGCCGACGTCGACGCCTTCTGCGCGCGCCTCGACGCACCGCCCCACGTCAGGTCGGTCATGCGACGTTTTAGTTGGCGATCGATCCATTTCGTCCGCGCGTTGGGTTTTTTTTTTTTTTTTTTTTTTGTGTGTGTGTGTGTAATCGAAGGAACGCGATCTGGGCGCAGGGAGACGGTCAAGAGCTACGCGCAGATGATGCACGGCCTCATCGTGGACATCGCCGGCAAGGTGGCGTCGAGCCTGGGGCTGGAGCACCACTCGTTCCAGGACTGGCCGTGCCAGTTCCGCATGAACAGGTACAACTACACGCACGACACGGTAGGCTCCCCCGGCGTCCAGGTCCACACGGACTCGGGCTTCCTCACCGTGCTCCAGGAGGACGAGTGCGTCGGCGGCCTCGAGGTTCTGGACCCCGCCGTCGGCGAGTTCTTGCCCGTGGACCCCGTCGCCGGCTCGTTCATCGTCAACATTGGCGACGTTGGCACGGTACGTACAACCGTCTTGACAGACACTCCTGCTGTCTGTCCCCGTGACGATCAGAGCCTCGCGGCCTTTGTAGGTCTCATTCGTTTTCTTCTATATTTCAGGCGTGGAGCAACGGGAGGCTACACAACGTGAGGCACCGGGTGCTGTGCGTCGCCCCGGTGCCGCGCATCTCCATCGCCATGTTCCTGCTCGCACCCAAGGACGACAGGGTGTCGGCGCCGGAGGCGTTCGTGGACGCCGACCACCCGCGCCGCTTCAAGGTGTTCAACTACGACGACTACAGGAAGCTTCGGTTGTCCACCGGCGAGCGCGCCGGCGAGGCGCTGGCGCGAGTGGCGGCGTGACATTGCCAGATGTTGGACTGTCGTCGTACAGATTGGGAGCCTAGTTCATTACAGTATAGTTGTTGATATGCAAAACACAATTGCTAGTATTGCTGGGCTGTGCTCGTAGCTCAGAACTCAGAACTCAGATCTTCGTGGCTGGCGCGAATGTGGATTATTGAGGATCGGGCTGTGAATTGATTCTGGTCAATGAACTTATGAAACCTTTCGTCAGCTCCAAGTATTTTTTTTTTTATCTTTTCGGATAAAGTGTCAAGTTGAGTACAGTACTACTTGAGTGCGGCATCTTCTCCAAAAATAATAATAATAATAAAAAACACAGAACCCAGGCCCAGAGCTGGAGCAAAAGGGTTCAGTCGATCAGAACTGCAGAACCTCGAGCGTACGGCGATGCTTTCCTCCGCCGCGTCCCCACCGCTCCGCCCAACCCCAATCCGCGGCGGCGGTTGCCGGAGCGCCGCTGCCGCCGCCTCGACTATCACGATGCGGGACCGGAGCAAGAACCGGAAGCCCACACAGCGTGGGCGGTACCTCAGCACCGAGGCCATCCAGGCCGTCCAGTCCCTCAAGCGCGCTTCTCTCCGCGGCGCTCTCCGCGGCGCCCCCGCCGCCTCCGCCACGGTAGAGCCAAAGCTGCGGCGGCTGCTGAAGGCCGACCTGGTCGCCGTCTTCCGCGAGCTCGCGGCTCAGGGCGAAGCGCTCCTGGCCCTCCAGGTATGCAGTGTGCTTGTGCTTCACCAAGTCCACAGAATAGCTTATCTTTCTAAAACACTGCTGTGTGAGCTGTATCAATATTCCCATTGAAAGATTGCAATATAGTGTGTTTTGGTTCCATGTAATACTCTGCAATTCGAATCTTAACAAACTAGTTTGTGTGAATATGACTGATATCTCGGATTGGGTATGATATACTAGCAGGAATGAAGGCGCAGAGCTCATAGGTTTGCCAGGTTCATTTTTTACGCCGATGTTGTTTAACTATTAGCTTTGTAAATGGCTTTTGAGGGGCACATATTAGCTTTAGTTTCCATATACATCAGATTACTATCTTCTTCGTTCTTACCATATCGTTATTTGCATTGGGATTGGTGCTGACAAGATGTCTAGTCCAAAACTGAGAGATGCCGATTGAGATACCTCACAATGCTATCATTGCTGCTAGGTCTTTGAGGAGATTCGGAAGGAGCATTGGTACAGACCAAGGTTGCTGTGGTACGTTGATCTTGTTACAGTGCTTGCAAATAACGGTTTGCAGTCTGATATTGATAAAGCCTGTTCATATCTGAAGAGGGAACAATTGGAGCCTGACACTCATGGTTTCAACCTGCTTCTGAAGGCACTACTAGATGCTGGGTTAACACAATTGACAATGGATTGTTTCCGTCTGATGAAATTATGGGACAGTGATCCTGACAGAGCAACATACAGAACATTGATCAATGGTCTTGAATCTCTAGGAAAGATGGACCTATCTGCTGATGTAAGGTCAGAAGCAGAAAGTGAATATGGTTCCTTGGACTTCCTTCATGAAGAAGATGTCAACAAGACTTGCATAAGTAGAGCTTTTTGATTGTGCTTCAGCCAGCAGGTTTTACATTTGCGGAGTATAGAATGACTATTTGGCATTGGCAACTTGGCTAAGAAATTATTCCAAAATATCATTCCTTAGAAAATGGAATTAAAGAACTTGTTGCGGCAACTACTTTTGACTGCTATATATAGCTGATGACCCAGAAATGTTGAAGAAGGGCTCCTGCAGCTTTGTCATTTTCCAATCCATGTTTTCTTCTCTAACTTATATAGACTTCTGATTGAAAAGTTCTCTGTATCTTATCATACGATGCTTCATAAAGTAGCTAGAGTACTGTATTTTTTTTTTTTGCATAATTAGATATCGTTGTAAATGTTTGTGGAGCTCCAGAATGCAAACTACTGAGTTTTAGCTGGATGGCAGGTTCTTTAGACTCATTTACTGTATAACTACAAGCTTGGTGGTTTAGTACATCAGATTAAATCGTCTTATGGTTTTAGACTTAGTTTTCCACGTTGCTGATGTGCAATTGGAACCTGATGACGTTTTCTTGTGTTCATTTTGACTGTTCGCAAGTGCAGTTTTCTAAAGAAAATATTCAGATAACTCGTACTTCCTTCGTTATTTTTTATTTGTCGTTATTGACTTTGATTGAAAACTTTGATCGCTCGTCTTATTAAAAAAATTAGTTTAAATGCGTAAAATTAAAAATTAAGATTCAAAACCTTCAATAATAAATTAAATACTAACAAAACATATGATATTTCTCATACTTTTTTGAATAAGACGAATGATCAAAATTATTGGTCAAAGTTAATGGCGACATATAAAAAAAAGAGGAAGTATATAATAGAAGTAAAGAAGGAAATGAATTAGCC
This sequence comes from Oropetium thomaeum, assembly GCA_001182835.1. Lineage (NCBI taxonomy): Eukaryota > Viridiplantae > Streptophyta > Magnoliopsida > Poales > Poaceae > Oropetium > Oropetium thomaeum. The sequence goes on along the minus strand of LFJQ01000091.1, from coordinate 441,344 downwards.
ATTGTCTACTGAAACATGAACAGAAATTCGAAATACTATGTCTATTGTGCTGATTCAATTCTCTCAAGACAATGCTCAGATGGCAAGTGATTGCTAGACACAAAGTTAACCTGAAGGATGTTATAATATGATAAACTGAAATTTCAGAAGCTGAATCACACAAATTCCTGGAACTAATTACCGTACTCATTCTCCTTGGTAGGAATTCCTCCCTCGCGATCATGATTGCCTGACTACAACTGAATCATCCGCAACAACAAGAAGCAGGTGCCGCCACACCTCTGCTCCAACCGGTCCTCGCGATCATGCAACGCGGGGGCTCAGGGCGGCGATAGCGTCGCGCATGGTGATCTCCTTGTCTTCATCGTCGCTGTTGCTGGTGTAGTACTCGATAAGCGGTTCCTCGTCGGGGATCTCGGAATCTATGTAGACCTTGAGGATCACCAAGTCCTTGGCGCTGGGGTGGAACGTGACGCCGCGGAAAGCCGGCGCGGTCTCGTCGAGGCGGAGCTCCTCCATCCTCCAGGCGCTCAGCTTGTGGCCGCCGGCGCGCGCCGGCTTGTAGAAAACGAAGTGCTTCCTGAACGCGTGGACAGCCGCCCCGTCCTCACGGATGTAGCACTCCTTCTCGTTGCCGTAAGGCAGCCAGATCCCGCCTGCCGCCACGAGCCGGGCGTCTGTGCCGCTCCCGGCGAGAACTGCCGCCGCGGGACGCTTCGCGTAGAAGTAGCCCAGATCAGGTCGTGGCCTACGTCAAAACCGCGGTTGCATTTCGGGAGCGGGAGCGCCTCAGGCCGCACGGGGTAGATTTCGATGCCCTCGGCGATGTCACCCCGGGCGATGTGCCCGCTAGGGTCGGTGTGGCCACTGAGTGAGCGGGGAATGAGGAGGGCCTCCAGGAGGCAGGGGACGCCGGGCCTGAAGCGAACGCCGGGGGGCAGCATCTCCGTCGCGGGCTGCGGCTGCTGCGCCATGGGATGGGACGGATCGCGCAGGGCTTGGGCTTCGGGGCAGTGCTGCATTTCCCTGCCGGCTACGAGGTTGTAGTAGTACTACTCGTTTAGATCCACTCATCCACGTAACGTACCGTACGTATATTTCGTGTACAAGTTTCGACAGGGTACGGAATACGGTGGTAGTACTCCGTATGGCCTAACTCCTATAAGTCCTAATCTTATCCAGTTGCTATCCTTTCGGCGTCCACTCCGTGCGCGGCTCACCCACTCCCAGTCCCAGCTTGCCGGCGTCTCCCCCTTCTCCTTCCCCCATGGCGGAGCCCAAAGCCCGTGCGCAAGCGAGGCCCGTCGCTCCCACGTGGGCGCAGCGGGCTGAGGCGCTGACACACATCCTGACCCACCCGTGCCACTCGCCGTCGCTCCACTCGCAGCTTTTCCTCGCTTCCCGCGTCCCGTGCCCGGGTGCTACCGCCTCCTACCCGCCGTTCCTTTGCCCCGGCGCCTCGCTCTTCCGCTGGGCGCTCGCTGCCGTATTCCTCCCGCGGGTAGCGCGCCTGAGCCTCCTGCCCTCGTCCTGGCGGTCCAGGTGCCCTTTCCAGCTCCCGCCGCCGCTCGTGCCCTCAGCCACCATGGAGCCTGCACCCGAGCGGTGGGTCGAGGCTGAGCTCAGCGCGTACGCGCGCCGGCGGCGGGCGCGGAGGGGGCCCTTGAGGGCGCGGCCTCCGCTCTCCGTGGCCGGCGTGGTGTTCACCACCGTGCCCTGCGCCATGATCGTCACAGCCTTCATCCGCGAGCTCTTCTGGGTCCGGCCAAACCGCGTCTGAGGCATTCATGGATCGAGGTATAGAGCTGTATACGGTTACTCATTGCGACATTGGCATTGTTTTCATAATAGTAATAGGCACTGGCAATTCCTGCTTACAAATTCGCAGTTGCTCTTGCAAAATGTCAGTGACTTCGTTGCAGAGGAGGTTGAGTACGTGCCATGGGACAAAGTGTGCACAGATGGCATTGTTTGGCCATACCGTATTCCCACAGAAATCGCACGGGAAGCTACAATGCTTGCAAAATGCATTGTTATATTCTGGTGAGTGGTGATGTTGGTCTTGTTGATGCCCAGCAATGGAGATTAGGATTATCTCTCTGCTGCAGCAGGTGTCCTACAGTATACTGAGCTCTGCATATGCGTTGCTTAACTGGCGATTTAGGTTCAAGACTTCAAGTGCATGCCAAACAACGCTTAGTATGTCGTTAGGACAAAAATTCTAATGGCAACAAATTTTTACAACCAAGGGAGTATTTATGATCAAAAGGGACCTTGTGCATTTGCAATCTCTTTCGATACTGCAGCTTATTTATGACTACATGCCGCATCCCTGAGTTTAATTGAAACTGTGCAGGTGGATCAGGAAACACAGGGATCTCGGCAGCTCCATCAACCACAGCAGGCCTGCCTTTATGCTTGGGGGCACCGCACCACAATACCTATGAGTCTATGACACAGACCACTACCAGGTCCATGCCAATGGAAGCTTCGTTGTTGTCGCCGGCCACCAGCAAATCAATCCGTCTCAGACCGGCAGGATGGTGTCTTATTGAGTACAGTATGTGAACTCCTGCATCCAAGTGTCTCCATCCTACTGCAGTTCTGTTAGGGAGTACTACTTTGCTTGGGAGAAGTCTTGGTGGACGCATAATTGAGTAGTTGTGCCTGCTGCACTCATGCAAATAGAACACACTCTACTGAGCACTAATGCAAACTGAAAATGGACAGATGTTGAACTGAACATGTCAACAAGAAGGAAAGGAGGTAGGGGAATTTTCAGTAGACTACTTGTAGTAGATGGGAAGACTTAGTCAAATAAGGGGGCCTTTGAATTTAGGCTGTTTCATTAGGGAGTTTTGGAACTATACATTGCAGCAAACTACAACTACTACTCACAAATGACTTCTTAAAGTTGAGAGCCATAATACTACTATATAACTGTTGCAGACTACGACTACTCTGAGTTGTTCTCTGCGTTGTAATCCATTCTCAGTAGTAATCAGTATACTAATATAAAAGCGTCACTGTTCTTGTCTGGTTTTCTGGTTGTTCTGGGCCTGCGTCGATCGTTTGCTGCTGTTGGGCTCGGTGACGAGGCCGAGAATCGGGGAGTCCACCTTGTTGGCCGACCCGCTGCCGCTGCCGCTGCCGCTGGACGGCCCGGAGAAGTTGGAGGTGGACCCTCCCGACGCCGAGGCCGACGCCGAGCATGACGCTGAGTACTCCAGTTCCCCATCCTGCGAAAAAAAAAAAATAATTAGAACTAACAACAATGACGCTGAAAATGTCGCACGAAAAAAAAGAACAGAGAGAAATTACACTTGAGTGGCATTTTTCAAACACTTGAGTTGTAGTATAGTAGTAGTACGCAATTGGTGCACAGACAGCTCGAGATTTATTTAATTTGCAGAAGGGTAGTAGTGTTATCACTCTGGTGGTACACTGCTGCTCCTGTATTTATCATCCTGCGTACAATTTGCAGTTACTAGAACGGGTGTACCCCCTTCTCTGTGTCCCCATCATCAACAGGATGGCTGGCTGGATACGATACGACGTGCTGGTACGAAATTAACGATCGAAACAGGCGTCTCAAACGTCAACTTGTTCTACTACTATTCAGGAATTCTAGTAGTTTTCAGACGGCTGAAAATAAGGAGTCTTTAATGCAAATTGCCTCATTACTGGCTGTTTCTGATCGGTACGGGGTGAGGGTAGGTGCAGGTGGACACTGATCCGTTGGGAGCAGCGGGAAACGAAATCGAAAAAACAGATGGAACAGAAAAACAGAGGAAATCGCGTACCGGCCGTTGGTGCTCGTCCTCCTCCTCCTCCGATTGGCACGGGGTTACGGGCGGCGCCGGACCGTCGTCCTCGCCGCCGTGGGACGAGGAGTTCTCTGACTGGACGACGACGCTGTATAGCTCGACGATGCGTTCGAAGTTGTCCTCCCACCAGGCCGTCGCGGCGCACTGGTCGGGGAAGTGGTCCTCGCTGAACCGTATCCGGCGGAGGTAGTTGGCGCCATCGCCGCGCGGCGCCAGCGTCATCAGCACTCCGGGCTCCGGCTCCGCCATCCACTCACCGTCGTCGGCGCTTCCGGCGGCAGCGCCCGCCGGAGCCGTGCCCTCCGCCTCATCCTCCTCGGAGCAGCACTTGTCGCAGCGCTGCCCGTGCTTCTCTGCTCCGTGGTCCTCCTCGTGCGGCGCGATCTTGGCGCACGAGGACGCGGACGAAGACGCGTCCTTTCCCTGCGCCTCCTGCAGCTCCTCGTCCTCTGCCGTCGTCGTCGTCGTCGGCCGCTGTCGCCGCCGCCGCGGCGCGCGCCCACCTCCGCCCTTCTTCACCTTGAGGGTGATGGCCTTCATCTGCACGCATGCGAGCATATTCACGTATCCGCGCGCACTAGAGCAATCGGAGAGGAGTGAGAGGTGGAAAGAAGGAAGGAAAGGAAGAGGACGACGGCGTACATACACTCCTGGTGAGGTCCCTGATGACGGCGACGGACTTGGTAATCCTGCTGCCGCTTCCCCCGCCGTGAAAGCACGCATGCATCTTAGTCCCGTCCGTCCACTCACGCGGTCACGCCGCCGCAGATAGAAAATGGATCTCCGTTGGAAGCGAGTGAGTTGTTGCCTTGTTGTGCCCCTGAATGAATGGAACGGAATGGAAGGAATGGAAGAGGATGAAATTTCAAAAGCCGACGAGGAGGGCGGGCACGGAATCAACGGGCGAGAAAAACGCGCGTCCCTCCTGGGGCACTGGCTGCGCGGCCATCAATGCGGATTTGCGCGGCGTTTATGGCAAGCGTTCGTGCCATACCATACCACAGCACCAGCCACCACAAATGGAGTACTACAGTACAGCAGCAGTAGTAGTAGTAACTTTTCTCTCTGGGATTACGAATCGTACACATACGTAGCAAGTACAAGCCCGATCGAAACACAGCTCGGGTAGTACAGAATTTCGAAAAATTCTCTCCAGAGTCTAGAACCGTCCAAAGGAATGAGCGGCGGTGTGTACCGGTGTCCACGGAGGCCGAGGCGCCGGAGGCTGCGTCCGCAGCGAGATGACAGGGTAGCGGCTCAAACAAATGGCGGTTCTCTCCACAAAACGTCATTAGCGCCAGTTTTCTTAAAGAAAAAAGAACGATGATGATTAACACAATTTAGTGCACGTAAAATTCGAAATACAATGTGAAGGTGGACGATGCACCCGTAGTCCCGTTTCCATCAATCTTCCCCTCCCCAGAAGCTACGTGTCTGCCGGCTCACCGGGTCGTTTCTTTCGCCGACCGCAGATTGCACGCGGACCAGGCCCATTTTCCTGAGTGAATTCACGGCCCTTTCTATTCTTTTCCTTTTTTGCTCAAAATGGATCCACAGCCCTAATTCTGGGTACAGCCTAGCCTGGTCCGTCAGCGAAGTCACGGCCTTGATGGGTTCGGATTCACAGCCTGTATAAATCGGGGAACATATCCGGTGCAAACAGAAATGTGCAAGCATTTTTTTTTTTTGGGTGCAAATCATGATCATGAACGCGTATTTGAAACACGTTGAATTTGCACGCTCCGGAGTGTATAATACTGCGCTGATTTTTTTTTTCTTTTTCAGTTACATAATAATCTGCGGTCATAGTTACTCTGGATTCAGTTGTGCTGCAGGATTTTCTTGTTCCGTTTCACTATTCAAATAAATCAGTGATAAGATATTCTTTGGAGGACTTGTTGGCTTCGCTGGCACGTGGTGGTTGTCTCAGCGTTCTCGGTGGCCTCCGATGCGTTGCGTTCCTCCGTTTGTCAATCTGCATGGTGGTGACATCTTTCTTCTCCGTGCTGGTAACGCAAATAACATATTCGTAACATGGTTGGCTTCTTGCTTGCGATTCTGCAGCATCGTCACCTATTATGGACATTTTTTTCCCCATTTTTTTTTAAGGGGGAGTGTAACACATACGCGGACCTCTTGCATTCCTTCTAGAACACGAGTACTTAACACAACAATCACAAGATCCATTTTCTTCAAAAAGTTCAAACCGAGCGTGCGCAGTGTGAGAGATTTCAGATTTGTCCAGCAGCTGGGAAGATAAACTGGACAAAGACGCTACAGATCGACTGTCCCTGTCATTTGTCAACCGTCACGGCGGAGGAAAAAAAAATACAATTGCGTGTCTAGCTCGGCCGTGCGTTGTGGCCCTGGCCTATATATGCAGTTAGTACACCAAATTTGTATTAGCTACATTCTCCCGCCGGCACGCGGTTCCACGTCTCTCGTGGCTGTGTCTGTGAGAGCAGCTGACGCGCGATGCTGCTTGGTCGTCTTCTACTCCTCCTGCTCCTCACACTTGTCTTGTTGTTGGTCGCTCGACGTGGCGCCGCCGCCGCCGCCGACCATGGCGGCGAGCACCACATGCCGCAGATCAGCCGGAGAAGCTTCCCAGAGGGCTTCATCTTCGGGACGGCCTCGTCATCCTATCAGGTGAGCGTTTCTCGACACATCCTGTCGTCTTTTCACACCATACATACAATAGTCCTCGTTCATTCAGTATTGGATCGTGGATCCACACATGCATGCATATTGATGCTATCCAAAGGATACTCACGCATTGATCATGGAGGGGCTACTTATGCAGTACGAGGGCGGTGCCATTGAGGGGGGCAGAGGACCAAGCATCTGGGACACCTTCACTCACCAGCACCCAGGCATGTTCGATCTCCACCTTGTTATATTTCTGCTGCCTTCTCTCAACAGTAAGGGCCTGTTTAGTGTCGCTCTCGTCAGCTCTGTCACTGTAGCGTGGCAGAGGACAAGGCAGCTCTCGGGAGCGAGCGAAGCCACAAATCTCGGGAGCGTGCATTCCGTTCCAGCATTATAGTCATCCTAGTTTCTGAATGAGGGGGGAGGGGGGGGGGGGGTGTTATATGCTTCAGTAATCGATATTATGTGCGTCTGAACGCACTCTTGTTGACAGTCGCGCCCCAGGGGCTATCGATCCATTTTCGTCAACGGCGTGTTATCTTTGTACTTGCGACCGATAGATAGACACAGGATGAGAATAATGTCCAACGAAATAATAATGCACGTGCGTGCACTACTAGAGACAAGATCGCTCCTCTAGCTAGTATTAGTATATGGTTTCAGCGACTATCTTTACCCAGTGTCTAGTCATGAATGAAGAACTTTGCAATCATGCAAGGGTTTTACTGATGATACAAGACGTTTTGAATGGTTGGTGGACATTATATCTTTTGATTGTGGTACCTGGTACGGGGAGTAGGAAAACGAAATTAATACGTTCTCTCTGCCTGGTAAAGGCAAAAATATGAAGGAAATGAACACGACGAGCGAGATGATGCGTAAGGAGTGTTAAGATTTTCTTTTCTTTTTTAAATAATGAGCAGAGAAAATTGCCGATAGAAGCAACGGTGACGTGGCCGTGGACTCCTACCATCTCTACAAGGTACGTACTGGAGTAATAAACGTTTTCCTTCTCTTTTTTAAAAAACTGGACACGCGACTCGCGTGTGTAGCCTATTTTATTTCTGCCACATGACTTTATCAAGCATCATTAGTATTTAGTGACGCATGCATCGAGACTTGCTGAAAGGAAAACGAAATTAATTACACAAGTGCAGGAAGATGTGCGCCTCATGAAGGATATGGGTATGGACGCATACAGGTTCTCCATCTCCTGGACTAGAATTCTTCCAAGTAAAGTCTCTATCCCTCTGTTCGTTTCGATCCAGCCTGCTGTGCTGCAGCAAGCAGTCCAAGCAAGTTAAGAGCATGTTTTTAAAATAATAATAATAAAAAATCTTATGTGGTATAGATGGGAGCCTAAGTGGCGGGGTCAACAGAGAAGGCGTCATGTACTACAACAATCTGATCAACGAGCTCCTACTGAAAGGTACTAACTGTATGCTGCATAGACGATCTTTATTACGCCGCCACATGAATCTATCTCGCCAGCATGGATGAAAAATAGTAATACAATTTTTTTAATTTTAAAAAAATGTATTTGCATATACAGGGTTGCAACCGTTTGTGACCCTTTTCCACTGGGACTCACCTCAGGCATTAGAAGATAAATACGGAGGATTTCTTAGCCCAAATATTATGTAAGTCATCTCTTCTCTGCAGAAAACAGAGCACCGGATTGAGATATACGAACTGTTCTTTCGTCATATAGTAGTAGAATAGTAAACAATGATTGAATACCACAACCAAGATAATTTTTTTGGTGGGGATACGATAAGATAAAATTTAGTTAATTGTACTGAAATCGTATCCAGTTGGGAGTAGTATCTAACTAGTTTACATTCTTAAATTTTTTTTCCCAACATTACCCTCAATCTAACACCATACCACCAAATAAGCGAATGAACTTAACTGGCTGCAAATGATAAAAAATGTAAACGCCACAGCGATGACTTCAAGGATTATGCCGAAGTATGCTTTAAAGAGTTTGGTGACCGAGTGAAGCACTGGATCACGTTCAACGAGCCCTGGACCTTCTGTTCCATGGGCTATGCGTCTGGGACATTCGCGCCTGGCCGGTGCTCGCCATGGGAGCGGGGCAATTGCAGCGCTGGAGATTCAGGGAGGGAGCCTTACACCGCGTGTCACCATCAACTGCTCGCCCACGCAGAAACGGTCCGGTTGTATAAAGAAAAGTACCAGGTCAGTGATGCACTGCTGCACTCTCTATGAATTCATAATTCATCAACAATGGACGATATATAAAACAGTTGGTAGTATCTGAACATTTGAGTTTTTGATGTTACAATATACTCCTATTTATCAACTGAACTTACGCTCACTAAATAAACAATGCAGGCATCTCAAAAGGGAGAGATTGGAATAACTCTAGTGTCACACTGGTTCGTTCCCTTCTCCCGTTCCAAATCCAACGATGATGCAGCAAGGCGTGCCATAGATTTCATGCTTGGATGGTACATATATATCTATGATCCTTGAGAAAATGCATTATTGTAATAAACTCCAGAGAATGCAACTCTAAATAAGAATAATGGCCCTATTATTGTAGGAGTTTGGACCCCCTCATTAGAGGAGAATATCCGCTAAGCATGAGAGCATTAGTCGGAAATCGCTTGCCGCAGTTCACAAAGGAACAGTCCGAGCTGGTCAAGGGTTCATTCGACTTCATTGGACTCAACTACTACACTACAAACTACGCGGATAACCTTCCTCCGTCAAATGGCCTCAACAACAGCTACAACACTGATGCTCGAGCTAATCTTACTGGTGAGTCCAAAGACAAGGACAGTAATTTATTGGTTCTTCTTCGTGTCATTATAAAATTAATCAGACTATAATTGATATCAGCTCCCATTTTACTAGCCAACTGTTTGAAATTGCTCTTAATAAACTAGCCATAAAAAGTACTACTACATGTATTTCACTCTATTCAATGTTGACATAGTAAGTTAACCTTGTCGTATATACTTATTTTTAGGTGTGCGGAACGGTATTCCCATAGGTCCACAGGTAACTGGAGCTGGTGATTTCCTCTCCCCATCTCATATGGGGAGGATGGCAGACATCCCTGCATATATAGGCTGCTTCACCTCTGTGTTTTTTCCTTTTCTTTTGACATAGTGAAATCTAATGCAGGCTGCTTCGCCTTGGCTCTACATCTACCCTCGAGGCTTTCGTGAGCTTCTGCTTTATGTTAAGGAGAACTACGGCAATCCAACCATTTATATCACTGAAAACGGTAATTTCTTCCGGGCTCTTTAATTTCAAGATCTGTAAATTAATTATGTTATTTATTCCCTCCTGGTCAATACAGCAAAGGAAAAAAGAAATTTGCTCTCCCAAAGAAGCTAAAAAAAAGATAATTAAAGTGGACTGAAACTATTCGGAAAAAAATCGTTGCCTTTTTACAGGCGTTGATGAGGCCAACAATATGAGTCTACCACTGCATGAAGCTCTGAAGGACGATGTCAGGGTTGATTACTACAAGAGGCACCTCATTGCCCTGCAAAGTGCTATAAGGTCAGAACTCAGAGCTCTTGCTTAATATATTTAGAAAAAAAAATCAATGTCAGTATAATCTTCTTCGACATGATAGACAGCGCACGTACTGCATCTGGCTTCTAATAATTGTATGCAGCAATCAGACAACATGGCAACATAGAGCCCTGTTTCTGTTTCCAATCCCATCAGTCGGTTGTTAACGAACACACTGCCTCTCATTTGATTCAGTCTTGTCTTAAAAAGGACTTACTCTTCTTTCTTACTCCAAGAACGAAGCTCAGTTGAATCTACCACATTGTCATTCTTTCTTCTTCTTTTTTTCCCGACAATACCGCGTTGTCTTTCCATAAAGTAACCCCCGGAACGAAGCTCACAGCGATCCACACAACACTTTGGACGGAACACAGAGAAAAGAGCGGAGCTAGAGGGAAGGGAGGAAATAAACGAGCGGCGGGTGACCGCGCCCGTCACCGCCCGGCACAGTGGGGATGGGGAGGGAAGCAAAGGCGAAGAAGAACCCTTGCAAAAAAAATAATAATAATAATAATAAAAAAGGCGAGAAGAAGAGCGACACGAGCTCCCGTTTTGCGATAGGCCCCATTTCAGGTGGCACTACCGAAGATACAGATGGGCTGCTTTACATGCTCCACGAGTCCTGGGCCGGACGCGAGCGACCGTTTCCCTTGCGAGTGGGCTGAACCGTGAAATTTCTGGACCTTTTCGTTTTACCGGTCCAAGCCGGTAATTCTTTTGAACCGAAATTATTTTCACTGATCTAAGTAGTATAATCTTCTTCAACAATGCACATGATATATAGCGCACGTTCTGCATCATATGTATGGCTTCTAATAATCATTAATTATAATTCACACAGGGATGGGGCCAACGTGAAAGGGTACTTCGCATGGTCGTTGCTGGACAACTTCGAGTGGGCAAACGGCTACACGGTTCGGTTCGGGATAAACTTCGTCGATTACAGCGACGGACGGAAGCGCTACACGAAGAGTTCTGCGCACTGGTTCAAGGAATTCCTCAAGAAATAATAATATTATGTACTTCGGTTTGAGTAATAATAAATGCATGTTGTGTCTTTGTGAGAAGCGCGCAGTGATGTGCTGGAATAAAATGATCTATGTTTAATTTCTGTGCGATACTGCTGTGACTGTGACGTCGTCAATAATAACGATGTGATGTTTCAGAAAATATATATATATCAAGGTCGGTGCACAGAACGCAAAACAACACTCTGTTGAAACTAAAACTAAGTAAGCGTATATATATTTAGCGTCACTGATGACAAGTTCAGAAAACTGTATAAGAAACTGTAGCTGTTCGCATGTGCGCTCAGTTTTCTTCTCCTTAATATCAACTATCAACGACAGTGACACACAGGTAACTGATCCATGCAAATTAAGCCTCCAAACTGCTACCTTCATTTTTTTATTATTGATGTTTTTAATACAAATTTATATTAAAAAAATATCAATAATTAAAAAATGGAGATAATAATAAGTAATTATGTGAATATATACCTACTAGATAGGTCAGATCTTACTACGTACGTGCGTACGTGTGTCGGCGCCGGCACTCCAACAAATCTGCTAGAGCTTCGGGCAAATCGACGACGGCCGCCCAATATTTTAGCGCCGCGCACGGAACAACGCCTCCGCTCTCCTCGTAGGATACGTACGTGCGATGAATGAAGAATGATGACTCACCCGGCCCGCATATTACCGGCATATCTCCTCCGGCCGCCGCGCGCCGTGCCGCGTCCGCGGAATGGACGAAAGCAACCGCTCCGGCCTCCGGCGGCGTCGTCGCGAGTGCTCGTTTTGCCACGAGAGATGCGGAGCCGATTCCCGTAATATGCCTCAAAACCCGCTGGTTTCTGCGTGGAACTCGTCGGCCCGGACAGCGCGCGCGTGCTGGACTATAGCTTTTGAGATGACTTGGATTTTGGCTCACTTTCGCGTTCACTTTCCACAGAGTTTATCGCCTTCTCTCTCTTTTTTTTCTTTTTGTTTTTTTTGCACCAAACGTGCCCGGCGTTTACCTAAAGCTAGCCTTGTGAAACAGAAACGCATTTTGGAACGAACTTTTAATACTAACTAGTATACTACCCGTGCTAACGTTACAGTTTTTTTAATAAAAAATATAATAATCAATATAATACAATTCTATGTAGAAAATTAATTACTATACAATAACCAAACATGTAATTCAAAATGTTGGTCTAAAAACATGTATTTGTGAAAGCACTTATCAATGGTTTATGTAATACAGTAGGAATTAACAATCCAAGCCGATTGATTGATAAAGGAAAAAAGAGATGCAAACTTGTGATCTGTCCGCACAGAGAACAGACCTAATGCACGAATAATGGCACGACAAGGCGGAAGACGGCAACCCCGGCGAGAAGGTGGCACAGCAGGGACGTGCGGCGGCGTGGAGTCGCGACAACAAGGGACGCAGCGGCACGCGAGGCGGGGAGGCGGCCGGGGTGAGGAAGAGGCAGGCGCGGAGGCGGCGGCGTGGGCGCGGCGGCGACTGGGCAAGACAAGCGCGGCGGTGGCTGGGAAGGCGCGGCGGCCGCGGCTTGTGAGCGTTAGGTTTGTAAATCACAATAATAATATATTGAATCATGAGTCATGAGAGCGAATAATAGATCAGATTGGATGGACCATTGTGTAGCACTCCGTTTCCTTCATCAGGTTCAAAATGGGGAATTTAATTAAATTAAACGAAATTGCAAAAGAAAAATTTAAAGATTAAGTAAATAACAAAAGATTTGGGTAACTTGCTAAAAAGAATTTGAATTATCTCATTAAGTCCAAGAAACGATTTAAATGCTTGCAAGAAAATTCTCTCAAATAAAAAGCTAGTCTAAAAATGTGATCTATTAGTTTACAACTTAAAAATTTAAAATTCAAAGTTCACTCAACTCTTGGAATTAGGGTTTTTGGGCTATTGTCAGATTTCTGTGAAGTCTGGGGGTTGTTCTGCAAAAATGGCCACCAGGCCCACTGGCCAGCGGCCCACGGGCCAGCCACCCCGCCCTCTCCCTGTTTTTCCTCCTCCTCCCGCGCGCGCGCGCACAGACCCCCACGCCCGACCATGGCAGAATGCTCGCGCCACCTGCCGCGCGCGAGCTGCGCAGCGCGCGTGCGTGGCGAGCGCGCGAGCCCGCCCCCGACGCGCACGAGGAATGCACTTCGGCCGCTCCGCTCTTTTTCTTGACTCCCGCCCTCTCTCTCTGCCTCTCTGTCTCCGCCATAGCCGAAGCACCGCCGTCGCTGCGCAGCGCCGCCGTGCTCCGCACTCACCCACCCAACCGCCATTTCCCTCCGCAAATCAACGCGCCCGACTCCACTCTACACTCCCGAACACGGTCGTTCCACAATTCCATCGGTACTCGTCGGAATTTGAGAAGCGCCGCTGCCGGTAACTGCCACCGAAGAGCCCCACCGGTGAGAACCCCCTAGCGCTCCGAGTTCGATCAAATTTCCTTACCATTCGTGGTTCCCATCGCTCGGCGAAGCTCACTCAACCGGCATTTCCCCAAGGTAGAACTTCCCTCGTCGGAATTTTGAAGCGCCGCCGTCGGAACTCGCCGCCAGGGAACCCGCTCCGGTGAGGACCATCTAACGCTCCACGGTTGAGCCAATTTTCTTGCCAAATAAGGTCCCCGGAGCATGGTGGAGCTCTCACCGCCATCCGTTTTCCAGGGCAAGGCTTCCATCGCCGGATTGAGCGCCGCCGCCGCCATTTCTCCTCGGCCGAAGGTGGTCGTCCGGTGAACTCCGAGCTCCGGTGAGAATGAACCTGATTCCTTCTAATCCTAGCTTCACCGCGCCGTGGCGAGTCTCTCCGACATGGTGTCGCCGCCGGACGCTCATCGGAGCGCCGCCGCGCCATTGCCGGACCCGGCCGAGCGCCGCCTCTCGTCGTCGCCGCAAAGCAGTGACCGTCGGTGGGCCTTAGGCAGTGAAGTGAGTTCGCCGCATCGAGCTCTTGCCGCCGGTGTGCTCGCCGCCGACCGCCGTCGCCGGTAACTCCGGCGCACGCCGCCGGTCGGGCTAGGGCAAGGCCCTGGCTAGGGCTTCGACCCCTTTTTCCCTTTTTCCTATTATGCAAAAATCCACTTATTCGGCAGAAAGTTCAATAAATCACAGAAAATCGATTCTAGCTCCAAAAATTATCAATCCAAATGTTTTGGGACCAGGGGAAATTGTAGTTTTTAATAAAAATATAAAACCTCATTGTTTAAAATTAGTAATTTTCGAGATTTATTTAATTATCCAAAAATGACCAAAACCTAATTAATTAAGTTACAACTATTAAAATTTGGGAGAAATTTGTAGAACCCTAATTTCAACCCTGGCTGCTTACTTGTGTTGCGATAGCCTTGGTTAGGGTTGTTTTGGTTACCCTTTTCGGTCAATACTTGGGTTTAGGTCAAAAATCAAAAGCGCTCCTCGACAAAACCCTAGCTACCCTTTATCGTTAGCGCTCCTTTCAGTCGGCATAAAGTGGTTAACTACTAACGACACCTTTGTAATTGCATCATGTAGACGCCGACGTGAACAAAGTAGCTGTCGAGGCGGACCCCGCGTTTTCTGAAGACACCACCGTCGCCGACCCAGAAGACTATCCACAAGGCAAGCTCCGGTGCACTACTGTTTTAAAATTTTCTTTTTGCAACAGTATATGTGATGTCATGTGATGTGAATTTAGGTCAATAGGAGTTGAATGAAACCCTAGATGCATATGTTTTCCAGTAGTACCTACATGGAATATTGGTACAGGTAGCCCGATGTAGCTGCTATGCTTAGGATTTCTCTTCGGTAGAAGTCGAGCAGATTGGACCCTGCTCGCGATATGTAGGAGTTGATTGAAACTTCCACCTTACTAGAGAACTATGGAGTAGGTTCAGGTTTAATGAAAAGAAATCGGGGTCAGACAGAGGGTGATAGGAAGGCAACAGACCGGGGTTCTGTGTGCGGTAGCTCTGTCTGATCCGTGGGGCACAGTTGGTTGAGTATTGAATGTACTGCTCACATGCTGGAACTATGGGAACCAGTAAACCTAGGTAGCCTAGAGAAGGCAAAGCTGAACCTACCTTACGGTGTCTGATTGGCGGCGGTCTGGGGTGGACAGTGTGTGAACTCCACAGACACCGTCCGGGACGGGTGATCTGGTGGGACGCGGCACTGTTAAGGTAGCGTAAGAGGGAATTAGCTTTGCCAGATCTGGTGCGAACGGTTGCCACGTGTGGCCCGGGACGCGCACGTGTCGTGTGACCAGGTTAACCCTGCAGGTGTAAATCGTTTCGAACCGCTGACACTCTCAGTTAGAGTCTACTCAATCTCTCTGTCGCATATGATAAGAAGTGAACAGAAAAAGAATGATGTTTATGGTTGCGATGCTTATGATAATTATTGGTTGTCAACATGATTGTTTAGTTACAGTGCCTACTAAAGTTTATTTTTCTCGAACTTAATTTGAGCTAAAAACTTGAAAGTAGGAACTACTTAGTAAAGCGTGTCCTTTTGCAATTATCCTACCCAGGGTCAGCCGTGCATGTCTAGGTGTCGGCTGTAGACAGCCTGTTGATGGGTTAGTCTTGCTGAGCTTCTTAGAAGCTCACGCTTTGCGACTTGTGGTTTTCAGGAGGGTTCGATGCGACCGGTGGTAGTGGTGGCCATTTCTGGGAGGAGTCGTCTCCGGGCTGGGGTAGTTTCCAGTGGGAGCCGCTCGAGTAGCCGCTGCTTGTGTGTGGCTAGTAGCAGGGAGCCGTTGGGCAAGGCCCCCTTGCTTTTGCTTAGAGTCAGAGTCGGAGTCTGTATCTTTATTTTCGCTTCCGCTTGTAGACTGAATCGATCCCGAGGTTTATGAAAACTGTTCCTGTGGAACCAGACTCTGTAATATCACTCATGTAATACTTTTCTTCTGTCTGTAATCCGTGCTTTTTAATGCCTGTATTGTACCCTGTGAACATTCGCTTCGACGAACGTCGCCCAGAATGGATCCCGGGAGGAGGATCTCCCCCGTTTCAGGGACGGTCCGCCACACATTGACTCAATATTGTCGCATGGATACTCGGTGTAGGTGGTTTATAAAATTATATAATGGAAGATCCAAGAATTGGTAGCCATTAGATTTAAGTAAATGTAACTTTATTGGTAGAGGAAACACGTGTAATCGTTGGATTTGAGTTAAAGTAATATTATTATCGTAATATAGAGATATTATTAAGATGGTTGAAACTTTTTATAGGGGATAGGTGAAAAACAGCAAAGTTGATGTATTCTAGGAGTAAAGATTTGAAAAGGAAAGTAGACGTCGATCGAGTACGTTTGGTTTGGTGTCCACTGCCAATCAGAGCGTGCTACATGGTACAGCTAACTTGTCTTGTCTCAATGAAGAAAAAAAAAGTTTGACAAACTCGACTATAATAATTTACCATATATAGAGTCTTTATCATCTGGAAATTCTCATACCTGAACTTTGATTGGCCAAGATCTATCGTGCTCCATCTGTTCTTTATTCAGGCCCTAAGCATAAGTTCAGTACGCGACCATAGGACAGTTCATCAGTGGACTACGACACGTTCAGTACTAGTAGCGTAGTTCAGAGTGAAAACAACGTAGCTTTCGAAAAAAAAAAAAAGAGAGAGTGAAAACAATGTATAGCACTTGCGTGTCCTTTCTTGTTGGTACTTCTGATTTTACAATGTTTACTTTACCTTACCTTTTACCCTTTCCCGGTACACGCGTCGATTTTTCATCGTTGATGTCGTTTCGTACTATTTCTCGTGACGTTTTCACCTACATTAGTGATTGACAGGCATATGCAAGGACTGATGCATTTCTTTGTCCTTGAAGCTGAACTTACTCACAATTTCATTTTTTTCTTTGTTGATGTCAAAAAAAAAAGGCATCATCTTGTTGTTCTCGACTCGTAACCAGAGTGGATCGTCCAAAGATTATTGCACGAGAGAGCATCGGTTAATACACTGTAAAAAAAATATTGTACTGTAACGATACCCGCTTGACTCTTGTCCGGTACACACGATAAGATCATAAATCACGGAGGACATTACGAAGTACACATCCCCAAATGCTTTTTCTTTCTCAGAAACATCAGCTTCCTTTCATTTTACCCATTTTAATTAAGGTACTTTATTCGAATCCAAATTTACCAGTTTGCTCAAACTCATTTTATAACTCTCTCCTATACAGCATATACTACTATTTCAAAAGAATAGGAAGAATTTCATTTTTAGCTGGGCTGGGCGCACCCACGGCCTCTACTGTAGAGCCCATTCTCCCTCATCAGTGGAGCTTACGTCGTGGCCGGGAGTGACGGCGGAGTCCCCAACGCCGGCCAGTGACTCGCCACGAATATGCCCGCCCGTCCCCTCCTCCTAGGCGGTGATACACCGCGGGGGCGCGCGGGTTCGCCGTCCCCGGGCCGGGTCCCCAGTTTGTCGCGACTCCCTTGGCACAGCGGGGGAATCTGCGGGGGCTTAAATACCCGGCCACCTTGAGGTCACCCTCCGCCATGCCACCACCCGGACGACTTGGACCCGAACCACGCCATTCGCCAGGGGCAGGAGAGCACGCCATTTGGCCAGAGAGTCGAGCCTCGGTTCCCGCACCGCACCCTGCTTTTGTTGAAATAGACGACCTCTGCTCCAGGACCGTTGTTTGCCTGTGTTTGCTCCGCGTACTTGTGTGTTCTTGCACCTCGAGGAGGGAGATATGGCATAAGGTGAGTTCCATACTTCCAGTTGATTTCAGTTCTCTCTCTCAATATATTATTACATATTTTCCTTTTGCTTTATTAATTTCGGGCTATCTATTACATTTTTCTGTTTTCCATCATTGGCATTCCCAGTTATGGTTATCGATCGTTTGATCAGTGCACTTCTTCTCTGCTACCCCAGCCTTGGATAGTTTATGTTTGCACCGGTTTTTTTCCCCTTTCCTTCTCAGTTTGGTTGAGATTGTTGAATCGATTCAAACCAGAACAACTGTATGTTTAAGTTCAGAAGCGTTACTCCTCCATATCAAAACTTTCCAGAGATTGATTGTTTCGAAGGATTCGATTCCTGGCCCCTTCTATGATAATGACTCACCATGCAATGTAGTTGGGTATAGCTTAATTGCATCTTATTGATAAGATAATATATTGTTTCTGACAGCACAGTTTGATGCTTTATGCCTACTTGGGACTGTAGCTTCGTGGTATGCTAAATATGGTCAAGTAGATTTCCTATCTAATCATTACGCCATATGAAATTCGCGTCACAACACTTTATGTTAATTAATTAGCAACTTGTTTTTGGTCAACTGTATTTCAATATCAGCATTTCTTTCTACTATGGGTTTTACAATTCACACGACAAAGCATCAGTATTACAATTTCCTACTAGCATATCCAGGAGTTATAGTTCAGTAGCATTAATTCTTAGAGGAATGCAAAGCAGTATGTGTCTGCTCGTATGTGGATATTGTACAATTCAATGGCAATTAATGTCCTAACGTGAAACCTTTCTGTGTAAATTGCACAGGTTGATTTATCACGGACCATAATTGCTCGAAAATGGACCCAGGAAAATCAATAGATGATAAATTTAGCAAGCTGCATCCATGTTGGTCAGTTGACACTACAATTGGCATTGTTGGAGCAGGTCCAAGTGGCTTATCAGCTGCATATGCACTAGCTAAGCTAGGTTATCGAAATGTAACCGTGTTTGAGAAATGCAACACTGTTTCAGGGATGTGTGAATCAGTTGACATCGAAGGTGAGAAACTAATGAATGCACTTTAGTTTAGCTTTCATTTCTTCATATGTTTGATATTGTTAAATATCAGGAAAGACATACGATCTGGGAGGACAAGTTATAGCAGCAAACAGTGCCCCAGTTATAACACATCTGGCAAAGGAATTATGTTGTGAATTTGAAGAGATGGATTCACACAAGCTTGCTCTGATTGACAGCCGAACCGGAAACATTCGAGACCTTGAAGTGGCTGAGGACTATGTATCTATGGTATCTCTAACGTTAAAACTACAGGTAAGCTGGTCTAATATAATTTGTACTAGATAACTGTGCCTGATGGGGGGAACATCATTGTCCAATTCAGTAATAATTTGACCTACATCTGTACTAATGTTTGTCACACATGTATTCTTTGCTAATTGCTACAGGATGAGGCAAATAGGACTGGCAGAGTGGGGATTCATGCTGTCAGTGAATTGGCCTCTGATCCAACTCTTGAGTTTTTAAAAAAACATGGAATAAGTTCAGTGCCAAAATCTGTAGCATATGGTTACACTGCTTCTGGCTATGGTTTTGTTCAAGACATGCCCTACGCTTTCATACAGGAGTTTACTAAAACCTCTATGGCTGGCAAAATCCGACGTTTCAAACATGGTTACATGAGCGTGTGGGAGAAACTTAGCCAGTCCTTACCATATGAAGTTCTTTGTGGCACGGAGGTTCTGAGAGTCAGACGCAACAGCTGCCGCACAAGTGTAACTATCAAAAGAAACAATGGTGAAGTTGAGGTTAGGGAGTTTGATAAACTTATATTGTCAGGTGCCATTGCTTTCAAGAATGGTAAGACATATCGATCTTCGAGTCTGACAGGTTAGCATAGTTTAAATTCACCTTGCTTTCAATTGGAGCTAGTATTCAAGCTGTCTGAATATGTATGCCTTTTATTCAGATGGAGAAAATGAAGTGGTAGAACTGAACGATCTTGAAAAAGAACTATTCTGCAAGGTGCAAACTATTGACTACTATACTACTGTTGTTAAGATTGAAGGATTTGCGCACATGCCGAAGGGCTTTTACTACTTTGGAGAACACATGGACGATCCAGCAACAATAGGGCATCCAGTAGCAATGCAAAGATTCTTTGCTGACACGAATATTTTCTTGTTCTGGTCTTATGGGGATTCAGCAGACATCAAGGGGCCACATGTGGCTAAATGTGTAACTGATGTTGTTACTTCTATGGGAGGGACTGTTCAGAAACTGCTTTTGCAACGGCGATTCAAGTATTTCCCTCATGTCAGCAGTGAAGGTATTGGTTGACAGGTTGCTTCTGATTTCCAAATAGTTTATTTTCCTGCATTCCAACCATACTGGTTTCCTGTATTGCAGACATGAAACATGGATTCTATGAAAGGATGGAGTCTCAGTTGCAAGGCTTTCAGAACACGTACTATGTTGGAGGTCTGCTAGCTTTTGAGCTTACTGAAAGAAATGCATCCTACTCAATTTCGGCTATTTGTAGACACTTTGCCAATGACGCTGAGCTGCCAGTGACTCCTTATGTTAAGGTGAATTAGAATATGATTTTTATACGCTTTTGTGTTACTATTGCGCTTATGTTTAGCAACTTGTTTATGCAGAGACTGTTTCCTCTATCCAGAAGCAATCCAACACCTCCTAAAGATATTGGTGAGCTTGAAGGTGTCGAATTCCCTGACCTTCCATCACTGGATGGATATTTGGAATACTGGGGAACTCATAAAGTCACTGAGAAGAAGGTTATCTACACTTGGATCAATGAAGAAGGGAAGATCATGAATCGTAGGACCTATCAGGAGCTACATAATAATGCATCTTACATTGCATATAAACTGTTGACAAGCACTAAGCCTGTTATCAAGGCTGGTGACAGAGTTCTCCTGATTCATTTACCTGGTTTGGAGTTTGTTGATGCATTCTTCGGGTGCATCAGGGCAGGTGTTATACCAGTGCCAGTTTTGCCCCCTGATCCAATGCAACGGGGTGGACAAGCACTTCTGAAAGTTGAGAATGTATCTAAAGTATGCAATGCTGTGGCTATTCTATCCACTTCTTCATACCATGCTGCCGTACGTGCAGGTTATGTTAAGAATATTGTCACCCTGACAAAGAATGCTCAGAAATGCTCAGCTCAATGGCCTGATCTCCCATGGATTCACACTGACTCATGGATAAAGAATTATCAACGAAGTCCAAGCAGCTTCGACTTCGAAAATGTTGAATCCATTATTGCCAATCCCCAACCAAGTGAATTGTGCTTTCTGCAGTTCACTTCAGGTTCCACTGGTGATGCCAAGGGCGTGATGATAACACATGGCGGACTAATCCACAATGTCAAGATGATGAAGAAGCGGTATAGGAGTACCTCAAAAACTGTTCTTGTCAGTTGGCTTCCACAGTACCATGACATGGGTCTAATAGGGGGTCTTTTCACTGCTCTTGTAAGTGGAGGAACTTCAATTCTATTTTCGCCAATGACGTTTATTAGAAAGCCCCTCCTTTGGCTGCAAGCAATCAATGACTACCATGGAACACACAGTGCAGGCCCAAATTTTGCATTTGAGCTGGTGATAAGAAGGCTTGAGGCTGAGAAGGACAAAAAATATGACCTTTCTTCGATGGTGTTTCTTATGATTGCAGCAGAGCCAGTAAGGGAAAAAACTGTCAAAAGGTTCATAGAGTTGACTCAACCTTTGGGCCTATCTGAAAGTGTACTTGCACCTGGATATGGCCTGGCTGAGAATTGTGTCTTTGTTAGCTGTGCCTTTGGTGAATGCAAACCAATTTTTATAGACTGGCAAGGAAGAGTTTGTTGTGGGTATGTTAATCCCGATGATACGGATGTTGTCATCAAAATTGTTGATGTGGACTCTCTGACAGAGAATCAAGAGGATGGTGCTGAGGGTGAGATATGGATCAGCAGTCCTAGTTCTGGAGTTGGTTATTGGAGTAGCAAGGAAATAAGCCAGAACACATTTTCCAACCAACTAAAGAATTGTCCTGACAAAATGTTCACAAGGACTGGTGATTTAGGACGGATCATTGATGGTAAACTTTTTATTACAGGAAGGATCAAAGACCTTATCATTGTTGCTGGTAGAAATATTTATTCTGCGGACGTTGAGAAGACAGTGGAAGGTTCCTCTGAGGTACTCCGACCGGGCTGCTGTGCTGTTGTTGGTGTCCCTGAGGAAGTCCTAACTCAGAAAGGCATCTCAGTTCCCGATTCTTCTGATCAGGTTGGACTTGTCGTGATTGCTGAGGTTAGGGAGGGTAAAGCAGTCTCTGAAGAGATTATTGAAAACATCAAAGCACGTGTGGTAGAGGAGCATGGTGTTACTATTGCCTCTGTCAAGCTTATAAAGCCTAGGACCATATCAAAGACAACATCGGGGAAGATACGTAGGTTCGAATGCATGAAGCAGTTTGTTGACAACACTCTTAGCTTGGCTAATGGTAACCATATATCCAAGAAGAGGTCTCTTTTTCGGTCTCTCACGACAGGAACTGGCATGGATGCTAGGAGGACATTAGTTAAGCAGATTATTGATCCCACTATTCGCCCTCAGCTCAGAAGCGAAGTTAAAAACTCCACCGAGATAATCGGGTTTTTGATGCAATTAATATCAGATCAAGCAGGTATCCCAAAGGATAAAATTTCTCCAACTGATAGCCTACCATCTTATGGCTTTGATTCAATTGCAGTGGTCCGAGCAGCACAGAGGCTCTCAGATTTTCTTGGTACTCCAGTTGGAGCCATTGACATCTTTACAGCAAGCTGCATTTCTGAGCTTGCTGATTTCTTGGTGAATCTGGTCCATAAGTCACGACCACAGGCAGCACCTCAACCCAGAAGCAAACTGAAAAGGTCCAAGGAGATTCTTGACTTCCTGATACAGATAGTATCAGATCAAACAGGCATTCCAAAGGATAAAATTTCTCCAACTGACAGTTTGCCTTCTTATGGTTTTGATTCAATTACAGTGGTCAGAGCAGCTCAGAAACTTTCCGATTTTCTTGGTATTCCTGTTGGAGCCATTGACATTTTTACAGCAAGCTGTATCACTGAGCTTGCCGACTTCTTGGAGAATTTAATGCTCAAGTCACAACCAATGTTAGAACACGACGATTCTTGCTTCACTAAGGATGAGAATCCAGTGATTCCCATGGATGCCATCAGTTCAGATCTCAGTGTGTTGGCAACTGGAACCCTCCAGCTGTTAGGTCTTACTTATGCCTGTTTTATCCTGTTACTCCCAGCCTATCTCACAAGTCTGATGTACTCCAGCATGGTCTCTTCTGTCAGTCTTGTGAAATCATCATTATTGAGCTGTCTTAGTTCTTTGATCATGGCACCTATAGCATGGATTTGTTATGCCTTATTCACCTCATTATCACTGTCTGTGTTGGGGAAGGCATTCCTTCAGCCAAATTATGTTCTAACCCCTGATGTTTCAATATGGTCAATTGATTTCGTGAAATGGTGGGCTCTGAACAAAGCACAAACAGTAGCAGCAAAGATGCTAGCTGTGCATCTGAAGGACACAGTCTTCTTGAATTATTGGCTCAAGATGCAAGGAGCTCGAATTGGGTCATCTGTTGTCATTGATACAGTAGACATCACCGACCCATCCTTGTTAACTGTAGCAGATGGTGCAGTGATCGCAGAAGGTGCACTCATTCAGGGGCATGAAGTCCGCAATGAGGTGCTCAGTTTTAGACATGTCAAGATTGGTCAGAACGCTTCAATTGGCCCTTATGTGGTGCTCCAGAAAGGCACTACTGTGAACAACAATGCTTTTATTCCACCATTGCAGAAGACTGAGCAAGGGAAATCGTTATATCAGACTAACAAAATCTCTGCACATATCAAGGTAACTAGAAATATTTGAATATTTTACACTAATTTCTTATGCATAACTAGAAGTATCTGCTTATGTTGTAGCAGAAATTCTGACATGGTTATTTATAGCATTAATACTCGTCATTATAATACTTTAAACTTATTTTTTCATCATTGTTAAAGTTATCTGCAATTGATTTAAATACTTTCTGATACTACAGGAGGTAATAAACTTTCAGATATTGGCCACGACAGAGATTTTTGTCACTGAGGCCAAGGCATAGACCAAAGGATACAAGTTAGGGTCTAGACAAATTATGTAAAAGTGATTTGTTATGCCCAGTATTCAAAATGTTCCTTATCTCCAGCTAGATACCAGACTTCTTTTTTGGTGGGTGGGTGGGTGTTTGGGGAGGGTGGATTAAACGTCTACATCTGCAAAACAAATTCTAACATTTTTTTTTGGGTAATTACAGTAGGGAAAGTCCTTCCTTTGAACTCTGACATTATTTCGGTACTATGAATATGTTATCTTATAATGTACAACTATTAACCTTTGTGCAGGAGGAAGCAAGGACAACAAACATGCCATTCAAACAGTTTGTTAGCATCTATGCAGTTGGTTTCATGGGTGCTCTGTCAAGTGCAATTGTCTTCATGTTGTACACCCACTTTTCTGGCACAAGAGGTTCACTTCAGCTTTTCTCATTTGCGTGTGTTGCTGGTGCCTTCCACTGGCTACCTGCGGTCATCACTATTTATGCTGTGATTATTCAGGAGGCACCAACAAATCCTGTGGCATTTGCTCTCTTTATTGCCTTAGCTTATCTGAGCTATGGCATTGTTCTCAGTCTTCTCACCAGTATTGTCAACAAAGCCCTTGCGACAAGAAAAGGAACTCAACAAAAGGATATGGTGGCAGGTTTGATCCAGCGGCGGATAACCATTGCTGCGCACCTCAGATTTGCAAAGATGCTATCAGGAACAGAGGCATTCTGCATGTACCTGAGGCTTCTTGGAGCAAAAATTGGCAGGCATTGCTCAATTCGAGCCATCAATCCAGTGGCAAATCCTAAGCTTATCAGCATTGGTAATGGGGTCCATTTAGGTGATTTCTGCAATATTGTTCCGGAATTCTACTCCAAGGGCTTTACTGGTGCAGAGATAAAGGTCCAGGACAACGCTGTGGTTGGTAGTGGCAGCTTGCTTCTCCCTGGCTCAATCCTCCAAGAAAATGTCATTCTTGGAGCACTCTCTGTGGCACCCCAAGGTTCCCTTCTCCAACGAGGTGGTGTGTATGTTGGATCACAGTCTTTGACCTTGGTTAAGAACACTTTGTTAGCAGAAGATGAGCGGATTGAAGAGATGGATCCCATGTATAGGAAGATTGTTGGGAACCTTGCGGCGAACTTAGCCATCACTACCATGAACGTCAAATCAAGGTACTTCCATCGTATTGGGGTTAGTGGGCAAGGTTTTCTGAAAATGTATCAAGATATACCATCATTTCCTATGCACAAAATATTTGGCGCCGGCAAGTCTTTTCCTGTGATTGTCAGGCACAGTAACAGCTTGAGTGCCGATGATGACGCAAGGCTTGATGCACGTGGAGCAGCTGTGCGGATTCTCTCAGATGATGGCGAGCTACCTCTTCTCGACCTTACCTTGAAGAGTGGCAAGGCGTTCTATGCGCGCACAATCGCTGACTTTGCCACTTGGCTAGTTTGTGGCCTGCCAGCAAGGGAGGAACAAGTGAAGCATGCCCCGCACATCCGTGACGCGGTCTGGGGCTCCTTGAGGAATACCAACTCGTACACTGAGCTGCATTACTACTCCAACATATGCCGGCTACTGCGTTTCGAGGATGGCAAGGAGATGTATGCAAAATTCAAGCTTCGTCCTGTGAACCAAGACATCTCGGAGGACTCTGGCCAAGTGGTGCCGCGAGGCATCTTGCCGCCGGAGACCGGTACAATCCCGAGGGACGAGGGTGACACACGGCCATTGCTCTTCCTTGCCGATGACTTTCGACGGAAGGTGGAGTCTCCGGATGGGGTCCGCTATGTCTTACAACTGCAGCTCAGGGATGTCCCCACAGACAGCGCCACCCGCGACGTTGCTCTTGACTGCACACGGCCTTGGGACGAAGCCGAGTTCCCGTACATCGAAGTTGGAGAGATACACATCGACCGCAATGTTCCTACTGCAGAGACAGAGAAGCTCGAGTTCAACCCGTTCCTCCGGTGCCCAGAGGTGGATGTCATCTCGGCGACATCGTGCAAGCAGAGCGCGTCCATCGACCACGGGCGCTCGCTGGTCTATGAGATATGTCAACGCCTGCGGAACGGAGAGCCACTGCCCGCCTCATGGCGGGCGTTCCTTGAGCAGTCAGACACCAAGATCGACTTGTCGGGCTGCCCAGTCATTGCATCTACACGTCCGAGATCCAGTCTCTCTGATGCCGCCAAGGTTACACTGGCTAGGACGTGGTACCAGGCGCTCTGGGCTACACTGTGCCAGCCACTTCTGCAGACATTGGTGCCGTACTTCACCATGGGCCTCGCCATCTTCCTTCCCCTCCAGGGCCTCCTCATCGTGTCTGCAGCCACCGACATACCACAATACTGGCTTCTGCCAATCTTCTGGGCCACGTCAGGTGTTGCTGCTATGACTACATGCGCCGCGGCGAAGTGGGCACTGGTCGGCTGTAGGGCTGACGGTGACACGGTGCACATCTGGGCGCCGGCCGTGTTCCTGGACACGGTCTGGCAGGCCATACGGACGGTGACGACGGAGTACTTCTCTGAGCTGACGTCCGGTTCCATGCTGTTCGCGGCCTGGATGCAGCTGATGGGTTCCTCCGTTGCAGTCACCGACGGCGTGTACGTGGACTCCATGGGCGCCCTGCTGAACCCGGAGATGGTGCACCTGGAGCGCGGCGCGAGCGTGGGGCGGGACGCGCTGCTGTTCGGCCATGTGTACGAGGGCGAGGCCGGGAAGGTGAAGTTTGGCCAGGTCCACGTCAGGGAGGACGGGTTCGTTGGTAGCCGCGCGGTGTTGATGCCGGGCGTCATGGTCGAGGACGGCGGCTGCCTCAGCGCCCTGGGGCTGGCCATGAAGGAGGAAATCGTCAAGAACAGGGCGTAGTAAAGTTGTACTAGTAGTAATTTTTTAGGCCTTGGCAGTAGCATTTGTGGTGGTTTTTGTTTTTCTTTGTCTTGCTTTCCATTTTGTCTGCTGCAGCACTGCTGCCGTGTATCGTTTAGTGGCGGTCCCTGTTACTTCTACACGTAGAAATCGTAGTGCTGGTAATAAGTGACTGTTGGAGGAAGGAATAAAACGAGTCTAAGCTCAGTGTAAAGATTGCCTTGATGCAATGATAGGGAGTCCATTAATCCACCGATCGTGGATTGCCATACTGTTACTTACATACACTACTCTTCTTCGTTCATCGTGGATGCCACGCAAATTTCGGTCTTCTGTCCCCGTGTGCTTTGCAGGATAGTAGCATTTGCGGGGTAAAACAAATTGCAGGACAGTTGGTGAAAATGTAGCCTTTTTCTCCTTAATTACTAGTATTAAAAAGAATGTAAGCTGAATCGTTTACTTGGTTCCTTGACTGTGTTTTGGTAGCATTGTACTCCATGTGTCTGGGTAGGTAGTAGAACATTTTCCTTTCTAGTGGAAGCATAAAAGCAAGGTGTGTAGTACTTGTCCCAGTTCCTTTTTCGTCAAAGCCGATTCTTTTGCTTCAGGATCTTTGTACATGGAACGGAACTTTTAGCTGTCTTTGGCCATGTTCTCGGCTGTTCAAACTTGGGAGTAGCTGCTATCTGCCACACTGAAAAGTTGAAGCCTCCACTCTGCACTCCTTGTAGGACGCCTTGCCAACATGGGCGGCTCCGCCCTGAAGAAGGTGTGGAAGCCCAAGTATCTTCAGGTTGCTCATTGCGGTGGCCACTTTTTTATCAGCTCTTGCGACTAGAGGGGCAGGCCGTTTGACAAAGCGAAAATGGTTCATAACCAATATCAGTAGCTCTTGCACGCCACTCAAAGGCTTGCATCTCGTAAACCTTATGATCTTGCTAACACAAGAAGAAGCCTTTACGTACATTTCCCTGTGACAAGTTATTTTCCACAGGATTTTTCACTTTGGGCGAGGTTAAAAAGGTTCAAGATAAGTTCAACTGCTAACTGCACCCTTTCTCCAAGGAAAAGAGAAAAGGAATCCGAGCAGTGGCAAAGCTGTGAAATCGTTCAACGGCTCTGCCCGCCTGCGCAACGCCACTCGCCACCCAGTCCTCACCAGCTGTCCGTGACGTCAGTCACGGCGTTGATGCCCGCTCGCCGCCAACGCCAAGGCGAGGCGAGAGAGCACGCACCGAACCGCTCTGTCGCTGCAAGCCAGCCCCACATACGGCGCGGCGCTCGGCGGAGGAGTTCCGGCTCCTCGCGTGATCAGGCATCTCGATTCTCGCCACGTGTCCGCCCCGAGCACCTGCGCCGCGCTCCCGTTCCCCGTTTGAGTCGCGCACCAGACACGCGAGCGAAACCAACTCTGCGGCGTAGGGCAGAGCAGGCCAGGTCCGGTTCCGAAGGGAGAGAGAAGGCCCTCCACTGTCGTTTATTCCCTTCTCATGCGCGGGGTGTTGGCGTCGTCTGCGCGAGGTTCAAGGCCGGGGCTTTGCTGGATGGCTCATGCGGCCGTCGTCGCGGTGCTCGCCGTCGCCGTCCTGCTGGCCTGCTTGCCGCCGCCCTCCGCCGCCGCCGCCGTCGCCTCATCTTACCCGGCAGGTACGTTTGTTTCCTTTTCGTTCTTGCGTTGCGCGTGCGCTTGCGCCGCTCGAAAACCTGACGCTTTCCCCTGCCTCGCCGCCGGTGCAGCACGGACATTGCGACGGCTCGAGATGGCGGCCATGGACTCCACGCCGGGCATGCGGGAGAAGGCGGACGTGACCAAGGTAAAGAAGTGACTTTGCTGGGGCTTTAGGATCACTGCGGCGGCCCCTTCTTTTTTTTTTTTTCTGACGCTTTCGCTGCTCTTGGCTGGGGTTTTCTCCGGCGCGCAGGGCGCGGAAGAGGACGTGAGCAAGACGAGGTTCGGCGCGGAGTCCGAGAGGGAGGTGCCCACCGGCCCGGACCCCATCCACCACCACGGCCGGGGTCCACGGCGCCAGTCGCCGGCGCCGTGATCGCGAGCGGTGGCACCGGCGGCGGCGGCGGCGGATCCTCGCTTCCTGGGGTTGATGTTGATCTTCATCAGACGGGCGTGCTCTGGATTCCAATATGGCCTGCAGAACAATGCTCTTTCTTTCTGTTATTGATTCAATCTGTGATGAGTACTTGTTGTAGGGGACACAGGATCAGAACCTATCATCATGTTTATCTTTGCATACCAAATTAGAGAACAGATCGAGGGAATACAGTTCGTAATAAGTGTGTACCATATATTCTTGAGTTGTTCTTCCCTCGTTAAATCCTGCTACTTTGTTTTGTTTGTAGTTCGTTATCGGCCATTTTTAGATGTTTCTTTGTTGTTTTGATTCACCAATGATCGATCGAGAGAGCCTTGTTCTGTTTCAGGCATCTATATATGTTGATGGTGATGCCTGATGATTGTTCGTTCAGAGTTCAGATTGGGGTGAAGGAAGCAACGAGCTTCTGTTCGTTTAATAGTTCCTGGAAGAGAGCATGTTGTGTTTTCTGGGATATCCATTTGTGGTTGGGGCCTTATGTGCGGCTTGACCTGAAGAAATGAAAAGAGATCATTTTCTCTTGATTGCTCTGGCCGATGTGCCCGCATCCATTTCTCTTGCATTTTCTCGGTTGCTCTCGTTCCACAAGCGAAATGATAAATTCTTAGAATCTTTCTTCATTTTTTTCTGTAATATAACCAAATGTTGTAGCGTGTATTAAAAAATGTGTTTATGAAGGATGCATTTATGCATGTCAATTTGAACAACCAGCGAGTGTATAGCTGAATGCTTCCTCTGCAAATAGAGGTATATGGTGTCCGTGAAGTTTTCATTATCCTACAGCCTGCAATTGTATTATATTTATATATCCAATCAGTAGGCGCTAGCTATGGGCTTTGATACTTCGGCCAAGAATCAAACTAAATCATTTCTTAACTTGGATTTGTTGCATGATACTATTATCAGTTTGCAACACCACCATTTGCAAGGCATGAGCTTCATCATTTGAATATGTTTGAATAGCTCTTTTCCTGACATTTTTTATTAAACTTTGGCAGCATAAACTGGTGTAACACTGATGCATGCCTGCTGAGTTGCTGACAGAACATGACTCGCACAAAACAATACTCTACGTGACAGTACTGGAGGGTACGCCCACTACTGAGAAGGAAACATAGCCCATACGGCCCAGTTATCCAGCCCATTACACCCAAATAGAAACTAGGGTTTACCACCCGCAAAAGACATCCGCCGCCACGAGATATAAAAGCGAGCCCTAACCCCCACCCGCTGCTCTTCCACCTCCGCCACCACTCCCCGCCGCCGCCCCCGCCGCCGTCGCAAGCCGCTCCAATGGCGCCGGCGTCGAAGCTGTCGCGTGGCATGAAGAAGGCCTCGCGGTCCCACCAGTACCACCGCCGCGGGCTGTGGGCGATCAAGGCCAAGCACGGCGGCTCCTTCCCCAAGGCCGAGAAGCCAGCAGCGGCGGCAGAGCCCAAGTTCTACCCCGCCGACGACGTGAAATCCCGCAAACCCAGCACCCGCAAGCCGAATCCCACCAAGCTCAGGTCCTGGCCTCGAGAACAGCTGCAGCGTCTCTTAGTTCGATTCTATTGCTACGAGGATCATATCCTGAATCCTCATGGTCTCTGATGCAGGTCATCTATCACTCCGGGGACCGTGTTGATCCTGGTGGCAGGAAGGTTCATGGGGAAGAGAGTCGTGTTCCTGAAGCAGCTCAAATCTGGCCTGCTTCTTGTCACTGGTAAGCGTCGGTTGTTAGTAGCGAGCAGTTTAATGTGAATCCTGATTGATTCGTTATGTTTGGTGCTGTAAATCAATGGTCATTCCGTCAGTGTATGTTGATCTGAGGTTGAAAGTGTTAACATTGCACTATTTGAACGAAATGGCTACAATAACTAGTTTCTGTGCCTGAAGGGTATTGGGTAAGGAGAAGATTGAGCATTGGTTAGCTTAATTCTCTTGCTGGAAACTCTCTTATACTAGCTGAAAATCGTGTTGTCATATTTCAGTTGCAAGATTGTAGTATTTTTTTATTGTTTAGTGTTAAGTTGTGGAGATTCTAGGTTATATGGCCTTGCTTATGTTCGACTTGGATATCATTATGTGCTCTGGCAACTGTTATTGCATTGTTATATTGTGTATGATTTGTTGAAAGGTTCTGTGTATAAGTTTAGCTATATTTTGCAGTTTGTAGAATAACCCTGTTTAGTGGGATGCCTTAGATAGATGTTGCAGTTTGCTTATCTCTAAATGTTTTTCAGCAATTTTGCTGTTCGGTTTTGAGAATCTGAAGTCACATTTGTTTATGCGAAGTGCCTTCATATTTAAACTATCTCATGACATCCTGTGCCGATGATGTAAAAAAACTTTGGTGCATTAGGTTTTCTTCTCCTCGAGAAAATGTAACATGGGTTGTGTACTTCCAGTAAAACCTTAATACCACATTCATTCCACTGAGGGTGTTCCATACAGTTTCAGTGCATGGATTTTGAAGTTAACACATTGACATAACTATATATCCCTGAGACTTGAACGTAGTGCTTGATGTCAAAATATGGGTGCATCTGTAAGATTTAGGGCTGGTTTTTATTAGATTGTTTTCTCCTGCTAATTCTACAGGCTCATTTGTACCCTTGAACTGATTTTTTTACTATTCCTGATGTGTACTAAGTAATTACCAACATAACATCAGAGTTAGCAAATGTTCTTGGTTTGCCTGAGCTAACTCATGCAGTCATGGTCTAGATTGTGAATGTTATAATATTTTTACTGTATGTCTGACTAATTTTTTGTACATCCTTCAGGACCTTTTAAGATCAATGGAGTCCCGATCCGCCGTGTGAACCAGACCTACGTCATTGCAACCTCCACAAAGGTTGATATCTCTGGTGTTAATGTGGAGAAGTACGATGACAAGTACTTTGCAAGGGATAAGAAGAAGAAGGCAAAGAAGACTGAGGGTGAACTCTTCAACACAGAGAAGGAGGTATACATTTCTTTTATACTTTGCACCTTACATTGTTGAATGCAACCTTGTTCTTCCCCCATGCAACCTTATTCTCTACCTTTGACATCTGACCTTCTTCCATTACTCATATTGTTTCTTTCTATCGTTCAGGCGACCAAGGACCTGCCCCAGTTCAGGAAGGACGACCAGAAGGCCCTGGATGCTGAGCTGATCAAAGCTATTGAGGCTGTTCCGGATCTGAAAACATACCTTGGTGCACGGTTCTCTCTGAGGGATGGGGACAAGCCCCATGAGATGGTTTTCTAGATTAGCTGCACTAGTACCCTCTGAAATCAATCTGCCTGGTCTAAGTGCCCTCTTGAATTTTGTATCTGACTGGCGAACCTTTGGTTTCCATTTAAATCACTTGTCAAATCTTCCGTGAGGTCTTACTTTGCCTGTTAATCTAGTCATGTTTTGCAAAATACTATATATATAATTGAGTCGGACGGAGGCCTTGTGATCAATTTGTGCGCCCACTGATTGCCCTCAATTTGACGCTAAAGAAGACATGTTCGACTTGTGGGATGCTGGGATTGGTATCTATGTTTTGCTGAAAGCCTTATTAGCCGTTGCTCAATGCTGTACTGAACTTGTGGGATGATACAGTTCGATGAAGGAGCAGGTGGTCGTTTGTGAATGACCAATACCAGATACAATATCCTGTATCTGAACTTGAGGGCTGGTGAAGGTCCTTGTCTGATTACGGCCATTTATATAGAAAATTAACCCACCAAGCAAATCATAAGGCCCGGACACTTTCATCACCACAGTACTGTTTGGTGACCAGCTGCGGTCTACCATGTTAATCTGCAAAATGATGTGAACAAGTTCTTTCCTGTTATTTGTAAGCTGCTTTAGCAATGACAGGATAAATAGGTCATCTTATAAGTTGTTTTCTGGAATTTTAAAAATCAGAGGGGTTATTTTGCAAGCACAAAGAGTGACAGTTTGGTGTCAAAGATGGGTGCAGCCACATATAAATCCAGGTTTTCCTCCAAAGCAATTGCACAAGCAAACATGAATGGCTTGGTGAGAGTGACAACACACACGCAAGCGGCAAGGCAAAGGAGTTGTCCCTGTAGAAGTCAGTTTGTTTCGCTCTCCTCAGCAAGTTAGTGTTCTACAAACAAAATATTAGGCACCAAACATGGAAACTCGATCCTTTATGAATATCTAAACAGAGCAACACGTTAAAATTCTTTGGCAATTTAATTAACATTCGGATTAGGATAGTGCATAGTCTACTGAACAAATGAACCTTCATTCAGATCTCCAGCTCCATGTTGGTGTTTATACCTCAATAATCCAGCCTCTCAGAATCTGTCTGTACTTCAATAATGGATCATATGGCCAATGCACAAGTCATGATTAGAGAAAAGACTAACAAGAGACATAGAAATCATGGTCCAGCCACTGTCAAGGATAGATATTCTAATTCTGCAACATATTATAGCATTTTAGTACCTGAGCTGCAAAAACTAAAAGCATTAATATACCACTAGTTTTACAGTAAATACATGACACAAAGAAATAACTTATGATTTCATTTGTTGTGCCACCTACAGGAATACACAGAAGATGCTTATATACTTCTACTGCAGTGGCAGCAATAACTGTCCTTGAGAGAGAGTACCTTAACATCTGCTAATCCTAGTTCCTCAACTAGAGCACAAACAAGCCCTGGCCATAATCATTGGTCCTCGAGAAGAGAACCATGGATACCCATACTATAAACCTGTAAGACAACTGGGCACTATGCCAGCAGTGTTGATGGAATACAACAGAAGAGGAGCAGCAACCTAGTTCGTTGGACTAGCAATTAAGAAAGCAGCAGATAAGAGGAAGAAACACAAGTCTGAGATGGTCTTTCAACTGTCCCCAGTGTGAAGAAGAGTAGTCAACTCATCGCATGGACATGAGGGTGCGCCGCTGAAGGGCTCTTTTGGAATGCTTAGCACCCTTTGGTGTTCGCTTCAAGTTCTTTTTCACCATCTTCTCTATCTGATCTATTGAGCTGGACAGTTTCTTCTCGACCACATCAGCAAGGGCTGGATCCATTGGTTTGGATGGAGTCTTCAGTGAGCTTTCTGCTGGGGAGGAAAAGACCTCTAGATTTTCTTCAGTCAGGATAGTTGCAGGGTTCGTAACATTTTCTCTTTCAGTTGAGCCTGAACCACAAGTAACAGTCTGGAATGCTTCAGTGCTGTGAGGAATATCTTGGTCTGCTTGTGCTGGAGTAATCAGGTTCACGGATTGGGGAGACAGCTCAGGCCTTTGGCAGGATTGCTGAGCAGCAGCAGCAATCCTTAAACGGCTTCTCTGAATAGCCTGCAAGCCAAAGTCAAAATTATGATCTAAATTAGAAAACAGAACAACATTCACAGATAGAGTGAATGCATAGTTTCAGCTACTTGTAATGAAATAATGTGGGCATAAGTATTGGATGCCTTTATAAACGAAGAGAATATTGATTAACAGAACTGGGTTGCGAGTAGAATTTTATTTTCTGATAACACAGATAGGATATAAAAGTCCGTCTAACAAAGGCAAATGTGGCAGAGGAATTGATAAGCACTCATGTCACATGTGCTTAAAAATCCATATGGCGCATGTACTGATGGACTAGGTATGCATTCAAATATAATAAGATTGTTCATATGAGCACAACTATCAAAAGATAAACTAGCCCACGCAGAAATGGACATTAGAATAAAGATAGAAGTCCAGAGTATACATTTTACTCCTATTTGAATATTACCACAAATTCAGTTTATTGAGTCAAATTTCTCAAAAGGACTCGTGAAATGTCCCAAACTGAAGGACACCAGATTGTACGTAACTGTACTACACTACAACAGTACAATTTACAGGATTTGACTTTGCCTATTTCAGTACAACTGTTCCTTAAGATGCAGGCTTAGGTGGAAATTTCTTGTAAAACTAAGCTAGTAAAAACAACTTTGCTTAAGGATTGTTCTTCGGTGAATATTAGCAGGTGACTGAAAAAGGTTCCTATCATTAAACCTCCAACAGCACAGTGCACATCAAAAAAACCATATCACTGCGACAACCAAATCATCAGACAGAGAAATGATTCACATTATAGCAATTCCATACTGCCCATCACCTTAGCAATTGCAGTGATGTCACGGAGTGGTGTCCTGGGGTACCAATCAGGAAGCGGGCTCCTCCTCTTTGTCGGCGTGGCCCTCACAGCCCAAACAGGCGGCCGGTTCTCCTTGTTATTCGACGGCGACAAGAACCGCCGCCCCAGCGGCTTCATGGCGCCCCTCACCGTCAGGGCTCCCGGTGAGGCCACCCTCCTGATGAAGAATCCTCCACCTCCAGTACAGAGGTCGGGGAGAGCCGCTCCCTTGCCGTCCCTGAATTCCGACATCTTGGAGCTCTGTAAGCAAAACAGATAAGAGACGCAGATTCGTCAGAAACCCAGCAAACGCATCAGGAGATCAGAAATGGGTCGACTCGTTCATAATCCCAAAATGCCAGCCGTTACTCACTTGCCTGGTCCAAATCCTTGCTCCGACTCCACACCGCTGATCCTAGAGCTTCACCAGATCTGCAAGTATAGGACCAACAGAAACGCGTCAGTAAACCAACAGATGCGCGGAAAGGCGGGTGAATAAACGGCTGTGAAATCGGCAGAATGCCTCACCATTTGCTCCGCCCGCCTTCTAATCTGTGCGCTTCGGACCGCTGAAGTGGCTGCCAAGACGAATCGAGTTATAAACTGCGGGTAAATCTCTAGGGTTTGGGGATGTTGGGGTCTGCGGCGTGGAGGCTCGAATGGGGAATGGAATTGCTTTTTGAATTTCAGCCGATGATGAGAGAGTCCATGGGCGGGACGCTGAAAATTTTGAAGCAGGAGCTAAAATATCGATGACGCGCGGGCCCAGCTCATTTGAATGGGTGCTGACGTATGCCGGTCTCCACGTTTGCACGGGAGTATCCCCTGGACAGACGGCGTGTGCATTTGGTATTTGTCAACAAAATCTTTTGTGTGCTACTAGTATATATCCTTCCTTCGTTTTTAAATCACAGTTAATTTTAATTATTAATTTTTACTATTCAAAAAGCATGATAAATATTATATGTTTTGTTATAATTCAATTTATTACTAAATATTTTTAAAACATGAATTTTTATTTGATATATTGAACATATTTTTTAAATAAAATGAATGATCAAACTTATTTATTAAAATCAACTATGACTATATTTAAAAAAGGAAGGGAGTATACTACTTGTAGGAAATTTCAGCAGAACTTTAGCCTATAAAAATTTCAATTGCTCACAAATAGTAGAAGACTCAGTAATTCAGACTTGGGTATTCCTGTTCACAAATACTTGTATAATTCTATTTTTCATTGTTTCCAATTTTGTTCACAAGCTTTGGCATCAAACATATTTTAGATGGCCGAGTTGGAATAACAAATCGAAAAGACCCCTCTCACATGGTAGGAGAGGAGAGCAGGGGCAAGTACCACGTACTACATAGTATTACTGTACAATTTTCTGATACTCCATGGCCAAAGCAGAGAGAGAGAGAGAAAGAGAGTTTCATGAGTTTTGTTTTTAAAAAAATAATTTGATGTTTAACCTTCGAGCATCCACAGGCCTTGTCATTCCTCCGAGAAATGGGAAATAGAAAACCTCTCGACCAGGTTGTCGACAAGTCCAACAAAAGGTTAAGGATATTTTTGTTACCTCTCGACCAAATTTCTAGAGGTTACAAAACACTAATACTATGATGCAGAGGCTGTTGTGCACGCGTGTATTGTCCTGACGAGGTCCAAATGATATGGCCTCTCATCGTCGGTGAGTTCCACTTCGATCAAGGTAGAGAAGAGTAGACTAGATTCCGTGAGCTCCCAAGGTCTCTCTCATCTCATCACAAGTTTTTATACGGACATGGCAGATATATGAACATCACAGGACGTCTGGACACTAGCGTGGAATTGGAATTCGGAACGGATGGATACAGACGACAGAACACAGCCCAACAATCTTAAAGCTACTAGTACTACTCAAACATTCTTCAAACACGAGAAAACGAAACAAATAATTTGGCCTGTAAATCACCAGGGGGTCCCTCTCAGACTGATCTCAATCAACTTCTTCAATTGCCGTCGACGCTTTCGATCTTCTTCTTGTTCAAGAAGTACCAGCAGAGTGGTCTGCACGCCGCGGCACCCAGTAGTACGTTGGTACAGACCGGCGTCGAGGTCCGGGTCGCCATGTCGAACACCATAGGATTGTTCCTTGAGCGTTCGTTCATCCAGTACACGCAGTTGGGCCTCACGCCCGGCGCTTGCTCCGGTCGCAGCACCACCGGGTTATTTACGCCAACGAACACCGAGCAGCCTCCTAGATCGTTCACCGCTTCCCAGCACGGCCGGCGCTTGGCGTTGGCGTGGTACTAGAGGACGACGATCTCGTCACTGGCCATCCGGAACAGGCCGCCTCCCGGCATCGTCCAGGAGCGCGCGGTGTCGCAGTTCTGCCACCACACCTGGTACAGCGCGCCGCCGCGGAGGAAGACGTTCTTGGCGCCCGTGATCCTGTACGTGGACGCGGACGTCGTAGGGCCGCGCGAAGGCGGCGGCGGGACAGAACGGCTGGCCGGCGCGCCGGGGCTGCAGGAGCTGGACCTTGGACCGCATTCGCCGCCGGTCGCCGGGGATGTGGAAGACGTGCGCCTCGCCGCACCTGGTGACCAGGTACACCTTGCCGGCGCCGTCGGCGTCGTACGCCAGGTCGGCGAGGGCGTCCGGCGCTTCCACGGCCACGTCGACGGCGATCCACTTCCTCATGTCCCGCGTCTTGGTGTAGGCGATCCTGCCGGGTCCGCAGATCGTCACGGCCGTGTAGTCCTCGGGCGCGGGGTTCGGCGCGAACACGATCTTCCGCACCGGCTCGCTGTCGCCGACGAGGTTCCTCAGCGAGTGGAGGTCGAACTCCCCGCCCTCAACGAGAGGGTTCACGAGGAAGATCCCCGGGAAGACCGTGTTCACAGCGATCCAGCCGTTGCAGGAGCCGATGAGCTCGCTTCGACTGGGAGCGCCGAGAGGTCACGGAACGCGCGGTGCTCCTCCAGGAGGAGGGGCAGAGCCGACACGCGCTGGCCGGCCTCGACCTGCCCGTGCGGCAGACGACGCGCGTCGGACGAGCCGGAGGCGGTGAGGAGCAGCGGGAGCACGGGTGGCGACGGCAGCGCGGTGCACACGCCGCGGATGGAGAGGGATGACAGCACCGGGAGGCCGCAGTCGTCGCTGATGATACGGAGGAGTTCCGGCGGAAGGTCCGCCCAAGGCCCGAACGACTCCGACGCCATGACGGTCGTCGATCACCTTGCCGGATTTCTGAAGATGTAGGATCTTATTATTACTCCTTCGCAAAAAAAAAGGATCTTATTATTACTATTCCTTTTTTAAAAAAACAAAGATTATTAGGATTCCTTGGGGAGTAGTACGTATTTGATCCGTATCGGTCCTGAGATACGAACCGATCGACCCCGCACGCCATGTATCGTCTCGTCTCCTATATAATCAATCGCGCGTGTCCAACAATAATTCCACATCCTACGCCGGCCGCTTGGCATAACTCATGCGCCAGAATAATGCCAACCCATGTCATGGCGCCGCCGCCGCCAAAGACCTGGGCCGAGCTCCCCACGGCATCCTCACGAACGTCATCGACCTGATTGACACGGTGCCAAACTACCTGGCCGCCCGCGGGGTCTGCAAGGTGTGGCGCTCCGCGCTGCCGCCGGAGAAGGCGCCATCCCTCATCGTGGACGTGGGCCGCATCCACGACGATGATTCCACCGTCTTCTCCAGTCGCCGCCCCTTCCGCCTCCTCACGCTCCCCACGGACACGCGCAGCGGGCCTCCCACGGCTGGGTCGCCATCAAGTACGAGAAGTACGCGCGCGTCAATGGCTACCCCAAAGGGTCTAATAGGATGATGCCTATCCAGTTCGTCATAGGATCTCCTTCCGAGGGACAAGCGAGCACAAATAATGATCAGAAAGAGAAGAGATCGGAACCCGAGGAGCCGCCGGCGTTTATGAATGGTATTTTGGATATGAAATCGTTCGTGTCGCTCTTGAACCCCGTCACGGGGCGGCGGATCGACCTGCCGGAGGACGACAGGCTGGACCTCAACGGTGTGTACAAGGTCGTCTTCGCGCCCAACCCGAGGAAGGACAACTTCATCGTGGTGGTCGCCTTCTTCGACCGCAACTCCCTCGCGTACGTCAGCACGAGGGACGGCGGCGGCGGCGGAGCGTGGTGCGTCGACAAGATCCCCGGGGAGGAGGCGATCGCCGACATGGTCTATCGCGAGGACGACGCTGGTGGCGACATGGCTACTGCCTCACTCGGACCGGCGACGTCCACGTCCTGCTCCTCCCCCGGTGCGCCGACAACCACCGCGCGACGACGAGCACGGGTGTCATAGTGCCTTTGAGGTCCCCATGGCTCGCCGGCAGCGCAGCCTTCCCGGCGCCGTACGACAGGCTGTCGGAGATCCTCACTGACGCCAAGAGCCTGGCGTTCTGCAATGGTGCCCTGTACCAGGTATGGCGGAACTACATCGGCGCCAACATCCACCTAAGGATGCCGGGAGGCGGCCGCTTCATCGTGTCCAAGGACGAGGTCTTGTCTTGAGGTTCGACCGCTCCGCTCCCCATCAGCCGTGCTGGAAGGTGGTGACGGACCTCGGCGGCCACGCCGTGTTCGTCGGGACGAGGAGCAGCACGGCCTCGGTGCGCGCCGCCGATGACGTGCCCGGGCTCAAGGGAGACTGCGTGTACTGGATAGACAGGTACGGGATTGGGAATAAAGACGGCCAACGTGTTCGACATGTGGACAAAGAGGTCCGCTGTGCCTTTCTCCGTCCGTTGATATCGGCGCTTGTCTGCTGGTACTCACTGCCGTCGGCGAGCACAAGCCATTAATAAATTCTAGTAGCAGAGCAGCAACTGAAACCACCGAGGTTACTACTTCCTCCATCCATCTACATAAGAACTTGAGATTGTTTTTAATTATCCAGTAATATAAGTATCCAGACATGACTACTCTACTAGTACTTCTACTTTAGTAGGTCAGCGAGGCAACACCCTGTCTTTCTTTACTCCTCCTGCCACACCCACCATCCAATGTAAAAAACAAAAAAAGAAAAAACACCATCGGGAGCTCTTGTCCAGAAGTAACGGGAGTCCTCTCCAGAAGCTCAAATCTGAGCACCGCTGTAGCAAGAGTGTCAAGGTCCGCTCCCTGCGCCGCCATGAGCAGGGCCCCTGCGCCGCTCCCGCCGCTCTGGAGCCGCCGCCTTGCGCTGCTCATGCCGCTCGGGCCGCTTTGGAGCCACGGCCAGGCTGCGCCCGCTCCGACCACACAGCTCCAAAGCCGCAACATGGCTCCGCCCCCGTCGCCCACACAGCTGCCCACGTGCCTCATTCCAAACAAATGGAGCATTCTTCTGTAGTAGCTCTGTCATTGGCTTCGCGATCTTGAAAAATTCTCAATGAATCGACGATAATATCCAGCCAATCCTAGGAAACTCCTGATGTCGGTGGCATTCTGACGAAAAAGTAAACAAATAAATGTGGGAAAAGTTGGGGACAGAAAAAGTTCTTAATCGTCCTATTTTTGCGTTGCATTTCCTCGATGGACGAGAGAAATGCATATATAGTGATGATTCCATGAATCTCTGAAAAGGTAGGGGTCAAGGACCTTATGAGATTGCAATCGTGCCTGCCAATTGGGGATGGACGCGGGCCTGGCAACCGCTCGGGAGGCCCCAGGCCGCAGGGTCTTCTCTTCTCGGCCGTCGCATCGCTCCGGAGCCGTCGGCCTCAACCTCGGCCAACACAGACAGCGACACAACATACGGCTGCGATGAGGAGCTGGTCCCCCCATCACCAAGACGCCGTCACCTCCGTCCGCCGTCACCAGTCACCCGTCATCGCACGTCTCCCCCACTGCTGCAGAGGCATCGACTGCTCCCAACCCCACCGTGAGCATCCTCACCCCCCATCGATGATGGCAACGTGAGCTTCCATGGTGGGCTGCTCTGCCCATCTCTAAAGAGGCCATCCACCGTTCTCCAAAACAGTACTAGTGAGTAGGGGTACAATTGTCTTTTTTCTCTCTGCTTCCTTCACCTTGGAAATAGCAAAAATTCTTACATAGATGGACGGAGGAAGTAGATGAGCAAGAGAAAACTGCCTGAGCTTACAGATGCCTACCTTTCTTTAGTCTAATTAGATGTTGCACAGGATAATTAGATTTTTGCCACTACTTAGTTGAGGCATCCAATCTTTACCATTCGTTAGTGAGACATCCAAACTTACCCCTAATAAACGTTCTCCCACCTAATCTTTGCCATTTCCTTTTTTTTTTCATTGATTCTAGTCTGAAAATACATTGGAAATACGCGTATTTCCTCTACACTTTAGAGAACGTGCCCGGACCCTAAAAAGTTGTACAGGCCCAATCTTTGTCATTAAAAATTATAAATAATTCAGTAAAAGAGGGAAATTCAGCTGAAAACACACACAAAAAAAATACTGGCTGAATCGTTGCACTGAATTTTTTGAAATATTTCAAACAAAAAACAAATAAAATTCATTACAGGTTGTACGAACTGCAGGTTTGCACCAAAAATTTAAAATATTTTTTAATTCGAATTTTAGAATATCTTCTAGAAAC
This sequence comes from Oropetium thomaeum, assembly GCA_001182835.1. Taxonomy (NCBI): domain Eukaryota; kingdom Viridiplantae; phylum Streptophyta; class Magnoliopsida; order Poales; family Poaceae; genus Oropetium; species Oropetium thomaeum. The sequence goes on along the minus strand of LFJQ01000091.1, from coordinate 399,714 downwards.
AATATTTTTTTTGCCATGGACACTCCGCATACACAAAATATGGTTCTCAGGTTGTAAAATCCTCTACCACAAAAAATTATGACAGTTGACAGATTGTATAAAGGACTCAAACAAAGCATAATAGACTGAACAAAGCCTACAGAAGCATCCTATTTAGTTATTGCTTGCGTTGGGAACTTCTTGGGATAGATCCAAATTGCACCTAACTGAACTAGTAAAGGTAGAGGATGATCCGACTTCATGGGCATGACCCTCCTGCACCAAATTGACTAGCCTTCTAGTTATGGATCCGGGTGAAATTGTATCAGCCGGGAATTGTCTTCGGTCTCTGTGCCTTCCTCTTTGGTTGGGGCGCCCTCTTCCTACATTAAAATACAACTATGACAATTAAACACAGTGTACATAATACATGTCAATTTTAATTCGAAAATATAAGGGACTACACTTGCCTCTTCACTGGTTCATTCAACGGGCAATTTCCATCCTGTCAATGTCCCAAGTCACCACATCCTAGGCATCTTCTTTGTCTCTTTGCACATGGTTCATAGCTAGCTTTGAACCTATTCTTCTTTTGTCTCCCAGGAGCTCTTTTCAATGGTGGTGGCAGCAGTTTGAAACCCATGTCAACTTGAGGCCATTGCGACTTGTCTGTCATGGGTGGAATGGTGCCACCGTAGGCAGCCCTAAACCTCTCAACAGAGTAGACGTCATGGACATAACATTCCATGTCCACATTTGGTATCATTTGAATGAAAGCCAGTGCATGGAGATATGGCTTACTGGTCATCTCCCACGCCCCACAACTACATGTCTGAGTGCTCAAGTCAACTATATGCCTCCATGGTGTCATATCATAGTATGTCCCAAACACTTCAGCAGTATTTAATCCTTTATGAATCTTCATGTGTCCCAACCCTCTTGTTTTGCTTTAGTTGTTTAAGTACTGTTGGCAGAATGATTCCCGATAGCTTGGTCCCAATTCTTCTTCTTTTATCCCACAAGTCCATTGTCATCTGCCTCAACTTATCCAACAAGTCAACAGGAGGCAAGTCTTTTTTTTTTATCCATTTATTGAAGCTCTCGGCTAGGTTATTATTGACATAGTCACACTTGATGGCATTAGAAAACATTGACCTGCTCCATTTCAGATTGTGATGCAACTTCATATACTCAACGACATCAGGATTGGCAGAAATAACTTTGTTGTAATGGTAGTCATATCTATCAGATTTGTAAGCTCTTGCTGCTGGCCACATGTTCTTGTCGTAGACTTTAACACGATATTTCTTTTTGAAATTTGCCCACAAATGCCTCATGCATTTTCTATGCTCAATGTCAGGGAACACCTCCTTCACAACAGCATTCAAACCCTTACATGCATCTGTAGATATTGCTAGAGAAGGTTGGTGCCCAATAGCCTTCTCGAGCTGCCTCATAAACCAAGTCCAATTATCTGAAGATTCTGTATCAAAGAGAGCCCATGCTACTGGATACATCCAATTGTTGCCATCGAAAGCTATTGCAGATGCTAGGTGGCCTCTATACTTTCCATTCAATGCGGTTGAGTCAATACCAAGATAAGGGCGACATCCGGTGAGAAATCCATCAATGCATGGCTTCATACAGAGAAAAAGCTTATCGAAATGAATTGCACCTTCATCATCAGTCTTGGTCGCAATCTCAAAAACTGAACCTTGAGATCTTGCATCAGTTCAGCCCTAAAACTAAATAAGGTCTGAAAACTATCTTCCCAAGCCCCATATATTGAATCCATCGCTTTTTGCTTACCAAGCCACACTGTGTTATAACTAATCTCCACATTGTACCTTTCTAGCAATTTATCTTGCAATTCAGCAGGACCAAGTTCTGGTTTCTTCCGCAGCCATCCAACTACTCTTTCAGCAACCCAAGCATGATATGCCATGGATCTTACACACTTTGAACTGCCCACACACTCATGCTCATGAGGTAGTATAGTAATCTGAAAAGGACATTAGAAAGTCATTAGTTTACTGATTTTAGAAAATATAAAATAATGTAATGCATATAAATATTGAAGGTCAATAATACATACCTCTACTGTTGGTTGATCCACAAGCTTATTTGCAACAATTCTCCAAGGACATCCATTTGCTTTGCATTGACCTCGATATCTCTTCTTATCGGTGACCTTATGCACCGCAAACTCCTTCAGTATCGCATATTATCTTAAAGACATCCTAAAATCCTCCATTGTTGGGAATATCTCACCCTTCCTAATTTTTGGATTTTCTTTATCGATTGCAAACCTAGGCTCATCAACTGCATAGTCATGAACTGGAATTTCAGCACCATGATTACCTTGCTCCATGTTCATTTTTGCTGCCACATCCTCAGCCCGCAAACCTAAGGACACAAACACCTCATTATCGTCCATGAATATGTCCTCATCGTCCATCAAAGCAGGGTCTACATTATCCTCTTCTTCCACACTTTCAGAATCCGAGTCTGTTGTACTCTTTAACTCCTGTGAACGATTAGGATTTCTCCTCACCGGCAATTTCTCCAACTTGTGGTCCAATGTGATATTACATTTATATGCAGGCTTAATTGTAAACTCAACAACAAAAGAGACATACTTAGTGGACCAATTTTTCTGAAACATATTTTGCAAATCAAGATCTGTCACAACACAATGCAATCCTCTTTTCTCCACATCCCAATACCAAAAAGAAGGCTACTGACATGTACCCCACTTTGTTTTAGTTTCAACATCAGCCACAAGATTACTTATGAAATACCCATCAGCAAACACTTCTAACGCATGGTCTGTGGCCTCCAGTTCAATAGTAGTGCCATCATCTAGAATTGCAGTGTATCCTAGAATTCTAATATTGATTTTGACCTTTGTATGTAAATCATTCCTACAAACATAGAAGAAAATGACTGAATTTAACAAGCTTATTCTAGACGCTATTAATGAAGCAACCGGGGCTAGTATTGATAAAACGATCTCACCATTCAATGTTGGAGCTTGCCGGATTCAATTGTGCTCACCCGTACGTTGTTGGTGGCTTGAACCATGTCTCTGAATCACGAGCAGGAGAAGGCACCGCTTGCCCACGCTGCCGCGATGACCGAATGCTTGTGCTGCTGCGAGCAGCTCCAGCCTGCGTCGCCTGCACGCGTGCCGCTGCCGGTCCCTGCGCGCGCTGCTGTCGGTCCCTGCGCGCACCACTGCCGGTCCTTGTGCGCGCCGCTGCTGGTCCTTGTGTGCGCCGCTGTCCGCAATGGCCTGCGAGCGGGATGGGGATGGAACTCGCCGGAGAGCACAGCGCCGCACCGAGGAGCCCGCCGTCGCCGCCGCTTGTTAGGTTTCAATTGACAGTTTTCTAATCCTCAATTCTGTGAAGTGTAAAGGTCTCGCGTTTTGTAAAAAAGGGCAGCAGAAAATACGGCCCCATTTGACAGAGATTCTCGGGGAGTGATTCTCATCGAGGAGTGATTCTCTGAGTCAGAAGTGATTCTGTAACTAAAATTGATTCTTTTTTATTCTTTATGATATACTCTCACAATCAGGACAGGGAATCACTCCACAGAATCAGGAGAAGCTACTTTTTTCAGCTCCCAACCTCTTAATTCATTTCAAAGAATCACTTCACAGAATCAACCAAGAATCACTTCTCCTTAATATAGCGTTTAGCAGAGCTTTCCAGATTCTTTCTGAGAATCAGCTCCGTGGAGATCTGCCAAAGGGGGCCTACGTTCCGACTCTAAATTCCTGATCCGATTCTATAAAGGCCTGCTGTTCTCTAATAAGGGCAGAGAAAATACGCGTATTTCCAATGTATTTTCAGACTAGAATCAATGAAAAAACAATGAAAAAACTGATAATGACAAAGATTAGGTGGGAGAAGGTTTATCAGGGGTAAAGATTGGATGTGTCGAGATTCGTTACCGTCGACTAGTGAATTTATCGTGGGGAGTGCGTTTTGAGGTCTCGATGGTTCGCGAGAGGACACAAGGTTTATACTGGTTCAGGCAATGGTGTCCTACGTCCAGTTTTCGAGCTGCTCATGTTACTCGCGGCAAGGATTACAATGGGGGTTACAAGAGGACGAGAAGGGGAGAGCGTTCCCCGTCTCTAAGTGTGTTCGTGGCTGGGTATTCTAAGGCTAGAACGAGCTAGTCAGCGTTGTAATCGTGGAAGGTTGTTCAAAGAACTTGTGAGCTTGAAGACTTGTCCCTTCGTCTTCGGTCCCTTCTTCCTTTTATATAGCGATGTGGGGAGGCCCGGTTCGTGGAGCTGGTCGTGGCCGTACGCAAGTTGGGCCTGCCACGGCGGATGACGTCTTCGGTGTGGAGGCGTTGCCACTGCTCGACGGAGTGGCCCGTGCCGTCGCTCGAAGGAGTCCCGTCCGTATGGAGAAACACCACTGTAGGCGTTGGCGTGGTGACGCCGTAGTTGTGGCCGTCGCTCTGGGACGTCCCGTCGAGGAGTGTCTGACAGGTGCTGTAGCGACGGAACCCATCCTTTGGGCGGTGCACGTCGTGTGCATTTAACGTCCACTTGCCTGGGTAGTGGGTGGCTCTACCTGTCAGCGAGCGTGGGTGTGTCAGACATTCATTTCCCAACCGTCACTGTCCAACCTACTCGTGGAGTGGTGGGCGATTCGCTCGACCCAGGGGTCGGGCGAGGCGGAGACGCGTTCGCTCGACCCCTATAGAGACGGGGTCGAGCGCGTCCTCCGCGCGTGGAGGATCCGACCCCTCGCAAAGGGGTCGGACGAGGCGGAGATTGCCTGTCGACTCGGTCTGTCGTGCACCCGTGTGATGCGGAAGTTGGTTAATGCGGGATTACTTATGCCTTGATCACGTCATTAAGATCAAAAGTCATTAAGGTTAACTACCTCTAGCATTGACCCTCAACAGAATGTCTCACTAACTAATGGTAAAGATTGGATGTCTCAACTAAGTAGTGGTAAAAATCTAATTATCCCCCAATCAATCTCATCTCGTAAGGTAGTCCGTTTCTTGACAAATACATGCACAATGTATAAATATACGAGTTTGTTTGTTGAAAAGATTATGTTGTGTTGTCTACTGTAACAAATTAATGACAGATCGATGAGGAGACAATAGTAGTGCGGTGGCGAGCATGGCAACGTGTCATAATAACAACGGTTGGTGGGCCCTATAACGTTGACTGTGCCTCAGATACCGTAAACCCGGTCGAGGAAGGAAGAACACAAAGGTCACAACGTCCTCAGTCACTAACTCATCCTTAACTCACTGTTGTCCAGTCCAGCTCTGTGGCTCGTAGTCACAGTTGAAGCGGCAAAGTGCTCTCGATGCTAATCCTTGATTTTCTCCCGGTCAGCCAACGTCTTGCATGCAATTGTAGCATGCACTACAACTATTTTTCTTGATTTTCTCTATAGACATGCATATGTGAAGGAAAAGAAATAAAGATTACATATTATTTACTATTAGTTTAAAATTTATTTTCCTTGATTTTCTTTCTATCGAATACATGCGGCTGTAGCATGTAGTACTTCTACGTTTTTTTACTTTCTCTAGACATGTATGTGACGGAAAGAAACAAAATTTACTTGTCATTTATTTTTGATAAGGTGTATTTCCTATTTTTTTTGGTTTTTGTCTTTCTACATTGTTTTCCCTACCAAATTTGATTGGTTTCAACATCTTTCGATTCTTAGTTTTTCGAATAGTTTTTTTATGATTATTTTCTAAATTTTTATGTTTAATTAAATTTTAAACTAAAAACAAATGAATAAAAAAATTATATGGGTTTTCACCAAAACTGTACGAAACCGGTTAGCTTTTCGGCTGTTATGTAAGGCCTCCTTTGACAAAGTTCTACGGAGCTGATTCTCAGGAAGAATCTAAGGAGCTCTGTCAAACACTATATTACAGGAGAAGTGATTTATTGCTGATTCTGTGGATTGATTCTCTGAAATGAACTAAGAAGCTAAGAGGTGAAAAAAATAGTTTTTTCTGATTCTATGAAATAATTCTCTGTTCTGATTGTAAAAATATATCATAAAAAATCAATTTCAATGCTGAAATCATTTTTATTTAGAAAATCACTTATTACTAGACTCACTCCACGGAAAAGGTACGCAAAAGGGCCCTAAAACTCACAACGACAGAACGTGACTACGACGGAGCCGCCACATCCCGCTGGACTTCGTGTTGCATGTCATGAGCCTGGCTTAGCTCAGCCTGGCTCCCATATGCGAGCCAGTCTCCCCTGGAAGAAAACCAAACGCACCCCTGACAAACTCTGGGGACCGCGGGACCGTTTGCAAACCGGGCATCAATCAGAGGGGCTGCTCCGTAAAACGCCCGTTCGGACAGGACAATGCATCCTAAAATTCCCCATCCAGGGAATCGCTCGCAGCTGCTGGCCTCCCCCCGACGGTCGCCCAACCCTAGCAGCGGCGGCCCGACGACGGACGCACCCGTCGCCGCCATGGCGCCGTTCCGGCGCTGGGCGGACCTGCCACCGGACCTCCTCTGCCGCGTCGGCGACCGCCTCGACCTCAAGTGCTATGCCAGCGCGCGGGGCGCGTGCACGGCGTGGCGCTGCGCGCTCGCTCCGCCCTCGCCCGCGCTGCTCGTCGTCGCCGACGACGCGCGCTGGTGCCCATACGCCGCGTCCCTGCCCACGCGGAGGTCGTTCGAGCTTGCCGCCATCGTCTCCGGCAGCCGCTGCGTCGGCTCCAGCAACGGCTGGCTCGCGCTCTCCGTCGCGCTCCTCGGCGGCCAGACCGTCTTCGTCCTCCTCAACCCCATCGCCGCCGTCGAGATCGTGCTTCCGCCGCTGATCTACGAGAGCAGGTGGGTCTCCAAGGTCGTCTTCACCCCGAGCCCCACAAAGGAAGACTTCGCCGCCGCGGCCATCTGCGACATCGACAGGATCGCATACGTCACCGCCGGGGCCAGGAGGTGGGCAGTCATGGACCCCGTCCGCCTCACCTGCGGGGACCAGCTCACCGACGTCGTCTATGCCGACAAAGGTAAGGTCTACTGCCTCACCAGATGTGGGGACGTGCATCTGCTCCGTCTCCCCGAGCGCCGCCGCCGGAAACCTGCCAACGCCGACGAGGAAGGCTCCTCGGTGTCGGAGTTCTCCGTGCTCCAGCCGCCTCAGCAGGATCGCACGGTGAATTTTCGGAATTTGCGGTGGAGCCATCAACGCAATTTTCGCATGTTGCGCCACGAAAACAGGCAGGATGATGCGAACATACCGATAAGGATCAGGTTTTGCGCAGAGCCAAACATCCAGTTGAACAGACCTCCTGCTGCATCTCAAGGGCCGCATCTAAATGCACCGGCCACGGTTGAGCCATTATTGTCCGAGGCCAACCTCCCGTTCAGCCCTGCTACTGTCTTTGCTCCACCCTATGACACCGTGTCGGCCTTCACTAGTGCTAAGAACTTGGTGTTCTGTGAGGGTAATCTGTACCAAGTCTGGAGGAATGCAAGCTGCACTGTTACCCTCCAGCTGCCGGGAGGGGGTCAGCGTCGTGTGGCCGAAAATGAGATCTTGGTTCTAAGGTACTATCCCCGGCGTCAGCCTTGCTGGGATGTGGTCAAAGACTTGGGGGGTTACTCACTCTTTGTGGGAAGAAACAATGCAGTGTCAATGTACGCCGATGGTATTCCGGAACTTCAGGGCAACTCTGTGTATTGGATCGGTGGCCGTGGCAGGGATCAGGGCATGGTATTTGACATGCAGACAGGGAGGTCTGCACCGTGTCGAGTTCCTCAGGTTGGGTTTTTGCCCGGGCACGCACACAGCACAATCTGCTGGTACTTCATGAGCGATGTAGTGAGCAGTAGCAGTAATAGCTATAGCAACACCAGCAATAATGGAGGAAGAAGAGTTTATCAGACCCGAGCAAGATCTCGGGCGGATATGATGCAAGATCTTGAAGAATGATGCGTCGCCAAATTAGCTTGGCGGCATAGTGAGCAACACCAAGCACTGTTGGTGAAAGCTCAATCCACCATGGTGGTTCGCCAGACCATTTGTTGTACTGAAAGAAGTATCGGATCTGAATATATAGCAGAATTTGCAGAGTGTGAAGTGTTGAGGAACCTGTTGATGTAGCCGATAGTACAGTTTTAATTTCGTTTTCCTAAATAATGATGTTCAGTCTGTTTGCTCATCTGTAGCCCTCGTGTGTGTTTTTGTCATGTAACAGAATAATTATCATCATCTTTAAGTATATGTTAAATTTTCGTTATGTTGTGCTGAAGCAAAGGTGTTGAAATATCTGGGCGTTCATGATGTTGTTGTAGCGGTTTCTGCCTGCCCGGAGTTCCTTTTGTGGAATCCTGGTCGCAGACTTGAGTATAACCTTGGAGATGGTCGTACGCTCGGTACTGATTCCTTATTTCCGTTTATTCTGTGATTGTCTGATACATATGCTCCTGTTATGCTCTAGTATGTACAACAAGCTACCCCGATTCAGGGCTCACTAGCAGTTTCCGTGGGCAGCGGCGTCATCGAATGAACGCTGAAACAGTAGTATCTCTAGTGACCGGACGACCTCATCCATGGCCGGCCTCTGGTCGGGCATCACGGACGTGCAGCGCAGCGCGAGCTCAAGGGCCGCCTGCATCCCCTGCCGCGCGGCGGGGGTGATGCTGACGCTGGCGTCAAAAATCTGCCACGCCCCGTCGGTCACGTTGGCCCGCCGCCGCACCCACCTGACGATGTCGATGGAGTCGTCGTCGGCCACGGCCGGCTGCTCCGCCGGCTTTCCGGTGATCAGCTCCAGAAGGATGACCCCGAAGCTGTAGACATCCATGAGGTGCGACGGTCTTTTGGTGCAGTTTTGCTCTGTTTCAGGAGTACAGCAGGAAACAACTTCAGCTAAAATCAATTGTGTGGCATCTATTACTATCAGTTTTCTTCAGACTTCATTACAGGCATGCAACTGTGTATAGAGTTCATATGATTCTGCTGTAACTATGTACAAAATTGAATACCAATACAATGTCTAAGCTGCAAACACTAGTACTCTATCTGAGTGCATCAATTGAACTGCAAAACTGCTTACCTGGCGCAACGTAGCATGCGTAGTTCATACTCGAAGCCAAGGAAATCTGATACGCCTTCTCTCCCACAACACGATCAATCCCGAATCCAGTTAGTCTGGGCTCAAATTCATCACTGAGTAGTACGTTGCTTGATTTCAGATCTCGATGCAGCACGGGTGGAGTGTGATTATGGTGGAGGTGCGCCAGCCCTTGAGCTACTCCCAGTGCGATCCTCACCCTCTCATCCCAACCCATCGTGAATCTGGGTGCGCACACCAAATCCTGTAGGCTCCCGCTCCGGAGGTAGTCACAGATGATGCTGATCTCGCCCTCCGAGTAGCAGAATCCTAGTACCTTGGCAATACTCTTGTGCCGGATCTTCGCCAGCAGTTTCATCTCGTTCTTTACCGCTCCGAAACTTAGCTTGCCTGAATTGACCAGCCTCTTCACCGCGACGTTGTGCCCGTCACGCAGTTTGATCAGGTAAACTTTTCCGAAGGCGCCCCTGCCGATGATGTTCTTCTCGTCAAATCCGGCAAACAGTTCCTCTCCTGTGATCCTGATAGGGTGAAATAACACCAGCTTCGTCGTCCATGGGGAGGAGGACTTGCGATCATGTAACCTTTTTCTATAAGCTGCAAATCCTACTCCTACGGCGAGCAGCATCACTCCTGTTACCAACGACGCCACGGTTGCAGCTAGTGCGAGCCCCTGGTGCTTCCTCAATGGCCCCTCGCAATCGTTCGGCAACCCGGGACCGCACAGCCCTGGGTTTCCTTGCAGGAACACCGCCGGAAGGCCGGAGAGCAGAGACGGCGGCACGCGGCCGGAGAGCTGGTTGTAGGAAACGTTCAGCAGCGCAAGCTTCAGGTTCTGAAGTTCCGTGGGGATGCCGCCGGTGAGGTTGTTGCTGGACAAGTCGATGTACGTCAGCACCGGCAAGTCTCCGAGGGACGCCGGTATGGGCCCGGTAAAGCCATTGCCGGACAGGTACAGAGACACCAGCCTCTTGCAGTTCTTGAGCTTCGGGATGTTGCCGGAGAGCGAGTTGCGGGAGACGTTTATGATGCTCATCACCGGGGAGTCGCAGAAGTTGTCCGGCAAGCTGCCGTTGAGCTCGTTCAGGGAGGCGGAGAACCGGTACATGGTGCGAACCAGGCCGATGCTCTGCGGTATCCCGCCGGAGAAGCTGTTGTTGTCGAGCTGAACCTGCTCGAGCCGAGACTGCCCGCTGGGCAGCTCGGGCAACCGGCCGACGAACCGGTTGTTCTGGGCCCGGATCACGCGCAGGTCCGGCAGCAACCAGAGCCCCGCGGGGAGCTCTCCGGAGAACGCGTTGTCGTGCACCTCAAACCTCTGAAGCATCAGGCAGTTCTCGATCTCGTCCGGGAACGGCCCGGATAGCCCGTTCCGCGACAAATCCAGAGTCATCAGTTTCTGAAACTTGAGGCCGAACCCTGGAGGCACGACCCCGGTCAGGTTGTTGCCGGACAAATCAAGGACCTGCAGCTGTTCCAAGTTAAGGAAGGATTCAGGGATCCCGCCGCTGAACCCGGACCCCTGCAGGAACAGCCACCTGAGGCCGCTCATCTTGCCGAGCTCCGACGGCAGCTCGGAGTCCGAGAACTGGTTCCTGGACAGGTCCAGGACGCGCAGGCTGGTGAGGTTCCCGAACAGAGCCGGGTGGAGGACGCCGGAGAGCTGGTTGCCGCCGAGGTTGAGCACCTCGAGGCTCCCCAGCGCGGCGAGGCCGGGAGGCACCTGTCCCTCGATGCTGTTGCCGCTGAGGTCGAGCGACACGATCGAGGTGAGCGTGGCGAGCTGGTCGGGGAGCGGGCCCCAGAACCCGCCGGCGCTGAGGTTGAGCGACACGAGCGAGGCGCACCGCGCGAGCTCCAGCGGGACGGTCTGGTTGAAGCCGTTGGAGGCCAGGTTGAGCTCCGCGAGGCCGGGCACGCGGCAGAGCGAGGCAGCGGAAAACTCCCCGGAGAGGCCGAGGCCCTGGAGCTGGAGCTGGAGGGAGACGGAGACCGTCGAGTTGGCGCGGGTGCAGGTGACGTGCGCCCAGTTGCAGTAGGGCGTGGCGCGCGACCAGGAGGAGAGCGCGGCCGACGGGTCCTGCAGGAAGGACCTGAAGTCGAGCAGAAGCTCTTGCGGCGTCTGTGCGTCCACTTGCGGCGGGGCTGAGGAGGCGATCATTGGCGAGAGGAAGAAGAGGACGACGAGGGGTACGGAGCTGGAGGTGGCTGCCATGGACACAAACCCGTGCAAAGACCGAGCGTGGTGTCAGTGTGTGTCGTTGGCCATTGCTTTGCTGTAGTTTCTCTTGTGTGACTGATCATTGATTGGATTCATCACCATCGCCTCGTTCATTAGAATATGAGTACAGGTAATTAGGTAGCGGTAAGCTAAATATATCAGGCGTAGGAGTAGGGTACATTGTGCTGGCTGAGTCATGCCGGGTGAACTCGAGTCGCCTTTCGCATTATTTCCGTGAGGACTTCTATCAGATGGGACACAGACACAGTCACTTTTGGACTTCAGAGTGGCGCCTTTTGTTTGTCCTGCGGTTAGGATGTGACGTTTAAGGTGAAGAGACAAACATGGCTTGGCAGCAGATAACAGTATCATTTCGATCAGAATGCAAGGGCACGAGAAGGTACATAAACAGGATTAGGCAGAATGAAATGTACCATTCAATCATAAAGCAGAGCAGAGACAGACAAGTGTTGAGAGGACAATCAGTAGTAGTAAAAAAATAAGGTACGCACGTATTTTAATCCTCAACGGCTGCGTGACGGACAATGTTGAGTGCTACGCTACGATATCGACAGGCAGATTATGGGAGCAAGGGTTACGACAGTGGCCGTTGTCCGCATCTTGCCGATTGCGAGTCGCCAGTATATTTCATTGCTCACTCTGAACAGTCCTTGGATTTCAGCAACCCGTGAGCCTCGTTGATTCCAAAGACAAAACTCTTCTTTTATACCAGTATATATATAAAAGTGTGTACGTGCACATTACTCAAAGTGGACAGTTTTATCTCCACTTTTGTTCGTACTCACTCTACTTGGATATCCAATTTTATATGTATATATACGTTCTAACTGTGACAATTAAGTACAAGGCAAACTCTAATCAAACTTAGAAAATCTATAAAATTTTGAAATAAGACTAAGTACTACATACAGTGGAGGACCGAATAATCAATCAATTGTAAGAAATGTTCCTATTGCATTCACATATTTTTCCGTGTTTTTAATTTTTTTGCCTTTCATTTTCTCAAGGTTCAAGCAACCAGCCAGCACAACACGTGTGCAGATGGGGAATGCACAGAGCGCCTCACAGAATATGGCAAAGTTTCGAGGTCCACAAAAATCAGCCTGCTACAAACTAAGATGTGCAACTACATAAATATTTACTGCGGCTGAACTAAGAATAACCATAATCACAAGCTATTTCTGTGAGATCCATCAGGAGCAGTGGCATGCTGCGGCTGAGCAATCAAACCATCGCACCATCATTAGGCTTTGGCTCAGTGCGAGTGTAGGTGAAGCTTCGTGCGATTGGCGTTACCAACTGATTCCCAGAAGCTGCCGGTGTAGCTTGACTAGATTTTCCGGCATCAGGCGAATCAGCAACATCACGCTTCCATTGTAAACTCCGGGTACCGCCTCTAAGGGGTAGTCGCCCACGGATAGCACCAGAAAATGTTGGCCTTGGGTATGCAGTTCTAATGAGCCTTGAAGCAAATGGGGATCCTCGAGAAGCACGGGGCCAGACAGGCTGTTGGGGTACTTCCATAGAGCTCGTTCTTACGACCTGCATCATCACAATCCAGTTCATTAATGGGGCTCAGCTCACACATGCATGAAAATGCATGAAGTTCTAAAATCTTGCTGCCAAGAATGGTTTACTGAGATCACGCAGAAGTGCAATATTGATGGCAAATGCAAAAGTATAATTTACCTTGACATAATTTAATAATAGTCTAAAAAAGACATAATTTAATAATATGGAAAACACTAATAAAGATAGAGTAATGGTAGATATGCACATCTCATGTAAATGAAAAGAACTCAGAACTCAGCATCAGTGTTATTAGTGAAATCACCTTGAAATGGTTTTTAACATATCTTATTGTTGAAAATGCAACCGAGCAAAACAAATTCACTAGAAAACGCTACTGCAAAATTAATATAGTAGGTTCAATGAAGTTTACCTTCAAAATACGTGACATGAAAGATGTACCATTCAGGGCTAATGCCTGCTCTGCTGATTCTTTGTGCAAGAACTCGATGTAAGCGGAGCTGATAAGACAAAAAAGGAAAGGAAAAGAAAAGGAAAACTGAATTAAGGTTACCGTGTAACAAGCTAAAGATTAAGTTATGGAATCAAGTATAACAAATAAAAATCCATACCCTGTCGGCTGACCAGTAACAACATCAGTAACAATAAGGGTCTTTAGAACAGCCCCAAATTTATTGAAATGACGAGAAAGAGCATCTTTAGATGCACCAAAATGCACCTAAAAGATCAGTACATAATGATTAAAACATGCAGGTTTTCAAGCTCATAAGATAGGGGGAAAGGCGAAATACATACATTGCTAATAAATACAGTTCTAGTATCATTGATGCCTTCAGCTTGACCTGTGGAGCCTGATCCAACAACTAAAAGAGAAATAAATTTCCTTAGTCACTCATTGAACAGGGTTAAAAAAAATCACATGCAAATATAACAGATGTATTTAAAGGAAATACAACATCCTGATTTTAACTATTCATGTTTGTTGGTTCAAATTTGCACTAAGAAACGTCAACAATTAATACTGGTGGGAGTATCGATTTATGAGCACTCCTATAAAGCCTTAATATATTATGAAATTAAACAGATACCAAATTCTTTAAATTTTATTAACATCATCTAGCCTCAAAAGTAAGTACTGTTTATCAAAATAGAATGTTACTAAAAAAATGATCGCTTATAGTATTCAAAGGTGGTATGCTAGAAAGTCCCTATTTACTTTATATGATAAGGTGATACTAAGCAGTGCACGAAACACTAATTCCTAGAAATCTAGTAGGGTAAAAATGCTTCTGTAAAGTAATCAATTAAAGCAGCTTTCACTCATAACAGTGAGCAGTTCTACATACCAACTGATGAAGCCTTCTGTACCTCCGTAGAACTTGAATGTATCAAATCCTAGAATATATTTTTAAACAGTAAGAAAAAGGTGATGCATCATGCTAACAGATGAGCCGTATTCAAAATACAAATTATATGTGAATAGGCATAAAAGAAACTTAAGATATAGAATATGAAAGAAAAGCATTAGGAACACATATCAAATCCTAGAATATATTTTAAACACTAAGAATAAGGTGATGCATCATGCTCACAGATGAGCCATATACAAAACAGAAATTATATGTGAATAGGCACCAAAGAAACTTAAGATATAGAATATGAGAGAAAAGCATTAGGAACACATGCAAGGAAGCCTGCAATGCAAAAACCGCTGAACTCCTTGATAATTAAAAAGTTAAAAAATGTGTGTGCAGTGTGTTCCATCAGATTTATGAGAAGTTTAGTCTGCAGAATTTTGAAAAATTCCACTTTGACGAGCACCATGATTGTATAATTGTACAATTTTGCACTTCATTTCCTCGTTCAAAGTTATTTTTAGTGGCTTCTGTACTAATTAGTATTGCATGATGTATCTATGTGGATGCTTTGACTTGTAAATACTATATTGAGAATAGCAGACCCTCGTATTGCATGATGTATCTATGTGGATGCTTTGACTTGTAAATACTATATTGAGAATAGCAGACCCTCAAAGCATACTGAACATGTGGAACTCAACTTTGTCAAAATGAAGCACATATATAGTTTTAGGAGCAGAAAAATCCCTTGAAAAACATATATTAAAAGCTTACTTTGGACTTATCCGTCATGGTCGCATCATTAACATGTGAAATTGCTACATTTGGCTTCATTGCATCACTTCCTTTCTTCTCCACAGGCACTTGAGACGCAAAGGCAGCAGCATCCCTTGTTTCATGGTGTGTCGTTGTGTTAGCCGAAGCATTTACGATATTTGTGGATGGTCTTGGTGCTGAACCAGCATATGTCCCCTGGGCTATCAAACTCTTACTTCTTACTTTAGGGGCCCTGTGTACGTACTCCACTAGTAATGATTCTTTTCCTCCACTGGATGGTAATGTACTTTGGCGAGAAACCAAACCATTAGATCTAATTGCACTATTGTTATCATGCTCATCAATATTTGGAGAAGAACCAGCAGCTTCCTCTGTCTCCTGATCAGACATGTAAGCATCAGCATCGCCATACTCCTTTCTTCTATGAAACTCAGCCGGATTTTCTGCTCGCGCTCTAACTACATTCTCATATTCTCCATGATCTTGTTCTCTATGAAGAAGTGATCCTCTTGAAGAATTTATTGTGGTCATTACCCCCAGTCTATTGAACACACTTCCAGAAATATTGTCTTTAAGAACATCTTCAGCAGCCTCAGCTGCAGCCCTTAGTGCTCTTGTTGCACCAGGTATTCTCAAATCTGAATTTGCTCTGCGTAACCTGGTATGGTTATCAACTGTCGAATCTGATGGCAATGTGGATACCACAGAACGTAGTCGCTTGGAAGCTGACTCTGATCTAGCAATAACTGGCTGCACAGGTCTGACAGCATCACGGACAGCAAACTGAAGAAGCCGGCGTGGTGCACCAGTGACTGGGTGGGATGCCCTCTGGAAGATATAAGAAGTGTTAGCACAAAAGAAAAGGAATTAAGGACAAGCTGGAGAATGAGATCTCATACAAAAGTTCATAACCATATCATCATTAAGACAATTAACTATGGTGAAGCATAAAATATATTCAAACATTCCAGAGAAGCGCTTGAATAGGAAAAATATACTCAGCATCAAAGATGTCTATGGTTAACATTACACGTCCAGGTCCCAACTACATTTTTTCAGATGTCTATGGTTAACATGAAAAGAACGTGCAAGATTCACATAACCATGAAGACACAACAAGTTTTTTTTTTTTCTCACATGTTTGTGCATGCATGTTCCAACTACCGATGAAGATTAGAAATGTTCCAGCAACATAGACCGCAGCAGACTATAGGTATACACATGCAGTTACATAGAAACACACACAAAAAAAAATCAAACTCTTTAGGTATTCAATTTACTACACATCGAAGGCTATGCAAAAGAATGCATCAAGCATATCCACCTGTTTCATTACTGATGACTTGATAATTAGTGTGTGCATATGCAAGATGAAGAAATGATAACAAAAAGGTATTGTCTGCTAAGCTTTGCAAAATAACCTTGGTTGATCGTTCATCATCATCTCTGCTTCTCTTTCTCTGGCTATGCCTATCAGGAGAGTGAAATCGTTTGGCAGCATGTGATTTATGAAAACGCTTATCCTCTGCATGTGAATCATGAAAAGGTTTTTCCTCTGCATATGAAACATTGGCTACAACACTTCGAAGAGGAATTGATTCTGCTTGTTTACAAACAATTCCGCCCCACTCCCTTCTCTGATGAGTTCTCGTTGTCTTTTGGGTTTCAGCTTCAGGCTCACGATTAGTCTCTATATCGCTAGATAAACTGCGAATAGGCAATCCTCTAGCAGCGCTTCGGGTGCTCTTAGCTCCATCATTACCAGAGACAGCTTTGGTAGGCTGGAAATAAAGGTGCATATTCGCGGAGAGATGATCCCATAACCTGCATGACCATAGTTAGTGTTGTTAGATGCATGCATGGTACATGGAAAGAAGAATGATGGAGGTGGTTTGGAAGAAAGCAAATAACCAGGACACAAATGCATCATTGTCATCGCTCAAAAAAACATGCAGCTCCTTCGCAACCTCATCCCTACTCCTTCCATTCCTAATCAAAACTGTGGTATACTCCTGAATAACAAGAACAAACAGTTAGATCGACAATCTTACTGGCTTTCCAAGTTGTCCACGTTGAGAACAGAGCACAGTAATATGATCGATACACACAAGTAAGAGCCTCGGTGGCAATGAAATTCAAGAATCCAAGCAAGTAATTTAACCTCCTACACTCGGAGTTCGCAAGTTCAAAACGGGTCCAAGCCATAGCCTTTCACAACAACTAACACTTCCGCAGCCCAATGCCAGTTACGTAATTTCATGTCCGGAAAAGGGTAGTATACGTCCAGCCTCAAAGCACATGAACCACGCTAAACCTCACGCCACATAGCACGAGAATCAAAACGAATCCAATCTAAAAAATTTCCCCAAGATTCCCGAATCCAGGTAACCTCTCACGCCCAGCCCACTACGGAGTCACATTACACCAACGGTGACGCGCTAGGGTTTTAGCAACGGATCGAGGGGATCGCGCCGCGGGTGCGTGTGGGGACGCTCACCGCGAGAGTGTCGTCAGAGTAGTCGCCCATGAGCTCTTTGAGCTTCTCTGTGACTCGTCCCTTCAGCATCCCCTGCCCTTCGCTGGTGAAGCTCGCCTTGAACGCCCGGTTCTCGCCGCTGTCCATGGGAGAACCCTAGCGTTAGCTTGATGCCGCCGCCCTCCCTTCCCTGCTCCCTGCCGCACCCACTGCACGCCAGGCGGCTGCCTCCGGTCGCCGCGGATAGAAGGAGCGCCCAGGGTGGTCGACGGGCTGGCGCTGGCGGAGGAGGCGGGAGGGGAGGGGAAGGGGCGGCGGCACCTGAGCGCGAGCGGCGTCGGGTCTGGACCGTCGCGGGGACGGTTGCGTGCGTGCGGGGCGTGCGCGTGGGGGGAGAGGGATAGTAGTTGTACAGTATTCTGCTGAGGTTCTTGCGGTTTGGGGCTTTGGGCCCTGGGTTGAACTGCACTTCGGCGGACGAAGCGCGTACGGAAATAGTGTGATGGGCCGAGCAGGCCTTGGTGTAGCGAGCGAGATTCACCGGGCCGAGTCGTTGACTTTATTTAAGGAAGGCCTAATAATCAAAGTCCCGCTCGAACTCAGTTTCGCTCCTCAAAGCCCCTAACCAAAGTTAAGAGACTATATTTTGATATACTTTGTATCCAAACAGAACACAAATATGTTGCAACTGAAAGAATCACTCTTCAGTGAATAACATGTTCTGTGAGCCTGATGAATCAAATCAAGCGCATGCATGCCAATGTGCAACAGAACATGTTCGCATACTTTTGTCACCATTCGCACACGGCACTAATCTACAGCCAAATGCCGCGCCTGGTGGTGTCAAGTGCTATCGAATCCGGACCCAATCCATCCGGGTCCAAATCGAGAATCTCCCTCCTTTTTCCAAACGCATGCTTACTTACAGACAAGCGCTACTAATTAAGCTCAAAACCCGTAGCCAAGCGTCATACTCCAGTATAAGAATGGATGAGTATAAGAACGGATAATCACTATTCATCACTACATTAGTAGGAGAACGAATCGGACCAGTCGATCCAGGCTATCATGTTGCACTACGCAACCTCGATCAGAACCGGGGACGGAAGGCACAGAGCATCGCCAACGCGACAAGGATCTGCATATGAGTAAAACTTGATCGCGTCTTGCTTGCTCGCGAATGGGTTGGAGCTGTGCCGTTGCTTGATCTGGTAGAAGGCAGGGGCGGCTCTACCACGTCCGAATCTGTCAGCAGCGCCATGGGAGCCAGTGCCGGCGGCAGCGCGGTTTCCGCCATGAGTGTCAAGAGACCACCAGGAGGAGCAGGGAGCATGAAGATTGGCGTGTTATTCCCCATGTTCATGCAATTGTTCACTGCAAAATAGAATAAACGATGATTGCTTTAGGTGCTAAGTAAGACGAAATACTAACTAGTAGTAGGACGAACACTGCAACAAAAAAATTCCAACTAGACTCACATTTGTATCTCCGAGCTGTCGCAGGAAAATCGGTGATAACACCATCCACGCCACCACCCTGAACATAAGCAATGATCTGTGCCGTTGCATCCGAGAAGAAGTCGTAAGGCTGGGAAGCAAACTCATTCATCAAAGTGTAAACGTAGACCGAGAGACCAGCCGTCTGCAGGGTCTGGACAAGATTAGTCTGGTACATTGCGAAATGTATGCTTTCAGGGAATATGGAATTGCTATCGACAGAGACGGCACTGGCAAACTTTTTAAGGTCCGCGAGGGAGGAAGGTGAAGCATCCCTGACTTCTTCGCTGACCATGTACACAAGGTCGTACTTCGTTTGCTCCTTGAATTTCATTAGAACCGAGCTGTTGGTTGACTGAATCATGACTTTCTGAGTGGTTTGCTTGTTGTAACTGGCATTTTCAAGGGCTTTGATAACTGCATCTACCATGTCGAATCCGAGTTCTGCTGCCATAAAAGCAGCATGCTGAAAATACAGGGTAGCAAGTTAACTAAGACTTGCACTATTCGTACAAGTACAACTTGATGGTTTGTGTTGTGTATATGTATGCTGAAGCATTGAAGAATGTTATGTTCGATGCTTGAAAAGAACAAACTAATAATTGCTGGTAACCTATATCATCGTACAAAAGCAGTGAAGGGTGCATAAATTTGTTCATGTGTCAAGAGATATGTTTATAGACATAAATTTCTCACCTCTACACTGATCATGACTCCTGATATATCCTTATCTTTTGTGAACTCGAGAAAGTCTGACAATCTCATGAAATTACCGGCATTCCTGTATCTTGGATTTCTGTCCATGTTGTATCTAGCAGATGGTGTAGATATTTTGGCTGTAATGACAGAGAATAATTAGCTGTTGATGCTGCTAATGGAACACACAATAGCAGAACAATAGAGTAGTTTTGTCTTGTAGCAGATTTTCTGTTTTATGTGGTGGTGTTTGGGGGGGGGGGGGGGGGGGGGGGGGGGGGGCGGGATTTAAATATTTATTTTGGAGCTCGTCTCATGCTGCTACAATTGAATACAACTTACGCTTCAGGTTCTTTACAATGTCATCCCAAGTCAGGTTAAAAGTGAAGACCCCCGGCGCACTCTGAATATCTTTTGTCACTGCTGCCTGAGAGGCAAATTGTGATCCTGCAACGGTAGTATCATTCATCAGGTTAATGGAA
Organism: Oropetium thomaeum; assembly: GCA_001182835.1. NCBI lineage: Eukaryota > Viridiplantae > Streptophyta > Magnoliopsida > Poales > Poaceae > Oropetium > Oropetium thomaeum. The sequence continues at coordinate 379,565 of LFJQ01000091.1, read as the reverse complement.
CTCATGCATATTGGTATTCCATCTTTGGTCACTTGAACAGGGCAATCTATAACATCTGCGCCATCGTCAACAGCTTTTTGATAAGCTAGATCTGTGCAGTCTGGATAGTCGCCACTAGCACCATTGTGGGAAATGATTAGAGGCTTTCCTGCGATCCAAACGTGAAAGGTCAATAAATATAAACTGAAGCTTGAATCGGTATGAAGAAGGTTATAGGCATACCATGATCTGTGTTGCTTTTGTTTAGATTAGTGAAACAACCTGCACAAAAAACATAGAACAGTGTGGGATAAGAATCAATGATCTATACTGCACCCATTTTAATATGAAATAAACTGACTATAGAAACACATGGAAGTATGGGGTACGTTTTCTTTCCTTTTTAACGGAATCAGAGCAACAAAGGATGCAGGGAAGTGCGTAAAAAAGGTTGGGAAGTGAGAATGACAAGCAAATTGAGAAAAATGTGGAAGGCTTGGATGACAAGTAAATTGAGATGGAGTAGTTTATTAAAACTGCCAATATTGAAAAAAAAAAAGACAGTGCAACATATTTGAAGTTGTGATCAACAACTATTTTAGGAATCTGCTGTCAGAAATATATCAATATGTACCATCTATTTCCTCAAAAAAAAAAAGACACATTTCTAAGAGACGAAGCATGGAATCTACCAAAAGCCATCCACTGTTATATCATATATTCTGAACTCTGGTGTTTTGTGTTATGAAGATTGTGAAACTACTTGCTTTCTTAAGAAACCCGTATCCAAACCAACATTTTGCCAGACATGATGGGTGTATAATCCGCATTAGCTTTTAAGGAAATTGAAGATAGATCATACCATTATGAGTACAACAGTAAAAGAAAAAAACAATGAAGAACAAGAACATACTGTGCCAAAAGAAAATTTAGATAGGATAAGGACTCACCAATTGCAGCTGAAGCTGTAACAGGGAAATCAGTTAATACACCATCAACAGAGAAGGCACCATTATCAATGAATGACAGATATTCTGTTAACGGGTCATGACTATAGTTGTAACTGAGCAAAAAGTCATTTCCGAAATTGGCAGCATAAATTTCCAACCCGGCTCTGTGAGCATCATCGACAACTGAAGTATATGGTTGCAGATAGTTATCAGGTGAAACAGGCCATATATAGTGCTTCGGGACAAGTATCCCAGACGCAAACGTCTTCACAAATGTAAGGTTTTTCAACATGGAACCATAAGTCTGTTTTGTAGATGGCTCGCGAGCGGTCTCATCAAGAAAGCGGAACACAAGCTTTGTTTTGTTGTTAACCCTTCCAAGCACACTGGTGAGGAAGTTGACTTCTGGTGATGAGATATAGTTAACAACAACTCTTCTTGATACGGAAAGGATGTAGCTCCTCATGCTCAGATTGAACTGGCTGTAGAAACTGTCATGCTGCAAGCGAAACGATGGCAGAAGTTAGGGCGGTGGTAGCAGAATCGTGTGCTGAAACGAAGATTGTTGACTGTACCTGAATATTCAGCCAAATCCCATGGGGCTTAAATTTAGCCTGCAGATCCTCAACAGCAAGTATTGGAAAGAAGCTAGAGTCAAACCTAGGCGTTCGAGAATCGATTGCCTGCCTCACTGCTCAACATATTTAAAGAGAAGTGGATTAGCTACTGTATAGATCACCGATCTTGTTCCAATCATAGAAAGTTCAGAATGCCCCTTTTCCTCATATGCTAACAGTGTAATGAAAACAGGCATTACGGCACTCTCCAATGAAACATTGAGTAGAATTGTATGACAGCACACACTTACGATAAACTCTTCCAAGCTCGGTGCCGTTGTAGTCGACGGTGAACCATCCCACCGTTGGCACACCGTTAACAGAGTAGTTCTTCTTACCCTGCGGATAGGAATCCGCAATGTTGGTGCAGTTATCCAGCTTTATGTCCGGCAGGCACAAGCCAAACCCGTCACTTGTCAGGCGAACATCACAGTACAGGATGGTATCCGGTGAGCTCGTAAACATCGTGAAGTTGTAAGCGAATTCGCTTGAGTCAGGGAATATGCCTGAAAATCCGCCCTTTGCTATGACCGCTGGAGCGTCGCCTGAAACAACGAATGAGTTTACTGTTGTTAGCCGTGTGGATATCCGAACTCCAGAATGCATCATAGAAACAAAATGCTAGTACTAGCAGAATAAAAAAAAAAGCAGGAATTGACATGCAGATAGATCGAGTAGATTGTCAGTGTTCCTATCGGATCGGAGCACTAGCTACGAAAGTTGTGTTCCTTAGTAGCCATCCAAAGTCAACTCCAACCTTCCCCCATCATCACAGTTCAGAGAGCACACATAAAGCGAGGAGGAAAAGGCTGAAGAACGTACCTCTCAGCGTCTTCCAAGAAGGGGCCTTCAGCGCGGCGGCATTGCCATTGCCCAAGCACAGCAGCAGGAGCGATGCAAGGGCGGAGCAGATACGGCTGCTCCTCATTGCCGCCGCCGGAGCCGGACACCGCCGCCGCCGCCGGCAATGCAAACACCAAACTCCGAAATGGCAGCGGGAGCCAAGAAATCCTTGGCTGCGCTGGATTATAAATTTTTAATCTAGCCACAAAAAGGAAATGGAGGTGGGGAGGAGGTGGTGCGCGCTGCTCTTCGATGGGGAGACTAGAGAGGAGCCGAGGAGACAAGGCACGGCACGGGAGGTGGCAGAGGCCGTGGTGGTTGTGGCCTCGTGGCCTCGTGGGAAGGAAGAGTGCAGTGTATTAGTGGCGGTCAAATAATGAGGCACCTGCACCGGAGTGCAGCCTGCCTCCACTCCATTGATGTCTCTCCCTCCGGGACAATTTACCTCACAGAGCACGCGTACCATTTTTTGTTGTTGTCACCGGCTATTATGTGTTGCGACGATGATGCGTACACCGTCTTTCTCCGTCCCATTCCTCGGAATGGAAATGTTTGAAAAATCAAACGGCGCCTTATCGCCGTCAAACCCCATTTCCAGTTTACATGTGCTGTGACCGTGAGTGTGATGGCGGTGAGAAAAGTGGTACTCTGCATGTTCAAATGGCAATGTCCGTGTTTGTTTTTGGATCCAGCTGTTTCAGCTCCTCTGACGCGTTTACTATTATATAGAGTGATTTTTCTCTCCTCTTTTCAAATAAACGTGGAGCCGGTGAAACTAAAAAATACAGCTTCATCGCTCCCGGTTCATTTTGATCGGAGCGGAAAAAACGGCTCTGCGCTACAGTAACCGTGTCAGTCGGAACGGAGTGAGTTGAAGCGGAAACAAACAGCACCTATGTTTCGCTGCCAGCCTGCAAACCACTCTCGTTTTTGTTTCACGCGTCTGGCAAAATTCTCTGGCTCGCGTTTCCTTCCCGAAATGAAAAAAGAAAAAAGAAGAGTTGTTTCACTCCGAGCCAGCTGAGAATGACGGACGAGACGTGCCAGTCGGAGAGCTCGTCTCACAAAAGAAAACAAGTGCCTGGAGGCTGGCTGGAGCGCTGACCTGGACTACTGATTCGCTGGACTGGACCGGACCTGAGCTTTCTGCAGCGCGACAAATCCCACCCCGGCGCGGCTTCCTGCGCCTGCCTCGCCGGGCGGTGCGCCGCGCCACCACCCCCCCCCCCCCCCCCCCCCCCCCCCCCCGGGTATAGTAGATTAGATTGTGCTCAAAAAAAGAAAAACTATAGTACTAGATTAGATGGAAAAGGACACGGCGCGCGCAGTGGATGGTGGAGTGGAGCCAGGTGCAGGTGTTTTCGGCTGAAAAATCACGGGCTGCACGCGCCCAGGAAGAAAGAAAGATTGAGGCCACGATCGACGTGTTCGTGGCCACGACGTTAAACGATGTGCTACCCACCTGAGCTCGCGACAGATCTTTTTTAAAACCAATTTACCTATTTTGCCTCCAAAATTTTTCAGCTTAACCTATTTCACTATTTTCTTATGTACAGATCAAGTCATGGTAAATAATCATGCGATTGATCAGCAGGAGGACAAGGGTGTGGTGCATGCTAGGCAACTAGTGGGGTGACCTATGAACTTATCATGGATATAAAAGTACGCAAAGAACCCCGTTGTTTCGTTGCTCAAGTGTTCGGCTTTGATGAGAAGCTTGGTAGAAAAATTAACAAGCTGAAAGGGAACTCATCATCCCAATTTGTGAAAAGAGAGACAAGCAACCATCATCTATCCACCTCTCACTGCTAAGAAGTCTGAAAGTAAGATTCTCACGATGCATATTTGATAAAAACGTACTAGCCGTTTTGTTGGACCATGTATAAAAGCATATGGTGTTCATTAATGACATAACAAAAGTAGGTCCATTTAAGAAGGATTTTGATATAGTCAGTCCTGTTTTACACGTTCACCAAGCATTTGGTGACATCCTGTTAATTGGTGTACTTGCTTCATATTCATATTGCCATTTTTGCTTCCCTGTTTCTTTGAGCAAGTGCCTAATAATTATTTTAAATGTAGAAACTAAGCTCTATGCTCTCTTTGTTTGTAGATGTGTGGTCTGTCTTGAAAAATATGAAGATCTAAGACATGCTATGCTTCTCTTCCTTATAGCCACAATTTCCACATAGGCTATAGATTTATGGGTGGAACAACTATCCAGTCCGTAGAATCTCATTGCGTGATAACCTGACAATATGCACATAGCTAGAATCGCTATTAGTAGTTCATGAGGAATCTCAGATATTATTATATTTTGGTTTTTAACAGTGAACAATGAGAAAATGTGTATGCCAACTATTATGTTTGGATGGGCTTTGATGAAACTGTATTTGTATAAGTTCAAATACTATGCTTGGATGACTTGGACAAAAATGCAGCTGAAACAATAAATCTGGGGTATTATTGATACATGGTTAGAACTATCTATTGATTGATTTTGACTTTTGAGGAAATTTCTTAAAAGTGCCTCCTAATATATTTGAGGGTGTTTATATAACACCTTTAAATAACTTGGAAGGCATTTTTAAAATGACTTAAAAAGAATAAAAGGCATTGATGAAGTGCCTTTGATCTGGTTTTTTTGAGACGTTTTGGTAAAATGACTTCATATACATTTAGCGACACGACTATCACCGATACTTTCTAAAATACCTTAAAAGATTTTTGAAGGGTTTTGATGATTTTTGAAGGCATTTTAAAGTGCTGTGTGAGAGGTGCTGTGTTGTAGTGGCGCAGAGGTCACCACCGGTTCCGGCTCCGGCACCGCGTGACGTCAACATCCTGCTCTCCCTCGCCGGCCCCTACAGTACGGTCCTGAGCTACCTCGTCAAGACCGACGTGATCAAGACGGTCCGGAACCAGGCCAACGACACCACCACCAACAACTTGGGAATGAACATCTTCGCGCCCGAGGACTTGGCGTTCGCAGCGCTGGCCGCACCGTCCAACCTCACCGCTGACCAGCTCCGGAAGCTGATGCTATGCAATGCTGCCACGCTGTCATCGTTCTTGGCGCTGGCGTGGTCGAGCCACGTTCGCGGACGGCAGCGCGTGCGTGGTGAATGTCAGCAACGACGACGCTGGGAGGGTCCGTGTCACGTTCAGCTGGGGAGAGGCTCAGCAGTGTACTCGACGCCGCCGGCCGCCGTGTACGCGTTGGACAGGGTGCTGCTGCCGCCTGTCTGGGCAAGTGTTCCCGACTGAGCCGGCCGGGCATCCTCGTGTCGTGCGGGAGGACAGCAAGCAATGCAGCGGAAGGCAGGCAGGCCGCCAGAAGACTATGGTGGCAAGATTTTTTCATGGCGTGGCGCGATTTATTATTAAATAATTTGGATGAAAAACCGATCTACCGTGAAAACCAGTCTGGTTTTTGTCTGTTTTTGTAAACCATGTTGCTCGTTGGTTACTTGCTGGCACTTCACGAGTAGGCACTAGCAGTGAAGTTGTTCCAACGGTAATTTTCACAATTCATTAAAAAGAAAAGACCTAATTATAAAAATACATCCATAACCTTTCTCTAATTTGATATTCTCCCATAAGATGATTTGTTGTAAAAATTCACCCATCCACAACATTTAGGCAAAATCTCTCCCCATTCATCCCACATAGGATAATTTTTTATAGTTTCTAATAAATATATTATATTTGAAATTTTAATGATACAACTTTAATTTTTTATTTTAAAAATATGCAAAATATTTGTTGCATGTCAAATCTACTTGGAGAAGGAGTAGGTATATGCAGTGATCAAACGATTTACTCCGTATATTTTCGACCTTCGCGCCAACATGATATCCACGTTGGTAAGCAATCGGTGTGATCGAATCAGTATTGGCTGTGATTTGCTGTTTATTGATTACTTACTGCTACAGTAGCTTTTGTGCAGCTGCAGCCACCAACAGCTGATTCGACTAGAGCCAATAGTGCTTTTATCTTGCCATGTAACAGGAACAGAAGGTTGTCCAGATTCCTGTAATGCAGCTTACTCCGTAGGTCATTTAAAATGACCACGGGATCAGAAGAATAAGACCACAATTCAGTAGAAAGAAAAAAACAATACTGGTGGCGTCTCAAGCGAGCCACCCTCACTTTGGGTCTCTCCTACTGACTTGCGGGCCCACTGTCCGCCCTGCCGGCTCCTTCCCACCGGCTGGGGGGCCCGGCCTATATATACAACCTGAACCCCCGTCAATACAGAAATTACGATTTGCAAATCGCATTCCCGGAAAAAAGCTGGAGCGGTACGAATCTCTACGCCCTCGTCTACGGTACGATGCGTCCGTCCACGCTAGCCTTCTTTGCGCTATGTTTCCTTCTCCTGGTAAAGCCAGTGGGAGGTCCCGAGGACCGTGGCGCCGCCCCTTTCGCTATTCTTGCTCTCTGAAATTGGTATCTGGCCCGACTGAGGAAATTAGGGAAAAAATCCAGTAGAATGGGGATCTTGGGGGGCCACTTTCGCTCGTTCTTTCTTTTAGCATCCGAGTAGTTCTTGGACCATCACCATGTTCTTTCTTTTGGTCGTAATACTCCTTGCTTGCTTGTGTGTTCTTGGAAATACCGGTCGTTCTGGTGGTTGTTTCATGGCAAGAGTTGATACGGTGGGATGCCACCTTTTCTTCTTTCAGATGTCACTCTGCTAGCGAATTAGAAATTCAGCACGCAATCATTTCTTTTTGATGAGAGACGTGGAATTATTTGCTGGATTTGTGTCAACGATTGTGTTTATTTTTTTAAGTACGGCAACTATATTGGAAGGTACTGTAATTGTTAGAAATTAGGCTTTCTTTGCCACGATCTTGCCTTGTTTTCTATTCCACGCACATTAGCCTGCTTGAGATACGAGCTTTACTTGTTTACGTTAAGTCGATTTGGATGTAATCATCTCTGCATCTTTGAATGCTGATCCATTGAGTGTGCGTTGCAGCGTGCTGTTTTTCCGAATCTTGATGACAGTACACCCTTCTTTGGTGTCTACAACCGCCATGGAGGTAACTTCTGATTGCTTCTCTTATTCTGTTTCTGATGTTGCCTTTCGCTTTACTGAGTATTGAGTGAGTATCGGTTGGTCTGAACTTCAGATCAAATTTGTTGGATTACATTAATCTATCGTTCTGTAAATAGATAGATTTGTCCATATCAGTTATACTTCATGTAATTGAAGTACTGTTTCATATTCAGTTGCTATGCTAAAAAAAAAAAACAGGCAGTTCTCTACTGCAGTATTACTGTGGGCCATGAGGACTTGTTGACCTTCTGTTAATTGTTTATCATCACGGTGACTGTTCTTATTTGTTCATCAGATATTGGATGTATGTAGGCATAACGTGCCTGAGAAGTTTCTGTACATGATACTTGGAAACATTCATTAATGTCTTATGGTTCTTTTCCTTTTTGCAATACTTTGAAGTATTCTTGATAGAAGAAGCATCCTCGCATCTGTCATGGGTTTTTTGAATTACAAAGAGGCTAATAGGCAGTACTAGTGACGTGATCGCTGTGAAAACTGGTTGGCTTAACTTTGAAACGTTGAGCTTCTCCCAGTTGTCCTACATTTTTGTTTTAAGGAGTACTTAGGTGATGTACATAATGTAAACCTGTGTGTGGCCTTGTTGGATTATGTGCACATGATCATATAGTCATAAATCATATCAAGAACTGTTTTCTATGGTAAAGTGACATGCATCCCCTTGTTATTTCAGGGAAAGCAGTCTCTAAATTTTGTGCTAAACATGATGATTTACCCACTTCTATCCATAAAGCTTTCCTGAGGTAAATTTAATGCTTCTCTCGTTGTAGATTGGGTACAGATAGAGTTGATTTATTCTTGGTTGTTGAATGACCCTTCATGATATTTTACTATTGTAGAATGGATGAGATGATGAAAGGGCAAAGGGGGTGGAGACAGCTCAATGAGATGGGTGAGAAGGGAAGTGGAAATAAGATCACAGATATGTTAGAGGGCATAATATGGCCCCCCAAAGGCGGAGCTTCAGATAAGCTAGAGGACAGCTGGGTATCTGAGGAGGTAAGGGTGATCTTATTTGGTTTCTTTATCAAGTGTAATATTTATTGTGTGTATAGCTGCACTCTTTACCATTTCTAGCACGTAGCTCTTATATTACTTCTCTACATGTCATGCAAAAAGCCTCTTGTCTGCTTAAAAGGAATGGTTGGGAGTAGTAATCTTTCCTTGTCACTCGTAAACTTTTTGCAGACCCTAGATATCCTTTCCCTTAATACCAATTGCGAACGCATGGTCGGTAAGCATGTGGTTCGGGTCTGTGATGAGTGATTGTCAACGATGTGCAGACATGTCTCTTGGCTTGTGGTGTGCAGGTGTTAGGCTCGGAGGCAGATCGACGGCGCAGGTGAAGGCCATGCGGGTTCGCGCCGATGGACTGGGAGCGGTGAAGGGCGGATGCTGGGCTTGGACCGAGGGATCGGAGTCGCTGGGCGATGCTGCGGTAGCTGACACATGGGACATCGATGAGCGGGAGGACATGGAGGCAGATTGTGGGCCGGCGCGGTCGAGGACTAGCCGGACACGGCCCAGGACGCGGGGGACGCGCTAGAGTGCGCTACTCGTGGAAGGTTTGGTGGTTGAGCCCAAAACCACACCCGAGGCGGGTTTTCGGGTTTGGGCCTCAAAACCCGGGCGGAGCTTCCGAGGAAGCGCGGCGGCACGTGGCGGAATCCTGGAGGTTGCGTCAAGGCGACGGCAAGTCCGGGCAGGAAGCGAGGCCGTCGGATTAATATTTCCGGAGTTGTGCCACAATACCCCTAGGGTTAGGTGGTTCGCTTTAGTTATCAGAGACAAAATGGGAATAGGAAATAGCCAAAATAAAGAGGGGCTGCCCCCCCCAGCCGGTGCCCCCCCTCTTCTCTTTTTGCTACTTTTGTTTTATCCTTTAGCTAGGTCTTCCTCTCTTCTTGCTTGAGCCAAGAACAAATTTCGTGATTGTATTTTGCTGTGATTTGGTGCGGGAATGGAGGCCCGAATCCTCTTTTTGTCCTCCGGGATTCATCACTTTGGTGTGTGATTTTCGTGTTCCAGTTTTCCTCATTTTCGTTCTTGGCACGATCTGATTTTCCCGGAGTTTGGGTTGATCTCGAGCGATGATTTCTTGAGGATTAGTTCGTGCCTAGTCGAATCTGGTCAGTGCAAAGTTTGGGCCCGAGAGCTTTTGATTTGAGTGAGTTTTATTCATTTTTGGGCTCACCTGTTTCCTGCTCGTTTTTTTCTGTTCTTGTCTAGCAGAGGCGCTGTTCTCAGCATCCTGGCATCGTGCGTCCTATCTGAGCAGAGCGCCACAGCCCCGAGGATTTCTTGCTCTTGTGTGTGCTTCCTGGAGCAGTTAGGAGAATCTGCTAATTAGTTAGTCTGTGTCTTGCTCGATAGCAGCAGCAAAGGCAGTGAGTGTGTTTTTCTGTTGTACTAGATCGGCAGTAGCAGGCAAGCAGCAAGTGCAAAGCTTTGAACCTGATCAATTCATTCTTGAGTAGTCACTTTCAAGTAATAGTGTTTGGTATATTTAATTCCCTCTAGAGCTAATCCTTTCTTGCCTGAGTTGCTCCCTGCTGATTAATTTTTTATGCAGAGCTCGTGGAGAGCAGACCCTCCATCCAGTAGTCTTCCTAGTTGAGTTTCCTTCCCCTGTTAATTTGCTGTGTCTCTGTTTTGTTTGCCGGCAGTAGTTGTTCCCAGCTTTTCGTTTCCATATTTTTGTTCAGTGCAAAACTTTGATAGTGCTTCAGCCTTTCAGTTTTATTTTTACCTAGCTTGTTAGGTTGGTACTGTATCTCTAATTTTCAATAATAGTTGTGTTAGATTTCAGTTCAGCTACAGTAAGTTTTGTTCAGGTTGGGCTTGTTCCATTTGTCAGTGGCAATAATAGTTAGCCTTGTTGTTTGTTTGCTGTGAGCAGTAGATAGGTAGTTCTTCCTTGTTTTTATTAGTCAGCATCAACAGCGTTTGGGAGTTCTTGCCTTTCAGTCGAATTGTGCATGTACAGAATTTCGTCTGCTACAGTAACTCGGTAGCTACAGTAGCCGAATGCTACAGTGATTTCAGGGCAAGGTGAAACTCTGTTTTGCGTGGTTTTTGGCATTCCGGTGATCCGATTTGAGTTCCGGTTGTTGCGTTGGCTTTCTATGGATCCAAGGAATCTATCTAGATATCTTAGTCACGAGTTGGCTTGAGTATTTTTAGATTCGGGAACTCGCTTCTTCTCTATTGGAGTTGGGTATCTCATTTTTGTCCCTTCGGATCGGAAAGCGTTTCGTGCCGTGTCTTTGTGTTTTGTGGTGATCCACTGTGTTCCTAGGGAACATCCACCCTTCTTCAGGGTTGTGGTCATCACGGTTTTGTGTTTGTGCATTGTGGTGGTGAATTTGGGAAAGTGGCCAAATATTTTCGAAAGAAATTTGAGGCTCCCATTCACCCCCCCCCCCCCCCCCCCCTCTGGTCGCCTATTTGGGTCCTTCATGAACTCCTTGCCCTGTGAACTGATGGAATATCTTAATCTTACCTTAATTGGTTTATGGTAACATATTGGAATAAAGGGACTGTGTTCATTACTAAAGGTCCTTGCTTCCCAGGCTTGAGCTCTATATCAGACGCTAGTATTCTTGTTTCCCTCTAGACAAGTTGTGAAACACATCAAATGAGTTTGGCAAAAGACTGACAGTTCAACTGCAGAACATACTAGTGGTAATATGGATGTTCTTGCAAGACATACATGAATTGGTCTTCTATATACACTTGTTAATGTTTTTTTATCTTCTTAAAATTCTAATAAACATAGAACTTATCTGAACCCTTTTAACTAGCAGGCTCCAAATTCACACTTTCTGGGGCCAACGTCTGGAAGCAGAGCTTGTGTGGCTGTCATAAGAAATTATGAACTCATTGTTGCAAACGCAGGGGATTCCCGTTGTGTAAACTCAGGTACATTAGGTTTGTATAATTCTGAGTTTTATTTGATAAGGTTTAATATGGAGACTGTTGTTCTGACTAATCTATTATGCAGGCTTACAATTGTCAACTGATCACAAGCTAGAATTAGAGGGTGAGAAAGAGAGGATACTGAACACTGGTGGATGCATTGTTGCTGGGCGTGTCAATGGAAACCTGAATGTGACAAGGGCTATAGGTGATACTGCTATTCCCTAAGCCGAAAATATTTTCTTTGTCACAGACAACGTTTTTTCATTTTTCTTATTTCATCTAGGTGACCTGGAATTGAAGCAGAATGAGATGTTGCCCACTGAGAGACAGGTGGTGACAGCTGGACCTGAATTGAAGACTGTGAGTTTTGTTGGCACTTTGTGCAAGTGTTTCCTTTTATTTTCAACAAAATGGAGCTCATTACTCCTTTGTCTCTTTATCAGGTTAAACTCTTTGAGAATGATGAATTCATTGTTTTTGCATGCGATGGATTATGGTATGTGCTTACTGTACCAAAATATTTCTGTGTTCAAGACATTTCTTTAACCGAAATACTTCCATTATGTCATCTTTATGTTCATCATACTTGTATTATTATTATCATTATAGTAAAATATATGGATTTTACCATCTTCATGAGAGATCAAAAACTAGAAAATTGCTTGGATTCGGTCTCACATAACATGGAGAGGTAGATAGGGAGATCATTCTTTTGCCATTTCTTGTTTGTAATACAATTGGTGTTTTGACAATACAACTACTATGATTGACGTTATTGGTAGCTATCATTGAATAATTAATATGGACCTGGAAAACATAACTATGTTCTTGCATTCCAAAAGGGCTTTACTTAATTATTGTGCCAGTATCTTTATCTGCTCTGGACTGCTTTCTTGAAAATGTTGAATGTGTTGTATAAAAGGACTTCTGTAGTGCAGTCAGCTGTGAGATATGGACTCATGCGTTTATCAATTAATTTTTGCGGCACATCATCGATTTAATATGTATTACGCAATCTCTGTTGTTGCTGATGTGAACTCTGATTTTCTAGCATTCCCTGTTTCATAGATATATATATGTATGTGTTCCAATATTTGTGAAAGTTCAACTGGAGAATGTTTATCCCATCGGTTAGATCTTGTAAGATCAGGAATTCTCATCAACTGTTGAATATTTCTCACTTAGCTGATGTTATGTGATAGTACACTTAAGGTACTGTGAACTCCTTTTAGAGAGCAGAATAAGCAAAATGATGTACCTCCAATGTAGTTTTCTTGCGTGAACCAATTTTATTATATTCATGGGCACACTTACATCCAATGCTCTCATTTTTTATCTACTCTGTTCTAATCATTATTTGCAATGGATATTTCGTTGAGACCCAAATTTTCTCATGATGCAGGGACTGCATGTCCAGCCAGCAAGTACCGGATTTCATCGGCAAATGCATGGAAACTGTAAGTAACTGTTTTCCTAGATCTCTGGGCTCTTGCAAAGAGTGGGTGGTATGTTAGACCCTGAATGATCTTCAAAAAATTTTGCAGGAGAAACTCTCTGTTGTATGTGGAAAGCTCATTGACTGCTGTTTGGGACTCGTGAGTGGTGGTGCTGAGAAATCTGTGGCTACATCAGAAGAGATTCTGGCCAAAGTAAGCTTCCCCTTGACTGATGCTACTACAGTACCCCTGGCATATAATTTTAAGCATTTTAAAAGCCCCAAGTTCTTGAGTTTCTTGTCCGGGAAACATGCTCATGTCTTTGTTTCATCATGTGCAGGACGTGCGTCTGGCATCACATGATAACCTCGATGCGTTGCTGGATAGCTTCTACAGTTCTGATCTAGATGCTCTTTAGAACTGGAAACGAAACGGCACTGAAGGAGATAGTTTTTGTACTATATGAGTAGCGTCATGACATGTTTTGTAGACTGAGTTTGCAGTGTGCAGCCCTGCTAATTCACCGTCTTGCTCGGAATCATGTTGTCGTGTGATGATGTTACTGTATTGTAAAGTTTGAGATTGTTTCTTTTCTTGTGCCATTTATGAAAACTAACATTCTGAGAGTGAGAGGTCCACGGAGAGGGGGAGCAGAGCACCCTAGCTGCATAAGGAACGGAGGCAGGACGGGAAGGGGAGCGGACAGAGGGAGGTGATGACGTGGCAGAGGAGGTCAAGCGTAACACTTGAGCCCGGGCACGCCGTAGGCCCTTTTTACCAACGCCCCGCTGCTCTCCGTCCCGGCGAACACGGCGTGGCCACCGGGGTCCCCCGCCACATTCCGGCCGTTTTTTACCTCAAGACGAAGACCGTCCTCGGACACGACCAAGTGGCCCCCTCTCGGCATCGTCAGGCTCAAGTTGCTGCCGACGTGGACCTGGTACAAGCTGCCGTCGTCGTAGAACGCCAGGCTCTTGGCGCCCGCAGGTCGGCGGTCGCCTCTTGCCCGGGGATCTTGTCGAACCACCACGCTCCGCCGCCGCCTTTCCTCGTGCTGACGTACGCGAGGGACTTGCGGCCGAATGCGACCACCACGGCGAAGTCGTCCTTCCTCGGGTTGGGCGAGAAGACGATCTTGTGCGCGCTGCGGACGTCCAGCCTCTCGTCCTCGATCCGCCGCCCCCTGACGGGGTTCAAGACTCAAGAGCGCCACGAAGGACTCTAGCTATACGGCCGGTTGTAGCTGACGTTGAACGACTGCAGGTTCGTCAGGGCACGTGATTTTTTATTTTATTTTATTTTATTTTTTGGTTCCTTGGAGACGTAGGGAGACAGGACAGGCCCTTGTGTGTTTTTAGCTATTACTAAGGAGGGAGTCCGAGGCCAATGGATCAGAAAGGCCACGTTTTTGCTTTGATTCGATTCGGAAGCCGTCTTTTGTGGCTGTCTCCCTCTACGTTTCGACTTTGGTCTCTGCATCTTACAGGATCTATAAATCCACCGCACCCCCCGTAGCTTTGATCATCAATATCGCTTTTCCATCCGTACAACTTGAGAGTTTTCGAGTATATATATATATATATATATATATATAGAGAGAGAGAGAGAGAGAGAGAGAGAGAGCCCATGGCTATGGATCAGTGCAAATCGCTTGCGGGTCAAGTCCACAAGTACTGCGGCGGCTCTCAAGACACAGACTCGCTTCTTCCCCTGCTCGCGCCCAAGACGCAAGAAGAGGAGCGTGGGGACCAAGCTTGCCCGAAGCGTGGCCAGCTGTGGGAGCTGTTTCGGATCACGTACCTGCTGGTGATCTGCATCTATTACTACACTCATCTCTCCGGTCGAACTTCCCAATATGCCCAGCTTATAAATTGGTCCTTCCGGATCGCGCTTCTCGGCCCGTGCCTTTTTAAGCTGAGCTGAAGGATTGAACAGGTCGGTGGCGTTTGATCTGAACAGAGACTCTATTAGACTCCACCGTGGAGCAGCACCTTTTCTTTCTTAGTAGTATTAGTAGTATATGTTATCTTGCATACTTTTACATCGACTTAATTACGTGTCAGAATCTTTTATAGTCATTCACGTGTTATCTTCCATAAGCGTAAGTTCTTTCAAGAATTTTTTCTATGCTTTGTATTGGTAATCTGTATGTTTTCCTATGTGGTTACTATTACACGTAACGTGTCTAACGAGAAGACGTTACGTGTGCACTTATCATGTCATATCCACCTATTATTATTTACATTTTCCTCGTTATACGTACCACCTCTCTCCATTCATAAAGAAATATTGTCATTAACTTTATACATAAAAGTTTGATCATTCGTCTATTCAAAAAAATATGATTAAAATCAAAATATGTCTAGATATTGCAGGATTTTGTCTTTTGATGATTACTTATGGGAATTAATGTTTCAATTCACATGTAGTAACTAGGAAAATATTTTGTTTGTATATGTTGTTGGCAACACTGGAAACTCTAATATTCCTCACGGTTTTGAGGAAGCTCGGCAATGAAAGTTGAACACGCATAGGAAAATGAATATTTCCTTGGTGGTCTTGTGAATATCGACTCGTAATTGTAAATCACGCACCAGGTGGCTTCCCGCTGAAACCATCCGTTCCATTTTCTGTTCACGCACCTTTATTTCCCCCTCCCGCGCGAGCCCGCTACTCTGCACGAATGTTTGATAACCCGAAAGTTTGGGAAAAGGTTTTCTTTCGTTCACAAACATGCTCCCCCTCACCAGCCTTCTTCAGCTACAAGACCGACGTGAACAACAAGCTCGATCCAGAGCCAGGCCAAGGACACCGACCACCAGCATCATGGCGTCACCGTATTCACGCCTTGGCTCAGCGTTCGCGGCCCTCGACGGTGCCGTGTTGTTGGCCGTGTTCGGGTGCGCGACCGGTGAAAGACACGTATGACGCCGGGAGGATCCGCGCCGCGTCGTGTCGACTGTCGAGCTAGGAAGGGCGGTGAAGCTCTCGTCGCCGGCAGCCGTGCACGCGCTCGACAGGGGTGCCGCTGCCGGAGCTGCCGAACAGGTGTTCCCGACAGCCCCGACTATGTGGCACACGCATTAGTACGGGACAATGCAACGGAAGGCGTGCCGGCCGCCACGAAAGGTGCAGGGTGCTGGCGCTCCCTGCTCGTTGGCTAC
Organism: Oropetium thomaeum; assembly: GCA_001182835.1. Classification (NCBI taxonomy): domain Eukaryota; kingdom Viridiplantae; phylum Streptophyta; class Magnoliopsida; order Poales; family Poaceae; genus Oropetium; species Oropetium thomaeum. Next base: position 363,566 of record LFJQ01000091.1, on the reverse strand, counting down.
TTAATTTGTAGTTCCCATGGGTAGTGCGTTCCTATTGATGTTCACGGCGAATTCTTTGCAACACAGTCCGTTTTGTAACCTTGGTTCCTAATTGTTGCCGAAACGGCGGGACATCACACGTTGTTGTACGTGGTGGCTGCATATCTTGTTCACACGTTGAGTCGTTTTGCCGTGGACATTTTCACAGTGAAATAAAAAATGATACTACTGGTGCCGTCTCAGTTGTCGACCAACACAAGGAAACAATTTTCAGTGAAGTTGACACAGTCCTGTTCATCCTCTGAGCCTCTCGGAAAAAATAAAAAGAATTGAGGGCTCACAACTCGTGCCGAGATCGCATCTCCACCGTGTCTGTCTCAGCAGAATCGGTCACAAATCAGCACAATTCGCACGGACTCCAAGCCACCTCACCTTGGTTGTCTTCCCTTCACTTAACATATTACAATAACAAAGACCTGCTTTCTCCACAGCACAAAGTCATTAATATAACCACAAAAGAAGTCCAGATCCACGAGGTTTCATCGTACTTGCCCAACGAATAAATAAGAAGCAGGATCAACATACTTGTTAAGGGTTCGATCTGGATTCTGGACTGACCATATATAGGGGTGGATCTGTAGACGTCAGATCACTACCTGTAGAGAGCGGTGAGCACAACATCGCCAGTGTACACTCGTAGCTGACAAGGAGCCGAGCACGTACTGTCGACCTCGACAGAGATTTCGCTTATCACTGAAAAATAATTAGTTATAAATATAATCTCATGTCAAATTTAGGATTTGAACTTATATGGGTTGGTTCAACCACAATGAAGCTAACCACATGAGTTAAGCTTAATTTGCGTATTTTTAATATATTTGGTAGTTTTGATATATCAATATTAAACGTATTGACCATAGTATTATTGTCCCATTGCGCCACATGGGCACTCAACTAGTGTAATTGTAATTTACTATATAAATTTTTTTTAAATGTACAGACTAGAAAAGAATGGATGGCTTCTTCTCAAGTGACTATTGTTTTGTAATTGTCTAAGTGGAAATATGATTGAGAAATGTTCTGTTGAATAATAAAAATATCCCGTCACTAATAAATATATGTTTCGGCTTTAAAATAACAATGATCTAGATATTTATTACTTGATTTGTTGCCTGTGATTTGATTAAGACATATGAAGATTTTATTTGCAAATGCACAAATGTTTAAGTTTAAAGAACATATTTTAGATATTTATTTTATTTTGTGTTATTTGATATGATTCAAAAATATGAAAACTTTTATTCATCCACAGTACTAAATGAAGAGAGATAGAATATAGAAAGGGTAAATCTCAAAATAAATATGGATCGGCTGTGTTCAATATAGGCCTTGTGTTATGGTTAAGTGAAAGGATCACTGTTTTCAAAAGCCCCAAACAAAAAACATAACTCAACAACCAAAATAATAATAACATATAAAAATGATGAAAACTTAGATTCTTTATAGTACACCATCTAGTTAGACTAAAGAAATGTAAGCATGCATCGCTTCTGACCTCTTCTAACTTATGGTCGGCTTTTTAGATTGCACTAATGAATCAAAATTTTGCCCACACAAGTCATAGTTAATACAAACGATCTAATAAATTCATTCCAACAGTTGAACACGACCTGGGAGACCCAGCAAGCCCACCGAAAGAACATAATTTCTCATATAGCCCTTCGAAGCATAACATTTATAACAACTGATTAATTCTGTCCATTGGTCTACATTAGTTGTCCCAATAAAATTAATATATTTGAGTAAACAAGAAGCATCATTATATGATACTACCTATGTTTTTTTATTATTATTTTTAGTAAATTTACACTAGAAGGTGTCAATAATAAAAAAGGAAGATAGACATATATTACTCAAACTGGAATAAACTCAGAGCAGGCATTCGTTCACTAGCTAGCACGGTATTTTAAAAATATCTATTTTGATTAGATTATGCTTTGTTCCACTAAGAGATTTTCCAAGACAACTAGTGCCTCCAGATAGGGACAAGGTACCATTACTAATTCATTTCCTCTTTAGTTCAATTACGTAGTCATAGTCATCAATCTGCTTCTCAACATTTTTACAGAAGAGGTCTTTCACGAAAACTCATTTTATAATAAACATGTCTAAAAATATTGTTAAGGAGCCTAAGAATATAAAAAATACTATAGGATGCTTTTCATATATACAAAAATACAACGAAAATGTGAAAATCCTTGCCAGAATATCATGACTTTTACAAGTTTGTCTCCAAAAAAATATAAATAATAAAATTATAGTAAAAAAATAATATTTGAAATAAAAAGCGTACTCAACCAATTTGGATTCATGTAAATACCATTTCACATAGTTTGAGCAGTAGAGTAGAAGTATAAAATTGTTACATATATCATGGGAAGTATTAAAAACAGATTTATTATATTTGAATAATATGAAAAATAGTGGTGACTATATGATGATACCATAGTATCAGTATGATTCAGATTAAATTATGTAAACTAGAACTGTCATGACTTGAATTAGTTTAATGGATGGATTGACAATACATATCATTTTGTAACGCTCTTAGTGAACTACACTGACTTATTAGCAGAGATAAACTGTGGATCAGCGGTGGCTATTATGATCGTGTGTATATATATATATATATATATATATATATATATATATATATATATATATATATATATATACACGAGAATATTGATAACTTTGAAGAAATAACAAACTCAGTGTTGTTAAAATCACTCTGGGTTAAAAAGATATCACAAGTTAGCAAAGATATATTACTCTGACAACAAATAAATAAGAGTAATGTATGAAAAATTATATCAAGCGTGTCTAATAACCTCAGTCATTTCGATTGGTGCTGTACAAGGCTTCTGGTTGTCTTCGATTGGTGTTGCTACATGGCTTCTAGTTGTCGACAGTAATGTGTCATATGGATGCATGTAGATCAAACATCCTAGTTCATTTGAGTGATTATTTTAAGAGATAAATCTTAATTCATTTCAAAAGTTTTGGATCGATCTATTGATCCATAAAGTAAAAAATCTACATCACCATGTGTGTTGTCATCATTAGAGGAAGAAAGACACCGCGCATACCTCTTGGTCCGCATGTCGAACAAGTTGGCCGTCCTGTTCCAAATTCAAACCCCGACCTGCTTATCGAGTAGCACACGCAGTTGGCCTTGAGCCCGGGCACACTATCGGCGGAGCACACTGACGCCGCGTTGCTCCTCATCCTACGAACACAGCGTGACCGCCGAGGTCCCCCGCCACCTTCCAGCGCGGACGATGGGGAGCGGAGCCGTCGTCGTAGGTCAGGATGAAGACCTCTCGTGCTTGGACACGGCGAAGTGGCCGCCGCCCGCCGTATTCCTGATGCTGCACGCCAGCGCGCTCGACAAGCTGTCGCTGGCACTAGAGCCGCCGCACAACTGCGTTAACCTCACCAAGGTATTAAACCTCGACTGGCCGTTCAACACCTTCCTTACATACTTGCAGCAACGGACCTTGTTCAGGTGTTCCAGAGGTAGGCCTACCAGATCGAGCGTAGCCTTTGCCGCTGTCCAATTGTCTATAATGATGGCAATAGAACCATCTATTTTAGTTCCATATAAAATGGTGTGATCGTATATAATGTCCTACATAAACATCTTTTTTTGCTCATTTTGCATTTTGTTATTATCCTTTGAGTGAAACAAGGGTGTACCAATTATTAAGAAAAGCACAAACATTGTGTTCAAAAACTGCATGTAACTATGTAGTATCTCTTCTTTTTTTATTGTTCACGTTTTCCAATATAAATTTATATTAAAATATGGCAATAATAAAAATTAATTGAGCTATTTGGATATTAGGATTAGGAGGGTATAATTTTTGTTTTGTAGGATTGATCTACTTAGATAGGCTTAGAATTAATTTATACTAAATATGGGATGGAATGGAATGCATAAAATTAATTGCTGCCAACAGGTGCTCCCTCTGTATCCATAGTCCTCTATCTACCTATATATGTGTTCACCGTCCCTTCAATCCTTCCCACCATCCCTAGCTACACACTACAACACATCTAGCACCTTGCCAATCTATATTACGAAAGCACTTGCTCGGTATTAATCCGTTCTACGATGAGGACTTGCCACTTCCCCATCCTTGTTGTAGCCATCGTTTATGCAATCACCATGCTGGCCATTGTGAACTCTGACGACGGATGGAGGCCAATCCCAAACGTTAATGACCCTAACATCCAACGATTAGGTGACTGTGCAGTGAATGAGGAAGATAGGACTCGACGCACCACTTTTAGGTTCGTTCGTGTGGTGCGTGCTAGGTAACAACGGTGGATGACCTATGAACTTACCATGGATATAAAAGTGCGTGAAGAACCCCGTTGTTTCATTGCTCAAGTATTCAACTCTGATCAGAATATGCCTGGATATTGTAGAATTTTGTCTTTTGATAAATGTTAACTACTGATTGGAATATTTAAATTCTCATGCAATAAGTAGGCAATAATTTCCTTTGTATATGATATTGATAACACTACCGGCAACTCTAGGTAATGACTCGCCGCCGGAACCATCCCTTTCAATTTTCTGTTCGCGCCTATTATTTTTCCTTCCCACATGAGCTTTACCTTTACTAAAGATGTGAGAGCCCTAAATTTCACTCCCTCGCCCGCCTCTACAACATGTTCTTGAGATGCAAGACGTTCTGGAGCCAGGCAAATGACATTAACCAGCACCATCAAAAAACAAGACACTAATCACCACACCCGGTGTCACCATATTTGTGTCTTTGCGTTTGCGACCCTCGATGGTACCGTGTTTTCCAACTACCTCCGGATACTCTTGTGGTGCCATGCTCACCGGCCCGACGGGACAATGGATGGTACATGGTGAACGTGACATGCGTCGGGGGCACCATCAACGTGAACTTAAGGAGGGTCAATGTCAAAATCATTTGAAGCGTGTCTGTGGTCGCACCTGTGGCCGTGTACGACCTCGACCAGGTGTTGCTCCCAAACTCACTCTTACTGACCAAGCCGCCAATTGCCAAGCTCTCGCAAAAAGGAGGTTATAAGCCTGTATCGGTGTGGAATCCTGTCATGTCAAGGCATTACGACTCTATAGGAATAGAGTGAATGGTTAAAACGAATGGTTTATTAAGAATTTAAAACAAACTGACATAAGATTTTTTTTTCTAGTGTTCTCACTAAGTTCATTTCTATCACTATTACACATCATATAATTAGAAATACAATTCAGATTGTGATGGCTCACTACTGCTTCTAGCTTAGGACACCCGCGTTCTAACTAGAAAGGCGCTTCACGGGCTGTCATGGAAGTTGTGAGCATTGGCAGAGCCAAGGGGGGTTATGCCCTCCACACCCCCCCCCCCCCCTTGGCCCTCTGGTCAATTGATTGGCACCACTTAGGCCAACGTATAGCTTCGCCACTAATCATGATATATCTCAATAGACCATCAAGATGCGCCGGAATTATGAAACACGACATTTCTTGTTCATCTTCATACAAATGTTCATTGCATAAAGTTAACAAGACGAATGTTTCAAAACTTGTGTGATTGTGCATGCATCTATAAAATTATCATCATAACTTGAAACAATTTTTTGTAACCTAATACCTTGGTGCAATCATAGGAAAAGTCAATAATAATTCCATCTATAACGACCACCTTGACATACCCAATTATTTGTATTGTTGCATCACTAAAGAAGTCAAAAGGTTGGGTATCATACTCATTCACAAGGTCACAAACATTGTTCAAGTGACTAATTTTTTTAATGACCCTAATAAATTTGGTCTAATTGGTCGTGAAAGTGTCAATTTTAGATATACTAGAGCCTGTAGGGACAGATACAATAGTCAAACGTCTCAAGTTTCATGAGTACGGAAGGTTCAATATCCCAATAATTTGTTGCGTCAATCATGTCTGACACGATCAAAACTTGTTTCGTCCTTAAATTTAACTTCATTAAAAATGAATCGTCTCATGATTGAATCATGATCCACTGGATATTTGGTTGTTAAAACCGAGCATTTATTTTGACAGACCAAAATGAGCGAATGTATTGGGTATAGTAGATTACAATATAGTATGGGGACACGTGCCCCCTCACCCTAAATAATTAATAATTGATTATATAACCTCACCATTATTGTGACACCTCGCTGACTAGAGATTATCGTTAATATCTTCATGAATATATGTTATCGACATTACCTGCTCGTTTTCCTCTTTAGAAGTTAACCACATCCTTTCCGCTCACGTTACATATGGATAAAATTTCGTCTCTCATATATTCTTCGACATCCGTATTCTGAAGCTTTGGAATATTTGGAATATTTGTCCCGCAGATGGTGCTGGAGGTCATTATTGCCATCAGACACTGCAGTGAAGCTATGTTTTCTTTCCTCTTGAGAAGAAGAAGAAGTAGAACAATTATGGTAAAGAGGAAAAAAAAGTAGACACGCCACACCTCACCGGCCCATAACATACGACTTGAGTGTAATTGATCTGGGCTTCTGTCACATGGATTTAGCACAATCTACTTCTCAATAGAATGCCTCATAGTCATAGATGAGGCCTTTGCTAGTTCTGGGAAAAATAAAAGGGAGGAGGATGGTTGGCAAATAATGTACTGTAAGAGTTTTCGCATGGTAATATGTCCAAGATCAATGAGTCTATGTAAAACAAGGTCACCACTAATTTGATATGACCGCTTCTTAATCCGGACAACATCCAACACATGCCTAGATCTGAAGACAATCAACTGACCGCAATCGATGGAATAAGGTACATGCGCTTTCATGCGTCATAGCGACACAGTTTAGCAGGGGCCAAGAGAATGCAAGCTTGTCCGCACCATTTTCCTAGTTCACAAAGAAATGCTTGGCCCGCTCTGATCCTCCAAGTTAGTCTTCGAGTTGGAGTAGGAAGTAGCAGGGGTCTAAGCCTATGGGCCACTCAACGGTCATAGTTGATATCCGAAGTCAGGTGATGAAGTTAGGGACATACAACTCAAGTTTTGTCACTATTGACGAATTAGCTTGACAGGCAGCCGTAATAACCAATGAGGCAATAATGGTCTGATCGTTTTTCGTCTTTGAACACACCTCTGCCTCGCCGCGAGCGAAACGTCAAAGAACGGAGGGAACGGCAGCAGCAAGCAGTTGCTGAGGGAATGGCAGCAGCAGCTGCCGAAACGCGGCAGGCATGAAGCATGATGAGCTCGATCAAGGTTTTGCCCAGCGGATGGATGGATGTGGATGGGTATGGCGCACCTGCTGCTGCCGGACGGTATCGTAGTAGTGGCCCCCGCTTGGATCGCTTGGACACTTCAGTTGCTGCTGCCCCGCGCGGGGCTTTGGCTTGGCCAGGAAAAAAAAAAAAAAGCAAGCATTAGCAGATGCAGGCAGTGAGCGCACGCCGCAGGGCAGGGCATGGTCCCGCGCGGCGGAGTGCAGTGCACTGGCAGGCAGGCAGGCACAGTTCTGTTTCTCGGCATGTGAGATTCTGATGTGCAGAGACGGACGCTTGTAGTAGTCGATTGGGTCGCGGCGCTGCAAAAAGGCGTGATACACACAGGTTGCGTCTGGAGCCTATCTACAGTATAGTAGTACTACTACAGCCACTCCCCTCGCCACCGTCGCTTCTGTTTCACTGCTCTTCGTGTCCGGCAGATTTTTCTCTCTCTCTCTTTTTTTTCCCTTGGGGTGCCTTCATGTTTATCATTCATGTTATTATCACTCGGCCAAGTTTTTGAATTTGTAACAGTAGTACGTGCGATACGGAGTCGTAGTTGGGGAGAGCCGTTGGTTCGGTTTTAAGACGGTACTAGTAGTACTTCGGGAGTATCCAAAGAGACTGGTTCCTTTTCGAATTTGAAAACTAAAACTAGTAGTATCAACAAATTAAATTGGCCCCTTTCGAATTTCGAAAACCATCAACAAACGTACTCGATACGATATAAGTAGTACACAGCAGTACGTACTACTATGTCAAACTGAGCTGGCTACAGGAAGGGAGTGAGGTGAGGCCTCCCGGCCATGGCACGAAAACGACGCTCCTCGCACGAACGTACGTACGGGAGGCTCTTGGTTTATGACGGGCGTGCGGTACAAACCTAACCATCGCTGATTAACCTGCCTTCATAAATCGCAGGGGACAAAGACAACTCTAATTCATTCGTTCATTCATTCATTCATTCAGGACTGCGTCCACGCCACCGCAACCGCAACATGCCGAGAGGTCTGAAAGAAAGGCCCGGCCGACCTCGGGTATGAATTCTCTCCTGTTTCCACTTCCTCTTTCTCTATCAGCATTAGCAACAAGGCTTTGTTGTCGAGGAAAAATGTACATCTCCCATATATTGTTCCGAAAGTCGCTCCATTCTTAAAGGTTAATATTATCATTAACATGTAACATGGACCTTAACCATCTGTGTTATTAGAAAAAAAAGTTCAAATACAAAATAAATTTCCAGCCATGATTCAAATATATATTTATCATTTTCTTTTAATAAAAAATAAACAAAATTAATGTTACGAGTTATGACAAATTTTTCTTGTTTCTACCACTATTTAACATTTCTTTTTTCTTTCTACATATGTGATGATTAGTGATTCCCCAGGTGAAATTTGTCTTTCAAGCCAGGAATTCCCCACCCCCATAGCTCCAAAACAGAGTTTGGGACACATCGAGCCTAACCCCCTAGTCCACATGCTCTATCTCAAACCAACAAATCAGGGGCGAGGCGATAATAGGGACAAACTCCTATTACAAAAGACAAATTAGGTTTAACACAATAACACAAGACAACCAAGCCCCACTAAATGCCCATGGCATCCTCTATTCTTCAGTCTCTTCCTGGGTGCCTTCCAGCTCTCCTTTCGCACTGATTGCGAAGACCTCCTAAACGTCTCATTACCTACAGCAAACAATACTAGCTTCATATCCTCTGTGAAACCGGTTCCTCTACCATTTGGCAACGACCGTGGAGTTACGACATGCAGAGTAGTGGAGGCATCGGGGCACATGTTAGCGTCCCTGCCGCACGGCCGAGGATCCTTTGCCCGTCTTCCTTATATAGCGCTACCCAATACCGCAGAAAAAAGCAAATAGCAGACCCCAGATAAATGTTTTGAAAAAGTAAATCCATTATGGCTCATTATAAAATTGGTGTTTTTTGCAATTTGGTCTCATTTAGAATAACAATTCTATTTTTGACATTTACAATACTTATATCATAATGTGAAATTGAATATTTAGCGTAAAAATAGATGTAATACCGAAAAGTAGTTACCTCCGTCCTAGGCTATAATCTTGGTTTTTTGAATTGAATTCTTTTTTTTTTGTGAAGGCATTTGAATTTGAATCTGACCTACTCAATCTGGTACTGTACGTATTAGAAGGATAGCGCTGTGAGTTGTGATGGGCACGTTGATGATATGGTGAGGGCACACCCTTGCCAAAAAGAAAAAGAAAAGAATCTCAGCTTCAAAACGTGCGATGCACCAAAATTTGGAATTTGGCCGTTCGAGATATCGTCACACGAAATTTTGGAACATGTTCTAGAACAAATGCTGCACGATAAACAAGCAAATCCAAGTTCCGCAAAACAAATCTCTGTACGAGATCGAAAACTCGAAGCGGGCGGGACAAGAAATGGCGGCAGTTTGCTGTAGAGAGAGGGACCTGGTAGATACGCCGAGCTGCATGCCATCAATGGCAGTTTCTCTCTCATCAGGCTCGACTCCCAACGGATCCTTCTGCACGGCTTCCCCATCTTACACACCACCCCCCCGACTTCCCTGGTCAAAACGCCCCTCCTCTCTATCCTCTGCTTCCGTTTCCTCTCTCTCTCTGTAAAAGAAGAGAGTAAAAGAATCGTGCCAAGCCGATGAGAGAGAAAGAGAGGGACGGCGGCGCGGGCGCCGAGTAGTAGTAATGGCAGGGAGAACCTTCTTTTCCTGACTCCCTGCGGCTGCACCTCATCATTTGTCCCTGATCCTTGTGCTCCGTTCCTGTTGCGCCTTTTCTCGGCCATCGTTCTGGACTGAGCCGTCGACAGGGGAGGAGAAAGAGGCCTCGACAAGGGGGACAACCTCGCCATTCGCCTCCCGCGATCTTCGTCCGCCATCATTGTTTCTCCTCTTCCATCACAAGGTTCGCGTCCCGTTCCTCTCGTGCGTTCCTCAAACTCTTTGGGCCAGTTTTCTGCCTTCTGCGGAGAAATGCACGCCGTGTGGGATTGGTACTCCTCGTATCTCTGATTTTCTTTTCGTGCGTGTGATGTGCATTTCTGCGATCTTATTATGAGAGAGATCCTGCCATTCCATCACTATTTTGGGGGAAAGGGAATTCGGGTTCTTGGAATGGAGGCTATGTTTGGCATTTCAGTGTCTGGATTTGGCGTCTTTGGATGGTGTTTGGCCAGCTCATTTCTCTGTGCGCAATGCGTGTTGTTTCTGAATCCGTGATGCGAGTATGAGTATGTCGCGAAGGCTTGTGTTCCCCGTCGTTCCATTTCGCCGTGAAGGCAGAAGCTTTGCGTTCGTCGGCCTGTCTGAAAAGAGTGAGATTGAAGGTTGGCTTTTCTCTGATCTCTCGTTCGTCCCCGTCTCCGTTTTTCTCACGTAATCATCAGTGAATCTAGGAGTATTTCCTGCAGATTTCCAAAAATCCAAATGGACGCTCTCGAGAAGAAGATTGAGCTCTGAGCCATTCAGTTTTGGCATCAAAAACAATTTTGGTTTTTTTATTGAACTGTTTTTTCAGTTATTCGCACGTTCTCCAATATTTTCCTTCCTATTTTCATTGATATCATCGAAATATGATCTTTTTTTTACCCTGAAATTTCTTCATTTCGTAGTAGTAGCAGACATTTTGAAGAGCTCTTGAGAAAAGCTGGCTCCTGTTGTTATGCGCGTGGAGCTCCGAGCCGCGTAGGTGTTCCTCGGGCTGTAGTAGCACGCAACGGTTGGGGTCCATGGCGTCTCTTTTTTTCTATCGTTGATGTGAATAAGATGGAACGGGCACGTTCTCTTTTTTGTCTTTGATTTCTTTTGCTTTTTTATTCGTTCGTGGACTGTGCCGGCCTATTTCGTGTCACTATTATGAGTTTGTCGTTTACAGGCATGGACACGGTTTCAGTTTTGGAATCAATTTCAAAGGCCTTTTAGAAAGAATCAGCTTCATAGATACTCGTAGTTATATGAAGAAGGGAACAGAATTTGTGTCACTGAAATTGAGCTATTTCTTTAAAATCCTCGTTGCAGGCTCTCCGATTTCACCTCTGTCTCTGCTTGAGCCCAGCTCTCGATGCATGTGGCCTGTGGTGCTTGCTCCTAACACTCGTGCGAGACTTGCAGGTTCCGTTCGCTGTCCTCTGTTCATGTTTCACTGAACAATGGCTCTGCATATTTGTTCGTCGAAACCAAGCTCACTACTACTGTAGATTTCTGAAAGATGTCTCTGAACATGTCCTTTCTGATGATCAATAGTTGCTACTACTAAAAGTAAATTATTTTTCTACTGTCAGGTTGAGCTATCCAGGCTGACATGGATGGCGTTGTAGCTATAGAAGAGTGGAAGGATCCTAATCCTGGTCCAGAAGCTTTGATGCCAGGCGTCCTGACCGGAGTATTTCCATCAGACACCACTGGACGACATGGCAATGAGGGTCAACAGGCCGGGTTTGAGAAGCATGGTTTTTCAGTCACCACTAGCTCGCCTCAGGAGGGAGGCAGGTCGCTGCCAATGACCCCGGAGTTTGGCCAGAAGTCTGGTTCCGGCAGCAGCCTTGCCGAGAGGATGCAGGCAAGAGCTGGTTTCAGAGTTGAGAAGCTCAACACGGCGTTCAGCACAGCAGCTGGAGCTGATAATGTAGTGTCAGGAGCTCCATCGCCCTACCTCACAATTCCTCCTGGCCTGAGCCCGGCTACTCTGTTGGAGTCACCAGTTTTCCTCTCTAACGCTATGGTACGTGTCGTTCTCCAATTTCAGGGCCTACTGAGAATTGTTACTGCTTTCTTTGGGATTTGGAATTCCGAGTTCAAGAATGTTTCCCTTGACTGAACTTTTGACTATTCGGAAGTCTGTGAAAGCTCTACTTTGGATAAATGATTGCTGCTGCTTTGTTTTCTGGCCTCCATAGTCTCTTCTTTCAACATAAGCTGGCAATGTCTTCCCAAAAGCAAAGAACTGTTGAATAGTATAATACAATCTTTGCTTTTATTGAAGTAAAATGACACTACTGTTATGCCTTTGTATAATATAATCTTGTCTTTCCCTAGGTTTCTAGATAGCAGAAATAGTATGATTATATGATAAATCTCCAAGCTTACCTTAGTACTAATGAAGAGATGGAAGTGAAGTTCTATTCTCACGTGCATAAATTTGAAATAATGACATACTATGTATCGATACTTGAAGCATGTACGTAAAACAATGTATTGCAATATTTCAGGGCCAAGCCTCGCCAACTACAGGGAAACTATTCATGTCTGCTGGTATAAATGACAGTAATAATGCTAATAGATTTGAAGGTCCACCACACGGACATGGCACTGGTGTATTTTCTTTCAAGCCACTGGATCTGAAATCCTCACACTACATAGCTGAAGAAAAGAAGGTCAGTAATTATTTGAAATGACGGTATTTTGTTGTTTGGCATTCCTTATTTCATTTTGGCAGTCTGCTTCTATACTAATGAAAGTATCTACACCTACACCTTATGTTTTTCTTCAGGATTCTTCACTCAGCAACCAGCATCCATCACTACCAAGCACTCAGGTTTCTGTCAAGACTGAAACTAAGCATCAAACAGTACGAGAAGTTAATTTGCCAGCAGGCCAGCAACAGCAGCTCAACGACGGACAGACCACTATGAAGCGCTGTACCAAGCTGAGTCGCCTTGCACCCGACGCCGCCGCTGGCACCGAACACGTAATATCACCACCGGATCGTGGCCGGCCGGCTACAGAGGAAGGCGGGGACGCTACGGGAGGGGACTTCACGGGAATGGCCACCGCCGCCGCCGCGCCGGCGGAGGACGGCTACAGCTGGCGGAAGTACGGGCAGAAGCAGGTGAAGCACAGCGAGTACCCGCGGAGCTACTACAAGTGCACGCATCCGGGCTGCCAGGTGAAGAAGAAAGTGGAGCGGTCGCACGAGGGCCACGTCACCGAGATCATCTACAAGGGCACGCACGGCCACCCCATGCCCGCCGCCGCGCAGGGCCGCCGGCACCCGTTCGGCGAGGCGGACGCGTCCGACGGCCGGGTAGGGTCACATCAATGGCACGGCATGCAGCAGGACGGCGGCGTGGACGCGACGTCGTCCCCGGGCGAGCTCTGCGACTCGTCGACGTCGATGCAGGGTGCCCGGTTCGGGTCCCCGGAGGGCGTGGACGTGGTGACGTCTGCTGCCGCTGTGTCCGACGAGGTGGACGGTGACAGGGCGACTCGTGGCAGCTTGTCGCGGGAGGGAGGTGCTGATGCTGACGGCGACGAGCTGGAATCCAAGCGGAGGTCAGTACAGTAGTACTGTAGTTTGGTTGGTTCATTTGTTGTGCATCGCGGGGTTACTAGCGCTGCTCACTCTTGAACAACTACTTTTCTGAACGTTACAGGAAGCTGGAGCTGGAGTCGTATGCTATTGATAGGAGCAACGTGTCGCGGGCCGTTCGCGAGCCCCGAGTGGTGATCCAGACGACGAGCGAGGTGGACATCCTCGACGACGGCTACCGCTGGCGCAAGTACGGGCAGAAGGTCGTCAAGGGTAACCCGAATCCAAGGTTTGTTGTTGTGCAATGCAGGTTCGAAGAAATCTCTGGTGGGTGTGTGTGCACTTTGTTGACAGTCTGCTATTATGCTCCAGGAGCTACTACAAGTGCACGAACCCGGGGTGCTCGGTGCGGAAGCACGTGGAGCGCGCGTCGCACGACCTCAAGTCCGTGATCACGACGTACGAGGGCAAGCACAACCACGAGGTCCCCGCCGCCAGGAACAGCGGCCACCCGAACTCCGCGGCGCCCGGCGCCGGCGCCGGCGCGCGCAGGCTGCCGGACCACCACTCGTCGGTGCAGGACGGGCTGATGAGGCTGGGCAGCTGCGGGTTCGGCGGCCCGAGGGATCCACTGGTGCCGATGGGGAACTACCCCTACTCGACGCTCGGCGCAGCGCTTCCGAGCCTGCCGATGCCGCCGGGACTGGGCCCCGTGGAAGGGCTGAAGCTCCCCTCGATGCTGGCGCCGTCGTCGGCGATGCACCACCACCACCCGCTCCTGAGGCACCGGCAGGCGATGGAGGCCGCCGGGCTCGTGGCGCCCAATGTGGCGGTGGCGGAGGTGAAGCGCGAGGCGGCCGGGAGCGGCAGCGGCAGCGAAGCTGGCGGCAATGCCGCTGCCGTGTACCACCAGCAGTTCATGCATCGCGGCAGGCTGCAGCTGGGCCACCACCAGATGTAGATAATAAAACGAGGATTAACTGGTCGTCAGTCGTAGTGGAATATAAATTATATCGTGGACAACAAACAGCCGTCGTTACCTTCTTTGCTTCCATTTTCTTTTCTATTCTTTTTAATTAGAATTCTTTCAGCTTTTGTTCAGCTTCATCAGCAACAGCAATTACAGGTTGTGTGCCTCTGTTCAGTCTCAGCTTTTGCTCTGCTTTTGAAACCACCAGTTCACTCCCCGGCCAACTCAATCAAAACGAAACGACAGGGCCCGTTATCCAGTAGTACGATCCTGGGCCGATTGCTGGCCTGGTAAAGCCCACAAATAACAACGAAATAACCCGGCGTCGCGACAAAAGGAAATGGACGTCACTTTCAGTCCCACCTGGGCTACCGACGTGTACGGTGCAGGCACGGCATCTTGGGCTTGATTAGTCAAAGCAGATCTGGTGTGCGCCACAAATCACGCGACAGCAAGGGCAGAACGGAGAGAATCCGGGCGGGGCCTCACCGGTTTTCTTCTTATCGGACTACCACCTCCATTTCCCTTATCATTATCGATTGATTTTTGTTAATCCAAATTTGAATTAGCGAATACTGTTCTAGTAACTAAGAAGACAATTGAAGTGTATATAAACGTTACAGTCGACAAATATTTTAATAATAAAAAGTAGTAGCACTACGTACGTAGGTGAGTAGTACTCCGTAGGTGCGTGCTTCTGGGATAGTGGAAGGCACACGCATAATACTGCACATCCAAGGGTGAGTCGTGTTTCCTTCAACTCCTCCAGCTCAATCTCTAACTTTCCACGTCCGAAAGATGGCTCCATCGAGTTTGTAGACATCACAAGTAGGAATTTGCACATGGACATGCATGGCTAGGCTGCTTGGTTCGGCATCAAGCGATGGATTCGAGTTTGCCATGGTTCAGATTTCAGAGGGTAATAATTGTTAAAATAATGGTATCCCAGGACCTTCAATCTTCCTCCAAGTCGACTTGCAAAGATTGCTTCGACAGTCCTCGAGCGGAATTACCACGTCGGTTCTTCCTCAATCCTGAACAGTTTACAGTAAATATCCAAAGAAACGGAGCTCGTACTACCCAATGAATTAGGAGCTGAGTGGGGAAACCAAAAAAAAAAAACTACTAGTACCATGAGGGAGAGGTCTCGCAGCAAGCGACAATATTGGACCGTTCCGCACCAATGGCAGCCCCATGCTTCCAAGTTCTGACGATCCCACGAATCTCCTTTCTGGCGAGGAGAATTTACGTGAAACTGTCACTTCCACACAAGAACTAGTAATATAGGAGACACTAATAATAAACTGCAAATGCAAAGGAAAAAACATAATGAGCCAGCCAGTTGTGGCGGGGTGGCGTTGCTGGTAGGCAACCACCGGTCTCTGTCACGCCGCGTCCGATTCATTCGTTCATCTTTCACCAAAGTCACCTGGATACATGCTCGTCATCCTCCCTTTAAAAATAAAAAACAAAAAAATCGGGGCCGCCACCACTAACCGTGTCCTCAAGTTTCAAAACCTATGACGTAGGGACGAAGAAGATCGAAGCAATGATCCTCAAATAAGCATGATGAGTACGGAGTAGGTGTTCCGATTTTGTACCTTTTTTTATTTTTATTATTCTCGTAGTAGTACTACTAGTATCAGTTGCTGCAACTGTGCCTTTGCGTGCTCTGATAATCTGAACACTGAACAGACACAGGGGGGCATGTGCTCTGATTCTCTGAACCTGCCCGCGCTGCCGTAGCTGCCTCCCGACAGCCTTGTTATTTTTGTTTCCCGGCTGCTTCGTTGTTGTTTGTTTTACCTCCCATTATATCTGTCATCTGCACAAAATTTGCGAGGCGGCACAGTATGCTGCAGAATCAAGCAAATACAGCACTAAGCTTTAACATTTTCATTAGACTGAATGAATGAACGAACCTTTCACAAAAAAAGAAAAAGAATGAATGACTGATTACCACATACAAAATGGCATCGATCTGATCAGTGATCAGGCAACAACCACTATCTCGGCCCACTGGCTGGCAGCCATACTCCTCCTAGGACTGGTAGAAGTGTGGGTGACGAGACATGGCACACAAAAAGGTAGTACTACTACTAGTACTGCTAGCTTCTCTCTGCGGCATCCGCCGGCCGGCCATACCCGAGTCCACACCCCGCCCGGCCACGTCGTAGTACGAGAAAGAAGAAGGCGGCGTGGGTGGTGGATGCGGTTACCCGTCCACATCCAGCGCCGGATCGGAAGCGAGTCGTCTTTAAACGCCCGGGAGCGGCCCGTTCCGAGGACAAGAGGAACGGGCATGCGTTTCACTCCTCCGAAAACGCGACAACCACGTAATACTTGAACGAGAAAAGGAGAGGCAGGCGGTGCGCGAGGCGAGCCCCCCGGCCGTTTCCGTGCAAGCAAGGAAGGAGGTTGGGTCTGGGTTTGGGTGAGGGAGGCGACGACCTTTCGTTGTCATACTTCATTGCTACTGGACCCGGGGCGGGGCCGCGTCCCGACATTTATAATCTCATCAACATGGGTCCACCGCCTCAAGAAGCTATCATTAGCGTTTTGTTGATTTTTGAAAGGTAGTTATCAAACATTTTGACATCTCAGTGGTTGGTGCTTGTGGGGATTTTTTTTTGTAACCAGCACAATGAGATCTCTCTCTCATTTCTTTTTCCTTGTTTTTTTTTTGGGGGGGGGGGGATCACACCACTTTTGCAATGTTTCCATTCTATTTTTGTTTATTGTAAACATTTGACTCTCACGATCTTCTTAATAAAGATTTCTTTTTTAGGAAATTTTAAGGCTTCCTTAATTTTGCTGCTCAATAATTAAAACAGACAACTTACCTTTCCATATGATCGCATAAATGTACACCTTCGACAACTGGTATAATAGTAGTACACTATTCATGCGATACGTATAATAGTATAAAATATTCCACTAATCCACTACTACTACTAGTAGACACTGCTATATGCATACTGGTATATAAAATCAAGATATTTTGAAACTATTTTGTAGTTATATTATATTAATTCTCTTGTTCTGTACTGTACGCCTCTAGCTGTTAGCTAGAACAGCCGCCTTTTCTCGTTTCTCCGGGACGCAAAGGGCATGATATTTTCCGGCAATTTCATCCCGCCATGTCAGATGTTTTGAGCATTTTCGCAACAGGTAATAATAATAATAATCTCGCATTCTCGTCTCGTAGCTTTGCTTTGCTTGGCCCCTATGGATCGCCTGTTTACCCGGATTGCCATCATATATGCGCCGCTCCTTATGATCCGTCGTCGTTCATCTTTGCACCGGTTGTTTGAATAGTATCCAACTGAATTTACGTTGCTCAAGTGAAATGGAGTTCTGGTTTAATCCAAAGGGTGAGCCGTTCTCTGGTGAAAGGCCGAGCCGGTGCCATCGACGTGAGCCGTCGGATCGGGTCAGAGCGGCAGATACGGCGTAGAGAGACAGAGAGGGGGGGGGGGGGGGGGGTGTTGGGTTGTGGGCACCCAATGGCCGGCGTGAAATCAGCGCACGACCAGCACTGTGACGGACGGCCTGACTGACACACAAAAGCCTGTGCCAGCGGCCCAATCGCCTCGGGCGACGGCGACCGCACGGAGATCACGCTACAGTAATCCGGGGACGACAATTATTGCCACGGGCTCAGCCAGACTGATCGACCAACCTAATAATAATACTAGTAATCTCTCTGTTCAAGTTCAGACGATAATTATCACTCTGTTGGAGATGGAGGTGGAGAGAGCGACCGGTCATTTCACCCTTTTTTTTTTTTGGAGATAGTAGTATAGTTTTTGGAGTTAGTCGCATGTGGCTGGTGTCGGGAGCCAAGTGTATATTGACGGTTCGTGTCGGAAATTAGTACTCTTAGAAAAACATGGAAAAAGTACAAACAAACACTTTGCTTACGGACCAAACAAACACATGCAAACCAATTGCATCGTGAAATTAAATAATCTATCTACTACTCATAGGTAAACGTGGCTTTTCGAGATACGATGCTGTCTCAAATTCCACTGAATTTCTCCTCCTACACAATTGTGTTTTTTTTTTCATACATATATATATATATATATATATATATATTATATATATATATATATATATATATATATAGAAAGAGAGAGAGCCTACGCGTGTTTCAGGTTTTTAAAACTCCCATCGAGTTCACTTTCTAGGCGAACTAATAGCTCGATCCTAAATCAAGGTAAAATAAATAAATCCATAGGGGTTAGTGGGTGGGCCCCAACCTTTGCTTGACATGACCAAGCGTCCTATATTTCCTTTGTTTTTTTATAATAATTTTAAATATGATGGTAATTTATGGACGTCGGCAGTGTTATATACTCTAATAGTTTAGTTATACTTTACGGTACTAGTAGAAGTAGTTAAGTTAACCGTCTCTTATTGCTCCAACTGCCAACTCCCTCACAACTTTACCTTTTGTCGATCGTTTAGCCTTTTTTTTTTTTGTCTTCTCAAGTAGTAATTACATAATATTATATCCTTGTGATGTATCTTTTGGGCCGTCCATTTAATAAACTAAACGAACCCGTGGTAGCAGTAGTGCGTGGTAGTATTGTTTAATCTTAAGCGTGTCAAAGAAGAAGAGGTCGCATGTAATGCAACATGTAGTACGTACGTGTAGCAGCAGCACGCAGCTATCAGTATAGTAGTAGTAGTATCTCGCTTTATCCTGTCCCTCGATCTCCATGTCGACTCGTGCCGACTTCCACGCGTGGGGCCCACACGGGGGTCGTACTACGTGATTTGTACTACGTGCGTGCACAGCCGTCCGATCAGAATACACAAGCGCGTACGTACAAAAATAGACTGGCGACGATCTGTCGTTATCGGGTGCCGGGGGGGGGGGGGGGGGGGGGGGATTGATTGTGGATCTAGACAGCCTTCTGATACGTAGAAACACTAATGGAGAAGACCAAGCAGGGTAACAACTGCAGTAACAAGTAGCGGGCAGACACGTGACGTGTGCAGGTCGTAGGTGGCTGTAAACGGAGCAACACGTCGTGGTAATATCATCGCATTAACATTGACTACGACCTGTAGTGCACGTCGCGGTTAACGATCCGAAATTCTTGCAGAGGTCCGTTGGAGCGTGATCGTAGTTTCGACAAAATTTTGCCAACGCTTCTGATGAGTTCAGGTTCAGCCCATGCTCCGTACCTTTACTCATTTGTCCCTGCCTGAATACTACGCTCCACTTTGTCTCATGTGTTTCCGTACGTACAGCACTAAAGATAGCTTTATTGCTACGCGTACACGCTTGAGGAATATGGACCCTGGAGCAGCTGATAATTGCTACGCGTCCCACTGTCTCCTACCCGTTCCATAGATATTTTTGACACTATTGACTTTTATCATCATCTCTAATCATTCATTTTGTTTTAGAAATATGTTAAATATAATATTTTGTTATAATTTGTTTTCATCAGAAATATTTGAAACGCTGCTTTTAATTTTACACATATGTTCTTTTTTTGGAAGTTAGACTAATGCTTAAAAAATTAATACTAGTGTCAAATATTTTTGGAAGGAGTATTTAGGGAATTTAGTCATGTAAGCTAAGATGGGAACGACGTTCTTCAGGTGCTTACGGGAAGAATAACACACGATCCACTTGTCCCTGCATTATAATTCTTGATTCATATTTTGAACCACTACATAAGTGATTTTAGCTGTTAGATATCTTCTAGCGATAAAGAAGTCTAACAATAAGGCGTACATATAGCGATACCATTGTTCTAATTAATCATGAACTTGTGAAGCCACGAAGGGATAATCCATTACAGGTCCAAATTTGTTAACATGTTTCTACTTGTTGGAATTTGAAATGGGAAATTTTCACCTAATAGGTTACACTGTTTCAACATTGTTGTTAAAAAAATAAATTATGGGAAAAAAAGAATACTCTACTTTTTACCAGTGTCATTGGGACATGGATATCTAAGTTTTTACTAGTTCGTTTTGCTCATGTGAAATAACAACAATAAAAAATAATCCTCATCTTTTATTGGTGTCCTTCAGACATGAACCGCTGGTGATTTGCCACTCTCGAGTTGATTAAGTGTCATAACCTTTGTGGTAGAGCTGCCACGAGCAAACATACTATTCAATCAGACAACATGAAGTATATATGATACCCTAAAGTAGTAGGAATATATAGCTTTTTAAATATACATCAATAGTATAAAATGTCAATGTCGATTCCAAAATAAAGAATATGCTAAATCAACCAAACGATCTCAAAAGGACGAAAAAAAGGTTATAGTATATTCATACTACCACAACTATATATTCCTTAAAAGACAAGAAACAAAAAAAAAAACATAAAGAGATGTGAAAGTTTGAATGATGCATGCGAAACTATCATCAGAACAGGACCATATGTAGAAAGAAAAGCAAGGAAATATGAAATATGTAGGTAGAAGCTCAAAGAACTTGATCTCTAGCATATTTGGAAAGTAAGTTTATGACAACAAAGATGACGCAACAATAAAAATAATACTTTCTTGACTTGATCTACTTATGATTTACATTCTTCATGTGTAATAAGAACAATTAATCCTAAAACCATGATTCAAGTAACACTATAAATGTCATATGAAGAAATCAAAGGTTGACATGCCTAAGCTTTCAAGATAACCCATATTGCCTCCCCAGTTTTATGTGGTTAATTTTTAGAAGGCATTTCTATATTTAAAAGTAAGTTTTAATCCATCCTGAATACGTGGTCATCTAAGTGACTTTTGGGCTGGGACATCAATTTCGTGGATTGTTTTTATATCTTTTATTAAATAAATGAATGTTACGGCCCTTGTAACTTTCAAAATGGATACTCTATAGCCTATAGCTAAATGAATCTCTTGACAAATTGCTAGATAATATACAGCCATGGCTATAAATCAGCTCATAACGCCTTGAGACATTGAAATCAAATATTGTACATGTAATTTTACACCATTTACTAGATGAATTTCAAGTCAATTTTCTAGCTGTTGGATATCGCATCATCACAACTAATACACAACTTTAGTCATATTCATGTCGAGGTCGACACAACACGAGTACGGTTGGGCTCCTGTCTTGTCGTGTGAGGCCCAACCAGGCACTACCTAACATCGGGCCCAAGCATAGCCTGGTTACTTATTTACGGGTCATGGCAGGTAGGGCCAGCCCAGAGCCTGGTTACATTTTATATTTGGCCCGACCCTGTTTGCTTTTTGCACGGTCAAAGCAGTCTTGCTTCGTGCCACCCATTTGAGGATGCAATGAGGACTCATATATAGCCATGGCGATAAATGAGGCCGCACCACCTTGAAACTTTGAAATCTAATAGTCTACAAGTAATTTTACACCAGTTTTTATTTGATGGATGTCATGACAATTTGCCAGTTTTTGAGTGGTGTGTCACCATGTAGTTAATTGACAGCATGAGGACAAATGAGCTCGCGTCGCGATGAGAGCTTGAAATCGGATACTTTACAGGTAATTTTACGCAATTATTACATGAATGCTGAGACAATTTTGCTAGCTGTTGAATGAGGTTTCACCACAACTAATATACAACCATGGCAAAACATGAGCTTGTGTCAGCCTAAGACTTTGAAATGAGATGCTTTGCTTGTAATTGTACATCATCTTTACATGAATTCTACTGTTAGATGAATGCCATGAAAATGTGCTAGTTGTTGGATACCATGTCACCACAGCTAATACATCATGCCGATAAATGAGCTCGAATCGCCTTGAGACCTTGAAATTGGATACTCTATATATAATTTTGCACTAAACGTTCGATGAAACATCATGACAATTTGCCAGCTGTTCAAAGATGTGTTACCACAGCTAAAGTATAGTATGGCGATAAATGATCTTGCGTCACCTTGAGAGCTTGAAATCAGATACTTTAGAGGTAATATTACGCAATTATTATATGAATGGTAAGACAATTTTGCTAGTTGTTGGATGACGTTTCACCATAGCTAATATACAACCATGACGATAAAGGAGCTCTTGTCACCTTGAGACTTTGAAATCGGATAATTTGCTTATAATTAGACCTTATTGTACATGAATTTTATGTTAATTTAGATGAACACAATGACAATTTGTTGGTTGTTGACTATCACGTCACCACAACTAAATAGCATGCCGAGAAATGAGCTCGAATCGCCTTGAGACCTTGAAATTGGATACTCTATCTATAATTTTGCACTAAACATTCGATGAGACATCACGACAATTTGCCAGTTGTTCAATGGTGTGTCACCACAGCTAATGTACAGCAAGACGATAAATGAGCTCACGTCGCCTTCAGAGCTTGAAATCAGATACTTTATAGGTAATTCTACGCCCATTGCTATATGAATGCCAAGACAATTTTGCTAGCTGTTGAATGACATTTCACCACAGCTAATATACAGCCATGACATCGCTTTGAAGCTATGAAATCAAATACTATGTTGAAACTTTTTGCACTAACAATTAGATGAAACATTAGAATAAATTACTAGCTACTGGGTGGTGCACCACTTCAACGTTGCCACAATTAGGTATTTTTATGCCAATAATTTTGATGAACACCATGATAATTTGCTAGCGGCTAGGCATCGCATCACCACGGCTAATATACAACCAAGGTGATAATTGAGCTTGTCTCACATTGAAACTTTGAAATCGGATACTCTGTTTATAATTTTGTGTGAAGAGTTCAACGAAACCTCACTATAATATTGAGCATATCGCCGTGAGATTTTATAAGAAAACTACGAAACATTAGAGATATACCTAGGCTAACATGGAGTGGAAGAGGTTAAAAATACTAATTAATTTTATTTATTCCATGCCAAAAATATCTGGTATGCAAATAGTAGCATGCTATAAATGATGAAAGAATAGTACTAGAATATTTAGAAAAGAAAGTATTAATGATTTATTTAAAAAAATGCTGCACTTACTTCGATACAATCAACAATAAAGATATTGTGGGAATTAAAAAATATGAAATTCCTAGAGTTGGTGTAGGATAGGACAGGTCCCAGAAAAAATTGGTTCATTTCCCTGCCTCTGGCCCCCTCTCTTTCCCTCCTCCAAAAGCTACTCTCCCTCTCTCCTCGTCTCTCTCTCTCTCTCTCTCGAGTTGCTGTTAATGGTACAGCTCCGCCTTTGCCTTGGTGGAGAACCGGATGCCTTTGATGTGTGAGTGGTTGGTGTTTCCCTCTCTCTCCCTTTTTTTTTTCCTTCTCCCTTCACCCCTCTCTCGTACAGAATGGCTGCGTGGGAGTGGGACTACTAGGAGAGAGAAAGTGGGATCGATAGTAAAGCCAAACAAAATCAGCAGCAGCCTCTCTCTCCCCATTTCTTCCCCTTTTCCTCGCCTCTCCCCTCCCCATCGGACTGCTTCCTGTCCTCCACTCCTCCCCAAAATCAAACCTCTCGCCACCACAGAGCTCCTCCCCATCTGCTCGCGCTGTGGATCTACCAGGATGCTCGCTCCTGTATGCGCGCGGATGGGGTAAAAGGTTTGAGGAAAGGTCAGAGATTTTGGTGTTCTTCCTAGTTCTTCTTGCTGTGATTTCTTAGTCTGTTCTTGACTTCCTGACCTTAATCCGCGGGATTTGTCCTGTTTTTGGGCGTCGCTGCCCCGTCTTTACCGTCGATTCTGGTAGTAGACTAGAGTTCTGCGGAGTGGATCTCTCTCCAGCTTTCTCCTATTTTCTCACGCTGTTTCTGTTAGATCTGCGCTGTTCTTCTTTCTCACCTGATTATAGTATGTTGTTTGTAGCTATCCAGCGAAGTTCTTGATCCTGGTTTTTTGTGTTTTCAAGATTTGGTGAAGATCAGTCCCTGTTCTCCACTCTTGGTGCAGTTGTGCTCCGGCGGCTTATCCTTTTCTAAGCCAAAATCCCTCCATCAGTCCGCAGATTAGGCAGCTAAATCCTTCCTTTTCGTGCTTCCTCGCCGTATTTCTGGTGGATAATCCCCTTTCCTTTTTCGCTATTTATTTCCCCATCAAGAAAGCACTAGCTTACAAGCTTCCTGACCAGCTTGTGAACTGTTCATGTTTTGTTCACGGGATGCTGTTCCCCTTTATGCAAATCCTCGCACGGGATGTTTGATCCTCCTAAGCTTCCCCTTGATCTGCTTCTTGACTAGCTGCCACCGTATCTTGCCATGGTATGATATTTCATGTGTTTTGAGTTTGTTCGACATGGCCTGTTCTTCGTCCCTTCTTTTGTTCTCCATTCGATCCATCTCTCTATCGCTGTTTCTTTCGACATAAAATGATGGCATTAGTTTCCTCGAGATGAGCTCATCCAAGGTGTGGACATGAAATAACATGGCTCGTGGTTTCTCTCTGCAGGTGCCTGATGAGGTAGTAGGCGGCGACGGAAGCATAGCTTCTTGCTTTCCACCTGGTTCAGATACCAACTTGGTATGCTGGAGTGCAAGGATACGAGCAGTCCCAATTGCTTCAAAGCTCTTGGGTTCTTGGTGCAAACTGTAGCAGCAGTAGATCTGGAGGGAGCAGCGAAGGCGTTCATCAGATGTTATCCAGTGAGCTCCCTTCAGGCCCCTCATGCTCCTCCAAGTCTGCTGGCCCGGGTGTGAGAGCTGATCCGGGGACGTCCGTCGCGGAGGCGGCGACGTGCCAGGATACCAGAGATCTGGTCCAACCGTTACCGAAATTCTCCATAAGGTGAAAAAGAGGACCTCTGATTCAGTACCTTGGTAGATGGATTAGTTTGTGTGTTTAAGTTCTTGATGATGGATCTTTGTCTTTCTGATAATTATTTGGCTGCTGCTTTGAGGGGTCGGATTGTGCATGAACGGTTGCTTTCAGGTTTAATCCGTGTTATTGTTGGGAGGGTTTAATTACTTTAATTTTCTGGTGATTAATAAAAAGGTGGCTTTTTTTTACCCCCCCTAGAATCTGAAAATATAAGAATGCTCCTGTGATGAATCTTTGTCCACTGTCTTATGTTTCTTTCTTTTCATACTTTGTGGTTCTGCAATAAACAGCAGTCAGTCGACATATTTTGTAGATTTCAGTTTTGATATGACAGCATGTTCAGTAGGTCCATGTTTGCGTTGTATTCCCCTCAGCAGCATATAGCTAGGGAGTTTGGACCTCATGGCAATGCTATACATAGAGCGTTCTTCATCTGGATAGTATTAGCATATGCTAACGGGGTCCATGTTTCTGTCCTTATTTTCCAGAGATTATGTTTTTTCTTCAAGGAGCAAAGGCGTCAAGAGAAGTTGGCCCTTCCATCCAAACTCGTTGCAGCTTTGCTTGAATCGTGGTGTGAAAGATCCACTACCTCCATTTGAGCCTCCAGATTTGATCCGGTCACCACCATTTAATTCTTTCACAAACGTTGAACAATCTGCTGTGCATTCAGAAGCCAAGGATTATGTTGGTCTGGTAAATACTAGAGATGCTGGTTCCTCAAATGTTGATACAAGTGATATCAACTTCCAGTCAAGCCAACCAGTAGGTGAAGCATCACTTGGTCCATCACCTTGCACATCTCCAGAGGATGGTAAATCTGGTCTTGATCAAGTGGGGAGTACGAACGAATCAGATCAAACCGATGGGTTGATAGCAGTAGAGCTGCAAGATAATAGTTGGACAAAAGCAAGTCAACGAACTGAGGTTGTTGGGCCCTTGTGGCGGTCGAAAAATCTTGGGTCATCGTGCGAGACATCACAGAAGAAGTGCAAACTTGTAGTCAAACTAGGCACCCAGAGTGATATTCGCCGAACGGAAGATATAACATCTTACTCTAGCTCAGTTTCAGACCCAATGGCTTCAAAGACTTGTCCTGTTTGCAAAGTATTTGCTTCCACTTCGAACACCACATTGAATGCTCACATAGATCAGTGCCTTTCTGTCAAGTCTAACACTGATCTTGTTGAACCGGTTCCTGTGAAGGCTAATACGAAAACAAAGAAGAACAACACTTCTAGTGCTCACATAGAGCATTGCCCTTCTGTTGAGTCTAATACAGAGCTTGTTGAAACGGTTCTTGTGAAGCCTAAAGTGAAACCAAAGAAGAAACGATTGATGGTGGACATATACAAAACTGCCCTTCCATATACACTTGAAGACCTTGATCGGAGGAATGGCACTAACTGGGCGATTGAATTAACTATGCCTGCTGTGAACAATGAGGTCTGCACTGAGAAGCGGAACCCAGAAATAGTGCCATTTGATGCAAGAGATGATGAAAGGGAAGGAGATGTCTATGTTGATTCTAATGGCATAAAAATTCGGATTTTATCAAAGTCTAGCGATTCACATGTGGTTCTAAATGATGACCTGGGTACAAAGAAAGTTTCAAAGCATGAGGCTGGGAAAAGTTTACTGATGAGGAAAAAGATCCTGAAGTCTAAATTGTTGAAGAATAAGAAACTCAAAATGCATGGAAAGAAGTACAATAAAATGAACGATTTGAACTCCCAGGTATGCTGTTTGGTTTAACTTAAATGTAGAGGTTGTTTCTGACTGAAATTCCAGCACTCTTTTTTTTTTCTGAATATGATCGTAGATCATTATTCTATGGAATACAAGCCGACGTGGCAATCATTTCATGAAGTTTCTAGAAACCATTGGTTTAACTGCATGTATCGTAAATGATTTTTAAGAACTGGGATTTGACTTGGACATGATGAATTAATAATGCTACCTTGCAACTGTAGACTAATCTGTAGATGCAAAGCTATAGGAACATGTTTTCCTTAATTGCAGAAGAATAGTGGCCATGACATGTTAACTAAAAAAACACATTAAGGTCATGGCCGCAACATTCTTTAGAATCTGAATTTTGTCAACATGAACAATGAGTATGTTATGCCTGATATTAGTTTTTTGGATGCTAGTGTTTTTTTTTCCTGGGGGGTGGGGAGGTTTTCCATAGCGTTGAAGATATAATATGTCACTTATTCGTTACGTAAACATTCCTTGATTGCATAAGATTACAGTTTATTCTGAAGTCCATTCTATTCAACTGATTTTTCTATTTTGTGCCCTTTGATTTATTCTTTTGAGACATTCACAGGTCCAAGCATACACACATGGGGGTATGGATGAGGACACAGCCGATGGGGAGATGCATGCAAGGAATCCTACTGAAAGCACCAGCTATCATGGTTCGGTGAGTATGAGGCAGTGGGTGTGCTCCAAACGCTCAGATATCAAGAAGAATGTTAGCAGAAAGCTTCGTGATAAGACATTTGATAAAGTACCATCTGGAGCACAGAAATTGGTGAGGAGCAGCTTGCTTGGCTTTGATAGGTCTCATGTTCCAGAAAGTTCTACTGCTGCATTTTCTTCGCAGACACCAGAAGAGATGGGCACTACTTCTGAAGCCACCGGCGTTGAGCAGAGTAATGATTCTTCAGGACTGCTGGGATTGTCATCAAAAGCTCTTCTGCAGAATAGTGTCTTACCAAAAGTACCTAGATCAGCTGCTGCTGCTGCAAAGAGAAAAATTAGGGAGATTGGAAGAAGAGAAGCTAGTAAGTCAGATAATTATGATACAATAAAGAACTTGAATTCAGTGAAAAGATCTGGAGCTAGGAGTTCCTTCTCCATTGCAGAGCCAAGCAATGGAGCAGATAAGCTAACATCTAACTCTAAGAAGTTGCGGAAGCAAAGATCTATGTTGAGGACTGGCAGGCGTGCATTCTCACCATCTGACAGTGGGCTGGTTCATAGTTTTGGTCCAGACAATGAACCTGACAGTAGTCATGCAAGCAAGAAGGTCAGGATTACTGGTAACTACACGGTCAAGAAGTTTGTGAAGCATACTGAAGACGAAGAGGACACTGCAGATAACAACTTCTCGTTTGGGAGTGACATGCCACTATCCGAACAACAGGATGATCAGTATCTTGAGGCAGAACAAACAGAGGGTACACAAACGGATTATGGAGGCGAAGAACCTGAAATTGATATGCCATATGCTTCAGTCTCCAGAAATGATCCTGCCGACTCTTGCAATGAAATAAGCTATGGTTCACTGAGTCCTGAAAAGAACGGAACTGACCGTGATATTTTGGTTGAAGGCTATGGTGCAGAAGTGGAAGATCCAAGCTCTAGTGAGCAATTACCACACCATCCTAATGAATCCAACAGTATAGTCAACAATGAGGTTCATGAATGGCAGGTAGGTCCAGCTTCAACGAAGGACTCTAGTGCCTGCTTGACTAATAACAAGGATATGGGTGCTGGACCTCCTCAGGATAATTCATCAATCACATCGAATAGAGAAGACTCTAATCAGGAGCATGATTTGCCATTTGGACGGGGCACACTGGATTCTCCCGTTTCAATTGCCTCAACTATGTCTCCAACTGCTGTGAAGGATTCAAGGCCTAAAGAGTCAGAACCAGGTCCATCTACTGTTAAGACTACTGGAGAGGGAAACACTGGGTGCTTGAATCAGGAAAACAATTCAATACCTGTAGTTAGAGAAGGTGAACAACTGCCTAATGAGAAGCCTTTTTGCTGTTCTTGTCGAGGGAGTATTTCCAGAGAGTCTGAGCTACACCAGCAAAGTGAGATGGCCAGACCAATGCTGAATTTTAGTGGAAAGCAGGTTCCACAGCTGCACATTGGTTTGACTGCATCATCATCTTTCAGCACTTACCAAAGAACCAGCACAAAGACGAACCCTTTCATAGATTCACATGATCAGCCATTAGCAGCTAAGGTTTCAGCTGAATCTTCTCTGAACCTCCCATCTTATACAACAGATTGTATGAGTCTGTCTTTACAAGCTCAACTTCCTTCACCATCAAATCTTATTTTGAGACTGATGGGTAAGAATTTGATGGTGATGAACAATGAAGAGAATGTGCACCCACCAGTCCCAAGTTCAGAGTATGTCCTGAGAGGGAATTATGCGGCACCTGTTGGTTTTATGTCACCAAACTACCAACATCTCAATGATTCTGCATTTATGAACACAGCTCCAGCCTTGGGCAATCATCGAATTCCTCAACCCAGTGTTCAATCTGGCAACTTTGTTGGGCCTCCATTGCACAGTAGTTCTATGATGCAATCTGGCTATCATTCTCAGCAGAAGTCCTACTGCAACATTGTGCCAGTCATGCGTCATCCAACCATTGCAATGAAAGAAGTGATTGTGATTGATGACTCTCCTGAATGCAGAAGTGAGCCACAAGTAAGCATGCAGCAGCCCGCTCCACCCTCCCAAGCAACGATCTCAGTGCCAAACACTGTGGCACCCAGGCCATATTACTGTCTTCCATCCCCTCCAATTGTGCGGAGGGAGATGTCTGCCGGTTCCCTGCCTGTTTTTTCAAACGTTGGTTCAATGGTTGGTGTTAACTCATCAAGTCAAGGAAGCCAAAGGGAAGTAGTCAACCCGTACATGCCAAATCAGTTCTTTGTCCACCCTCAGACTGGTTACATCAACCCGCCTGTTTACTACTCGCAGAATCTGCGGCGATAGTTTCTCAGCAACTCAAATGACCAGGAGAACTCCATTAACTTGCTGGTCGTCAATGTCAAAGTGGGGGAAATGAGAGTTTTGTGATAGGTCTCAAATGCTGAGATTAGTGTTCCTGCATGAGTTGTCTGACTTTCATGAGGATTTTCGCATACGTTGCTTCTTTAGTTTTTCCTTCAAGGTAAACATGTTTGCGTACAAAGTACTTTAAGT
This sequence comes from Oropetium thomaeum, assembly GCA_001182835.1. Lineage (NCBI taxonomy): Eukaryota > Viridiplantae > Streptophyta > Magnoliopsida > Poales > Poaceae > Oropetium > Oropetium thomaeum. The sequence goes on along the minus strand of LFJQ01000091.1, from coordinate 333,303 downwards.
ACATCCTGCAAAGTTGCAGTAAGTTATAGTATGCAATGCCGAATATTAATCCAAAGGAATATATCTCAATATTTATTGAACAAGTCAACAGTTGACATGGTTATATTCCAGCAAGGTTTTTTTTTTCCCCCTTTGATGTTGTATCCTTTTCGCATTGTTTTGTGAATGGTTGCATTGTCAGGTTTGTGAGAGTTGATGGAAGCGAAAATAGAATACTAATTTTGCATTGCATTACACAAGGAGCTGTTGTGATGTTGGATGCTAATATGATGGAAACAGGGAAAGGGAATAAAAAGGGATGGCTAGAGTTGAAATGGTGAAGTTAAGATGAGGCTGTACATTTTCAGAGTAACTGAGCTGTGCAAGTTTCACCATTCCTAATGTCCAGCATCACTGGCTTTAGAGTGGTGATGTGGTAGCACGGCAGTTGCAGACTCACTAATCACATGTGATACTACCACAACTGAGTAGCTGCGTAAACTAGCTCTGCTGTGGGAAGTTTTCTTCTCTCTGGATAGTGGTGCTATGGTGAGCCATTTGAAATGGTTACCCTGGCCAACTTTCGATTGCTGTGGCTACTGCAAAGGTAAACGTTCCACGGCTTAATTCTCTTTCCCTCTCTGTCTCAATACCGTCATAAAATGGCGAAGTAGGGGTAATCTGCCCTGACCTGTAATTCGTTGTCCGTTTGGCCGCTACATCTCGGATGGGTAACGGCTTGATGATTATAGAGCCTTAAGACCCTTTTGAGCTTCCTCTAATCTTAATCGTATCGAAAAAGGAGTGGGATCTTTAGAAGTACTTAGTGAAGAAAAAAGACGAATAAAAAAAGGGAAAGCTGGAGATTGGTTGGAATGTTCAAAGGTAAACGAAGCGGCTAGGGACGGTCGGAGCGTGGGAAAAAGATCCAACCAAAGATAGGAGCAGTGGTAGTCTCTGCTCAAGCTGCAGCTTTTTTTTCTTTGTTTTTGCTCTGCTCCACCATCCTTCTCCTCGAGCTCCAGCCTCGCCACCTGATGCCATTCCATTCCACCATGGTTCGCTCGCTCGCTCCCCGGCCGGCGAACCGGCGGCAGGCCAACGTCTAACTGCAAAAACTAATGAGTTTGGTAGCAAAAACTAATGAGTTTGGATGGTCCCCCAACCAAACCAAACTAAACTGCTGCCCCGTCACAAATACAGCTGCCGTGCACGTAATACAGCGAACGATCCGTACACTCCTTCCCGTCCCGTAACAATAATAACTATACTAATGAGGGGCAGCGTCACATGACGGACCCCTCCTCCCTTGCCCGGTTTTTTTAAGGGCGCTGTTCGTACGAACGGTTGTGCTTAGTCGCTGGATCTCGTCACAGTTGATTCTCTCTCTGTTCGATGGCGATTACTCCTAGTAGATTAGAGCTGGGGGACCAACAGCACACGATCGTGGGCTCGTGGCTGGTGGAATAATTCCTTCTGAAAAAGCAGAAGATACCGCACGACTCGATTATCACTCATCAGATTTTAGAGCTCAGCTTCTGCTTGATTTCCGACAGCAGCACCACCAACAACGTTTTTTTTTTTTTTTTTGTGTGTGTGTGTGTAACCTGGATGGATCGCGTTCTTCTTTCCGTGTGGATCAAGTACGAAAGTAGTACTACTGCAAAAGAATTGCGTGTGAAATTTCTAAAAGAAAGGATTGTGTGTACTGAAGGGGTATCTGATGAACTGATGCAGCAAGAGAAATAATAGGGGAAGGTCGTTCGGCCTTAAAAAGCTCGAATAAAAAGTTAGCCCCCTTCGCAAAAAGTAAAAAAAAGCCAGCCCAATACTCACGGGCCGGAACCCATCGTGGATTACCAAACCCTTATAATCTTTTTCCTGGTACAGTTTTTTTTTTTTTTCCGGTTCAGTTGTTCTACCATCGTCGCTACCTTTCCCTTCCTCCTCTGTTTCCCTGCCCTCTTTCTTTCTTTTTTTTTTTTTTTCTGTTGCCCCCTCCTCCGTGGCGCGCAACTTGCACGCCACTCCAGGGAAAGTCCCCGCGATATATACATTCCCGCCCGGCGCTGTCCCCAGTGTTTGCAGTTTCCACTCATCCGCCAACTCGATTCCCAGAAACTTCTTGGCGGCGGCAGGTTCGTGGCTTCTCCCCGTCTCCCTCCTTCCCTCCCTCGCTCCCTTTCACCGATTTTTTTTTCCCCGGAGTTTCTGCGAAAATTTCGGTTCGTTGCGGCCGAAAACGAGAAATTACAAGGCAATTTCGTGGAATTTTTATCTGGCCTCCTGCAGGGAAACGAGATGGGGGTGAATTCCAAGGAATTTGAATTGGACGGGAGCCTATAAATTTTCTTGTCGATAGTATTAAAACAATCAGGCCGTGTGGTGGCAAACCCTAGGAACCAAATTGCCTTTTGCAGTTGTGATTCTTCTGTCTCATAAGGTTGGGGTAAAAAAAATGGGTGAAATTAAGATGGAAGCTGCAAGTGGGGTAGAGAATTTAGACCAACAGCCTCTAGAAATGCCTCTTGCTTCTACTCCTGTTGAGATGAATTCCAGCTACAAGGTACTATCTCCATTTAGTGGTGCAGGTGAAAATAGATGGGACAAGTTAGCTGAATTGCTCTTTCTGGATATCGAAATAGCTAGTACTCTGGGTGGTGATGCCGTGAAGGAGAGTAGAATCCGGTTGCTTCCGGAATTGCCTTTTGATTACCCGGCTGCAGCATGGCAACAAAAGTATTTTGATGAAACATCGTCACCCAAGTCCAGGAGATGGAGGAGAGTGAGTAGGCAGCAACGTGACAACCAGCTGCAGCTGAACATCAGTTTTCTTGTGCTGGCTACGGGCTATTCCTTAGGCATAATAGGATCGACGTTCTCTGCAGATTGTAGTAGGGAGAGGGTTAGGGTGAATGATTTTAGCTTGGGAAGAACAGGACGCAAGACGAGACGGAAAACTATTGCTAAGGACAGGAGGCGTGCTTCCTTGATTGAGCCTTACCTGCTGATACCATATGATGTAGGTGGTGTTTTTAGCAAACACTGGCACAAAACAATGTCAATGAACTATGACGATTGGGATCGAAGCGAGGACCGGCAAAGTGAGGAGGTTCAGTCAGCATACAGAAGAGAGAACGAGGTTGATGAGGAGAGGGTAACGAGGACGAGCGATGATGGTTTGCGTCATACTGAAGAGCAGAATGATGAGACTGACTGGAGTTGGGTGCTTAAAGATAGAGATGGTGATCCTCTTGCTGAATCAATTTCCTCGCTTCAGACGACCCAGGAAGTCCTTGAAAGCGGTAAAACTATTCCTCTCTGTTGATGCTTCTCGTGCACTCTGTTTCCAATCTTTTTGTGTGCTAATTAGTTTTATGCCCTTTTAGCTCTTTCCCATTGTGCTTTTCAATCATCTTAGATAACGTGTATTGTGTGATATGTACTTGGAATATTTACTTGTATCAAATGTCTAACGTTTCTGTGGATGCTTGAAAACTTGGATTTCTTGAGTCTCAAGCTTTATGGATGTTCATCCTTTTTATCAGGATGCCATGAAAGAATAGCTGTTGCCTTTTACTTTTATCAAACATGTGCATGCTGACTAATTGTGCACAATCAAATATAAGGATATGAACTTTATGTCAGTTAGATGTGTTGATAGTTTGATCACACATCCACCTTTATACTACTGCATTAATTTAGTACAGCTGAGAAGCAAACAGAACCAGGATATGACTTTCTACCATCTGTTATACTACACATTTTCAGTTCCAGACAACAGGTTATTTTCAACTCAACAGTGTGAAGATTCCATGCAGAATAAAGAATTGGTTTTCACTTATTTTGAAAAATTATTTTTTCAACCTGACAGTATGAAGGTTCCAATGCAGAATAGGGTCAAGAATTGTTTTTCACAAAGGCAATGCATGTACTTCTGGACATGTTCTTATATCTTGTCCTGGTTCTCTGTGTTCTTGCTCTGGTTCTGATGAATCAAAACAGTGACATCCCAATTCTTAGCGAGTAATTATGTTCCTAGGTGCTAGTACCTGATTGTCACTTAAATCAATTATTTTATTTATCAGCATATGAGCTTTTGTTTATGCTTTATTTTAATCGCCTATAAATTGCAGCAAGTGATTTCTGTTTCTGACTGTCTGTTCAGAGGTACAAAAACTGTCAGACCTTGTCAAAGATTCTGAGGCCGAGGAATCCAGTTGTGGTAACGGCAGCCAAGATAAAGTCGTTTTGCCACATGGACGAGTTGACGCCATGGAAATGAACGAGAAGATGCAGCATCTTGAACAGAAACTGAAAGAAGCATCAGACACTATCAGACAAAAAGACCTGAGGATATCCAATCTTGAAATTGTCATCGACAGTGCACGTAGACCGCTACTGGAGGAGGACGCCGCTAACATTGTTCAGTTGGAAATGGAGGTCGAGCGCCAGCTGCAGGATAAAATACAAGCCGAAATTCAGTGGCTGGTGATGGTGAAGGCGAAACAGAACTGGCAAGTCCGGGCAGAGGACCGGATCGCCTTGGAGGAGCACAGGTCGTCTGTCGGGGACAACAGGAAGATGTTGCTCAAGCTGCGGGACACGGAGAGCAAGATCGTCATGCTGAAAGAACAGGTGGACAAGCTGGAGTTCCACGAGAAGGAGCTCTACAGGACGACGGAGGTCCTAAAGATGCAGAGCAGGACCTTCAAGGTGTCCCTCTTTGGCCTCGTACAGCTGATAATGCTGTGCGTCTCGCTGAAATTGTTCTTGGAGCAGGCCTCGGTCCCCTTCGATGACGTTGTACCAACCTGATTTATGTAGTGTTCGATCACTCTGTGAATTCGCTGTCATGGTTTGCAAATACCTTAGGTGACATAGTTTCAGTATAGTTTAGCGTGATGATTGATGTACATCTTACGAAGTGTTGCTGTAAAATTAGGTCCCTGCATATAACGTTGGTTAAATTGGCTAATCAGATGACTGACGGTTTGCAACTTTGCATTCTTTCTTTTCTGAAAATGGATCATCTGAACTTTTATGCTGTTTTTTCTTCTTGCGAGACTATCTATCCTTTCATGTACAACTATTAAAAAAAAAAGCTCGAAAACGAAATGACTGACCGTTCCTGTATTATCCGTCCATCAGCGAAGCGCATTCATTCTTTTTTTGTACGGCCCATCGGGCCATAGATCTTTCTGGTCTATCCAATGAGGAAATGTATCAGGGCCGTGGTTAAATTGGGCCCATTTGCCCGTATCGATTTGCTGTGGCATGGCGTGGCGTTTTCTCACTCGTTGAAGTTGAAGCAGCACAGCACCAGGATCAATATGCATGTTCTTTGCTTCAAGCGGTGAAGCACTAGTCTTATCAAGAGATTATCGAGAAAAGAACGGTGCTGACATTTGGAACAGGATTTGAGGATTTCGAAGAGAATGGACGACACCATCGATTAATGTTCTGTTTTCAGCTGTTCTACCACTAAGTCCTCGCCAAAATAAATAAATAAGAGTAGTCAAAATTTGAAACCGTCAACACAAGTGTGGTCTAATGCATGATTCATGCACATCAACGGTTACTGTAAGAAACGCGCGACTAATGCACTAAAACGATTGACAAAACTGTTGTTTGATCAAAGAACATGAGAATTCCGCACGTGTATATATATATATATATATATATATATATATATATATATATATATATATATATATATATATATATATATATGCATCCATTGACAAGAGCGAATCTGTTTTTTTAGAGTTCAAGAAGGCCTGACGGCGTCCTGTCCATCAACTTGCATTGCAAAATCAGAACAAATGTAGCGTTTAGAGCACATTGTCAAAAGCCGGTCTGGGACTCTGGGTATAAGTAAAACCCACACATCACAAACAAATAGTAGAATAGTAGAAAGAAAAAGAAAAAGAAAACGGTACCCACTCAAAATGTTTCACCGGATCATCTAAGCAGTACCAGACTCTGAGACTCGACAGGAGTACACACATATGTGTTTCGGGGCAAGATCATCAACCGACTTATTATTCAGCCGGAGAGAAAGACTGACATTGATATGATACGTCTACTAGTGACACACGGACAAACGCGGCGATCCTTTGGCTTTATTGATGCATCCTGCACGGACCAGGGATCACGAATCCCGTTGCCAGCTAGGGATTGTTGTCCCTTCCCCCATCACGAGGCAGCTCATTCAGGTCGAAGTTCCGCGGCGCCGCGGCTAGCGCGGCTTTGGCCCGCTTCTCCGCGAACCAGTGCTTCCGCTTGTGGCCGCCGAGCGCCTGGCCGGAGCGAAAGGCAATGTTGCACTCGGGGCACACGTGCGGTGCCGAGCTCATGGGCGCCGCCGGCTGGTCGTCGCGCCGCTCCTGGCCCGCACCGGCGACAGTGCCCTCCTGGTCCCCACCGGCGACAGCAGTCCTCTGCTCCTCGGCGGGGACAGAGCCCCCCTGGCCCCCGCCGGAGACAGCGGCCTTGGCCACGACTGTGGCGTCGATGATGGCGTAGCTGATCAGCCTGCGGTCCGCCGCCAATATGTTCTGCATGGCGTTCTGCATGGCCTGGACACGGGCAGGGTCGTCGTGGAAGGCGCCATGCTTGTTGTGGCCGGCCATGTGGCCGCCGAGAGCCTGGTGGGTCGAGAACGACTTGCTACACTTCTGGCACTCGTGCTTCTTGTCTGACGCTGGTGACGGGAAGCGCCTCGGTGCCGGCGGCATGACACTGGCGGCGTCCGCTGGTGAAGCCGTTCCTGGCGTCTGCTCGGAATCCTGGACCCGTCGCTTCTTGCGCTTTTTGTCGCCGACCACGTCGACTACAGCTTTTGTGGGAACATCAACCTGTTTTGTGAGCTCCTTGACTTCCGGCGTCAGCTGCGACTCCACGGCAAACGCAGTGGCGATCTGATGGCCGGTCTCTGGCTTCTGGTGCGCCATGACAGTGCAGGGGACATGGTCCAGTGGCATCTGCTGCATGAGTTCTGACATCTTGTTTTGGGCGCAGGGATCAAGTGGCATAGGCTGCTCGACGTCGGGAATCTGGTTCTTGGCGTAGCGGGCATGCACCGGTAGTTGAGACTGTTGGGTTTCAGACGATGACGTTGCGCCGAGAAAGGCCATATCCAAGAGAATCATCGCAGCCTCCTCCTCCTCCTCGCTGTACCACCTGCTCGACTGATGAACCTCTGCCAGGGGCGCGCTTCCGGCGCTTGGTGTGGACGACGAGCGCCCGCGCTTCGCTGTCAGTGACCAGTTCCATAGAAGCTCGCCCTCCCTCTGCATCGTCTTTTCTGCGGCCACCGCCTCAGCAGCACACATATTCATCGCCGGCAACTCAACCTCCTTCTGCAGCGCCTTCCTTGGCCTCTTGTCTCCCGCACAAGCTGTGGGGCTGGCCACTGCGGGGCGGTTCGCCCCCTTGTATCCCCTCTCCGGGTGGCTCCTCAAGTGCCCGTACATGGCCTTGTCTGACAGAAACGTCTTGCTGCACTCTGGGCACGTCAGGTCACGGCGGCCACCGTTGCCTTCGACGACGATCTTGATGCCAGCCTCCGCATTGCCAGCGCCCAACGGAGACAAGGCACTGCTTCCGTGCAACGCCGGCACGTCAGCCGTGCGTGCTGCATGGACCTCGAACTTCAGGACCACAGCATTGTGAGTGAGCTCCACCACGTCGTCGTCATCTTCAGCATGGATTGCCGCCGCTGCTGCCTCGGCAGCCTGGATGTAGTAAGCTCGCAAGTCCATGGGGTTGCAGCTGGTCGGAGTAATTATGGTGCTGTACGACTGTGTGGCCTGCTTTGCCTTCCACTCTTGGTTGTTGCGTCCGTTTCACAAACGAGCCAAGCAGATTAAGCCTTCACCACCCTTTACGCAGCGAGCTAGAAACCGAAACAAACTCTAGACACCAAGAGTGTCTTGTGGTTATCTTGCTCCTTCCCTCTCTCGCCCTGGAAAAGGAGACAAAGGAAAGTCAGATGAGGACGTGGCCAATACGAGTACAACGAACATGTCTTGTGTTTAAACGAACCAGCAAGACAGTATACATTTTCTTCTGGAATAAAGACATGAAATAAGGAGAAAGTTGCAATATACAAAAAGTAGAGCATATATCTCCGACAGTAATTCAGAAACCACCCAAAAAGAGAAACAGAAGTTCCAGTGCAACAGTATTGGAGTGTTTGAATCGGTAAAAAAGTACCTAGCCATATACTAGCTGCATACTGCAATAATGTTCACTTGCACCTACTGCTTCTAGCGATTCAGGGAGAGAGAAGAGAACAGAACGGTAACACAAAGGGTGGTCGTAGAAAAAGGAAACTCCACGTAGTCGTACTCGTACCGAAGTGACAGGCAATCTTGCAGGCTTTTCTGTCAACAGAGAGATAAGACGAGGGGATAAACTACCTGAAGCGCACTGTACTCGAGCTAGCTACCAGCATTGGGCAAAACGAATGGGGGAGTGAAAGAAAGGTACGGTAACGATTCCTTTTTCACTAAAGTTAGCCAAGGCTCGCATGGCGGCACAGCGTAATTAGGCCGCATAATTAACCTGCTGATGTGAAGGAAACCGTACTAACTACTTCAATTCTAATTCATCAGAGAAGCAAAATGGCAGGTACTGGATCTGTGCATCTCATCACATCTCATGTGCACGCACCACAATTGGAAGGAAAGGCGATCAAATTAGCACAATCAGTATTATTTATTAGCAGAAGATTTTGTAATGAGCATGGAATTGAGCTGAGATGCGGATATTTTCCATAATATAATCCAGCGCGAGCGCAAATTAATTAGCAAGCAAGTCTATGGCAAATACCAAGCTGGATTAGGAATGAAATACAGTAATAATCAAGCAAGCTAGCGAAGAGCACACACGCCACACACTATCCAGCACGGAGGCAGCACGCAGCAAATTAGTAATAACGCGGCGAGAAGAAGAAGAAAAACCATCAGCTCAGGTGAAAGGAGAGGGTGATCACAGCAAAGATGGACTCCGAGCCCCACCCCTGGAAAAGGTAAAAAGAGGGTGCTCAGAAGAGCCCAACTACTCCAAGAAGGGAATCAAAATCGCTCACAGAAACCCATGCATGAACGCGGAAGCAGCATCAGCAGCTGTACTAGATCAGAGTGTATCACAGATGAGAAGGGGGGAAAAAAATAGTAGGGAGGCTGTAACTAAAATCCCGAGACCGGCGCGGCGCCAGCAAGCTACGAAACCCAATCTGCCGGCCGGCTGGTCAGATGAACAAGAAGATCGTAGCTGAACCTAGTTCCTTCCGCGGCAAGTAGTACGAGTACGACCAGCACTGAGGAAGAACAACCGGTTGGTAATCCCCAACGCCTCGATCGAACGCCAGGAGAGAAAACGAACGGCACGAAACCGAACCGCGCGACGCAGCTCTATCACACAACAGATTGAAGGCTTCGAAACGAACCACCGCCGGGCCTCTGGACTCGACGCATGCGCGCAAAAACCTAGCTACTAATTAAGCGCGACGACGGCGAGGGGTGCGCCGCCGCGCGCCATGATCAGTAATCTGGCGTGTTTGAGGGATGAGGGAACGAAGGGGAGGGAAGAGGCCAGGCGAATCGATCTAACCTCCGGAGCAGGCAGGGAGGGGAGGAGCTGGAACACCGCCCGCGTCGCCCGGTCACAGGGAGCGGAGCTGGGTGGCTGGCTGGCTGGCTGGCTGCTGGCCTGCTTGTTGTTGCAATCACCAGAATCCGCGAGCAACAATAAACCCCAAAGACGGAGGGGAAGCGCGAGGTGGAGAGAGAGAGAGAGAGAGAGAGAGAGAGGAGCGCCCAGTGGTCTACAGACAGAGAGCAGCGAGACAGAGGGGGGGGGGGGGGGGTGGATTGGCGGACGATTCGATCGTACGCCGCCATGCTCTCGACCGCCGCGATTTTAGGGCGTGGAGGGCGCGAGTGTGCTTCTTGCTAACGCCCTGAGAGCTCGTTCAATTCCGCTGCCACAGCGAGATCTCTTCAAGATATTTTCCTCCTCCTATATATTACCTTTCTCTATTTTTACAGCTTGTACCATGGTTAATAATTTCCACTGCTCATGTACTCACTCTACTACTTGGAGCATGCTTCATTATGATTACGTATTATCTATCATAATTCAATCGATTGATATCAAACCTTTCTCCAATTTTAGAGCTTATACCGGGGATAATTTCAACCGCTCATATTCTCACTCTACTCCTTGGAGCAAGCTTCGTTATTATTACAGATTTACCACTATTCAGTCGACTGAAATTGAATCGAATCGATTTGAGTTGACATCATAGATTAGCAATAAACATTGTGGATTAAGTGGGGTGGGATTTTGATCTAAAAAGGAGAGAGAGAGAGAGAGATGGGTTGGGATCCAGGGTTACGAACCTTGAAGTGGTTTCCAGTGGAGGGAGCCGGGCCAGGGGGAGGAGATGAGTGGGGGCGGACCGAGCGTCGCCGGCCTCGGGCTATGCAGAACCGATCGTTGGCTAGGTCGTGACGACGGTGCTAGAGCCGCCAGGTTAGCACTGCAAGGGAAGTATTTGTGAATTTTGGGGCGCTAGAGGTGAGGGACAAGGAAGAGAGCGGGATCAACGGCAGTGTGGATGGAGAAAGAGAGAGAGGTAGTGTGAAGAAAAAGAAAACATCGTTTATAGTCGATCAATATCGAAACTAATTTTTTAGTTGCAATTAATAGAATCTTATTATTATAAAAGTGCTTCACATCCGACCGGATTGTGTGACTCTGGAGTCCGACTGCTTGTTAAACGTTGGATGCTTATCATGTTTAGTGACCCTTGCGAATTGCCTGGACGTGTTGGTCGCGTGGTTGGGTCGGAACTCGGACGACAAGTCGGACCAGGATTCTTATTATTATTGTGCTTCGTAATTACCGTGCAACCTTTGAACTAGGAATGTGAAGATATTTTATACTGCTTTAGTATTTGGAAAGTAATTACTTACCCGCTACTTATAACAACAAAAAAAGAGATAGAGATGTATTGTCTCTCCCTTATCACAGGATTGAAAGGCAGAAATAATGTAAACACAGGGAGCAGGCTAGTAATTTGTACTTTTCAAACTCTGACATGCATGCGTATTTCGATCGACAGGTAGTAATAATTCGACCAGCAGGACGTTTTTCTCATAACTAGAGTCATTGTCGGTGCTTTCACATTCAATTCAAAACCGTTTAATGCACTGGTATTAATTCATTCGATAGGCGTGCGTTCATACATCTGTATTACCCTTTGCTTGACAGTTGTTGATTTGTTCACTCGTCGTAATTAGAACACGAGAGTTAAACAAACAAACAAAAAAAGCAGCCTTGTCGATCGCAACAAACTCAACCCCCTTGTTCTGTGTGTGGCTGGGGAAGTGCGGAGTGCGAGTGCGGGCCGCGCTAGGTACTCGCATGGTTGTTACGCTTTTCTGGGAGGGAGAGAGAGATTTTTTTTTTTTAATCTCGGGAGAGAGATTCTCGCCGAGAGAAAATTCAAGAAAGTTATTTCTTGTTTCGAAAGCCCCCATCAGTCTTGCCTCTCAAGCCTTCGTATAAAACAGAAATCAAATTGGGCCTTATGACGTGGGCCAGGAAAAAAACAAACTGGGCTTTGAGCTTTGAAGCCTTCACATTCACCTGATGCTGATTGGCGGCATACTGGCACCAACACTTCAGTGATGGACTGATGGTGATGCACCGTCGGCATATTCAGCAGCCCTACCATTATTATTGACTCGATGGACTTGGAGCACAACCACATTTTGCTTACAGTACCAGTAAATCAAGCGGCTTTATTAGCTAGCCCTGGCGGACTAGTAAAAAAAAAATCCACCAGGGAATGGTCCACGCCAAAAGCTTGTTTTGCATCAGCTTCCTATCTGCGAATTGGGTAGTTTCTTCTGGGGGAATCCGGAAGGCTCTTTGCGCGCAACACTGGTAATAAGAAAAAAAAAATGCAATGTACCAACAGATACTGACATAAATACGTGTGTGTCGTGTCAAAAAAAAAAAGAAATACATGTGTGACACTCTGGCTGTTGTGCCAAGCCAGCTCACAAATTCTCAACCTTCGATTTCGCAGCTCCCAACGAGAGAAACTAGGGGATCCCAAATTTGAACAGGGAGAAGAAGGATCAATCCGAGACCAGTCCACCTGCCAAGTGTGGTGCGCGTCTATCTGCACATCCACATCGCCTAAACTATGTGTTAGTTAATTAGTATTACCTTGTTTTTAATTGTTGATCTTTTTTAAATATAAATTAATATTAAAAAAAATAATAATTAAAAAACAGAGGTAGTACTCTCTAAATTTCTTCATTAATAGTACTTTTTTACAATATTGTAATGATCACAATATATGTTTCTTAAAAATGGAGATACTTTGAATTTTATAATGATCACAGACTGCTTGGCTCGGGCTGAACGACTTAAACCATCTACGTGCCCACCCTGATTTACGATTAAAGCACCAATCAAAAGCAGGGCAAACACTCAAACTTCATACAGAAGCCTACGCCATCCTTTTCATCGACAAAAGCAAATTATTCTGCACCAACATAAAATATTCTGTAAATAAAAATGCAAAATCCGAAATTCAGATCAAAAGCCTCTTCCTGTGCACGCCATTATTATTGCTCCTTCCAATGATATAAGCGCAGCTAAACCGGCCGCCGCCACTCGCCAAATAGTTGTGTTGTTGATAACAAACAACTCATCGCCCCCTTCGCCGTTCGTTCCTCCATTCCTCTCCACGAAGCAGGGAGGGACTCGGCAAGACAGGGGCTGCCTCGATCCATCGTCCGGCCATGGCGCTCGGCAAGGGTGGGGATCACGAGGCCGCCGTCCCGCTCATCTCGGATCAACCCAAGCATGGAGGAGGCATCGTGCGGAACGGTGAGTTCGTCAGTTACAGACGCAATTCCTTCAGATTAATATACTCGCATTCGATTCTCCGTTTCGCGCTTCCTCAACTCGACCGAGGTCGCCGCGCCGTCCAATCTGACTGACGATCCTCCCTTGTCGCGGAATGGAACCGGTGGTGAAGGGAGCATGTGGACGGCGTCGGCGCACGTCATCACGGCGGTTATCGGGTCCGGCGTGCTGTCGCTGGCGTGGAGCATCGCGCAGCTGGGGTGGGTGGCCGGCCCGGCCACGATGCTCGTCTTCGCCGCCGTCACGGCGGTGCAGTCCACCCTCTTCGCCGACTGCTACCGCTCGCCGGACCCCGAGCACGGACCGCACCGGAACCGCACCTACGCCGGAGCCGTCGACCGCAATCTAGGTACGCCAACAACCCCCCCCCCCCCTAAAACTATTGTAATTAATTCTAATCTTTAATTTATAAGGATAAAATTATTTTTATTATATTATTACATATTTATGATATTCTACTGTTTGTGCATAATCTAAATCATTTTTTTATCGATTCTCTGTTGTCGTCGTCCTACGCTCTGCCTTCGACTCGTCGGAGTCACCATCATGCCCAAATTTATCGTTATCATGCCTAGATTCGTCGCTGTCATGCCCAATTCATCGTCGTCATGTCCAGATCTATCGTCACCATATCTAGATCCGCCGCCGTCAATGCCATATCCACCCGCCATGCCCCGATCCGTGCCGCTATATCTAAATCCACCGTCGTGGCTAGATCCTTCGCTGTCATGCTACGATCTGTCGTCGCCATGTCAAGATCCACCGTCGTCATGCGGGGTCTGTGGGTCGACGGTGCGACGAGGTGTCGTGCGACTTCGTAGGGAGGCAACGGCGACAGCCTCACGTTACGTCATAGAGATTGATTCACGTGTGAATAATCTTTCATAATGTCATTATTTTTTTAATTCCCAAACTACCTTATAATACTCGATAATACATCACTATTATACGTAGCAATACTTGATGGTTAGAAGTAGTGTAAACTGATGTAAATTATTGGATCAAAGAAAATAAACGATCCATATTAATTTTAGCCCAAAAAAAAGTACTCACTTTTTTCCTCCCCTTTTTTCATTCCTGTTTAACTCGTCTGTCTAATTAGAGAATCTGAGTTTGAAAATGGGATTTGTTTGGCCGCTCGTGTATCTTCTCTTCTCCACGAATTAAGCATCGATTAGTGAGTAGTGACAACTAACAAGCAACCTGGATATTTAAAGCAGTACCAGCAGCAGCTGACAAGTGTTTGGTTCCGGGTTTAAGAGAGGCGCATTATACTAGTAACATCAGAGACGTGTATACCTCTAGGCTTTGGTGCTTTCAACGTCGTTAGTTTAGTTTAGCATGTGCCAGGGGCATTTGAAGTATTCCAATGTAGTACTAGTGTTTTTTTAGCTTATCTTCACGCAGGATCCATCATCAGAAGTCTGAATAAGTTTTTTTTTTTGCGAGAAAAGAAGTCTGAATAAGTTAGTTAACCGACCACGGCAAACTCTCCATTTCTTTGTCTATTCATCCTGTATAAAGTAACACGGCTAACCACTTAATTATAGTGGCCAAACAATGTCTCGTAGGTTAGTACATATGTAACGCTAGCTAGTTTAGTTAAGGAGAGCATCACGACTCAGACGAATCTTCAGATAAAAACACATTGGCAGACCTGCAAGAAAGGTGAAAAAAAAAAGGTCATCAGTCCTCGCAAGATAGCCTCTGTTCCTCTCCGTCCGATTGGCTCAATGCCTTGAAGGAAATTGTTGGATCGTGACGGTGAAGCATCTAATCTAACTCTGAAAGGGACCGGAACAAACACGAGCAGACCCGAGCGCGCGCGCCACCGGCACACGCGAAGGCCCGTGAACCCCGTGGCGAGCGCGCACGGTACAGCTTAGCTGGACGGAAACTCTGTGGTGCGCAGCGCCGCGCAGCTGGAAACACGTCGTCAGCGAAAGGGACTACCGCTCCGATTCCTTCGGGGAGGACGCGGCGCCACGCAATCGCGCGCCGGGAATGGTGGCGTTGGTGGACGAGTTCGTGTTCGTCACCGCGACGGCGGCGCAGCTGGCACATGCCACATGGGTTGACAGTAATGGATAGAGGAGGGGACCTCAGGCCCAGGCTATTTTTATTGAGGAGGAAAAAAATGATGATATGTTTGAGTCCGACACGACTGAACCATTTCGATGGGACAAATTCATCATTAGCACGTTTTGTCCGACCTTTGTGAAATCGTGATAGCGCCCAGTAGTAATATGCTATACTACTCACACTTAGTTATCTTCAGTTCTTTTTTTTTTTTCAAAATTCTTTGACAGGTACCAGGAGCTCGTGGGTGTGCTTGCTCCTGCAGCAGACGGCCCTGTTTGGCTACGGCATCGCCTACACCATCACGGCGTCTATCAGCTTCGGGTATGTCTCGTACTCTCATCTTTACTGGTAGGAGTACATATCGTGAAATCTCTGCTTCTGTGGCGTCTACGTAGCGTTGGTTGGATGGATCCCATAGTTCCTCCGTATCGCAGACTCGCAGTGTGGGCACCAGCGAACAAATACAGTAGTATATTTTTGGGAATAATAAATAAATGGTTAGCCTGGGTTTTCTTCGTTTCGCAACGAGGGCAACGGCCCAACAGCACGCCTTGCCTGCGGCCCACCCCGATAGGACAGCAGATGGATTCCGTTATATCCGCGGGCCTCAGGTACGGGCCCAATAATGGCCCACCTTCAAGGTGCTTTCCTAAGGAATGTTGTAGTCCTCGTCATTGTTCGCTGAATTGGAGTTTAGCAGCTGGTCCAACATACGCTTTCTTTCTTAGCTTTTTGCTTTTGCCCCCTGTCCATTGTTCCATCAAGCTCGAACTCCCCCAGCGATGGCGCCTGTTAGTATCGACATGCCCTGCCCTTGTTCTAGCAGCGTAGATCATCTTCTTCCACAGCATCTTAGCCACGCCCTGTGTCGCCGGAATCTTTTCCTTTTGACCCAAACTTTGCTTAAAACATTTCAAAATATCTGACACATGCCCCGGATAAACTCTCCGAAACTTCGTGGTTACACTTACACCTGGTAAGTCTGGAAACTCGAAAAAGCTCACTGGTAGTTCGATTAAAAATCAACGTACACGCCTCTGCTTTCCTCTTAAGATCCATATCCTGGTCCATTTCGCTAGATATCGTGGTCATACTAACCAGGACGAAAACGGAGCACCAACTTGTGTGTTGTCATGGTCTGTTTGATGGGTAGCGATCTGAAGAATGTCAGGGAGAGGAGGGTAGTAGTAGTAGTTTTCTTGAGCTCCGAGAAAGGACCGTCCAAGTCAACAAAGCGGTAGAAGGAGCGCGAAATCGAAGTTTTCTTTCCTTTGCCGCAACAATTCTAGTTCTATCATGCAGCTGAGGACTACTAGCAGCTGTTAGAAATGAAGCCGAGGATGTAGGGAGCATCGACAGAACACGGCGGTCAAGAAAATGGATATACAGAAGAGTATGGACTTGGCACCTTTAGACACGAAAAAAAGGTACGGAAGTGGTCTGAATTGTCAACAAGTTAAAAAAAGGTGATGAACTCCTCCATGACAACAACTGTACAGTAGCAGTGGGCAATTTCAACTAGGTGAAACCGATATGAACTTTGTAAAGTTGCCATGTTACACCACCGAAAACTTGAAGAAGGCCAACCTGTTGAGCATTGAACAGTCAGCGAAGGATTCCTGCAACTGCAAATGAGAACTAGAATCGTTTCCTTGCCAGGTGGCATTTTCAACCATTTTTTGGGCGCTATTAATGGTACTTTCCGGCTACGCCAGATATGATAGGGGGGATGGGATGGGCAAATGGTTGCTCAAGCCGGGCAGCAGCACCCCGTGAACAAGAATGATTGCATTCGGGCGGCCCGGTGCAGTACAGTGTACGGCGTTAGCCGCTCGCTAGTTTTTATCACTGCGAAAAAGAGAGCACGCATCCGAGCGTGTTTTCTACTTTTGTTCGTACTTCGTTACTTTGATTCAGAACTGCTTTGATTTTCGTCAGATAAATAACTCGCCATCTTCAGATCATCCAAGAGTATAAAAGATTAAAAGTACATGCATCTGCAGTCATGCAGCGGGGACACACCAATAATGCTTCAATGATTCGTTCGAAGCAGCAGCGGTCAGAGGATCGTCGCACCTATATGGCGTCACGGCTGCTGTCGCCGTCCGTTGTGGCCTCGTGGGCATTGCGCTCAATCGCTAGCCTCGCTGCCCACCTTAGCCAACTACACTTGTCCTGCTCCGCCTCGGCTCTGAGACACAAGCTAGCTCCCATCCGCGCACTTCTCAGCTCCGCTAAGCAGCGAGCGAAGCGAACGGCCGGTGAGAGAGCCGCGCGCATGCAATGGCGGTGGACCGTTCCCTCGAGGTGCTCGACAGCCGGTGCGACGACGACGGCCACGCGCCGCGGACCGGTAACAGCGGTCTTTCTTCTTCTCTCGTTCTGTCGCCCTGCGTCGTCGACCGCCCCCGCTTTTTGTATCTACTAGCGTTTGCCGCGCGCAGGCACCGCGTGGACGTGCTCGGCGCACATCATCACGGCGGTGATCGGCGCCGGCGTGCTGTCGCTGGCGTGGGCAGTGGCGCAGCTGGGATGGGTTGCCGGGCCCGCCTGCCTTCTCTGCTTCGCGCTCGTCACCTATGTGTCCGCGGCGCTGCTCACCGAGTGCTACCGGCGCGGCGACCCGGAGAAGGGGGCCCGGAACTACTGCTACATCGACGCCGTCCGCTTCTACCTCGGTCGGTATTTATACCTAGCTAGTAGTAACCCCGTCTACGTACGTACGTATGAGCGTACGAGAGAGACGCGAGGAGATCGACGACGATTAAGCTAGCTAAAGCTTAATTTGTGGTGTCGTTTTTGCTTTTTCTGGCTTAATCCGTGTGCTGCTGTGCTGCTCTGTGGCTACTACGTGCTCAGGCAAGAAGTACACCTGGGCCTGCGGCTCGCTGCAGTTCGTGAGCCTGTACGGCTGCGGCGTCGCCTATACCATCACCACCGCCACTAGCATAAGGTAGTCGCCACCGGTAACAACTCTTTTCCCCCCACTTTCACCTGTTATATCGCGCCGTGCTCTGCTGCCTGTCTGATCAAGATCGAACGGGACTCTGATGCTATGCTGCTGGTACTGGTTATTTGTTTACTTGATCTTAACTGTTTGTGCTTTTTTTTGTGTGTTTTCTTGCCGGGGTTCTCTGCTGTCTGGATGTTGCAGGGCGATTCTCAAGTCGAACTGCTACCACGACCACAGCCACGACGCGCCCTGCAACTACAACGGCACCTACTACATGCTCATCTTCGGCGGCGCGCAGCTCTTGCTCTCCTTCATACCGGACTTCCACGACATGGCGTGGCTCTCCGTCGTCGCCGCGGTCATGTCCTTCTCCTACGCCTTCATCGGCCTCGGCCTCGGCATAACCAGCACAATTGGTATTGCCAGTTCCCACCCTGCTTTGGTTCATTTAGGGAACATGTAGTAGTGCAGTCATATGGCTGTAAGATCGGATACGCTCACACAGGTTTCGTTAATGTTCCTCAGCAAATGGAACCATCAAAGGAAGCATAGCAGGTGTCCCCATGAGGAACCCTGTGCAGAAGGTGTGGCGCGTCTCGCAGGCCATTGGGGACATCGCGTTTGCATACCCGTACTCCTTAATCCTTCTGGAAATACAGGTAACTGGACCACATCCTTTTTCTTCCAGAACTGTGCAGAATAGTGGAAGAAGTCCACTACAAACCCACTAGTATCAGTGACCACTAAGCTCGATAACCAATCTTCTTTTTCGCTTCTGCCAACAAATGTAGGACACCCTGAAATCGCCTCCGGCCGAGAACAAGACGATGAAGAAGGCGTCAATGATCTCCATCCTCGTGACGACCTTTTTCTACCTCTGCTGCGGCTGCTTCGGCTACGCCGCCTTCGGGAGCGAGGCGCCTGGCAACCTTCTCACCGGCTTTGGCTTCTATGAGCCGTACTGGCTCATCGACTTCGCCAACGCCTGCATTATCCTGCACCTGCTGGGCGGGTATCAGGTACTGCTATTGAGTCTGAAACTTGAGGTCACGTAATGCTGAATGCAGAAATAACATGGCTAGTACTAGTAGTACTCAACGTTGTTACATGAAACCTGCAGGTGTACAGCCAGCCAATATTCCAGTTCGTTGACAAATTCTTCGCGGAAAAATTCCCGGACAGCGGGTTCGTGAACGACTTCCACAGCGTGAAGCTCCCCTGCCTGCCGCTGTGCCGGGTGAACCTCCTGCGCCTGTGCTTCCGGACGCTATACGTGGTGAGCACGACGGTGGTGGCCATCGTGTTCCCCTACTTCAACGAGGTGCTGGCCCTGTTGGGCGCGCTCAACTTCTGGCCGCTGGCCATCTACTTCCCCGTGGAGATGTACTTCATCCAGCGGAACGTGCCCAAGTGGTCCACCAGGTGGGTCGTCCTGCAGACATTCAGCGTTGTCTGCCTTCTCATCAGTGCCTTCGCTCTCGTCGGCTCCATGGAGGGTCTCATCAGCCAGAAACTGGGCTAGCCTCTGTCCTCTGTCAAGGATTGCTTTCGGCTCGAGCGATCTTGTTGTAATGGTAATGGAGAACGAGGTGGTAGGCTGGTAGCTAGTGCATTATAGTAGCAGATGGGGAGATCGTCCCTGGTGATGGTGATGAACAAGAGCAGCATACTGGTACTGGCAGGTCTTCTGCAAGGATGAGAGCGTGGGCCACCGGCACATGTTTTTCAGTGCCTTTCCTTCTGCAGTGGAGTGAAGCGTGTGCACATGTCGTACTGCCGGGTTGCTGCAGAGTTGAGATGAGAAGAACATGTATTTTAGTTTGAGACACTCAGGATGTTGTGGACTGCTCATTTGTGTTCTCCGTTGTAGCCCTGGATTTACATTTCGTATTGGATTCTTCTTCACTCTACATGATTGGATTGGGCATGCGTTAGCCGTGTGCATGAACGGCTGATTTTTACTGAAATGGTGGGAAAGAACATGATCCCGATGGGTTCTTGAAATCGCAGGCCCCAGCTGGCCTCCGCGTTCTTGATGACCAGGACGGGGAGGATAAAATAGGAGCGTCATCTCAAGAGTGTATCTAATCAAAACGCACACCATTGAAATACTATCTAGCGCTTTATATACTACTACTGCAGTATACCCCTGTCTGGCCCATGGAAATTTTTCTGATCACTTATAGTATTATAAGACAAATTTTACGGTAGATCAAATAACCGTGAACCGTCCATTTGTATAGATGTCAAGGTATACGACGAAATCTTGCACCCTAAAGTGTAATAGTTAGTTGTCAAATTAAATCCGGATTTGATACTCTGATTTTCATCTATTAACCGCTCACTTTTTTTTTGTTTTTTATTATCTTTTCTCTTATATTACCTCTATTTTTAAATTGTTGACTATTTAGTAAAAAAAATTGTACTAAAAAATATCAATAATTTAAAAATAGAGGTAGTACTTGATAACTTTTTCTTATCTAAATTTATTATCTTATTTTACACTCCAGGGTGTAAGACAAGGTCTATCGTAAAAAGATTCTATTCTATTACGGCTAGTAGTATTTATCTCTGATTCAAAATTAAAACGAACACTAATCCTGCGAAGATCACGGAAAATCATCTCTCGCAGGTGCCTTTGCCATGCCCATGGTACGGTGCCATTGAAGCTGCTCTTTGTTGCCAGCTTTCGGCTCTGATTGACCGCCTGCTTTGACTGCCGGAGGCGAACATCATCGACGCACGCACGCATTCGGCGCGTCATTCTCTTTCACTCTCACAAAGTACAATCCCATCATCCAGTCGATTAGCTCAGGTCGATCAGACGGCGCGAGGAGGGAGAAACGCGACGGGCGCCTGCCTTCGGGGATTGGATGCTAGACCGTGGGGTGTGAGTTGACCCGGCGCTGTGCGGGTGGGCAACCTGTCCCGGCTCCAGGGGCCTCGTCACGCCGCGCGCGAGCGTTGAATTCTTTATGCCGATCATGCCTCCTTCGCCCGTGCCGCCGGCAGGCAGCAAACAGCAATGCGCGCCTATTTATGAGCAGACCGCCGCACGCCGGCCGGAGAACGTGTCGTGTCGCGGCACCTGAACTTGAGCAGGGACCGATCGAACATCTCGGACTTGCAGGAGAAGAAGGAGCCGGGAGAGAAATGGGGCGCGTCCCGTGCTGCGAGAAGGACAACGTCAAGCGCGGGCAGTGGACGCCCGAGGAGGACAACAAGCTGCTCTCCTACATCACGCAGTACGGCACGCGCAACTGGCGCCTCATCCCCAAGAACGCCGGTACGTTCCTCCGCCGGCCAACGGCGCGCGCACGGCATGGGCCGGGCGTTCTCTGAATCCGCTAGTAGTACTGCAGCGTGTGACTGTGACGGCGGTTATCTGATGGCGGCAACAAAAGACAGGGCTGCAGCGGTGCGGGAAGAGCTGCCGGCTCCGGTGGACCAACTACCTGCGCCCCGACCTGAAGCACGGCGAGTTCACGGACGCCGAGGAGCAGACCATCATCAAGCTGCATTCCGTGGTGGGCAACCGCTGGTCGGTGATCGCGGCGCAGCTGCCCGGGCGGACGGACAACGACGTGAAGAACCACTGGAACACCAAGCTCAAGAAGAAGCTGTCCGGGATGGGCATCGACCCCGTCACGCACAAGTCCTTCTCCCACCTCATGGCGGAGATCGCCACCACGCTCGCGCCGCCGCAGGTGGCACACCTCGCCGAGGCCGCGCTGGGTTGCTTCAAGGACGAGATGCTCCACCTCCTGACCAAGAAGCGACCCACCGACTTCCCCGCGCCCGCCGCCGTTCCCGGCATCATGGGTGTGGGGAGCGCGGGGGGAGGAGGCCCGGCCGCCCTAGCCGCCCGCTGCTTCCCCCCCGCGCCGCCGCCCCAGGCCGACGACACCGTCGAGCGCATCAAGCTGGGCCTGTCCCGCGCCATCATGAGCGAGCAGCCCGCCGCCGACAACAACAACAAGCAGCACCAGCAGCAGTCGCCCTGGGCGCCGGCCGACATGTCCGACGGGCTGGCGGCGGGGATGTACGCCGCGTACAACCCCGCGCAGGGGCAGGAGAACGACTTCGGGTACGAGGGGGTGTCGGAGTACATCCTCGGCGGCGGCGACGCGGACCAGGGCACGTCCATGTGGAGCCACCAGAGCATGTACAGCGGGAGCTCGGGCACCGAGGCGCCCAGGCCAGAGAAAGGCAACGACAGCGTTGGCAGCAGCAGCCGTGGCGAGGACGAGATGGACGACGATGCCAAGGAAGAAGCCGGCAAGGGCGGCGGCGGATCCGACATCTCCGGGCTGTTCGGCTCGGACTGCGTACTCTGGGACTTGCCCGATGAGCTCACCAATCATATGGTCTAACTAACGGTACCTAAATAAAACGGAATTGCCTGGATCAAAGAACAGTGTTTCATCAGGAGTACATAAAACTTGAAATAAGTTGTGATCCTAGGTTATTGACAACAACAAATTTTCTGGATGTAATTAAAAAACCATGTACATTTTTCCATGGGAAAAGGGACATGTGCACAGTGAACAAACCTGAGCAGAATAATTGACTGTTCCAGCTTTTTTGATTTTTTTAAAAAGATGCAACAGATCCTTTTATCACCATCATTCAGTTGAGTTGCCGGCTGTATTACGAAATTCTTTGTATGATATACTTTTTCTTGTATATTGTAAGTTGACTAATTCCGTGTAGCTTCCAGGAGGTGAGTGAGGATGGCCTTAAACGTAGAAAAGCTATTTTTCTTCTCTCCTTTTATGGACGGTTCAGAAGTTGTCACGTCTCACGAAATGCATCTACTTCACCATGGACACCGCACGACACCACCTAGATGCTCTCGACTCGTCTCTCTTCATAACGGTTAATGGATCACATAAAGGAGGAAAAATAAAGACGAAAACATCAAACAACGCTAGTATGATCGTGTCTAACCCAATTAAATGACAAATTTTTATACTTAGTTTTTGTTTGATAATTAGACACATCTTAAAAAATTTATGAAGTTACATATTGTGGTTTCCAAATTATATATTGAAAGCTGAAAAATTTTATTTCTAAATTTTACAATGTCATAAGATGGTGTAGAACGGGTTTTATTAGATTGTGATGAAAATAATTATTACTACTTATTTCCTCTTATTACTCATCATATTTAATTAAAGCTATATCCAAAAAAAATCTAGACAAACAAGTAATACTTACATTTTCTACCTTTAAATTTTTAAAACTGCAGATTTTCCACCATATAAAAGCTAGATTTTCTTTAGAATAAAAAATTGCAACCAGTGAGTGACATAATCATTTGGGCTGGATTGGGCCGGGCGACTGCCGCACTGCTGGTAGAGGACATGCCCGCGATCGTTGGATTTGGAATGGAATGGAATCCACGAGCGCATTGCCAGCTCCCCCGAGCGCACTGCCCTCCGCCCATCCCTAAATCACATGCCGGAGCCGCCGCCGCCGCCGCGTAGGAAGCAGCACACGACCAGACACCACCAGCGCACTACAGCAACCGGCAACCCGCCGCCACCGTCCGCTTGAGCCTAGGGGTTCTCGGAGTAGAGGGAAAGTAGGGGTTCCCTAGGCCAGATTTTAGGTATGGCGGCTGCCCTACCTCACCATATTGGTCGGTCCGCCTTCTCGCCATTGGTACGGCCGTATGGAAATAAAAACGGATTGATCACGAAGAGGTGCTGGGGAAGGTGGTTGTTGTGCACTCGGGTAACAACTGGTCTTACCTTTTTGTTTTTGCGGAAATAATACAAATCTGTTTCTGAAAATTGCTTGTGTTTTGTTTGACGTCCTATGTGGCAGGAAATACCCGTTTTCGTCGCATTATGCTCTTGTCCTTGGTGTATCTAGGATTCACTTACTTCAGCTTTGTGTTTTACTAAGAGTGTACTCCATATTCTCTGTTCTCAAATTAACAAAATAGGATCTCCTGGATCACACTTTGAAGTTTAAAATATGTAGGGAATAGTTGTAGTTTTACAGACGTGTTAATATTCGTACTTGTTTTCTCAGAACATCAGATAATTGTGTTAATATTATTTACAGTTTTTTTTTCGTTGGTACAATGTTAACTTTGATACAAGTATCAGAGGAGGCGATAACGTACTTTGCTTTCTTCTTATCCCCACAGGTTTCGATTTGTACCACTGGAGCGGGTATGAAACTTATTGATTTTCGTGCTCGAATGTCAGCAAAATGTGCAAATGAGAACGCACGGATTGAAGAGCTGAACATGCAACCTGGCCAAATGAAGGAATCAGTACAAGCAGATCCTCAGAAAAGGAGTGCTAAAATACATGATTTTTGCCTTGGTATCCCTTTTGGTAAGTCCGAATTTTCACTAATGTAAAACTGTGTGATCCCTTAGAATGGATATACTGTGCACAGGAGTACAGCTATCCTGTAAAGTGATGTTTTGTCCCGTTCTTATTTGCACAGATGTTTACCATCTACTGCTTTCAATATATTATGTTTTCTTTTTCTAGAATAACTTTCAACAATTTATGGTTCATGAGCTTCTCATTGCGTAGTTGTCCACGCTTTCTAATAACGTTTTGAATGCTATTCCAAGTTTCAGAAAACGATTCCCATTTCCATTGTTAAAAATAGTTCAAAAGCCAGTTATATAACATGTAACATGTTCTCTGATAGGTCACGTACCAAATTCTAGTAGTAGTGGCAAGCAACCACGTTATTTCTACTTTCTTGTGCAATTGTTAAGTTCTTCCTTCACCGTTTTTTCACATGAATGATAGCCCTTATTTCTGTGTGGTTCAATTTTTCTCTTAAGTTTCAGAAGCATGCAAATGATGATATAAAAGAATACTTCCTTTGGGAATGCAGGTGGTCTTCTATTCTCTATGGGGCTTCTAGGATACATTTTCTCCAAAAGCACCATAAGCCTTGTCTTAGGTGTTGCGCCAGGGTTTGCCACTCTCCTGCTTGGTTTTCTCAGTCTTAAATCTTGGAGGAATGGAAGATCCAGCATCCTATTTATCTTGGCTCAAGCTGGTGAGAAAAATACAATTCTGCTAAGCCATTGCAGTGATTACAATGTCTGAGATATATATTTAGTAATTGCATTCAACCTTGGAGTATTGATTTGGTTATGGACCTGGTCTACTCTTGTTTTTGCAGCAATTTCTGTTTTCCTGGCATGGAAGTATTCTCATGCGTATGTCTTGGTAACTATTTCAACTCACATTCTTATGTAATACATGAATCACTTAACTGTCTTTACATTGCATTAACTCTTTATTTTTTTGCGTAGACAAATCGACTGCTTCCATGGGGTTTCTATGCTTCACTGAGGTAATTTACTATTCTCCATCCTATCAATGTTCCTTTATGAAATGACATCTGATATCTTCTCTCGCTTGAAAATTGTACAGCACTGCAATGGCTTGTTTCTATGCCTATGTTCTATTTGCTGGAGGGAACCCCCCACCAAAGAAGTTGGCGTCTGCTCCACTGCTGTAGAGAGGAATTTGGTTCAGGATAACATCGGTTCATCGAGCTGTGACGATTAGGGCATTACAATTTTGATTATTCCCGTTGTATATTCTCTAATAGTAGTTCACTGCTGGCTGGGCTTGC
This sequence comes from Oropetium thomaeum, assembly GCA_001182835.1. Classification (NCBI taxonomy): domain Eukaryota; kingdom Viridiplantae; phylum Streptophyta; class Magnoliopsida; order Poales; family Poaceae; genus Oropetium; species Oropetium thomaeum. The sequence continues at coordinate 307,703 of LFJQ01000091.1, read as the reverse complement.
AATTTTCGCCTCTGATAGTCTGAACGTGTCGTAAATAAAACTTCAGAGAAGGTAGCCCAATCATTGGTGAACATGCTGTTTTCATCCACATTAAGTTGAAGACTTTTACTTGCTCAGCTTCTGCTTGAGACACTTGCGTTGCACCGGTGAAACGAGAGACTTTTCGAAGTCCCAATGAGCTTGCATTTTTCCAATTCTTATATGGACAGAGTTCCGGGAATATTGATACCTTGGCTCATGAGTGCCTTGGCTATGCGGTAGTTCTATCTTGGAGCAAAACCTACTAGAAAGAAATCAAAGAATAACTTCTAGAATAGAGCTTTGTTTTTGGGAAAAAAAAAATCTACTTCTAGAACAGAGCTAGTACTAGCGAAGAACAGAATGTGCAATAAGATTTCAAATAAACGACACTGGACTATGTATGCAATGAGAGCAAGTGAAGCAAGCACAGTACAGATGACCCACTAAAGGCCCAACTAAGCCTCTGTGAGCCGCCTCTCTCCCCTCTCCGCCAGAGCCGCCTTCAAACTAGGGTTTACTCCTCCCGCTCCGAGAACGCCAACAGGGTCGAGCTCCTCCGGTTCGGTCGGCGCCTCACCTCCGCTTCCGCGCAGCCCCGTTCGGCTTCTCCCTGCGGCAGCGGTGAAAATGAAGCTTGTCAGGTAAATCTACCCCCCTTCGTCGCATCCCCTTTGTTCCGATTGGTTCCTCTTCGCCGTCCCTCTCTGATCTGTTTGCTGCAAAACTCGCCAAATTTGGTGCGGGATTCGGGCGCGGTGTTCGGTTGCAGGTTCTTGATGAAGCTGAACAATGAGACGGTCACCATCGAGCTCAAAAATGGCACGATGGTCCATGGCACCATCACAGGTACGCTTTCGATCTCTCACCTCCAGCGGGGAAAGCTTTAAGTTTAGCGATGTGCAGAAGATGTAAAGCTTTAGGATTTTGTGCGGGCTACGTGCATTCTTAGGATTTGGTTGCTTAACGCCTAGCTCAATCTAGGAAATAGTGGGATTTTGCCACTACGCACCGGCCGCGGACATTGTTTGTCTGTAAATGAAATGAACTGCTTAGCTGACATAGTGGGGTTAGAACTGAGCATGCCGTTTTCTTGTGCTTGTCATGTGCTCAGTTGTGCAGCCATTTGTGGGTCTGACATGTTGAAGCCTCTGAGATCTGCTACCTGTGTTCAGCAAAATTTGGCCATTGGTTAGTCTTTTGTGCAGAGTAGTTTAAATTATATAATTAATCGTTGGCTTCTTGAACGCTTTCAATAAATCATCTCCTTGTTTGATCAAGGGTGTTGTTTAGTGTTAGGTTATGTCAAGCATTGTGGGTTATCAGCTGCTACCTATTTGGGAGCTAGTAACTACTGTATCTAAAATCAGTGTACTCGGGAAAAAGAAAATCTAATATAAATGCGTCACCTAAACTATGTTGGTTTTCTTAATGATTTTGTACTTTTGAAGCTTGGATGGAATAAAACAGTCTACTTTATATATGGAAATTGGAAAGAACAAATGATGTAAGGATTCTTATAACATTTTATCACTAAGTGGATGATTTTCTTTCACAAGACAGATATAATGGTAGTTAGGAACTTAAATTGGAAGGATAGCTTTCAGTTTTATTAATAAATTTGCACTTAAATAGGATGTATTTTCAGTGGATAGTATTCTTACATTACATTCTAGAATCGGAGTCATCAGGCATGGACTTCATTTTTCGTTTTGGGGGGTGGGGGCTGCATCTGAAAACTCTTATTTCGAGTGTTTCTTTCATTACAACTTAGGAAACCCACAGTTTGAATTGTGGTTGAAAAACTATGTGCTCTGTCAATATTATGTTGGGCACACTCATTTTGCTGGTATTAGTTAAACAGTGGTCATGGTTTAGTCTATACTGCATGCCCTCTTATCCAAGTACATTTTTGTAGGAGTTGACATAAGCATGAATACTCACCTGAAGACAGTGAAGCTTACGTTGAAGGGGAAGAATCCTGTTACCCTCGACCATCTCAGCGTGCGGGGGAACAACATTCGCTACTACATTCTTCCTGACAGCTTAAACCTTGAAACTTTGCTTGTAGAGGAAACCCCTAGGGTCAAGCCTAAGAAGCCAACTGCAGGTTTGATTTTATCTGTCATCTATTTGAGTCTGATTATTAGTGATGATGTTAAATGACGAGCTTACCTTCTTTGTTTGAAATCAGGAAAGCCCTTGGGGCGTGGTCGGGGCCGTGGGCGTGGACGTGGTCGGGGCCGGGGGCGCTGAGCTTTGTCATTCCCTGCTTCGGGCTATCTTGCAGGAAATGTTTCCCGTACAATGTAACCTGTTTCCCTTGTATACTACTTCTAAGAATGTTTCATTGTTGCCCTTCTGTCGGGGGTGACCTAAATATCTCAATCTCAGTAGTTCTTGTTCTGGATCATCCTGTCTATCTGACCCATTTTGCATGTCTATCCGAGGGCGTTTCTTAATGTGTTTCCCCTGTAGTACAGACTTCGGATATCCAAGCAGGATGACCCTGTTCTTACTTATTGCACTGGAATTGCTGTGCCTCTGCTTCATGCTAAATTACTTTGGGGGCTGTTGTGCAGTAGTGATGTTACAAATTGCAGATATTGATTCAGCTGAACCACCTTGCGCCTTTCCTTGCATAAGAAAAAATAAGACTTGCTGTTGCTTTTTATTGGATTTTGCTGCTGCACTGAACAGGAAGGACCCATGGATTTTCATGAAGCTATTAGGGTAAAGTATAAATTTCTGTAGAATCAGCTAGGCATGATCTGGCAGCGAGATGGCAGAAGCGAAATGAACCGAATAAAGCAGAAGAGTAGGTAATGAAGATTGTGTGCTAAGACTTTTTACTCTAATTTAATGTTTATGTTCTTTCATTTTCTCCTCATCAGTACGTATATATAAGAAGAAGTGATTTCTAACTAGGAGAAGAGCGCCTGCCGACACGTCAAAGACGGCTGAAGGCTGATTTGTAGTTTTCCCAGCTGGCAGTGCTGTCGCGCTCCAGCATCGCCCTCCCTCCTCACACCGGTACAAAGACCGTTGGTTGGCCGGCGGTTCGTGTTTTCGTCGCGGCTTGCCCCCGTAACCTCCTGTGCACCTGAGTCGCGGATTTCCCGGAACCCCTGAGCTCGAAGACGAATTGAAACACGGAAACCGGCAGTCGTCTCCCGTGTTTTCGTGAAGGTCTTTGCAGACGTGGTCTTTCGGAAAGCATGACAACAAATTAGCATATCCTTATCCCAAGAGAAAAGAGACAGAATCGATGCTCTGCTACGATGTCTTCGAACCTTTTCTAGGTGTCCCCAAACCAGTTGCATCGCCGTCGTATTCATTGCTGCTCGGAACGGGACGTCCTCGTCCGTTCCATCATCCTTTTCTCCATACTAATGCTACTACTGGCTGCTGCTAGCTAATGACCGGCTCAAATCTTTGTTCCAATAAACAAAAAACAGGCTGCACGTAATGGAAGGACGGATCATCTCGTCCAGCCACCCGTTAGCCGCTCTGTCCGAATAAACCTCTCCCACATGCCCCCGCGTTTTTCGATGTTTCCTTTGGCCTCGCCGCCCCCACATTATGCGCCAATCATCCCTGCAGTTGTCGGGGCCCGTGTTAGTAGTACTAGTAAGGATTAGTGCGTACAGTCAGTCAGTCAGTCAGTCCACCTGTGAGATCAGATTCGGTGCATGGCTTAAAGCAGATTGGTAAGGCCATCCATCGCTCTCAGGCTGCCCTGCCCCAGCGGCGATATCTTTGGCTTCTCTAAACTCTAACTAAAGAAGGGGGAAGGGATACCGGTGCCACACCGCCGAAGAGACAGCGCGACGCTGGTGCACTAGTCCTTTCCTTTCCTTTCCCATCCTTTCCTTTCCTCCGATAACAAGCATAAGAAGCAGCCGCCCGTCCTTACTGCAGCTCTCTTTTACAAGTACAGAAACCACCGCCCAGCTCGGTCAGAGAGAAGGCAATCGGCAGGGCAGCAGCAAGCAGGGGGTGGCGCCATGTGCAAGCTCTCGCTCAGGAAGGAGAACGTGGGGTGCTTCCTGCTCATCGTGCTGCTGATCGCGCTACTCATCGGCGTGCTCTTCGGGATCGGCGTCTTCAGGCACGGATACGAGCACGTCAGGGACATCGGCCGCAACCACACCTGCTACGACTGCAACACCACCACCACCAGGTAGTAAGTAGTAGCTCGCGTATGGCGCTCGTGCATCTGAGCCTGTGCGTTACTATGTTCTTGGCGGCGGCGGCGGCTGCTGCTGCTGCTTCTGCCGGTGCAGTCATGCATGTTGTAAAGTAAATTTGGTCACTGTAGTAGTGTTTCTGGTTGCTTCCTCAGTGGCGGTGGTTAGCGAACTCTCAACTCTCAAGGCTTTCCTTGTTGGTGGAAAGCTTTTATGTAGACATAGGTATTTGCTTGTGTGTTTCTTTTGCCCTTAGCTTCCTGACTGATTAAATTCAATAATCTACGATGGATTAAATTTAGTAATTTTGGATTTTTTTTCGTTTGGGTTTATATCCTGGCAGAATCTTGAAATTTTTTTCGTTTGGGTTTATATCCTGTCAGAATCAACTGAACTTGCTTTCTTGACGCGTTCTTTTAGCTGCTTTCTCCTAATTCTTTCCCCCGTTGGTATATTGCCTCCACAGCAAAAATCCAATCAATTCTGATACCCTTATGCATTTCTGCGACATCTGATAAGCAAAATTTGACAGAAAGCTTGTTCCTTCGCATCAAAGACTATCCAGCAAGATGTGCCTAGTTCTAGAAATTAACACGGTGATTTTGAAAAAGGCTGCTACAGTTACAGACAAAGGTTCATGTTTTCCTGCGGAGGCGGAACATTCTGTAAGCCTGTGACTGGCCTGATTATGGTTTCAGGAACTCATATGACACATATAACTGATGCTTGTTTGCCGAAAAGGACTCTTTTTTTTAACAAAGAAATCAAAGACCAATGTATATGGAGAGGATAAATTAACAGCATCAGACCAAACGGTACATCGTATTATTTTATTTACACATGCAAATGCACAGAATTCGTGGATGCTTTGTGACTGGAAACATATAGTCTATTAAATTACAGGAGACTGAACAGTTTATAAACACCTCACATAAATCAACTGAATCTTTTAGATGTTCTGGGAAACACAATCCTTTGGTGCATGAAAATAACCAAGCACCCTGGAGCGACTATTTTCCACTTTGCAACATGAAAGGTACAGCGGTGGACATGTGACACACAGAGACACCTTTGAACATATCCGCAAATTAGCTGCAGCAACCACCACCTTGAGAAGATGAGGCACCACCACCTCCTGATTGACCAGGGACCGCGTATCCCACTTTGATTCCATAAGACTACAAATTATCCGAAACTATATCAGATCATGGTCAAGGATGGCAAAATAACATTGTAATGTAAACAGGATGACATGTTTAGAGAGGATAACATCCGAGTTCCAGATTGGGGCAAGGCCATTATAGCTATTGCACAGCTTTCCCCGTTGGAAGTGTTCAAGGCCATTATAGCTATTGTACGGCTTTCCCCGTTGAAAGTGTTCACCAGTAAAACCCCTCCCACTCTGTTCAACCACAGGGGAACTCGGATGTTCTTGGTTTCGTTAGAGTCACTTTATTCAAAATTGTATCCCCCCCCCCCCCCCCCCTTCCCCCGTTTAGCTATTTTTGGTGGTCTTAAGAGTTCACCATACAAAAGTCTGTAGGCAAATGAGATAAAAGGTTCAAAACAATATCTGAAACCATATGGATTCACAAGGCATGAATTGTTCATCCATATTTAGTAAAGTGGAGCACAAGGGAATGACTAAGTGTATATTAAAATCTGAATTAAGTATGAAAATAAAGATATTGAATATATAAAAACGAGCTAAAGACTAAAGTGTTGAGCAAACAGTGAATAAATCACAAAAAAAATTTATATATTTTAAGTATAAGCAGATCAAAAGAAATTAACTGATGCATACCTCATTTGACACGTCAAATACACCATCTTGGATCTTCTTGTATATAGCTCCAGCAGTCTTCACAAATGCCTGCATTTTAAAAGTTCAGATGGCATGAGCAAATATGGAAATATCTCTCCTAGTCCTTAACTTCACATAGATACACCAAGAATCAGGCATCACCTCCTCAACATTCTGTGCTGTCTTTGCGGATGCCTCCATAAAGATCAGACCGTGCTCCTTTGCAAACTGTTCGCCTTCCTCATAGCTCACAGCACGCCTGTGAGACAGATCGCATTTGTTCCCGACCAGCATTATGGTCATATTGGCGTTGGCGTGCTGCCTCGCATCTTCCAGCCAGCTCGCGAGGTGGTTGAAAGTCTCCCTCCTGCATTCGGTTTGATTCAGGATGCCGTGCACGTAAAAACACTAGTTGAGCAACTTTGAAATCATTCAATGGGGAACTACCTAGTGATGTCATAGACCAAAAGGGCACCCGCAGCACCTCTGTAGTATGACCTGGTTATGGATCTGAATGACTCTTGGCCTGCCTGCGGAGTCAAAGGATAACTACATCAGATCAGATGTCACGTGCATATTTCCATATTAACGTTCTGCACAAGAGCATGGGGACCAAGGGCAGTTCAGATCAACAAATGGACCCACGGCTGCAAAGCTCACAATTGGCTCATTTCACTGGGGAAAACTCATTGATGAGAGAAGACACAATCTAAGTATTCAGTAGTAGTATATCATAGCTTCAGAACTGTACAATATCATTCTGAACTGCAAAACTAGGAAAACACTAGTACGCTGCAACAAAAGCACAAGCACATTCGGACTCGTTAATTGAATCAAGTTGAGCCATTAATCCTAACAAGCAACCAGACAACCTTTTGACCAGTGCTGCCCTGATGAGATCCTCTATAACCAACCATAAGACGACTCAAAGCAAAGCAAAGCATCGCAGGATGCGTAGGAAGGAAGGAAAGTACCGACCGTGTCCCAAATCTGGAGCTTGATGGGCTTGTTGTCGATGGTGATCATCCTGGCCCCGAACTCGACGCCGATGGTGAGGTCGTGGACGGGCTGGAACCGCTTGTCGGTGAACTGCAGCAGCAGGCACGACTTGCCGACGCCTGCACATCACACCAGAAAGCAAACAAAAAAGAGAAGCGCTCCCCTGTCAGTATCGTCGTTACGCGGCGGCGAGTTGATACGTAGTACTACAACAGATCTCCATAGCAGTAGGAGCAGCAGAATCCAAACAACAGCAGGGCGGATCCAAATCAGGGAGCGGGAGGGGCCCCGAGGGTGGGATCGGCGATGGGGCGGGGCGCGGACGTTACCTGTGTCGCCGATGATGATGTACTTGAAGAGGTAGGCGTAAGACATCTCGTTCGTCTGTCCTCCGATGGCAGCGGGATTGGATACCGGCTCGCGATGGGTCGGGTCGGGGCGGGAGGAAGGAGAAGAGGGGGAACTGCAGTTGCAGCTTGCGGGGGGGAGAAAGGTTTGCTGCTCAGCGACGGAGGAGGCGTGATTACGTGACGGAAGCGACCGGAGGAGGGACAGCTAATTTGGGGGAGGATCGGGAGGGCAGTTCGTTCGTTCGTTCGCTGCCGAATCGGCGGTGCCGTGCTGGATTATGTGGAGTGCTTATCTCGAACAAATCGACCGATCAGACGAGACGAGAGAGGAGGAGGCGCGGTCGGTGGTGGGGACGCTGCTGCCGTGCCGTCGTGGTGCGCCAGCGCCGAACCAGGACCGAGCTGACCCCGAGTCCCAGGCTCCCAGACTCCAGAGACCTCCAAAAATCAGCGCACGCACGAATGGGTTCGGTTCTGGCGTCGACGTGGACGGACTCAACTGCTTGACCGCTTGAGCTGGAGCTGGACTCTGGGAGGTAATCGGCGCCGGGCTGGCCTCTCCACAGACTTCCGGAAGAGGTGGGCCCGGCCCAGTCAGTTTCAAGAGACATGGTTGGGTTTGATACTAGGCTTATTCTGTCGGAGACACATCCCTCGTTTGATATGCTTGCAGTTGAGGCAGTAGTACGCGAGGCCCTAAGGCCATGTGATAAAAAAGAAAAGACCGTGTGTGGTCGATTTATCGTGTTGTTGTGGATTAAAAAAATATATTATACGTTGTAACGCAAAAGTTTCTCGCTACGCGGCTTTCTGCTACGCGTGTTTCAGCTATATCCAACTTACGGAGTAATATTGCCTTTTTATTCATTTTATTTATTTGTTTCTGCGTTTGTGCTTATTACAAACAAGCCCATTGGGCCCTCGCAAGGCCGTACCCCCCGCGCAAACCATCCCGCCGCTCCAGGCCTGGTGTGCAGGACTGGTGGTGTACTCATGCACAACTTGGGCTTCCGCGCGCTCCTCAACCCTTTACCTCCAGAGCTCAGGCCTGAGTCGTGATACTCATTGACGGAGAGAGGAGCCCGACGCATCCGCTGGGGTGATCGTTGTCGTTCGTCGGTACGTGTATGCCGGCGTGGCGTGGGGGGTTCCCGTGCTCGACAGCGATGTTTGGTAACCGGTCCGATCTCCGGTACAGTATACGCTACGCTAGATACAGTACTATTAGCAGTACGTGGACGTGGCTAACACACGTGAACATACTGCGTGTTACCGCACTGTGCCTGTGCTGTGCGTGCCATAATGTGCGCACTATTCACCGGTCGGCCGGCGCGAGCGCCTGCAATAACTCGTCGCACCACGCAGCAGCTGCAAACAGTACTAGTAGTAGATCGAAAAGCGGCCGGCGCACACGGCGCGCAGCGTGACGAGAATCATCATGAGGCGTCCGCATCTCGGTCGATCCATCGGCGCCTCTGGGCCTGCCCGGCCGCCGCCTAAGCACGCAGCTGCTACTACCACACGCACCTGGGCTGGTGGTGGAGCAAAGCCGTGGGCGGCGGCGACGCGGGCGCGGCTCGAGGCTGTGGGTGCGGTGCGCCGTGCACGGCTGCACGCGTGGACGGGTGTGGGTTTGTTCGGCCGCGCGCGCACGGCGCGCACCCGCTCGCTCTCCCCGCGGCCCGGCCCGGCTCCGCGAGCCGCCTAATAAACTAGGGACGGTCAAATGCTCATCAAAAGCGCCGCTCGCGATCAAGCAAACTCCGCGGCCATGTAGTCGGTCGCTATCTAGCTACCTAGCCGGTCTTCATGAACAGAGTTTGTAGTGACACCAATCATTACGTGGCTATTTTTCTAGTACTAATTAAGTAGTATTATCTCATTTTTATTTTATTGATCTTTTTTAATACAAATTTATAATAGAAAGAATCAATAAAATAAAAACGGAGATTGTAATAATGATAATCCGTCGGCTAAAAGCAAGCGTACGTGTGCATGCAGGAAGGCGAGACCCGGATGGCCCGTTGAGTTGATGATATCTCAGGCAGCATACGCATCAGCTGGCGCAGTGTACTATAGTATAGTGCTATAGGAGTAGCATGCAGCAGTAGCGATTAGTCAATGCCGAGAATCAGAAAAAGAGATTAGTCGTCGTCGTCGTCGTCGTCAGTGCTCGCATGACGACCGAAAGCAGGGTGGCGTTTTGCGGCGCCGCGTACGCCGACTGCACGCGGTCAATCACCGGCCTAGCTAGCTAGTAGTACATCGATCGGCCCCGACCGGCCGGGATTCAGTGTACGTGCTCCCTCCTCCTTTCCTATCCTCGTCGGCGCGGGGCGATCCCTTTTAATTTCGATCGAGCCGTACAACGCAAAGATTCGGACGCCACCAGCATGGGTACTACTATACTACTTACGTGCTTTCGCGCCTCATGACTGCGGGCAAAAAAGGTTTTGATCAGACCGGATGCATGTGTCCAAACTCTGGAATGCCTGTCGTGGTACGGCAACAGAGTTCACATGATGACATGAGTGGAGATGGGAAGGCCAAGGACCAGGTGACCACACGGGTTGAGGATCAGTTACTCACTAGTACTAAATTATTTTCAGTCACCTAAAACAAAAAACAAAGGGGGTGTTTTTGGCGACTGCGCGATCACGATCGGACGGTTACGGCGTTATCTTCAACCTCTCTGCCCTGAACATCCCCTATATAACGGTCACGAGCAGAGGGTATTTAAAGTTGAGAATTTGGACGACTATGTAAAGCGTGAGCATAATTTAGATGTTTGGAATCCGGATATACATCACAGAAAGATCCAGTATGCTTGTAAAGTGATAATGCTTGTAACATGCGTATTTAATACTATAACTCTTCATTCATCTAGAAAAAAAAAAGATCAAGCACAACACAGGAAGCAAGCCTACGCCTTGATATCAACCAAGCAACAAGAGGGGAAAGGTAGGAGAAACCAAAGTAATACACCAAAGATACAGCCCCAACTTTATATAAAAAAATTATGGCATGCATGTTCTCCTTAAGAAACATCTTTTTCCTTGCAAAAAAAAAAACTGGCAATAATGACTATATGAAATCAAACTGTGTAAAAGTATAGAGGACTGTACCAGTAGGCAGCAGGACCGTTCGGATGCTTTAGAGGTTACACTTATTAAATCTTTTGGTAAGTAAAAAAAGGAATGCATGGTGTACCAGCTAAATCTTGCTCAAACAACCAGCACTTTGGGCTAGAAACATCAATCTCAATTATGAGTCCAACCAAGATACAAAGAAATATCTTTCATTCCCACATGCTTCACCAGAAAAAAAAACAACCACGCATGCAGCAGCGTGTGACTTGACAGAGCGTTTAGGAATTTATTAGAAGAAAAATTACCAATCCGTGACAGATCATTGCAACGTAAACAAATCCCAGATCAAATGATTGACGACCTTTCATTCTTAAACGGGAAACTGAACCAATGGAACCCTGCCACGTCGCATGTGTGTGCTGGGCTCTGCAGCTTTCTTCTATACTACTTAGCTTGGTCCACCACCTTCGCATGCACGTGCAGCGTGGAAGATTGGAAGAGAGCAAATAGCCAGTAGACCCGTACGTGCTCGAACGACTGATCTCTCATTCGATCATCAAACAACAAGCAGACAGAACCACCACCAACAACAACGATGACCATATGATTGGAAATAGTATACACACGCTTTGTAGCAAAAAAAAAAAAAAAGCACCTTTAATCTGTGTCGCTGGCGGTTGTTGTTGCATGCATGCATGCGGTGGAGTGGAGAGGGTAGAGGGGTGTGTCCACCGGCCGGAGGATCGATCGGATATGATTTGGCTCCCTTTTGTCAAATGAGAGGGTGCCTTTTGGTGTGTTTGAGTGGACAGGGAAGGTAGCCGCACGTAACACAATACTGTATTCCATCTTGATCACCAAGTAGTAGTAGCTAGTAGTGGCATCTTCTTCGATCGACCCACCATCATCGCATTGCTTTTTATGGTCCTTTGACCGCTGCTGCAGTGCTGCTACTAGTAGAAGTACTATCTTTTGGAGCCTGCATCACAAGACGATCGCTTTGGTAAAGAGATCTCTACTCCCTAAATTAAAAGCTTCTCTCCCTCCGTTTTAAATTAGAGTTTGTTTTGAACAACGATACAGTCTTTTAAATGTAACTTTGACTTTTATTTTTTATGAAAATATTTATTAAAAAATAATGCATGTATATTTTTATTTTTCAAGACAAATCTAATCAAATAATTTTTTATTTTTAAACTTAATAAATTAAAAATTATTCATAATTTATATTTTCAATATTAATTAAAATCATGTCCAAAACGAACTCTATATTAAAACGGAGGGACTACTATAGTAACACAGAGGATAGTGCGCCCACACACTAGAGAAAAGCTTCTCCTCATTTTATAAATGTTGTACAGTTTTGTTAATAAAATGTTCAGAAAAGTCGCAAAAAAAAATGTTCAGGCAAATCACCTTTTTTATTTTGGCCCTTCTAAAACTAATATTTTATGAATTACCCTTTTAAATCAGTATTTTTACAATCTGACCCTTTTGATCAAGCCGATTAGAATGACGTGACTCATGTTTGAGTCATGCCAAGCAGTTTGGCGTGACTCAGTGTCACATATGATAACATATAAAGTTAGGGCTCTTCTCTAGACGTGAACAAAAGAGGCCAGATACTAGGAATACAGATATGTAGAGATCACGTATAAAATTTTAGTTTTAGAAGGATCAAAACGTAAAAAAAAAACCACGATACTCCTAGTACATATAGCTTCGTCCTGGACGTAACATTGATCCCCTTGTATCGACGGTACGTGGTCCCATGGCTGGGATCAACACGGGTGGTGCGCGCGGATACGAGTAGTAGTAGTACCACGGTGTACAGCGTAGAGACAAACACAAAGATCGCTATCTATAGCCTTACAACAGTAGCCATGTGGCTCGATCTGCCAGAGGAGAAGGACGACGCCGACGACTGCTTGTGCACGCAACAGCAATGGTCTTGCTGCACATGCGCGCGGTGGTGTGGTGCCGGTTTCGTCAAGGAGCTGTCTCTCGCAACAAGCTATACGGTCAGAGAATCAGTACGAGTATACGCGTGCACGTGCACATCTAAAAAAAAAAAAACACAGCACGACGTATTTACATCAAGTTGTGGAGTACTACAGTACTACCAGTCAGTGTAGTACGAAGTAGTACTTGTTGGACCGCCGTAGCTGTGGAGAAAGTGACGAAGTGCAGAGAATGTAATCGCGGAATTGCATGCCAGAAAGAGAGCGATCGACAGAAAGGACGAGCCGATCGATGGACACCAGAAGAAATCAAGCTAACTAGCACCGAAAAAAGAACAGTCGATTTCATATTAACGGAAGTCTGGAACACGGTTTGTTGTTTTAACCATGGCGTGCACATGCATACAGTCCTAGAGTAGTACTACTATGGGTTAGCTAGCCGGTGCACCACCCTAGTAATTCTAGTACCTCTCTCTCTCTATCGATCGCTGGTGCAAGGAACATGCAGTTACAACCACATGCGTCGCGCAATGCACGCCTCAGAGTAGCTAGCAGGGCCGCCCATTATTGTACTACTACTACTATTGCAGTTTTACCTGTGTGCATGCTCGTGTGCAGCCACCCACAATACAGCAGTAGTACGAGTAAAGTACGACGCACGATAAAGTACACGCTCGTTTACTCAGAGTCCACCAGACTCCAGAGAACAGTGTGTTGTTGCGCTGAGCCGCTGACTGATTATTATTATTATTATTATTATTATTTTTAATTATTTATTTGCGGATGAGGCGCTGACTGATTGATGACACCAACGACAGTACTGTATCTTTCAGGAAAAAAAAGGCATACTGTATCATATCAACATTCATCAGGCCTTTAGGACTGGTGCTGGTGGCCGGATAAACAAACATATATGGAGGCACACATCGCTGACTGACTGACGAATGATGGGGTGGGCCAGCCATTGTGGTTGTCGTCTTGCCTTTGGAAAAAAAAAAACACTCTCTCCGTCTCTCGCCAACAAGCACGCAGAGAGTATCGCGTCATGCGACTACTAGTACTGTATACGTACTGCACGTCTGCACCACAAAGCAATCAGGTGTCGGTGTGAGCGTTTTCGGACGGGAGAGGGAGGACCCCACGTTGGGGGTGAGACTGGTGACGCGACGGGAAACCTTTGCTTGGCTGGCACCGTACCGTTTGGTTTGGTCTGACCGAGACCGAGAAGATGAGGCAAGAACTTGAATGCGGCGCGGCCCTCGTGCGGTCAAACGCCACCGCGCGTCGCTGCGAATCCCGACCCCGAGCGTGCGTGCGTGCGTGCGTGCGCACGAGCGCAGGGCTCTGTCGTCTCTCGCCTGTCTCGAGGAGTGAGTGATGAAGGCTGATGGATTGATTGATGAGTGAGAGAGAGATGGTCAGAGGAACAGAGAGGCCCGCCCGTGCCGTCTCGAGACGCGCGCGCGGCGCGACATCCGAGGCGGCCTGCCTGCCTGCCTGCTGCGCGTATGCCCGTGAACGAGGCGATGGGAGATAGGAGTACAGAACTCAGGAGGGGAGCGCACGGACGCCTCTGCTCTGCTTGCGTCGCCGGTTGATGTGGTTCCAGTTCCAGCACCGCTGCGTCTGCGTCTGCCAGCTCGCGCGCGGATCCGGTGTTAATCATAAATTAACGAGACAAATTTTTTAAATATAATTAATTTATAATTAACACATAATTACGATAGCACAACAGGTTTAAATTATAAATTATCTAGACTTAAAAGATTTGTCTTATCCATTAGTCTCAATCTATTAAATTAGTTTTATAAATAATTAATATTTAATATTTTAAATTAATTTTTAAATATTTAATGTGACAGGTAAAAAAAATTTACCTATATCCAAACCCCGCCTCAATCAATCAAACTGCAAACTCCATCGGGTGCGCACGCCCCCCTCTTTTTCCTTGCGTTCCCGTAGTACGAGTACATGGATCTGGTGTCTGACAGTCTGAGGTTTTCCCAACACACAGATCAAGTAAAAAACAGCTCGCCCAGGGCCATCCTGATGGAGAGTACTATGTAGTACGTAGTAGAAAGTTGACGTTCAAGGAAACTACATCGGCGCAAAGGACAGGAGCGCGCATGTGGCTGGCTTCATAAGCTGCCAGAGCAACCAGCTGTAGATCAGTACTAGTACTATACTTAAGCTCGACATAGGATTACATTAAGCACGTAGTCGGCAGGAGATGGATGGATCGGACACGTACGTACGTCCATTCACGGTGCGTCCTATAATTAAGCTGCAGTGCTTGGCGTCGTGTTGGACTGTTGGCGAGTTTGAAAACTTGAGAGCACTAGCAGACGGGACGGCGACACGCGTGAGAGAGCTTGAATAGGATTACTGATCCATTCTACTGTACTCTTTTCGCCCCAGGTGAATAATGAACAGAACCCGAGCGAGAGCGTGCACGGGAGGGGCAGTTCGCGGGGGGGCGGGGGGGGCGGGGGGGCGGGTGGTGTGCTCGCTGCTGCAAATCCATAGGAAGATACGGAGCAGGGGAAGGGAGCAAGAAAGGACAAGGCGCGCACGAGAGGGGCGGGCATTCTGCATCTCCTCCGGCCTCCGGGCGGACGGTGAATACGACGACCTTGGCATCTGCATTAACAGTTCCTCAGAAATGCTCTACTAAGCTACTACTAGCTGCCCCCACATGCAGTCCGATCGATCTGTGAGATGGGTGGCAGCTAGGCTGGGTATAGCAGCCGTGCTCGTGCATGTTGTCCACCAGATTTGCAAGGAATTTCGACGAGAGACTTCTCCACCTTAGTAGTAGTAGGACTCCTACTGTACTGTACTTTTTTGAAAAGAAAATTATTTAATCTCTTTGTAGTCGTACTACTAGTACGAGTAGAATATTAGAATAATCGTTCTATAATGACATGGTGTATTGTATATACATGGACAACAAGTGACTGGTTATGTAACAGCATTCATGGAGGCTAGTAGTATTAGTACTAGATGACTCTGTCCCGTCATATCAATTCCTTCAGGATGATACATTAAAATTGATGCTCAGAAGAAAAGAAAATGTTAAAGACCGGCTGTACAAAACACAGTATGACACGCGTCTTGGAGGCAGATAATTTTCTTCCTCGCAAGTTAGGTCACCAGCTCCCAGTGCATATGCAGCGCGAAGTGGGACAGTAACAACGGTTACATCGCTGGTATTATCATCATAAACAAACTCATCTCTAATCACAAAAGCCGTCAGATCAGGCGGATTATTGTTTACACGGAGAATATAGGTCCAGAGACGTCGGCCTTTCTTTACGTTTTTTTTTAAAAATAGAGAGGCCGGTCCAGTGTCTAGCTACCCCTCGTGTTTCTTTAATTTGGCCTGTCTTAATTCTGAAGCAAACAGAGGCGTCAGGCCACTCTTCCAACTAAGTAGTTTCTCACAGTAGTTAATCTCTGCAATAAGATTAGGCAAAAGAAATGGATGAATGGCCTTGTCATGCTTGTCAATTTTCAAACTTATGGATTGAGGGTCACTGATGTCTTTCTTTCCGATTTGGGATTACAAGAATTCTTATATTGATTGACAGAGTAGTAGCTTCGTGTGCCATCGTGCGGATTCAATCATTAGTCCACGCTCTAACCCAAAACAGATCGCGATCGAAATCTTACCAAGCAATAGAAATGCAAGGTCAGATATTGACTGAAAAAAAAAGATATTGAATCAGATCTGACCAAACTGAAAAAGGAGAAAAAAAAAAACAGAGGCGAAGATAGCAAATGGGTAAATGAGGGATTTACATTTGCGTTTTCCCGTGGCCGTGGACGCACCTCTGTCAGTCGATGGGGCCAAGGACCAAGGTGGACCGATCTGTACTGCAAGGCGCTGCCACTCGTGCGGCTCATTAAATATGCTACCAACCAGCACCGCTTGTTTCTCTCTCATTAAGGAATATTTTTTGCTCCACAGTTGTTCGTGTCCTCCGACGGCCGGCCGGTCGGGCAAGCGCTGCTGGTAAAAGTACTCCTCCATCTAGATGTGCTCGTGCGAGTGCACGGACCGGTGAAAATCACGGAAACTTTTGTTTGACCTTGGTTTAATTTCTGCTTACTATTATACTGCGCGCTTTCCATGATGCCGTAGTCCAAATTTATGTTTGACTATTGCACTTGCCACATACTTCCAGGTTCAGCGGAATAAACTGTAGTATTAGTAACATACTAAGTGAGAGTAGTGCCTCTTGTTACAAGTACCTGTAGCACTTCTACTTAGTGAAATACAGTAATTATTTGATAATTTGATCTTTGGTTCCGTTTTCACTATCGTATTTATTTTATAATAATATTATCTTGTACACATTTTTCTTCTCTCAATATTAAGACGAGGAGCGAAGTTGATGGGAGCCCAACCAAACTGTTTTAAGTAATTTTTGTACCAGATCTAGAATGGCAGATAAAGTGGGATACGTTGAGTAGAATAAAATTAGAATAACGGTTTTCATGGGAACCCAAATTTTGCTTTCAAGAGTTATAGCACTAGCAGGAGATTCACAAAAGCGCAGATGATTGTTTGGGTACCCGTTGTGAGAGTTGGTCTAATAATTGCCACCAGTACAGGTTGGGTACTGAGGGTGGGGAGGCCGGGCAACAGTGTTTTGTCGGAGTTCCAATGGCACCACAGCACATGAGTCTTTGGTTTTCCTTTTTCCGGAAAAAATGCAGTTAAGCTCGGAAGATTTAGACATTTGTATTTCGAATACTACTATCATGAGCTTGTACAATTTACATGCGTATGTATACAGTGAGTGTATATCTGTACTGTATGTGTTTTTTTTTAAAAAAGAATCAACTACTACTGTATATTGACATTGTTTTCCCATCCAAGATCGAGATGATTACGTACAAGTTGACCTAGGTTGAAGGAATTTGCACAAGGAGTCGTTTGACCGTCAGATTGGCAAACAAACAGGGGGAATAAGGTAAATGAAACCTCCGTTAGCGCAAGGACTAGGGGCACGTTTGGTTCTCTTACAACGTATGCCTTTCCAAAAATTGATGTTACTCACAAAATTTGTTGTCATTTGGTTCATGTCCAAATGTTAGAAAGACCAATGAAAATTTGGTAACGGTAGTTTAATTTATGTAGCAAATGTAGACGCGTCGCTGGCAAAAAAAACTCTCGACAAACTTTGGCATGCTGCAGCTCCATCTACTCTCTCATGTGTCGGGTCATGATTGATTGTCTTTAATGTTTTATAAATTGAATTAGCAAACTTTAAACTAACATATCTTAAAATCCATGAATCCACATTAAATTTCGTTTGCACCACGAAACTTCTTGTAATTTAATCTATAAAACAAGATCTTACTTATGTATGTTTTGTGAAAATAAAATTTTATGACACATGGATCCTGTTTATCATACTAACAAATTTAGTAAAATTTGATATTCATTTACCAATAAATTGAAGCCCAGTTGGCAAACCAAACATACCCTAGAAGCCACCGCCGTTCATATTTTACCATCTCCTTACGTGGTCTTCCTCATGATCAGAGCTCAGCGCCAAATCCCTATACACCTGCATTTGTCAGCACGTACATTTTCCCTCTCTCTACCTCCGTGTTTGACTGCACCTAGAGCAGCAGCATCAGGCTAGCTGCTAGATGCTACTCTACGCTCTAGAGGACCATCCTCCTAGTCCTAGTCCTAGACTTATGTTACTGTACTGTAGGTACTCTTTCATAATACTGGTACCTGTATTCACTGCTGTAAAAACAGAGACTATACTACTCGAATTTGAATGACTATAATGAAAAAAAAGGGGGCAAATAAAGCGAAGGCAAAGAAAAGGCAACAGCCTTATTTTTCTCCCTGGCCTCTCTCCTTTGCCAAGATCCTTTCTGCTGCCTTGCTTTGCTTCTGCTACTCCTATATAGCTTCTCCCTCACCTTCCATTCTAGAGAGAGAGAGAGAGGGGGAGGGAGGAAGGGGTGAGCTGTGGCCTGTGGAGCATTGAGCCATTGAAACCGCATTGATACACATGCAAATATACATATATTGAGAGAGGCAGCTAGGAAGAAGCAGGCAGCCATGCTGGTGAGACGAAACTACTATTAGGACGACGTGTGGTGGTGGTGGTGGTGGTGGTGGTGGTATCATGGTGGGCGAGCTTGTGCTGTCCGCTCTTGTGATCCTGCTCGCCTCGCTCCTCCTCTCTCTGGTGCTCAGGCACTTCCTGCCCTTGCTCCTGAACCCCGAAGCTCCCAAGGGCAGCTTCGGATGGCCGCTCATCGGCGAGACCCTGCGGTTCCTCCGCCCTCACGCCTCCAACACGCTGGGCACCTTCCTGGAGGATCACTGTTCCAGGTAAATACAGTAAACCTGCCGTTGCCTTTTTTTTTTCTTATCCTACCGCCCGCCCGCCATGCAAAGAACAAAGAAGGAAGGAACAGATCTTCTAATAGCGCAATTAACTATTGCGTCATTATTTCATGTGACTGACAGAAAGGTGATGCTGCTGTCCTGTCGAAAGCAGCTTTCTCACCCCCCTTGGTGTTGTTTTTACTTACCCCTCCTCCTCTGAAGCCGTCGTGTTTTGATCGGTGAAAAAACGAAGCTTTGTTACTACTAATAACACGTAGGATGACATTGTGCGCGGTTGCTTTTGCGGGATTAATTTGCAGGTACGGGCGGGTGTTCAAGTCGCACCTGTTCTGCACCCCCACGGTGGTGTCCTGCGACCAGGAGCTCAACCACTTCATCCTGCAGAACGAGGAGCGGCTGTTCCAGTGCAGCTACCCCAGGCCGATCCACGGCATCCTTGGCAAGTCCTCCATGCTCGTGGTCCTGGGCGAGGACCACAAGCGCCTGCGCAACCTCTCCCTCGCCCTCGTCACCTCCACCAAGCTCAAGCCCAGCTACCTCGGCGACATCGAGAAGATCGCGCTGCACGTCGTCGGCTCCTGGCACGACAGGCCGGGCGTCATCATCAGGGAAGAAGAAGAAGAAGAAGAAGAAGGCAGGGGCACGGGCACGAACGGCGGAAGGGTCCAGGTCGTCGCCTTCTGCGAGGAAGCAAGAAAGGTTAGCGACTGTACTGACTGTTTGAATCAAGGCTCGTCAACCACTTACTTACTAGAGGGCCGGGACATGAACATGCTCCATTGAAACATTTTTGTTTTGTACTAGTACTACTAGCAGTCAATATAATGAAAAAAAGAGAAGGTCCGGTTCTTTGAATGTCTCGGGAAACATGGAAGGAAAACTACGTGCTGCATGTTTTTACTCGCTGCATGAATGTTTCCCCAAGATGTGGCTTTGACTTACCAGCGCGTTTTTTTTTTTTGTTGGGTCCGTTTTCTGGCGGTACGGTGTTCTCGCTTCTTGCTTGAGAACAGTTCGCATTCAGTGTGATAGTGAAGCAGGTGCTGGGTCTGTCGCCAGAGGAGCCGGTCACTGCCAGGATACTGGAGGATTTCCTGGCCTTCATGAAGGGCCTCATTTCCTTCCCTCTCTACATCCCGGGGACCCCATACGCCAAAGCTGTTCAGGTAATGTCGCCACATCTTCTTCGTCATCAGCACGCAGTAGCGTTACGCTTACAGTATTATCTATGTGTCATCATGATGACCATAACAGTGGCTGTTCTCGTGTCTGCTGCTGCTTCTATCACGCAACAGGCCAGAGAGAGGATATCGAGCACTGTGAAGGGCATCATTGAGGAGAGGAGGAGGAGCGGTGGCTCCGGCAAGAAGGGCGATTTCCTCGACGTGCTGCTGTCGACCGACGAGCTGTCTGACGAGGAGAAAGTGAGCTTCGTGCTAGACTCGCTCCTGGGGGGATACGAGACCACCTCGCTCTTGATCTCCATGGTCGTGTATTTCCTTGGGCAGTCAGCTCAAGATCTGGACCTGGTGAAGGTATAGTACTACGACTACTACACTACTAGAGTACACACATGCCTTTTCACTGTGTGAAGGCGCAAGAGGATTGATTGGTTGCTAGGAGTACTTGCTAGGCTGGTGGCCACCACTAAACTATGTATGAACGTGCTATGCGTGCAGAGGGAACATGATAGCATAAGATCCAGCAAAGGGAAGGAGGAGTACCTGACTTCTGAAGACTACAAGAAGATGGAATATACCCAACAGGTGAGCTGATCATTCACTGCATTCTACTATAAGAATTGTTAATTAAGCCATCAAGCTACACAAATACGTAAACGTTCAGATATCCAGAGACTAAGTGCCATATATGTGCTCTGCTTCTCTGTAAGTGGAAATTTGACTAGGTCAAATAAAAATAGTAACGATTTTAAACACAGAGGGAATACACAACCGGGAACTAATCTTTGGGTCCATGCCCTTGGCAGGTTATCAACGAGGCGCTAAGATGTGGCAACATTGTCAAGTTTGTCCACCGGAAGGCTCTGAAAGATGTCAGATACAAAGGTCGGTCTGCATTTTGAGGCTTTCGTTTCAGATTCCGTTTGTGCTCATCACATGATAATGGATCAGGCAGCACCTTTAAACCTGATATTTAAGCAATTGTTATGCCTAGAATGCCTGCCTTTTGATACAAGAGAGAAGATGCTCAATAGCAAGTGGCTCATTCTTTTGCTCTGTTGTTGCAGAGTATCTGATTCCATCTGGTTGGAAGGTCCTACCTGTTTTCAGCGCTGTTCATCTGAACCCCTCGCTTCACGGAAACGCAAAACGATTTCAGCCTTGCAGATGGGAGGTACGCTTCTTGTTTTTATTTTGTGTACTTGCCCGTCTGTAGCGGTAATGAACCAATGATTCATATTTCATCAAGCACCTTTGTGATAATGTTGAAAACTGACACAATAAAACAATGAGAAAAAAAGGTTAGATCGCCTATCAAAGGACCTTAATTATCCGGGGCTTTTAGGGAATCTTCTTTAAAGTGTGTAGTCCAACTAATTGCTAGCTTTAATTAGTGAGTGCCCATCTGTGACACATAATTGCCTGCAACTTTTGTTGTATCTTCAGATGCCAAGCAATAAGCTCCCTGACGCTGTAGTGCTTGTTGCAAATGGTCCTAACCATGATTAACTTCCTCTCATTCAAAGCCCTCGTTCTTGGCTTTGCTACCCCTTTCTTGGTTATTAGTTCTGATGATGATGTGCCTTTTCTCTTGACTCATGCGCACGCCCTATCTGATTGATGATTGATCTGCCAGGGCGCAAGCCAAGGGACAAGCAAGAAGTTCACGCCGTTCGGTGGCGGCCCCCGGCTGTGCCCAGGGTCAGAGCTCGCCAAAATAGAGGCTGCGTTCTTCCTCCATCACCTTGTTCGCAACTATAGGTAAACACAGGAAAAATCCTGTCCTACTACCGTGGTAGAGTCAGTACATCCAGATTGACAATCGAAGCAACCAAATGAAGTTTTTAATAACCCTCACAAGAAACCTACCTGCACGCGTACAACATTAAATCGGAACATGTGTATTTTTTGTTACAGATAGTAGATTGGAACCTGTTGAACTGTAGACGGTATACAAACATAGCAGCATGGAGTTCTCGAAAAGTAGATTATGCAGCAAGTTGAGTGGTACCATACAAGATAGCGCACGAAACACCAGTGCGTTCAAAACCGCCAAATCTGGTCCATATTAATTTGCAACAATTTGAATATGCCATAGGATTTGCCATTGTTTGTTTCTTCTGCACTATTTACTGAAATGTTTTCACTGAAACCTGCTGTCTTGCAGATGGAGAATTGATGGCGATGACATTCCGATGGCATACCCATATGTGGAGTTTCAAAGAGGTCTGCCGATAGAAATCGAGCCAATCTCCCCTGAGTCTTGACCGCTCTGGGTTTTCACTTAGTCGGTCGGCGAGGAGGTTCATCATGGCGTGGGGAGGCACGGAGCACTCGCCAGTAGCTTAGCATGGGGCACAGCTGAGAGAGACTGTAATTTGCTGTACATGGTGTAGATATATTTTGTTCCTTGGCGATTGCTTTGAGGTGGTGTGGTTGGTTTCACTTCACCCTGTAACATTCTCCATTGCTTCAACTGCTATTCTATACAAAAAAAGGGGGGCTCCTGGGACCTGGGGTCTATAAGGCCTGTGCAATCTAGTTACTGAAAAACTAGTCATCTAGTCAAGATGGAAACTAAACCTTTTCTGAATTGACTGTCACAAAATTTTGAGTTCGGCGTTAGGAAGAATTGAAGCCGTCGAGAATGTGTGATAATATTTTAGTAAAACAAAAACACAAAGTGGCCCATGCAGGTCTCGAACCTGCGACCTTCGCGTTATTAGCACGACGCTCTAACCAACTGAGCTAATAGGCCAAGTTGATGGATGATCTTGTATCTCTTATTTATCAGGGAGCCTCTTCTACCGAATGACAATTGCACCCCGTTACTTGACACTCAAAGGCACAAGGAGAACAACAGATCAAGAGATGCATAACATAGTATCTTCAGTCTCAGATAAAAGAAAACACATAATATTATCTCAGTAGATCTCATTATTCAAGATAACGACAATTTCAACAATGTACAACAACTGCTGCAGATATGCTCAGCGACGTCTCAGTAAGGTACAAACCGACGCTTACAACAGCGTCTTACTAGAGAGAACTAAATGACGTTCTAAGAATAGTAAGAAATACTACTACATTTTATCATGTCCACAGCTTTGAAAGCCATCTTAGCATCCGAAACCACCACTCAACTTCATGCTTTATGCTTGAGATTTCACAAAATCTGGTTGATTTGTGACTGATCTTACCCATGCCCACTTGTGATCATTCACATCAACAGGGTTCTTCGCGATAGCAATATCTTCCAACGGAATGTAGCTGTAAGTCCCATTTATTGGACCAGGGACAAAGCCAGTAAAACCAGCCATGACCCCATGAATAGCTGAATGCGCCAACAGAGTGCAATACAAGTTATCGGTAGCATTTGCCGGGACTGCTCGAATCATGTAAGTAGGATCAATGTATTTCAAAGTGAACAGTTCATCAGGGTGTTCTCTCTTCCACCATTTACCGAACGCAGATTTCAGAAAGGGTCCCACATCCAGGAAAACGATGTTGCCAGAGTCATCCTGCTCCCGCTTCTGATCATCAGTCCGAGGGATCAATTCCTGACCGGCACCTTCAGCAACTACGATAACAGCATGCCCCTTTTCCTTTATCCTCTTATACAGGAACTCAAACAGGCCTTCTTTCCCTTCCAAGTGAAAAGGGACCTCTGGGATCAAGCAGCAGTCGACGTCACGGCTGCTCAGGGTGGCATGAAGGGCAATGTGGCCTGTGCTCCTGCCCATAAGTTTGACGAGGCCTATACCGTTGACAGCGCTGATAGCCTCCACATGTGCCGCGTCAATTGCCTGCTGGGAGATCTCCACTGCAGTTTGGAAACCGAACGACCTGTCTATGATGCCAATGTCATTGTCCACAGTTTTGGGGATCCCAGTAATGGATATGTTCAGACCACGGCGTTTGAACTCTTGAAAGATTGCAACAGCTCCTCTCATGGTACCATCTCCGCCGATAGCGTAGATCTTCAGTAAATGGAAAGATTCAAATGTGACCAGTTAATAGAAAGTATAAAGGGGAAAATAGCATTCTGAACTACTATTGCTATAATTGATCCTGTTGTAAATAAACAGTTGAACAATGCACACCCAACATAATCGCCCTAAATTCATTTTTGATGGATTGTTTTATAAGCACCCTGAACTGTGAAAATTCTGAACTAAAGAGGACTATTTCAGGTCGACATATGAAGTCTGTCGGTTCAATGTAAACTCTCTCTCTTCTTTTTTTTTTTTTTTTGCCGAAGGTGTTCAGTGTAAACTATGGAGCACTAAGATTCATAATATCTTACCAATCTCACGGAGTTCAGGGGTAGGCTGGAAATTTAAACAGATTAGAATAAGTCTGCCTGATTCCATTTTTTTAAAAAAATCAGAGCACCCAGAAATGGTTAGTAAATTTGATGTTCTCACCTGCGTATATCCACGCGCGACGATGCCATCGACGATCTTGTTGAGATCAAAGCCGCCACGAGTCGTCTTGAGCACGGTGCCTCCCTTCTTGTGCCAGTCGTCGACGGTGGCCGGTTCGAGCCTCACGTGGTCCTCGTCGGCGCCGTAGAAGCCTCTGTAGCCTGCAGCGACGCCAAAGACGTCGCGGACGCCGTAGAGCCCGTGGAGCCCGACGACGAGCTCCCGCAGCACGGTGTTGAGCCCCGGGCAGAGCCCGCCGCAGGTGACGAGCGCGGCGCGCGCGCGCGCCGGGTCGACGCCGAGGCACTCCCGCGGGCCCGCGCGGCGGTAGGCGACTAGCGGGGACGGCGCGGCGGAGGAGAGGTCGAAGAAGGCGTGGCGGAGGGAGACGTCCCCCGGGGAGATGTAGAAGGTGGACGGCGGGTCGAAGTTGGGGTGGCCGGAGATGGGGTTGGGAACCGGCGCTTCCGCGGCCAGCGTGGCGGGGAGCCGCGGCACGTCGCGGAGGGTGAGCGGCGGGAGCGTTAACTTGGTGTTGGTCGGCCCGGTGGCGTCGCCGTTGCGGGCGTCGGCGGCGTGGTCGGCGCCGGAGCTTGGGGCGGTGGGGTCCATGTGTCGGCGTCCGAGAGACGCGGGGGGGATGAGTGGACTGGTGACTGGTGAGACGACGACGGAACGGGCCAGAGGACGACGGGTCGGTTTAACTAGGAGACGTGTGGCGATTTCGGGGCAGAGCTTCCAGAAGCCGTGGAGGCGCCGCGTCAGGGGGACACCTCACCCGGTCATGGTCTAAACAAAGGACCGAGGAACCGCCACAGCGCCACGTACTATAGCCACGGAACGGTGAGAGTTGTGCGGTTATGAGTAAATGACACGGATAACCTCGAGCGGGAGCGCCGTGCACGTAGATAATCTCGGGAAACTGCTCTGCAAAAAAGCCCAAGCCCAAAGGTTTTCGTCGTTTTTGCTCCACTCTTCGCGGCGGCCCGGCCCATTAGCCGAACTCTCTTCCCTGATGAGTGAGTGATGATGATGACGAGTACCCCTTCCCTTCCGCAGGAGGCCGAAACGAAGCGCGCCGCCTGGACGTCGGCGACAGAGTTTTTTTCTCTTTGGTTGAATAGTGGTAGCCATCCTCGGCGTCCTCCTCACATCTGGCAGCCAGATCCATCCGGATTTCGAATTGGCTCCCACTTCTCCGGTAAAGAAACCCTAGCCTAGGCCTCCGCCCTGCTTAAATTTTTTGTTTTGTACCGATGAGATTTAGTCTGTAGGATCCATTTTGGTGGTGGCGTACTGTAAATCCCTAGCCTAATCGGAGTATTTGTTGTTGAATACGCCGTTTCAGGGTACCATGAACAGGTTGGCGTCGTCCGCCCTCATGAGAGGGCTCCTGAGATCGTACCGCGCACCGGCCACTGCGGTAAGGCTCTGACACACACACACACACGTCGATGGCTTTATGTGTTCGTCTCATAGTCAGTGGTATAGCTTTCTTCAACTGTCTCGACAACGTGATTGTTTGATAGAGCCTTGACTGTATAAGACTGTCCGATCATTTAAAATTGTTGATGTCGAACTTTAGTTTGTAACCTAGTTACTTTCATGTTTATTATGGTTATTAGATAGAGATTGGAATGTACAATGAGGCCTCGTATGCAATTGAGTAGCTGTGCATGTGCATTCTGAATGTCCGGTTTTCTTGTTCTGTAGCTTTTGTGTAGCAGTATACCGTACCAACCGTTTTTTTGGTCTCTCTAATTTACTGTTGTGACTAAAATCGTGTTACCTGTGCTATATGTGTAAATTTGTCATTTGTAAGCTGTAATCTATACTGATTGATTCTGTGATTAACATTGCATGAGGTTCGGAGTTTGGTCTTGTTGCCCATTTTGAGCAATTACATAAGTGCATGATGTATTTATTGTTTTATCAGCATTGTTTTTCTACTCTGGCACTTTGTTTTTACCATTTCAACCTTTTCTGAATCCTTCTTTGCATGGTTACTGGAAGAGCAGGCTGCGTCCCGACCAGCTTTCCAGCAGTTTATGAACTACTCACCAGGACATGGCAGTGATTCTAGTGCAAACGCAGACTCGGCTGCGACACGGATTGCTGTTGATCCGGATACACATCAAGATTTCGAGCCGAAGAGCAAAAGTTCAGACATGTCTCTGCATGATATCGTTGCTCAGGTGCTTAATATTTCAAAATATTAGAGAAAAGCCGTTAATGCTGAAAAATTAGGCATATCCTAAAGGTCAACAAGTAATTGTTTGAGCAGGATGTCAAGGAGAAACCCGTCTTGATCTATATGAAGGGTTTTCCTGAGTCTCCAATGTGTGGCTTCAGTGCGCTGGCAGTTAAGGTTCTCAATCAATATGGTAAGTTGCTCCAGTTAGGTTATTTTTTATTTGTCTGAACTATACTCAATTGTCAGCGGTGCCTCTTAAATTGTTAAGCTTTTTCTTTGTCTATATTGCAGATGTACATATCAGTTCTAGAGATATTCTTGGAGATCTCAAGCTCAAAGAGAGTGTTAAAGCCTACTCGTAAGTGTCTCCATATGTATAGGTCAATAGCAACAGTTTGTGTGCTGTATTACAACATTATCAGGTTCAGTGTGTTATATTCATCATTCTGGTGCTCATTTTATTCGGTTATATTACAGTTTACTGACTTGTACTACTATGTTCTTAAATTGTTGTCATTAGTAAAACAACTTTGGTTCATTTTGAACTAGAATTAACAACACTAAAAATTTAAAACCGGAGGGAGTACAAAACTAAGAAATGTATTATTACATTCAATTGTTCTCATGCTCAAGTCAAGAAACAGTTTTTGATTTATCAATTCAACTGCTCATTTAATTTTTCTATTGCAGTAACTGGCCTACATTTCCACAAATTTTTATCAAAGGAGAGTTTGTTGGGGGGTCTGATATCATTTTAAGCATGCACCAGGCAAGTTGGCTACTTGTTTTACCTTTTTTTAGGGCTACCTGTTTTACTTTGTTAGTACATTTAATGTATTATCTTAACTAGTGGCTGATATCTTCTTCATAATTTATTTCAGAAAGGTGAACTTAAGGATCTACTTAGCGATGTCCCACGAAAAGGTGGACAAAGTGCAGGCTCGTGAATCATGAGGCAACCCACACTGTATGTTCTTTTTTTATGCAAGCTACCTGGCCAGAGTATATTTTTGTCTAACGAATATTACGTGACCTTGCATATTTATGCAGCATAAAATAAGTAATATGGATGTCCTCATGGTTGTTTGATCTGCATCCTGGCCGAGGCAGCCATGTTCGGAAATCCCTTGTATTGTAGGTCACTACTAATAAGTACCACTCCGCAATGCGTTTCTTTGATGCATTCTATATGGACATTCGGTTCCGAAGATGAGATGCCTTACATTTTCTCTTTCTTTTGATGCAATTGAACTTGTTGTCACCAATGATAAATCTGTAAACATTTACTATATCAAATGCTGTATGTTTTTCAAAACACGTTTAGTTACCTCCCAAATAAACAAAAAATGTTTCTGAACTCCCGTAACGTGAATATGATCACACACGAGCGAGCTGTGTAACTGGATTGATTGCCACTTTTCTTCTCATTACCAGAACTGTAAGGGTGTCGTAAAGTTGTGTTAATGTAGGAGTGTAACATATTTATCGGTGGATCACAGCAGCAGGATTTGCGATCCAGTTATAAGTGGGCCGGATGTGATCACATTTCAGTTTCGGCCTTTTTTCGCGACATACGAAAGCGCCGTAGCATATCCAATCCTCTTTGCTGGCTGCCGAGATGCCACTGGCATGAGCGTACGGCTCACCGTGGCTTCCAAGCCCGCCACTGCGATGGCCACCGCCGTACTCTCACTTCAACCGCTAACCTGCCAGACCCCTCCGCTCACCCCGACCTCCACCTCGCTTCCAATCACCACCTCCGTCTCCCTGAAGCGGCTGTGCAAAGAAGGCAACCTGCGTGAGGCCCTCTACGTGCTCACCTCCGGGTCGCACGGGCGGCGTCAGCCTCCTCCTCGAGAGCACTATGGCTTGGTGCTCGATCTCGTCGCTGCCCGGGGAGCGGCGCAGGAGGGAAGGCAGGTCCACGCGCACGCGCTGGCCACGGGCTCTTTGGACGAAGACGATGACGGGTTTCTTGCGACTAAGCTGGTTTTCATGTACGGCCGGTGCGGGCGAGTGGACGACGCGCGCCGCCTGTTCGACGGAATGCCCGCGCGGACTGTATTCACCTGGAACGCGCTCGTCGGCGCGTACCTCTCGTCCGGGAGCGCCGGCGACTCCGTGCGTGTCTACCGGGCCATGCGGGCGTCGGAGGCGCAGGGGGTGACGCCCGACGGGTGCACGCTAGCGTCCGTTCTCAAGGCGTGCGGGATGGAGGGGAACGGCCACTGCGGGCGCGAGGTACATGGGCTGGCTGCGAAGACCGGGCTTGACAGGAGCACCCTCGTGGCCAATGCGCTCATCGGGATGTGTGCCAAGTGCGACATGCTGGATTCAGCTCTTCGGGTGTTCGAGTGGTTGCAGGACGGGAGAGATGTGGCGTCCTGGAACTCGGTCATCACGGGCTGCATTCAGAATGGAAGGATCCTTGAAGCTCTGGGCTTGTTCCGAGGTATGCAGAGTGCTGGATTCGGTATGAATTCGTACACAGCCGTGGGAGTTCTACAAATTTGTGCGGAGCTTGCTCAATTGCATCTTGGCAGGGAGTTACATGCTGCACTTCTGAAATGTGGTACGGACCTTAGCATCCAATGCAATGCTTTGCTAGTCATGTACGCGAAATGTGGAAGGGTGGATAGCGCTCTCAGAGTATTCTGTCAGACTGGTCAGAAAGATTACATATCATGGAATTCGATGCTCTCCTGCTACGTACACAATGGTTTGTACGCTGAGGCGATTGAATTTTTTGGTGAAATGCTTAAGCATGGTTTTGAGCCGGATCATGCCTGTGTTGTAAGCTTGTCCTCTGCATTGGGTCATCTGGGTAGGCTAAACAATGGGAGAGAGGTGCATGCGTATGCCATAAAGCAAAAGCTTAATGTTGATTTGCAGGTTGGGAACACATTGATGGACATGTACATAAAGTGTAAATCCATAGCGTGCTCTGGACGTGTATTTGACAGTATGAGGATTAAAGACCACATATCCTGGACAACAATCCTTGCTTGTTATGCTCAGAGTTCTCGGCATTCTGAAGCAGTGGAAATGTTTAGGGAAATACTGAAACAACGGATTAAGGTGGACGCTATGATGATCGGAAGCATTTTAGAAGCATGCAGTGGATTGAAAAGCATCTCTCTGCTAAAGCAAGTGCATTGTTTTTCTGTTAGAAATGGTTTGCTTGATTTGATTCTGAAGAATAGAATGATAGATATATATGGGGAGTGCGGAAAGGTTTCCCACTCACTAAATATGTTTCAGATGGTAGAGAAAAAGGACATCGTCACCTTGACTAGTATGATAAACTGCTGTGCAAATAACGGGATGTTAAATGAAGCTGTTCTCTTATTTGCAGAGATGCAAAAGACAAATATTCAACCTGACTCTGTAGCACTTGTAAGTGTTCTGGTGGCTATTGCTGGTTTGTCAACCTTGACAAAAGGAAAACAAGTTCATGGTTTTCTTATCAGAAGGGGTTTTCCTATGGAAGGTCCTGTGGTTAATTCCCTCGTGGATATGTATTCTGGTTGCGGAAGTCTGAACTGCGCTATAGGAGTTTTTGATGGGGCAAAATATAAAGATGTAGTTCTTTGGACAGCAATGATTAATGCTACTGGGCTGCACGGACATGGAAAACAAGCAATAGATCTTTTCGAGAGAATGCTACAAACGGGTCTAGTTCCTGATCATATCACTTTCCTTGCTCTGCTCCATGCTTGTAGTCATTCGAAGCTTGTTGATGAGGGTAAATACTATATGGATATGATGAGGAACAAGTACATGTTGAACCCGTGGCAGGAGCATTACGCCTGCATGGTTGATATTCTTGGCCGCTCAGGTCGGACTGAGGAGGCATACAAGTTCATCCAGACTATGCCTCTGGAACCAAAATCTGTGGTGTGGTGCGCACTCCTTGGAGCATGTCGTGTTCACAAGAACCATGAGCTTGCTGTTGTTGCTGCCAATAAGCTTCTTGAGCTGGAACCAGACAACCCAGGCGATTATATTCTTGTATCAAATGTTTTCGCTGAAATGGGCGAGTGGAATAATGTCAGGGAGGTTAGAACCAGGATGGCCGAACGAGGATTGAGAAAAGATCCGGCATGCAGCTGGATTGAGATTGGAAATAATGTCCGTACTTTCACTGCCAGAGATCACTCCCACAGAGACGCGCAGGCAATCCATCTCAAGCTTGCCGAAATCACGGAAAAGCTGAGGAAAGAAGGCGGGTACGTTGAGGACACAAGGTTTGTTCTTCATGATGTTAGCGAAGAAGAGAAGATAGATATGCTGCATAAACACAGTGAGAGGCTCGCAATAGCATTTGGCCTGATCAGCACTCGTCCAGGCACGCCTCTAAGGATAGCCAAGAACCTCAGGGTTTGTGGTGACTGCCACGAGTTCACCAAGCTTGTGTCCAAGCTATTTGAAAGAGACATCGTGGTCCGAGATGCCAACAGGTTCCATCATTTCAGTGGAGGCTCGTGTTCTTGTGGAGACTTCTGGTGAATGTCATGTGTGCAAGACCATAAAATTGTGTAGGACATCCGCTAATCGTTGACAGAAATCTACACACCTGGAGGCAAAATCGATGAACTATAGGTAGGCATGGTTCCAAATGTGGTCCGCCAAGAGCGTGCCGTGGTCTCTCATTGGTACTCCATACTCCGTGTTGATTGGAATTGGAGTATGATTAGATCCTCCATACGCTTTTGATCTGTTGATGGTGCAGGCGAGATGAAATCACCTATTGATAGCAGTTTCCGTTGGGACTATTGCCTAGTATTAGATTGAGGCGACGCAGTGTATGTAAATGGTTCTCTTCTTTTTCAGTAGATGATATCCTGAAGTTTCACTCACTAAAGATATGGGGTAAATAATGTCTGGGTAGCATGCCGGCAAAATAATTGGTCCTTGTATTTTGTAAAGCCAAGTACGACGAGGGCAAAGGATTAGCTAGTGCCCTCAGTTGATCTTGGTTTGAAACTTGTAGTGTTTCTCTCTCTCTCTCTCTCTCTCTCTCTTTTGTTCTTTTTTTTTTTTGAGGAAGTTTGAAACTTGTAGTTAGATAAGCATGAGCATACCAAGGGGCTGTTCGGATCAGGAGCAAAAACTTTAGCTCGTGTCACATCAGATGTTTAGATACTAATTAGGAGGATTAAATATTAATTATTTATAAAATTAATTACATAAAAATATGATAATCAATAAGATAAATTTTTTAAAGTCTAATTAATTCATAATTAGCACATAGTTACTGTAGAAAAATATTTTTCAAATCATAAATTACTTAAGCTTAAAAAATTTATGTCGTCTATTAGACTCGATCTATTAAATAATTTCATAAATAATCAATATTTAATATTTTTAAATTAATTTTTAAATATTTAATATGACAGGGCTAAAAAAATTTAGCCCTGAAACTAAACAGGCCACGGGAACAGTCGGCCCGATGCGCGCGAGCTAAGCATCCAAAGGCGAATCCGTAGATTGATAGAGACTACGGTAAACTGAACCGGGCCCGTGTTGTCTCCTTCTCAGGAACAGAAACTGGCCAAGTTGCGTCGTCCTGTAGTATCAGATACGGAGTACTCCTACTAGGAATACAGAGTTGACCAATTACGTATACTGGTGCTTGTATTTATCCGTACGATTCCGCGTTCCCTTCGTTAGGCGATGACTGGTACACAGCGTTAGTCCAAGAAAGGTCCAGGCTTGTCTTGTCTGTCCTACGGTACCGAAGAGGCGACGACTGACGAAATGGAGCATACTTTTTCCAACACTGAAAGGAACAACACATGCATAGTAGACATTAGATATGTACCGAACCAGCTATATTCTCTTGGGATTCTAGCATGTACTAATAGTAGCATACGAGATGGATCAACCACGTTCTTCTGTAACAGAAGCAATCCTCTGTTTTAAATAGATAAGAACTTAATTGATTTTGAATTAGAATTATTATTCTAGTAATAACAATTTAAAAACAGGCAAGTCCATATCCAGTGATGGAGATCACTTTTAGGGACTTCTTAGCCAGTACTACTGTCCAGTATACGTACGCACCGTGCATACATAGTATAATGAAAGTCAAATAATATAAATTTTGTTTTATAATGAATTTACTAACATTATTTGTACATGATTAAATATTATAATCTTTTAATTATTAATGATCAAAGTTGAATAGGATTGACTTTGATGAAACCTAAAAATAGTTATATCGAGGGAGGTAGGGGTACAATAGAACCAACGCAGGATACACACATCTACTAATACTACTGTAACTGTAGTGTGTTTTGAACTCTACTGCGCCTGGCGACTGACTCTGCCGTCGACGACCTGGCACGCGTCGCCGGCGCGGCTTTTCTCCCAAGGAAAGAAGCTTCCTCCGATGGTTGCTCTGCTCGGTGGTCTTTGTCTCCCGTCGAGTCGTTTTCAATGTTCAAAGGGAACCTTTTCGACCAAGGAAACGGTCCGAAGAATCTGAGCGAGCGCGTGTACGGTTGGTTCCGCTACTTGAGCCGACTGACTTACGCTCGCCTGTTTCTCTATCTGGTCCAGGCTACGCTACTCGGCACTATATAGGGGCCTCTTCCTCTGCCAGCTTCATAGAACCGCTCTCGGCTGCCAGCACCTGGAAACAAATCGAGCAGAGCAGAGCAGAGCAGAGCAGCAACCCCATTCTTCATTCAGCCACTACTTACTACCGATTGCAGTTCTTCTCTCTTACCGGCACGGCAGCTCCTCCTCCTCCTCCTCACTCACTCAGTAGGGAACGCGTGTAAAATCAGCAGCACACGATGCCGACCAAGGTAAAAAACAGACAGATTAACAACCGCGGCTCGGCTCGATCTCGTCGCGGTTCCTCTGTTTCGTGTTGACTGATGACCCCCTGTTTTCTGATCGTCTCGCTTGCCGTCCTTCTGTGGTGCAGCAAAAGATCGTGATCCAGGTGAGCATGCCGAGCGAGAAGAGCCGGTCCAAGGCGATGACGCTGGCCGCCAGAGCAGACGGTATGTGCATTAGGGCTCCTTTGGTTTGAAGGAAAAACAAAGAAAAAACAAACGAACTGAATCCTATAGGATTTGTCCCTATTTATGCCTTTGGTTCATTGGAATTGAGCAAAGGAATTGTGTAGGAAACTTTCCTATGCTATCGATTTTATAGGAAAAAGTACAGGAAAAAACAATCCACTCAGACCTCTTTTTTTCTCTCCCTTCGCGTAGGATCGAGGCAAAGCAAGTGCTGTTAACATTAATTGGAAGCCGGCAGCACTCCATGCACGTATACCAAGCAAAACACAAGAAACAAATATTGGTTTTGATGGATAGACACGCCTGTGACGTAGATACATGTCTAGCTTGTTGTAAGCCTGCAAGGCTGCAACTGCAACATGCATATAACGGCTAGCTCGCTGCAACAAACACAACGGCTAGCGTATTTTTGTTTTCTTAAGAAACATGTTCCTTTGTTTTTCCTATGGTGCTATCAAATGACTTCTGATTCCAATTCCTACGTTTCTAATTTCTATAGGATTTCAAAAACGTACCATCTCAATTCCTACATTTTTCCTGTTCCTACGTTTTTCCTATCCTGCGTTCCAAAGAGGCCCTTATTCATTTCTTCTCCTCCTCTTGGCCTCTTTGCTCTTGGGTGCGGTGGCCAGTTCTGACGACAGCGCTGCGTATGTGTACGATGCAGGGGTGAGCTCGATGGGGGTCACCGGCGCCGGCAAGGACCAGCTGGAGGTGGTAGGCGAGGGCGTCGACACCGTCTGCCTGGTCAAGTGCCTCCGCAAGAAGGTGGGCCACGCCAGCATCCTGCGGGTGGAGGAAGTGAAGGACAAGAAACCGGAGGAGAAGAAGCCGGAGGAGCCCAAGATCATCGAGTACCAGCCGCCGTACTGGTACCCCGGTGGTTACTACCACCAGCACCAAATCCCGCAGCAGCCGTGGTGGTGGCAGTGGCGGTGAAAGGCCAATTTTTTTTTTTTTTTTGCGGTGGATACATACTGGTATTTTTTTTTTCGTTTGGGTTTGCTACTGTGTCAAGTATATTGGAAAAGAATACGTACGAGAAATATGGTCAATTTCGAATACACATATAGTTGCTCGATACAGTGTGTACTGTAAAAGGAGGTGTGGTATTACCTTGCTTCCTGGAAAAATATCACATATTGTACTGTTTTATATGAACTAACATAAAATCTCTTTATGCTTATATTTGATAAATAATACCGCAACCAATATACGTTGCATAAAAAGACTGAAAAAAAAACAATACACCTCTACGTAGACTATACTACAACCACGTACTAGATTTCGGTGATTTTTTGTTTGTCCTTTTTGCACAATCGTACTGGTCCCTACATACAGATACTCTACTAATAAATAGTGCATCCAAGCGCGCATTGTTCAGATCACACGGTGAGTCCAAATAAAGGGATGACCGAAATCACGGCGTCTCTGGTGCGTCCTTGAGGTCGTACTGCTGCAGTATTTGTCCGCAGTCGTTGCGCGGCACCTTGCGCAGGAAGGCGATGGGGTTGCCGTATCGCACGCCGTTCTGCTTGATGCCGTTGTTCCTTGTGAGCGGGACGCGCGCGCGGTCGCGGAACTCGTCGACCTCGGCGCAGTCTGGGTCGGGGCTCTTGATGAGCATGACCTCGCAGATGTCCTCCTGGAAGTCCTGGTCCACCTCCAGCCTGTACCACCCGTTGGCGTCCGTCGTCGCGTCCGCCTCCAGGCTCTCGGGCCCGTTCAGGAAGGGCCGGCACTCCAGCTTCACGGCGGCGCCGGCCACGGGAGTGGACACGTTCGTCTTGAACCCGGCCCGGCACGGGTCGCAGTACACCTCGCCGGTCACCGTGAAGCCCTCGGCGACGCCGCCGCTCGTCAGGGCGGCGACAAGGGCGGCGATCACAACGATGGACGACTGCGTCATCATGGCGTGTTGTTCTCAACTGATGGGAGATGGATGGAGACGAGGGAGGAGCAGTGATGAGCGCCATTTATGCGTGGCGTGGGCGCGCTGGGTGGAAGCGGGCGGCGGAGCGCGTTTCTAGGCGCTGGATCGGAACGCCATGCATCCATCCCTGCTCGCCTCCGCCTTGGTCCCCCTTAATTTGACCACCACCACATGCAGAGCAAGAATGCCGCTCCACCGTAGTAGTACCGTCGTTGGCGGCAGCCGTGTGTGTGTGTTTCTCAACCGCCGATAATAATAGCCGTGTACCGCAACACCAAGCCCGGCTGTGCCCCACGGCGACGACACGACGACACAGACGGCTGATGACCAATGGCAGATTCGCTGCAGAGATTGAAAATGACAGAATACTATATGTGTATTCGATACAGAGAATTGCCCCGGGCCGATTAATTGCTCATCGACGACTTGGAAAGGTCGGTCAGTCTGCTCCGTAGTCGTACGTAGTAGCTCCTCTCTCGTGGAGCGCCCTAGTCGTTTTCCTACGCCGAACGAATGGCCGGAGTACGTAGTTTTCTGCTACGTCCAATCAGTTCTCGTTCGCCTGCCTCTAGTCGGCAGTTGACTCTGTAGTATTTCATTGCTCCCTTGCAAATAATAAAAATCATTAAAAAGTTTACTTATCGAACCACAAAAATTTAAAAGTTTATTACTCATTATTATTAGCTTATTATTAGCGTATTCATGGCGGGGCATGGTCCTGGCGCTCGCTCTCTCTCTCTCGTCCACGACTAGTCTTCTGCGATAGAGGGAGATGTTTACCCTTGCGGCCTTGCCAACAACACTGCTGTTCCGCGGCGGTCGAGCGTGTATATATACGGGCTGCTAGTGCTAGCGGGTGCCAACTCCTTCGTTCACAAGATATACCCGATCGACCGGCCGGCGGCTGTTCTTGGTCCGGCCACACGTCCGCATAGTAACAGTGTTCGGCTACCCAGTAAACTGAATCTCTCAACAGAGCTAATACAATGATGCTTAAGGTAAGGTAGCTAACTGCATGCAGTGAAGTACCACTTTATTCTTTATTTTATTTAATCGCTGCGCGCCGCCACGGCCATGATGTTCGATTCTGTTCTTGCATTTATATACACGCATCACACAGTCCCTGCTCACTCTGTTCTCATTTCTAAAGTCGTCGTCGTTTTCGTAACGTGTCCACAATTTAAAAGTGTGTTTCACGATCGATGTTTGAGCACCCGTCCACATGTACGTAGTGATCACAAACAACTGATCATATATTGTTTGGGGCTCTCGTTAACTGTGTTTGTTGTTGCAGCAAAAGATCGTGATTAAGGTGAGCATGCCAAGCGACAAGAGCCGGGCCAAAGTCATGGCGCTGGTCTCCGGAGCCACAGGTACTATGTCGTAGATCGTAGTATATATATGCATGAAATCAGCGCGCGGCAAGCGATCGATCTCATATACGGCCTGAATCCCCAATTAATGTGTTTCCATGATCTGTAGGCGTGATCTCGATGACGATCACCGGCGACCTCAAGGACCGGCTGGAGGTGGTCGGCGAGGGCGTCGACGCCGTCTACCTCGTCTCCTGCCTGCGCAAGAAGAAGTTAGGCCACGTAGAGATACTGCTGGTGGAGGAGGTCGAGGACGAGAAGGAAGACGAGGAGAACAAGCCTGCTGCTTGCTGCCCTTACTGCGACTGCGGTGGCGGCGGCTACCCGCCGATGATTTTCTGCGAGCAGGACCCACCATCAACCAACTGCTCGATAATGTGAAACTTGTTTCTAGCTCGGTGATCAAATTCATACTACTACCATCCGATGGATGGATAAATATTACTATCTCTATTTTTTTATTATTGACACTTTTTAGTATAAATTTATATTAAAAAACATCAACGATAAAATAGACGAAATTTATATTAAAAAGCGTCAGCAATAAAATAGACGGAGATAGTAATATGTAGTATTAGGATAGTGGGAGTTCATGTACGTACTACGCTTTGATAAAGAGTGTGTACAAGGAAGAGATAAATATATCATCGACTATCATACAATATTCATAGGTTCTGTTAATAAAAGATGCAAATGTGTATTTTTGCAAAAGAAAAATGGAATTGCGTATCATAGGTAGCATTAACAAAATCTATAGTATCAACTAGATTTTTAGGACATACAAACACCATAGGTTTCGTTTTTAAGAAACATCTGCTTTAAAAATCGAAGGGATCCAAACGGGTCAGTTTTAAGATCGATTTTGTAGACTTTTGTATGATCCCAACAAAATTTTATATGATCCCAACTACCATACACAATTCCATCTGTCATCGTTTATACGGTCTCAACAGATTTTCTGTAAAATGCTACCGTTTCCGTTTAGTGATTGGAGAAAAGAAAACCCAAAATGTCCGGTCTTCCAATTGGAGGGTACGATAAGATCAGGCATTGGGTGTAGCATGATCCAAAAAGTGTCCACCTCCACCACCACCACTAAGAAAATTTAGTTTACAATACGCTTAAAGCATGTTTCTAATAAATTTTAGTTTACAATACGCTTAAAACATGTTTCTAATAAATTCCTGGCCTGACGCTATGAAAATTTAGCCGGTCCAAATATCGGCATTGTTATGAAAATAACACCTATTAGATATTTATTTAACAGGAATAACAAAGCCATAAATTCTCCTAGTGCTTATCCTGGTTTTATGGGTACTAGTTGTTGCCATGGCCCGGCTGCGACGTTGAACGGTACTGAGACCAGTCCAAGCTAGTCTTGTCTGATGGTGCCAACCTATGATGAATTTCATTTCAGCTGCTTAAATAATCCGGTGAGAGGAACAGGGATGACGTACTGTAAAGTAGTGAGGCGCAGATGCTCCGTCATATTACTACTACTACAACTACTACCACTACATTATTGAGTGTACGGGCTTTTCATTCTTGTGACGTGAGAGTGACACCAATGGCAATGGCTAGTTGACTCACATGCGTTCAGACTAATTAGCGCCTTCATAATTGTGCTACAGGGTCAAGATTGTGAATTTTGTTGGGGCTGTTAGTACAACGTTTACTAGTCTAGATCATTTGTGACCTCTAAGCAGAGAGACCAATCATCAGCGAACGATGAACACGAAGCAGTGCGAAATCTCAATCCCAACGGTGTTCTCTGTTCTCTGTTTGGAATGAAACAATTTCACAATTCACACAACTACTCAGAGAAGTCGCCTAAAAACACACACGCACACACTCTACTCAGAGAAGCCTGTCCGCTCATTCCAAACTGCAGGTTCTGTTTGAGCAAATACGCCGCGGCAAAAATTTGACGGGCAGCTTCGGGAAGGGGCGCAGCGCGGGCGATGGAGGGCACAGTGGAATTGGCTCAGCTCGGATCGTACTCTGTATCCTCAAGTCAAGCCCTCGTCTTTGTTAATGACGACGCGGCTGAGCTCTCTGATGAGTGATGAGTCAGTGTCGTCACTCGTCAGAGCCGGTCGTGGGAACGCGTGATTGCTTTGCCCTTACCTGCTAACGAAGGATCGACGCAGGTAAGTACTAGCTCTGCTGTTCCCAGCGGCTCCAGCCCTCCAGCCGTGTATATATTTGGGTCCGCGCGCGAGCGTGGTCTCATCCTTCAGAAGCAACGTACAGCTCTCGTGAGCCGTTGCATCTGCAGAACCACCATCGTCAGACATCGGCAACTCTCTCTGCTTCCAGTTCCTCCTAATTTGGCAACAACTTCCGTCTGAGATGACTAAGGTAACTGGGCTGCAACAATTAACTCTGTTCTGATTCTTTTCTTTGATCCTCTGTTTCCGTGAATCATTCTCTGATGATCGATTCGCTTCTCTCGTCGTCGTTGTGTGTTGCAGCAAAAGATCGTGATCAAGGTGAACATGCCGTGCGAGAAGAGCCGGTCCAAGGCTATGACACTGGTCGCTAAAGCAGACGGTAGGCCAGCTTTGATTATTCACTTCTCCCCTCCAGCTGCAGATTCCTCATGGACTGACCAGCCCTCACAGCACCGTGTGTGCATGTCTGATGCGTATATGTGCGTGTGATCCAGGGGTGAGCTCGATGGGGGTCACCGGCGACGGCAAGGACCGGCTGGAGGTGGTCGGCGACGGCGTCGACACGGTCTGCCTGGTCAAGTGCCTGCGCAAGAAGGTCGGCCACGCCGAGATCCTGCAGGTGGAGGAAGTCAAGGACAAGAAACCGGAGGAGAAGAAGAAGCCGGAAGAAGCCAAGGCCCTGGAGCAGCAGCTGTCGTACTACTACCACCACCCCGGTTACTACTACCACTACCACCTGCCGCCGCCAACGCCGTGGTGGTGACTGACACTTCCTTTCCTTCGTTGGAACTTGGTTCAAATACGTCTTGTATTTGTGTTCAGCCACTATGTACTGTGTGACGGATCTGTTCAGACACTTTTTTTTTAGAAGAAACTAAAAGAGAAATGTGATAGAGCTATTTTTGTTCATTCAAATCTGTTTTGATTCGACTACTCACCAGCGGACGAAGTCGCAAATTTCTGAAATCCCCCAAATATTTCCATTTACATCTTTGATGCTTAATATTGTGACGGAATATACTACTTCCGTTTTTAATTGTTTTTATTTTTTCTACAAGGTTAACGTTTTTTAATATAAATTTATATTAAAAAATATCAACAATTAAAAAATAGAGATAGTAACAAAAAGAGGAGGGGGGAGGAATAAAATGATCTCAAACCGTATGTCCAAACTAAAGCACGAATGCAATGCGTTGGCCGGGAGAAACTTAGATGTGACCACGAATATAAATATACCAGCGGTATAATATAGTGGTGATCACCAACCTGTCAGTTTATATTACTAAGAAAACTATATAGTGACGGTGAATATGTATTATTATTGAGGGTAGGCGCCAAGACTACAAGAAGAGTCGAGAGAATCCAGCTTGACAAATACGCTAACGAAGTAGTTTTCTCACACAAAAAAAAACAATAACAAGTAGTAGCACGTCATAGTCAAGAATGAAGAGCGCCCAAAATCGTCCTATATGTTTTTTTTCTATGATGCATCAAGTGGCCATAATGATGTATTCGCACTCAAAGGGTTACTAAATGAAAGTTATTTTGAGGCGATGCTGATCGTTTCCAAAATCAGGCTAGAGTTGTCGTAGTCTACAGGCCCCAGGCTCCGTCTGGGTCGGTTTCTGGTAGGAGGTGAATCCATGAGCGCCAAGTCCCGGCTGAGGAAGTTCGGTTTTGTTACCAGTACTAGTTGTTCTAGTACAAGTTGGTGGTGCAAGGGCACCTTGGGTGAAGCGCACAACGCGTGGCCACTGGACGATAGTCAATGAGTTTCGTCGTCTCGGATCTCGTGGAGACAAGACAAGCCGTACGTTTTTAACGCCAAGGACTCGTTTACTGCAGGCAATGGCGTCCGCTGCACAGTATGACAGTACTCTGCCACCTCTATATAAGGGCTGCGGTCCTAGCTAAGCAAGCTCCTTAATTACTGTACTCGTACTAATTCACAGGAAACCCTCGATCGATCGATCATCAGCTCGCTACCCAATTTAATCCTCGTCAACTGAAAACAAATCACGGGGCAGGCAATGAAGGTAAGTTGCTTGTCATCTGCTCCTTGATTTCAGAGCTCTCTGTTCTTTTTCAGGTTCACATTTTTCTTCAGAGGTTCTGCAACTGATCGCGTTAATTAGCTTCCTTTCCTTGCTCTTTTTTTTTTTGTTTCTTTCCAGCAAAAGATTGTGATCCAGGTCAGCATGTCGTGCGAGAAGAGCCGGTCGAAGGCTATGGCGCTCGCAGCCAAAGCAGACGGTACGTACGCGTGTCTCTTCAATTCCTCCTCCTGTAGTAGTACTAACATTAATTGCTGGCTAACATTCCTTGGTGGTGGTACGCAGGGGTGGTGTCGATGGGGATCACCGGCGACGGCAAGGACCGGCTGGAGGTGGTCGGGGACGGCGTCGACTCGGTCTGCTTGGTCAGCTGTCTGCGCAGGAAGGTTGGCCACGCCGAGATCGTGCAGGTCGAGGAAGTGAAGGACAAGAAGACGGAGCCGGAGGAGAAGCCGGAACAACCCGCCACGGCCGCGGTGACCGAGCAGCCGTACCCGTACTACTGCTGCCCCGGCGGCGGTTACTACTACCACCACCACCACCCGCCGCCGCCGATGCTTGTCTGCGACGACGTGCAAAGCAATTGCGCCATCATGTAGCAAACTCCCTTTTTTTTGGTGAATTACTGTAGTTCATCGACTCGTGCAAATAAAGATAAGTGGTTTCAATTTTTGTCGTGCAAATAAAGGTAACGAAGCACATTTGGTTTCCGCTTCCTGCGTCTCAATTCAGCCATCTATCATCGGTGTAACCATTTGATCGAATGAACACAAATTTGTCTGCATGATGAATGTTGGGAAGAATCAAAACCATCGCCAATCAAGATGGCGATTAGAGTGGAGAAGAAATTGCCAGATTTTGAAAATTGCAACTTTCTAGCTTCCCATTCGTCATTTTTATTTTGACAACAATTAGTCATATATTATTTGTTCGTAGAACTAGTCAAAACCCGTACACTACTCACCGAAGTAGTACTAGTACTGTATTGCTGAAGGTGGTGAGGACCGTGACCGGGTAGGTGACAGACAAGACAACAGCAGGAGTCGCTGAGTCTGAAAGAGCTCCACGCTTCAACGTCACAACGAATGAACGGATGGATAAAAAACATATGGCATGCCATCATGGTATAACGCAACTACTGAAAACACTGAATCAGCTTGTTTTCTTTGTATTATACTGTAAATCATTGCACACCTGAGACTGAGACGCACCAAGTGACCGTATAGTATAGCATGAAAAATTGTTGGAGTGAGACTGATCGTTGACTTGCATGTTGACGTCAATTTCAAATTTCAAATTGAGAAACTTGCGTTCCTACCCGCTGTAGAGGTACACGTCGTCAGTATTCGACTATTAGCCCTGCTGAAAAACGGGCAGTACCGGCAAAGGGAACCGAAATACTAGTTGCAAGGTTACCATGAATCAATCCGTGGCTCAATAGAACTGCCCGTATTTTTAGGTTCAATTTTTTCCCTGAAAATGTATTGCAATTTTTTTAGGCGGTATTATTGACAGTTTATTTTTGGAAAACCGGGGGATACTATGCTAGAACCTATCCGCACCTTCGGAGAAACGCACGACGTGGCCAGTGGACTATTAGAGTAATCTCGCCTTGGATCCAGTCACGTAGTAAGACAAGTCATTATTTTATTTTATACAGTACCTTATTTATTTTGTTTTGTAACGGGAGCCGTTCTTAATACAGTAGTTGAGAACGCGTTCAGCAAGCAGTGGGTGCCATTCGCTTCACAGTCCCTTCCCTTGCCACCTGTATATATAACGACCTCCTGTGGCTGCCTACCAATCTCAGTCACAGAGAGCCGCTCGACTGTGCAGTTACTTTAGGCACCCAGTTCTCCCTCCTCTGATCCATTCGATCGATCAACAGGACAATTTCTCTGAGTGCCTGTCCAGCTGCAGGCAGACAACAATGAAGGTAAGTCGGAGACCCCCGACAATTTCTTCAGCTTCTCCCTAAGCTCAGAGTCCTCTAGCTATTCCAGCTTCATTTCCAGAGTTCTGATCGCGTTGCTCTATCTTGCATCATCTTCTTCTACGTTGCCGCAGCAAAAGATCGTGATCAAGGTGAGTGTGCCGTGCGAGAAAAGCCGGTCCAAGGCCATGGCGATCGCCGCCAGAGCAGACGGTACGCATATACTGTATATGCATTTGAATGAAGATAACATGGATCGGTGGTCATCAGTGCTAACAGTGCTTCTGTGAACATACTTGTGCAGGAGTCGTCTGGGTGGCGATCACCGGCGACGCCAAGGACCGGCTGGAAGTTCTCGGCGCCGGCGTCGACACGGTCTGCCTTGTCTGCTGCCTGCGCAGGAAGCTGGGCCACGCCGAGATCCTGCAGGTGGAGGAAGTGAAGGAGAAGAAGCCAGAGGAGAAGAAACCAGAGGAGAAGAAGGCGGAAGAGCACACGGAGCCGTACCTCTACTACTACCGTTACCCCGGCGGTTATTACCACCACCATCCGCCGCCGCCGATGGTCGTGTGCGAGGAGCAAAATAATTGCTCCGTCATGTAAAGTTATTAATCAAGATATATAAATATGAAGAAGATCGGTTA
The DNA here is from genome assembly GCA_001182835.1 of Oropetium thomaeum. NCBI lineage: Eukaryota > Viridiplantae > Streptophyta > Magnoliopsida > Poales > Poaceae > Oropetium > Oropetium thomaeum. The sequence continues at coordinate 263,957 of LFJQ01000091.1, read as the reverse complement.
TTTCGTTCTGTAATAAATCGGAACGAGCTAATCATTTTAATCGGCAAATGAATTAAAGGATGATATCGTCGGGTTCCCTTGCCATCTCTGCATCTCTATCTCAGTTTCTGGATCACTTTGCTTCTTGTCTAAGTGAAGCTGTGCGAGTGGGCACTTGATTTGGGAATGCGTCCACACACAAATTGTGTCATTGAATCAACAACTTTAATTTATTTTTAAATTAAATTACTATCTTAATAACAACGGTAGAAAACGGAGGGAGCAGCTTTCGCTTTCAGTACAAAAGAGAAGGGGAAGTCAGACACTGCTAACGTCACTCTTTGAAAAGCTAACAACGTCACGCTGAGGTCATACCGTTCAAGTCTCTAAAGAGTTCGGTGATTGCTGTCATCAATCGCGAAAGTCCAAAAATTCAACCTAATCACACTTTGTACAGGGCGCAGTACTACTCTTCATTTTGTTGTACCTGAGCGTATACATTTTCTTCTCTTTGAAACTTACTCCTCTGATTTTTTGAACATAAATACAGTAAGCATTTTAAGAAACTTCATGCTACTGGTAGTACAGTACTAGGGACAGTTCCTGTCAGTTCTTATTACTGAATGCACAAAGCAGGGTTCACCTTTCGTGGTTCAGTGAGGTAAGAACGGATGACTGGTTTACCGAGTTTGAGTTCTTAAAAAGAAATGAATATTTATTCGTTTATTTGAAAAGTTTCAAACCAAACAAAACCGAGTGGTTTACAAAACACAAACTAATGTGGTTTACAAGACACAAGCGTCTCCGTGGTTCCATCGGTAATGTTGAATGGTTGACCCTGATCCAAAGTCTGCATGAGATGTGCATGCCATCGGCCATCGTTTTCCTTCCCAGGTACGGAGGTAACTTTTCCCCCGTAAAGCAAAATACTTTATTTCCTGATAAGATACTACACCCTCTGTGCTATAATCTCCTTAATATTGGACTATGGCATAATGAATAAGACAATAAAATGCTATCATAATTTTTCTCAATAATTAATCTATGCTTTATTATTTTGCGTGCATGCAGCTACATGCAATCAGTAGTTTCACCTGGGACCACCAATTCCTTTTGAAATACGAGTAATTAGTCTAAAATAAAGGACTAATAACTAGTCCAATACTTATACAAAGAAGATTATGAGATTTATTGTTTTTTATAATACTAATAAGATTATGAGATGGAGGGAGTAGTAAGCAAGCATGTAGCCAACCAGTGGAAAGGAACATCCTTCTTAGTAAACAAGGAAAGAAAAAAAACTCAGCAGTTACCACAGACAGTCGTATAATATATATAAGTTCTAGGCCATGTACCTATCTCAGGATCCAATATTTGGGACCAAATCTCAAGAATGATATTCTTAGACGTACTTGTCACAACAAAAAAAATATTAGATGTATAATAGACCAATTTAGACTGGTTTCTAGTAAAGTATTCCCTTAATTAACATACTTAGTGGAATACAATGCACACTCTGCAAACCGTGGTTACATGTTCTTATCACTCTGCTTCTGAGAGTAACTTTGTGCATTTTCCTGCCACTTAATAAGGTTGCCAAGAAAGTGCTCAACGCACTAGTGAAGAGCTCGATGTTGAAAAGTTAGCTACTTGGACAAAAGTGTATATAATGAAAATGTAATAATTGTTCACTTTGTGGTAGGTTCTTCCTTCCAAGTACCATGCTCTGCCAACTTTTTCTTTGTGATGAGTAGGATATCTGTTGGAAAAGATGATATTGTATGACCAGATGAAAATGGTGACATGATATGAGACACGGTATTGTTCTTAAAATTGACTATCAAGAATAATTCAGTGTTTACCCTGTAGTCCTGCCAGCTTCTTTGTTTTTTATTTCCGTTGTTCCCACACCTTTTCAATCAGATTCTACGAAGAAATTAATCAAACTGTCAAAAACACTCAAAGTAGTAGTCAAGCTAACCAACCACCAAACCATATCAACAAATCTAAACAAAGACAAAAGAGAGCAGAGTCTCAGGAACACATACCTTGGCAACCTCAAATAGATTCTATTCTGATTTCTGCTGGAAACAACGAAAACACGGTTTCAGAGAGCTCTGCAAAGAAGAAATTCCGTCAAGTCTTAACCTATGTATAAGTGGTTTGGTTGAGATTCCAAGCTGCGTCGCACCTTCTTAGCACTGGGTATTAATCTACTTCAGGACGTGAGGTATCTTCGTCGGGCCTACGGACAAGGTCTCACTGATACGTAGTAACAGTATATAAGTCCAGCAACGGGCTCCTGTTTCTTCACCAACAAATTCCTGAGTTCCAACTGTGAGTTGCCAGACTAACACGGAACAACTCTTGCACGTCGGATTCAACAGCTAGCAGAGCGACGACATGAAGGTAACCATCGATTCTTGTGTCAGGAAAAAGTGGTTTGTTCTTCCACCGATCAGAGCAGAGGAACGCCTTTTCTGTCTTCAGACTTCATCAGTGAAAACTCATGAACTCTGTATGCGTTGCCTTTTTTTCTGTTTCTCAGCAAAAGATCGTGATCAAGGTGCACATGACGTGCGACAAGTGTCGGAAGAAAGCTCTGGGAATAGCTGCATCGGCACACGGTAATAAGCAATGCGTGTCATTAATTAGCTTACGATTTTCATTCGAGCACGGCAGAGGAGACGATTACGTTTTACACACACGTATAAGCCGCAGATGATAGAGCTGACCAAAATTTCCCCGTGTGCCACCCGTCGTGAACGCAGGGGTGCAATCCATGGGGATAGAGGGGGAGTACAAGGACCAGCTGGTGGTGGTCGGAGAATTCGTGGACGCCATCAACCTGACGAGCTGCCTGCGGAGGAAGGTGGGCAGCGCGGAGATCGTCACGGTTGAGCCGGTCGTCGCCGAGGAGACGAAGCCGACAAACAACGCCGAGGGGGAGGGCGGCGGCGGCGCCGTGGCTGTATGGCCGCAACCGCAACAGCAGCAGTGGTACCCATACGCCGGCTACTGCTACGACGACTACTGCTCCCAGGATTCATGGCGGTGCACTATCATGTAGCGATCGAGCAAGAGAGCTGAACAGGGCAGCGAAGAGGATCGATCGTGCGGATTCGATCGGTCTTCCCGGATGATCGATCGTCTCTGGAAAGTGGAAATCAAATACAAGTGCGGAGTGGTAGTTTGGAGAATGAAGTAGCGAGATTCTCGCTAGCATGGTTACGGTCGTGTTAATACTTGTTCCATTAAAATTATTCAAATAACGATTTATAATTTTACGTATTTGAATTAATTCTTTGAATAATATGAACGCTTAAAGTTGATGTTAGAAGTCAAAGTTGTCAGAAGCACAAAAAAGAGAAGGTTTGTTGGTGATGGGCCCTATTATGAGTAGTAACTCTGTATAAGGTTAATTTGTTGTCTTCTAAGAATTTGGCCCGGCCCAATAACTGTTTGAGGGTAGAATGTTCCAAACTAAAAAAAAAAAGGCAACCATGTAATTGTAATTGAAGATGCTCAAAAAAGTTAATTGTAATTAAAGTTCAAACACAAAACATTCAAGTGATTTTTGCCAAAACAATGTATGTCAATACATCCTAGGTAGTATTCCTGGGAATTGATTCATTTTCAAAACTCACGCAGAGCATGTAAACCAACTGGTCTTTTGAGTTGACCACTCCACAAACAATCTTCTTATCTCTCTCGCTCCTTGAAACCTTTTTGATTTTTTTGGTTCCCTTGGCATGAGTGAGAGACGTCTATCGTGAGCACTAATAATAACGACGAAAGCACGCATGGCGTCACGCATGAAGCATCACGCCAACCAGAATCTAAAGAGGAGGGAGGGAACGTGTCGACGACTCACCCAGCAGTAACTTTCTCCAGACGATCAGTCGTCGTCTTCCCAAGCAAGGCAGCAGCAGCCGTATTCTTCCCCTTCGACGGTGCAGCGCCGTCCCATGCCCGATCAACATGCAACATCAATCCCACACTTCACTTCACTGCTCCCCCTCGTTCAGTCGAGTGGAGTAATTAACCTGCCGGGATAGCTCTGCTTCCACTATTCTACGTACCCCGATCGAGTCCTTCCAAGCTCCGGGCACGCAAAGTCGCCCGCTCTGCCGAAATTTCTCGCCCATTGTCCTTTTGGGAAAAAAAAAAACGCTCGTGGAGCACAGCCTCCAATAGCGTGTCATGTCGCAAGAAAGAGAGAGAAAAAAAAAAACCCCTCCAATAACGTGTCGCCATGCGCGAGCAGGTGGAGGGGATTCATACATAAATCAGCCCCGAGAGACTTTGTCCTCAAGTAACCACTAACTGCTCCTGAATCCTACTAATCGCGTCTCTCCAATTAGGAGAAGGGATCGATCGATCGAGCTCTCATGTCTTCCTAGTTGTACTAGGTAAGTAGTTTCTGTCCTTGTCATCTGCGCAGTAGGGCTCAGTGCCGGCAGCGACCTTGTCTCTAATGATGAAGTCTACTTAACCGGATACTACTAGTACTGGATTGCAGCGTTTGTGTATATAAAGAGGAGCGGCAGTAGTGCACGCTACTGTTACTCTAAGAGGCAGGCCTCCTCTGCTTCAGCTTTGCAGAAAGAGTAGCGCCGGACTTTGCGTTCTTGCTTTCTTGCTACTACTAGCTTGCTTCACAGCTGAGAGAGCAGTGAGGAAATATGAGGGTAAGACGATGATACTTACTACGTATCTCATAGTAGTATGTTTTCGGTGATCGGTTACTTCGGTGAAGGTTTTTCCTGATTACGTTAGAGTCCGTCGAAATTCGTTTGTGCAGAAGGAGATGGTCATCCGGGTGCAGACGAACGCCTCTGAGAAGGGCAAGGCCATCAAGGTGGCGGCAGGGGTCAAAGGTGAAAGAAACTCTGTTCTGCTCCCCACTCCTCCTCTGCTTTCAGAGACTTTTTTCAGGGTGCCTCGGAGTCGGAAGACAAGCGGTGGTGATACTAACATGGTCTCGTCACGCTTCGTTTCGAGCCGCAGGGGTAGAGTCCGTGACGCTGGCCGGGGAGGACAAGAACCTGCTGCTGGTGATCGGCGTCGGGGTCGACTCCAACCGCATCACCAAGAAGCTGCGCCGGAAGGTGGGCCACGCCGAGGTGGTCGAGCTGCGCACCGTCGACGGCGCGGACGAGCTCGCCGGCGGCGGAGGAAGACTCGTCGTCCCCGGCCCAGCCGAGCACGCCTACCGCTACCACCCGATGAGCCCCAGCCCCTACTACGCAGGCGGCGGAGGATACCCCGCGCGGGACCAGTACCCGCTGGGCCCGAGCCCCTTCAAGCACCACCAGCAGCACGCCGCCGGGCGGGACTACTACTACGGCGGCGCCGGCGGCGGTGGATACTACCCGGCGACGCAGTACCAGCAGCAGCAGCACTTGTACCAGCCGCCGCCCGGGACGAATACGCACACCGTGGTGCACCACGAGTACGCCAACGACCCCAACAGCTGCGCCATCATGTGACCAACCAAGTGCCCAGGATTGATGGTTTTGGACGACATGGTTTTTGCATACTGGGCTAGTGACCGTGCGTGTGGTGTCACCGTGTCAGAGTGAGAGCGTTTACAGCTACAACCTTTTTCCCTGTCCGTGTAAATAATGTATAAAAACAAAGTTACAGTAACTTGGGCTTTCAATCAGTACTGTGTGTGGTGCTGCCTGTAATTTGCTATTAATAGCATGTTTTGCAACGTGGAAACACGCGTACCCTCTCTGTCCCTTTTCATGTGTCGTTTTAGAATATGAAGTTTGTCTCATTTCATCTATCATTCTCGTTCCGTGCATCCACCTTTCCACCTCTTTTTTATTTTTGCACTCACATCCAAAACGACAAATAAAGTAAGACGAAAAAAGCATGTATCCGGCCAGTGGCTCGTTCATTCAGGAAACTAGCTCATTTCCCTGCCCTCCTGCATGGATTAGGATTATTTTCAACTGAAGAGCAATTTAACTTTGAAGGTTGTCAAGATGGACTTCGTGACTGCCAGACTTAAAAGGAGATGCTGGGAGGGAGACCATCCAGGCGATGGAGGCGGGCGGCGATGTCACCGGCCGCAGGTGGCAAGAGATGGTGGTCAGGTCAGGATATTATGGGAGAACTTGACACTTCGACCACTACAGGTAGAGAACTGTGAGTGTGACACAAGTTAGTGCGACGATGGGTGGTAGAACTGGACCCGAAAGGGAGAGTAAAAAACACATGAAATATTTAAATTACAAAAGAAAAATTTCAAATCACATGGTTCTATAAGAACCAGGTCCCGGACAGGAGTGATTCTACAAATCATGCATATTAACAATTTTAAACTTTCTGTCCTGCTCATATCCGAATTTTGTAGTAGTGTGCTCACGTCTTACTTCCTCTTCCCTTTCCAGATAGTTTTCTAGTCAATTGTATACTGCAGTAGTGTATCACCTCATTTGTTTATAAAGTACTGTTTATGAACTCTTTTGCTGATGTAGGATAACTTGATAAGCGTGCCAACTCCCTCACTACTCAGTGCAGCAAACCCAATCAACCATAATTTTACAAGTCAACTCCTCCTCATAACGTAATCAAACCGTGTGCTTTTGGAATATAAAACCAGCAGAATTTCTGTATACGCGTCAGCGATGACGTGCCCATGCCAACGCCATGCTTTCGCAAGCCTTGGATTGGAGACGACGTTTATTCGGTCTCGTCGGGCATCAACACCTCAACCGCGCCGCGCTCTAAATTATTAAGATTCTTCGTAGCAGGACTACTTAAGCTTTTGATGGCCAAATTTTGGGCGCAGATGTCAATGGGTAGATCACATGTACCTGAAACTGAACTTCTTTTTTTTTTTGAACACTAACTGACCAACCCGGTGATTTTTCTGGTGTACGTAGTTACAGATCTCGCACGGTATTGTTTTAGAACGCTGCTGCATTATATACTTGCCGATGTCACCATCTGACCCTCCGAAAGAGACATGTTATTTTCTCTTTTTTCTGAATCTTTGTTTATTTTGTGCTAGTAGTAGTTCTTTGCAGCCAACGGTTGAGCAGCTACTACCAGTTTACTTATCCTCCCCCGAAAAGATGAGGAAATTCTTCCCAAAGACTACACTTCCTATTATACATTTATACGTAGTGGTTGTACTGTACAGAACCGGCACAAAACATTCTTGCCTTCCTCAGCACAATCACTTTGGCTTGTTTTATTGGAAGGCCCCGCCCCAGTTGCAAAACCATGAGGGTAAGAGTCACAGTTTCTCCTCCTCGAACCCTCTCTGCCGCGTGGTTGGTGCTCAGCGTTTGGCTCTCGGCAAATGCAACTAACATCTGAATCGTCAAAAAAAAATTTCTTCAGAAGGAGATCGTCGTCCGGATGCAACTGGACTCCGACAAATGCCAGCGCAAGGCACTCAAGGTGGCAGCTTCGGTCCGCGGTAAGCTACTAGTACTAGTACTCCCCTGTTTCCCAGCTGCCTTCTTCCCTCAGGAGGAAATGAAGAATGCTCTCGTGAATTTGATCAGGAGTCCAGTCGGTTTCGGTGACCGGCCGGGAAATGGACCTGCTGCTGGTGATCGGTGACGTGGACGAGGTGGAGCTGATCAAGAAGCTCAAGGATAAGGTCGGGAACACCGAGACCGTGGAGCTGCGGACTCTGCCGGCGGCGGGCGACGTGCTGGCCACGCAGTCGCCCTACCAGCACTGGCGCCACTACTCCACACGCGGCCGGAGCGTCCCCGGAGCCGGCCGTATCATCGAGTACTCCACTCCCAGTCCGTTGCAGCACTACCCGTACCCGTCACCGTTCGCCGGACCCGGACGCGCTGGTTATGGCTACGGCGAAGACAGCTGCTACGGCTACGGGCTCACCGCCGTGGCGCACAGCCACCCGGCAAGGGCAAACTACTCCCCAATGATCGCGCGGCACGACTACCGCACCGTGGGCCGGACGCCGCGCCAGCACGACAGTGGAGGGGGGCCCACCTGTTGCACGATATTGTAGCTCGCTCGCTCCTTCCCTTTTTTTTTTGGTTGGTGTTGCAGGAGAATTTATCTTTTCTTTTTTACAAGCGTAATTTTCATGGTTTTTTTTTTGCGGGAACTACAAATATTTTATAAGACCAATAGTACGTGTTTCGTAGCCCACCACTATATATACGTATTTTTTTTTGCGAGTATACGTCGCTATTTGCACCACCTGGCCGGAAAACGCTGTCAAAGTTAGGCGAACGTTTATGTGCCGGGGCCGTCCTGTTCTTTGTCTGTTTGCAAAGTCAATTAATCAGGTCAATTCCCAACTTGCCACCCTAAGAACAAATACAATGTACAACACGTCAATTTCTGATCCAACGAAGGCCTCAAAGTACTACCGTGCACTCCAAAATGTGGAAATTATTTTAGTGTGACACATCTGCTATGTATATAATTGACTGAATCTTGGAATATTTCGACGACAAACTCTTGTCGGAGTTTCAGGGGTTAGTGTTGCTGTGATTGTCTGGGAAGGATTTGTTTTCTACTTATCAGATTTAACGACGGCGGCGGCGGTAGCGGTGACACAACCTTCCCTATGACAACTAATCACACAAGAACTAAATCTTAATTTTTCAGCAGCAGAGTACAGTAACCCACTGCTTCAGCATGTGATGAATCTACAATCTCACCCTTCTTTGTTTTGCTTTCTTTCCCAACATCCAAAAGCAGTTAAAGAGGCGCTGATCCTGAACAGTGGAATTAACCTTAGTTTCTCCAGTTCCACCCAGTGAGTCAAGCAACACAGAAATGTGTGAAACGCTCCTGTGTCTTTCTGAATTCTGACAGCACTAACCGAACCCAGCAAGCTCATCCACGCGTAGCACTCATTAAAAACGAAAGCCCTCTGCCAGGGCTCTGCAACATGCCGGATCTCACCAAACCGACCGTTTGAGACTTTTTGAATCCCCTCCTAACACGAAGACACGAACAAACCAGCGAGGAATAGAAACGCAGTGCGCCCCATACTCCCCTCCCTCCCAGCGTTTGAATCTCCCGTGAAAAAACAAAGGCGTTTGAATCTATCGGGCTCCGGGAAATAAATTCGCCACCACCCGGCTGCGGCCCGCACGTGCCCGGCCCAACCCACTAATTACCTGCTGTCGCCATGGGAATGGGACTCTCTCCTCCCACGTGGACTGATGCCCATGGCTGCCGCTGCTGCTCCCTGCTCGGAGCCCCGCAGCGGACGCGCCTATCTTTCAGCGCTGCAGCTCGGGCTAGGTCGGTTTAGCGTTTAGCAGCCTAAACTCACGTTTGCCCCCTACGAGTTCAAAAAATTGTTAGCCAAACCCCCGGGCATGTCCGTTAAAGAAGAGCCCGCTGCTCCCTCGGGGACGGAGCTTTTCAAACACTCCTGACTCTGTGGACCGGGCGTCTCGTCGCTGGCTGCCGTTGAGCGGTGCCGTACTGAGCCACCTGGGTGATCCACTGATCCGTGAGGCGCGCGGCCAGGCCGGTGGAGCCAGCGCGTGGTGCGAGGCGGTCTCGGGACTTGGTGAAGCGGCCGCTGGCCATGACGACGAGGACGAAGGCCGCGGCGGAGGACGGGAAGATCAACGACGAGGGGATGGCGCTGCGCAAGGCCGAGGAAGCCGGTGAGTCTCAGTCCCCGCTTAGCGTCTCTGAACGAGAGTGCCGGGTGATTCACATTCACACCGCATTGTTTGCCGAGTTTTGTTTTCCTGCTGCTGCCTGCGTCGTGGCCCGCTTCTCGGTCGGATGATCTCCATGAATTGGAGCTGGGTGGTGCCGCTGCGGAGCGGAGCCGCGCCGCGCCAGCGTTCCTAATTGTTGAGCAGGATAGCAATTGCACGGCAGTTCTTTGCTAGTAGCAAGTGGATCAGGACTGTACGGCGCATGCAATTAGTGAGCTCTGCTGATCGTACGCCACCGCAATCAACACACTGCCTCCCCCAAATGGCAATGCCGCATGCATGCTGGCCGGACAATTAATCTGGATCGCGTTCAGTTTAAGTTAACATGCCGCCGCGTTCATTTAGCGGGCGGCATTAATTTCACGATCTAGTTGCTGTGATCGGGAGTGGTTACCAACAGGAGTAATGTTCGGATCTAGTAACATTCAAATTTCGATTACCTTTTTCCTCGACATTAATTTGATTTGAAATAAATCTGCATTTGGAGGTGTCACCTCTCAGTTAGGGGGAAAAAGTGCCAGCCAGCTCTCTGACTCTGATCTGCTGTTGCCAATTTGACCGTTGCAGCCGCGCGGAGGTGCGAGGCGGCGCGATGGCTGCGGCGGATGGAGCCGGTGGCGGTGGAGTCTCTTCCGGAGAGACCGTCGGAGGAGGAGTTCTGTGCCGCGCTGCGCAACGGCCTCATCCTCTGCAACGTCCTCAACCGGGTCAATCCCGGGGCCGTTCCCAAGGTGCGTGTGTCGCATTCTCGTCTGATGACCAACAAATTTGGGGGTGCAAATTGACACTAGAATTCACTGCCTCCGTTTCTCTTGTTGCCAGGTGGTAGAGAACCCCGTCATCACAGTGCAGACGTTTGATGGGCCTGCACAGTCTGCCATCCAGTATTTTGAGAACATGAGGAACTTCCTTGTTGCAGTTAGCGCCATGAACTTGTTGACGTTTGAAACTTCCGATATAGAGAAGGTACCATTATTGTTCTCTGTACTCCGCAATACATACCATGATATTTGTTCAAATGTAAGGCGGTTAAGAGACTGACTGAATTATCATATCTGAATTCCACCAACATTGTAGGGAGGTTCATCGATGAAAGTAGTAGACTGCATACTCTGCCTCAAGGGATATCACGAGTGGAAGCTCTCTGGCGGGATCGGCATATGGCGGTATGGTGGCATTGTGAAGATTGCATCTTCAAGCAAAAGGACGACATCAAATTTATCCAGAGGGGGAGGCACTGACCAACAAATGCTGGAATTCGTGCATCTTCTCTCTGAGGTCACGCTTGAGGAATCCAAAGTTGCAGAAGCTCAGCAATCTCTGTTCCAGCATTTTGTCCTTCGAGTTGTGCGGGCATTCCTCATGGAATGGAGTGAAGCTGAAGACTCGTCTCTGGATGATATGGTAGGTGAGTTCTGCTTATTTCGTCTACTAGTGCAGTAGTACTACAGTAATACATTCTTGACAAATGCTCTCAGCCTCTCTATTCTTAATGCTAAAACTTGACCACAATGACATTTCAGCTGATTTTCTTATGGTGCTGAATACTGCAGGTTATTGAAACCATTCTTGAGCAAGCATGTAAAGAATTTACCATTCTGTTTACTTCTCACCGAAACCAGGTATTGTGGGTCAAAATTAGAGCACCAGAATTCAATCTATTGCCTTTTTTTTTTTAAAAAAATAATCTCAATATAAACCATTTGCTAGTGGCAGCCATAAAAATGAAATGCATGGTATAGTTGATTACTTACTTTTAGTCACCACGTCTCTAACAGATCAGGTCACTTCTAAGGAAGATGATGAAGGATGACAATGGAGCTCTTTCTAAAATGGATTTAGTTGAAGCAATTTCTAAATGTCTGAAGGAAAACAGTGGATCCTTATTCTCTTTGCTGCGAGTATCTCATGGCAGACATGAACACTTGGATGATGGGGGATTACTTGAAAGCCAACAAAAAGGTCTCGAGGTAAAGAACTTGTCAAATCAATGGTGGTACCGTACTTTTAATTGGCATGTCTATTTTGTAGCTATTGCATGTCTGCTCTTCACTTGTCAGAGCCCCTTTTCTACTTTTGTTTGTAGAAGCAAAAAATGACTCTTTTTCTAACAACAAACTAAGTACAGTATGTACTTTACTGATTGGTTTGTCTTTTGATACTTGAAATACTCAGAAACTAAAGACGTCCTTCAACGAGATGAAGCTTCAAGTTGAATGTACACGTGCTGACTGGGAGAGTGACTTGAAGAGGCTAGGTTAGTACTGGATTTGGAACTATATGTAACACTATGTTCCATGGTCTCTGAACAATTTCTTAAAAATGTAGAGCGCTACTTTGAGGCTCAGAACCATAATGCCTACCACAAGCTTCTTGAGGAAAACCGTAAGCTTTACAATCAAGTACAAGATCTTAAAGGTACTTGTGAATTCTAATGTATTATTTTCATTTTTATTCATACCTCTGATATTTGGTAACTCATTATTCCAAAAATATTTTCAGGTAGCATTAGAGTTTACTGCAGAGTGAAACCTTTCCCAAAGGCACAATCTGATCAAAAGTCTACTGTTGATCATATTGGGGAAAATGGAGAAATCATGATTACGAATCCTCAAAAACAAGGGAAGGATGGAAGGAAGTTATTCACATTCAACAAAATATTTGCGCCTACTGCATCCCAATGTACATTTTCTCAATTTCGTTTACTTGTAGGAAATTCAAGTAATATGCCTACTCTCAATCTGCCTAATGTTTCCATCCTCAACAGCGGAAGTTTTTGCTGATACTCAACCTTTGATTCGATCTGTGATGGATGGCTATAATGTTTGCATATTTGCATATGGTCAGACAGGGTCTGGGAAGACTTACACGATGGTAAATTTTCACAAGTAACTTCTCTCTCTTGAATTTCAAAGCAGCACACTTCAATCAGTAACTACCATATGGGACTTACAGAATCAGGTGCATGAACCTAACAACAATATCTTAATGGAAATCATTTACTTTCATTGCACAAACTAGTCAGGTGTCATGTTTTATAACAATCTAGTCAGATATAATAGTCTTATCATTTATTTTCATTTGCAAAAATCATCAACTTAATGTTTTATATTCATATGTACTACACAGAGTGGCCCAGATGTAACTGCAGAAGAAACATGGGGTGTGAACTACAGATCGCTGAATGATCTGTTTGAAATTTCTCAAACTAGAGCAGATTCAGTCAAATATGACGTGAAAGTTCAGATGATTGAGATTTACAATGAACAAGTGCGAGATTTATTAATGATTGACGGTACAAATAGAAGATATCCTTTTGTGAACAGAAATTGGCATTTAAATTTTGATACAACAACAACAACCAAGCCTTTTAGTCCCAAACAAGTTGGGGTAGGCAAATGTTTTGATAACGTAAAGTAAATAAATTTTCTTTACCCTTCATTTTATGCTTCCCTATCAAATGTTTTTTGTCACAATTATATTTCCTTAACTATTAAACACATTGGAGATACGTAACAACTCTCATGTGAATGGACTCAACATTCCGGATGCAAATTTAGTGCCAGTGAAATGTGCACAAGATGTTTTGGATCTGATGAAAGTTGGCCATAGAAATCGGGCGGTTGGATCAACTGCTCTTAACGAACGTAGTAGCCGCTCACACAGGTATTCTTGAATTAATGCGATGGTTTAAGATGGTATATTGAATGTGTATCTCTTTTGCCACTGGAGTTAATTGTGTTTCTTGTTTTAGTGTGTTGACGGTTCATGTACAAGGAAAGGAGATAATTGCAGGTTCAACTCTAAGAGGGTGTCTTCATTTAGTTGATCTTGCGGGAAGTGAGAGGGTAGACAAATCTGAGGCCACTGGAGAAAGACTAACTGAAGCAAAGCACATAAACAAGTCTCTGTCAGCACTTGGCGATGTTATAGCTGCACTTGCCCAAAAGAGCTCCCATGTTCCCTATAGAAATAGCAAGCTAACACAAGTACTTCAAGATGCCTTAGGTATATCCGTAGTTGAACCTTGAACGATCGAATTTCTTATTGTTAACTTAATGCTCTAACCATTGCTTTTCTTATAGGTGGTCAGGCAAAGACATTGATGCTCGTGCATGTGAACCCTGAAACTGACGCTTTTAATGAAACAATGAGTACTCTTAAATTTGCTGAGCGTGTAGCAACAATCGAACTTGGTGCAGCTCGTGTTAATAAGGAAGCAGGGCAGGTCAAAGATCTAAAGGAAGAGGTACATATGACTGCTATTAGAATCAAGATAATCGATATCTTAAAATTCTCATTTCTTATAACTCATGGATGTGAATTGTCTTTGTCAGATTGCTAAGCTGAAACAGGCGTTAGATGATAAAGAACGTGAAGCAGCACAGTTTAAGGATCTTGCTAACCGTGCCGCCTCAGAGATGAGAAATGCTAGAACAAGATCACATTTAACCACAATCATGTCCTTAAAACATGAAACTGGTCAGGAATCCAGCGTGGACCCTTCTTCAAATGAGGTACTTTGTTTGAGTTATTCCTGAAAAATTTTAAGTTTCTTTTTGGCAACATGATTCTGTCGGTACGAGTTCTTTCAAGCTATCACGCAGTAACCTAAATATGTCATTTTTTTTTTCCTTTGGCAGATAAGAAGCTCATCTTCTGGAAAGCAAAGAAGGTTCCGCTCTCCATTGGCAATGAGGGAGCTGGAAGAGAAGACACCTGTCACCAGCCGAGAATTATACTTGAGTGCGCGAAAGTTCAAGACTCCATCTCCTCCGGTGAGAAGCTCACTGTCTGCTGAAAGAGGCAGTTTTTCTAGGAGTGCAGAGAACAGTGGAAGCATCGACTGCACACCGGCATCCAAAGTTGAACCGCCAGTAAAAGCACTGAATAGCAGTTCTAGAAACACACCTTCATCTGTCCTGACAGCTCAAAACCTACGGAAATTCCGGGACTCAGAAGAGAATCGAAGCAAAATTCCATCTGTCCGCCAAAGTATGACGAAAAACAGGTCTGACAATACGGCAAAGGCTCAGAAAGAGGAGCAAACTTCAAACAGAAACTCTAGTGTCAAAGTGAGGTCCGAATCCAAGAACACGAAGGACTCCTCCGAGATCGAAAATGAGTTTGCAACTGCAAGCGATGAGCCCACCTTCCATTTCAACCGGAAGGCGAAGAAGTTGCTGACGCAGGCGACAAGGCAGTCCCAGACCATTGATCTTAGGTACGGCTCATGAGCTATTTCTCTCCGCTGATTGTTGCCTCTCTGCCACCGTACTGCAGTGTGGTGTGTCGTATGCTTGCCATGCAGTCCATTCTCCATAGATGGTTCACTTATTACAACTTTATTTTCTCAAAATGTCAGGTCTTCTGTCCGGGAGATAGAGCCTCTGACCGAAGGTAGGCAACGCCGTAATTGGAGCAAGCCGCCCTACGCCGAGAGGACCAACATCCCGTTGCCGGATATCAGGCGCAGCGCCTCCCTCCCACGCGGGAAGATGGCTCTTGTGTGAATGTAGTTAGTTCCGTCAGGCATTCTTTCATTGATTGTTTCCTTGTTATGGTCCGATGGCGATCCTTTAGGTTCTACAACGGGGTAGAAGCCTCAGGATCAAATCATTAGTTGGGACTTTGATTTTATAAAGCTCCTGTGCTGATTTTTGGATTATCTTCTCTCCGCATTGTAAAAAATGGAGCGGTCATCGTTACTCGTTCTGAAATCACTGTCATTAGGATAATAATTTGAGTTTGATTTTGATCCACATTTGTTGTTTAATGACATCAGTTTGAAATGGAGCGAGAATATCGCAACCTTCTCCTTTCAGTATCCACGTATGAACATCTCGTGATTGTGAGTGTAACTGTACACATATCTCGTCTTACATGTGAATTTTCTTCAATTTTAGAATATAACGGAAGCTCCCTAGTTTCATCAAGAAAAACTGCCTAAGGAAATACTACAGAGTACAATAAGTGGTTCGTTCACTCCTATTCAGTCACAGTCGGTCTATGGAAGGGATCCCTATGGAAAAGGTCGCAGGAAGGGAGCGGAAACGGCCGCGGGAGGACGAGGCAGACCCGCCTCCGGGGCCGCGGGCGGCGGCGGCGTCGAGGGAGGCGCAATACGTGTACCTGCCTATCGCCGACGCTGTCAAGGCCCCCGGCGCTCGGGTATGCCTCTTCGCCACCGTCGCCGAGATCGGCGCCACCGTTCGCAGCCGCGGCACTGGTGAGCCTGCGCCTGCCCCTCTCCCCTGCTCTCCCCTGTCCCTCTTGCCGCCGCACCCCTGCCTTGGGTTTAGGGTTCTCGGCGCCGTGCTGCTTTGAATGGTTATGATGGTTATCCCTAAATCAACTCATGCACATCACTCTAGAGAGGGTTAGGTCAGAGATTAAGTGGTGCCGTCCCGTTGCTTCCTATGAATGAATTAGCTAGTTTGTACTTGAAAACAACCTTCGCTTTGGTGTCAACCATTGTAGTGGACGGCATCAGTGGAATTTGGCTGGAGTGGTTATGCACCTCCTTCAGTTGCTCCCCAGTTGTTCCTCTACTAGGTAGGGCCTTAATGGAATGCAAATGCTGTGGGAACTGACAATGGTGCTCGAATTGGTTGTTAATTTTTACCGTGAAATCAGATGAGTGGTCATATTTCATATTTTGTATGATTGATAAATAATGTTTGATTGTTTGTTTCCAAAAGCTGCTGGCTTCCACCTTCCAGGAAAAAAAAAAAAAGCAATGCTTTAGTGCCTCTCTCAGCTCTATATAATCTCTTGTGGCTTCTTTTTGTGAAATCATCACTAACAAAAAGGACTGCTCTACTTATTGTGTCATGCGGAAGCTTTGTGTATGAATCTGGGAGCAATAATTAGTTCTAGTTTGCAGCTTTCAAATTGTGTTTTCCTCTCAGATTGCCAATCTCTAATTGCCTATTTTCATAATCCTTCGAGAGGTCTGCCAAATTGGAGAATCAACCATGATGTTGCTGACATAAATAATCTTTTGGATAGAACTCATGGCAGAGTTGAATACATTCCTAGAGATCAGAATGTTATTGCAGATTATCTAGCTAGGAATGCTCGTGATCTCCATCACGGATTTGTTAATTTCAGATGTACAAACTACAGGCACATCGAAGGCTGTCCTCTAAAATCAAAAATTTGTAATCTGCCTTCATGGGCCACTTTATGTACTGTTACTTGTACTTAAATGAAAGTAAAGCCTCAAGGGCGTTTTGACCTTCAAAAAAAAAAAAAAATGCTGCTGGCTTCCACCTTCCAGGAAAAAAAAAATAAAGCAATGCTTTAGTGCCTCTCTCAGCTCTATATAATCTCTTGCGGCTTCTTTGTGTGAAATCATCACTAACAAAAAGGACTGCTTTACTTATTGTGTCATGATATGTTCCTTGATACTTAATTTTTCAACAAATTGTTACTCCATTCCAACTTGGTGGTGCAATTTTGCTGATTATTTGTATATCAGTCATATTTTTCCATGAATTGCTGAATCTCTTTACCTCTGTTCCTTGATTCAACGCTAGTGCTCTTGCTCATGCCTTTAGTTTTGCAGATTTCACTCTTACATTGAGGATTGTGGATCAATCGCGTGCAGCTGGGATTTCTGTTACTTTTTTCGCTGACAGTACTGCACTACTGCCTTGCGTTAGGTCAAGTGGAGATGTGATCAGTCTTCATAATGTTGTGGTATATCAGACAACTTTAATCAAATACACAACATTTGCAACATTTTATGGGATTTCAAGTGCAATTTTTTTCTCTCATATTTTCAACTTGTAATTAAATATATTTGAGTATTTGATGGACCTAGATCATGTATTCATGTCTATTTCTTTATCTGCAGATTACAATGCATGGCGAATTCTTTGTTTCGTTTAACAAAAAGTTTTCTTCATTCGCACTATTTGAAGGGAAAGGATCTACAGACTGCAGCCCCTATCAGACATCTATGAAATATCATGGGAGCGAACATGACAGTGAACTTTTAACCCAGACGAGAACATGGCTTGTGAATCATCCTTCAGGTGCCTTCAGATTGATAATTTTCTATTGCTAATTTCTTATGTCCAGTTGTGTTCATTACTTTATTTCTCTCCAAATTTGCGTGTCCATAAAATAGCATGGTGGCAAACATGTTAATGAGAATTCAGCTTATCCATCATATTTGTATTGTTCACAGGTTGTTGGTCCCACCAACTAGAGTGATGTGCATGAGGTGATTTAGGGCTATAAATACACAATAACCGTGCTCTATATGCAATCTTCTTACCCAAAGGGGTAATTATCTGATAACATATTGTGAATAAAACAACAGAACTTGCATTGTCACCTTTATCACAACCTTTAGGTAAGGGCTGTATCTGCTTTTCAATTGAAAACACAAACAGTCTGATCATTCATTGCCTACAGTTGTCCCCTTTTTATAATTTTTCAGCATCTTTCTGCAAACTATGTCCTTCAAGGAATGCATGTTGTTCAGCTGATTTATGATACATACATTTAGTCTGGCATATATTTTGTGTCTAGTCTTTGAGCATCCAATGTTGAGGCCAGAACTGATTTCCATTTTCTAAAAAGATATGTATATATTTTGTGCATGTATTTCCTTGTACATATATTTTCGTGGTTGAATATATGATTAATCAACATCATTTGCAACATTATGTTTCTATCTAACCACTTTGTACCATAGGCCTGAAAGATCTTGAATTGCAGTTACGGAATATTGACCTTGACTCCGCTTTTGATCTAGTATGCAAGGTTGGTTCTTTATCCAATAACATTGACTTCAAGAATCAAAACTTATTTTTGCAGGAACTCACACTGATTCTCTATATTCTTGTAGGTTCTTCATGTCCGTGAAGCTTCCAATGGCGAATGGATATTTTATGTTTGGGATGGAACTGATACTCCTGCAACTGAGTTTCAGGATTGTAGGTTGTCATTTGTTTAGTTTTCTTTTTTTTTTATTCAACTATAACTAACTAAACCAATGTTGTTAGGACTTTTAGTATTTATTATCTTGTTTTGAGGTGATTAGATGCATTTGAGAATATTTAAAGAATAGCAAATGGTAATTATCCTTTTATAGAAACATGTGCTAATGGCACTCAACTAACATTTGTGTATGCATTGCGAACCTGTAGTTTGGAGTCTGAGGTGGTTGAGTCATCCCCACTATGTCTTGAAGAAATGCCTCTACCCAGGGAGGTTTTATGCACAATGCCATGTATAGGAACTGTGCTGAGGATTTTTGCGAATAGGTTTCTCAAGGAAGTATTTCACTTGCAAAAGAATATTTATTGGGCTAGGTTCTGTAACATTGCTTGCAAGCAAGAGTTCGGCATGTGGAAAGGCGTTTTGCTGCCCTCCAGTAGAATTCGCCTTTTATCTAATAAAGATGGCAGTGTTATTGATCGTCTGAAGTAATTTTCTCTCACTTTCTCATGAATTTGGATACCTTTTGAATATCATTTAATTGATCTTTAACAAATGCAAATTAACATTTGTTACACCTCCAGGATGTATGACAATCGCCTCGCAAACCATGTTCAGCGCCAGCCAATGGCAAGCCTCCCTAAGGCGTCTAATGTTGCTGGTATGTATTTTAACTGCTGGCATATATTTTAACTAATAATTTGTATCATTACTCTGCTGATAGTTATATTACTTCAGACCCTGCATTCTATGTGTGCCTGAAGGTTGTTGTTCATGAAAAAAAAATAAACCTCAGCATTTATTTTCATGTGCCATATATCTATGGATCTAAATTCACATGCTGGATATTTAATGTTGAAGTTCATGTTTGAATGAATTATTACTGATGAATGTACTACACAATGTAATTTGTTCTCAATGTCAGGTATAGAATATGAGACAGCAGGTTATTCGACTTTAATGGAGTCTTTAACTCATGAACAGGTAACACTCATTTCCAACAAAAAAAATAACCAATTATTCATTAGCATTATTTGTATGTTTGAGTTTTGATAGATGTCACCCACATATGTGTTGATTTACTGATTTGTCTCTCAATCCATATTTTGCCTACCTAATGAATACAGACCTGATAAAGGATGAGGGGTTGTGATAGGCTTGGCTAGACAGCAACTATTTTTAGCCATTCTTATGGAGACGAAACCTATGAAGATGAATGAATAGAGACCTGAACCCGCGAAATATCCAAAGCTAGCCAGTATCAATATCCCTCATTTTCTTTCTTCTGCCAGGTGACGCACAAATTCAAAACCCTGGTCCGTGTTGTGGCAGCCTATCCATGTCGAACAAGTGACATCCGTACACTTTTGACTGGTAATTATTGTCTTCGGCTGACTCTTGAGGATCCTACAGCAAGAATTCGTGCGTATGTCCACAAGGATGATGGGGTAATATGTAACTAATCACCATTGTGCTTTATGGATTTGTCTACAGATTTTCCCCTGATTTCCATGTAACAAAAGCAAGCTGTATTTGTTGTAATAGCTACAGATGCCTAAAACGTTCTCACACTTGTTTAGGATGTAATCCTGCCTCTTTGTTGATCCATTGCAGGCCAAATTCTTTGGTGGTTTCCTGACGGCAGAAGCATTGATAAAAAAGATGAACAAGCTACTGGGCATCCCAGAAGATGGTGAGGAAGATGCTCCCCTGACCAGGAACCCACCATGGATATGGTGTTGCTTGAAATCTTACCGCTTGGACAAAAATGATCCCTGGGGCAGCAGGAGATACAGAATCTTTGCCACGGAGATCAAGGATTGAATAGAGGATTCAAGGATATGGATATGCAGTAAACAACCTTGGAGTGATCCACATGCATTTTCTGTAGTATGTTTATGTGGTGTCTGATATCCACTTAAGCATCATGCAAGAACATGGAACTCACTCTATAGTTTCTAACCTAGTGGTCTAGTTCTAGTACTGGTATTTTTTAGGAGTGTACTGTAGGAGATTAGGATCGCTACTGTTGGAGACTTGCAGCGCTGTCAGTCACTTGCTGTATGCAATGTCTCAGCTTCTGCTTAGTGTATAATCAGGCAGATCAATAATACTGGTGGCGTTCTCTACACACGAATTCAGCGCCTGCAGTCCTGTACAATGAAATGTTAGTATGTGAATGTGGCATAGATCTTGTTTGGAGCCCAGAATTTTCCCAGATTTCACGAAATCTGGGCCAGTTCTTGTGATTTTTCTGTGTTTTGACAAGCTATAGTAGTCCCTGGTTTCATTCAGTTAGTAATATTTTGCAGTGGTTATCACTGGCCACTCAACCTGGGCAGCCATGCTGGTGCGTTTGGTTTGGCTGTATCAAGCTGAATGGGATGTGCAAGTCAACAAGATACAATTTAGTTTTATTCTCATTCCCTCATCCGATTCTACTAAGTAAGGAACCTCATCAAATATTCGACTGCTGATCTTTAGCGTCACTTTTCATCTTCTTAATCAGAGCCCAAATGGTCGACCAGTGGCACGGAGACGGAAATAGTCTGGTGGGCATTGGGCAGTGACACACTGACATCACCTGTAACGGCTCACGTCCACCCCCAATCCAATTAGCCGCGCAGGCAACTGTGCTCCGCGGCACCTCAAATGGAAGCGCTCGCTGTCGGATCCGCGCCTCCCAGGCCGAGCCTCGCCGCTCCAACCCGCTACTCGCACGTCCGCCGCCCCAGAACCTTCGCCATCGCCGCGGGCCGCCGCCCCATCGCCGCGGCTCAAATGGACTCTGCCGCCGGAGGCGTCCGCCCGAGCCTCGCTCCTCCCCGCTGCACCAGCGCCGAGACGGTCTGTTCCTCATGCGTTATCTCCCCCTTTACCTATCCCGAGCTTCAGTTCGCCGACAATTGCGAATCGTGAGGTTTGTCTGGGTATGGTGTTCTCGTGCAGGACTCGGAGGTGGATGCGGTCGCGACGAGCTCGCGTGCCGAGGCGGTTGGCGCCACGGAGCAGGGGGCCAACGGGAGCCCCGGGGCGGACGCGGCCTCAACCGGCGCCCCAGCCCCAGCCGAGGTCGCGGGCGTGGACGGGATAAGAATCCGGCGCCGCCCCGTGACGGGGCCGCCGGTGCACTACGTCGGCCCGTTCCAGTTCCGCCTCGAGAACGAGGGGAACACGCCGCGGAACATCCTCGAGAAGATCGTCTGGGACAAGGACGTCGAGGTTTCGCAGGCACGTTCCGTGAAATGAGACGCGCCGGCGGTAATGCGTGTGGGTTAGCCTTAGCCCTGTTCTGATGCCGGGTGTGCTTTTGGTGACAGATGAAGGAGAGGAGGCCCCTGTACATGCTGAAGGGGCCGTTGGAGGCTGCTCCACCGGCGCGGGACTTTGTTGGAGCGCTCAAAGCGTCGTATGACCGGACTGGCATGCCTGCTCTGATTGCGGAGGTCAAGAAGGCCTCACCGAGCCGTGGTGTCCTTAGGGAGGATTTCGATCCGGTGAGTTTTTGGTATGAGATGAAAATCCATGCCCTAGTTTATTGTAGGATCTTCAATTAATTCTTTGTGTTACAAAATTCATATAGTGTCCACATGATTGAACTATCATTTCAGTGGCAATTACTCCTGTGAACTCATTTGTAGAATTGTAGTAATCTGAACCTGATATGTTGTTTGCTGAACTCAGTAAGTTGTACTTTTCAATTACTTGTTAGTCCCCATAGAATAATACAACGGAAATGTGAGGATGCCACATTTTCTGTTTATTAATAACACATGCACTACGATCCTACAAATAGGGATGCAGGAAATTTTAATGCTCTGAATTCTTACATATTGTGTATAACCTATATATGGTTGCATATCTGCTAAAAAATTGCAAAATAGTGGAATAGGTCATCTGACTGAGTTACTGTTTCGATGACATACATATTGCATTGTGATCTTTGACCGCATTTCAGTGAAATATACCAGGCTATAAGCTGATATCAACCCATCTTTGAGTGATACTGAATACCATGGCATAGATTTGTGTCAATATATTACGCTGTTCCTCTATTCTGTTACAGTTCACCTGAACAGATTAATTCGTAGTTAGTGATAATTTGTTAGTTGAGATTTTGAATGATCATGCATGATTTTGAGCCACTGGTTGATTTATTGCTTTAATGTACGGTAATATCTTTGCGATACAAACAGGTTCAGATCGCTCAAGCGTATGAGAAAAATGGAGCAGCATGCCTTAGCGTTCTTACAGATGGAAAATACTTTCAGGTCTCTTATTTTTTCACCTTGTAAAATTCGGCTGCCTTTCACATTCATTGTAAATCAATGCATACTGAATACACTGGTTTTCTTAATAACATAATCAGGGAAGTTTTGACTACTTGGAGGCTATACGCAAAGCTGGAGTCAAGGTGCTGTATCATTTCACTTGTTTACTACTTATCAGGAGTCAGTAATATCAAACACAGTTCAAGAGTAATAGCTCAAAATCTGTTTTACTGAATGCAGTGCCCTCTTCTGTGCAAAGAGTTCATTATTGATGCATGGCAACTGTACTATGCACGATCCAAGGGTGCAGATGCTGTTCTTCTGATTGCTGCTGTATTACCAGACCTTGATATCAAGTATATGTTGAAAATTTGCAAAATACTTGGTATGGCAGCTTTAGTCGAGGTAAGCGTAGTTGCTTTTACGATATGTTTGATATCTTGAAGCCTTCAAACTCCCATCACTCACTGCTCTTGAATCGTTCAATTTACTGCTGCAATTTGACTGTTATTGTAGGTGCATGACGAAAGGGAAATGGACCGTGTTTTAGGGATAGATGGTGTACAGCTCATTGGCATCAATAACCGTAATCTTGGTATGATATTCGCATTCTTGAACAATGAATTTAGTCCCAGTGATATCAGGGATTTTCCCCCCATTTTATCACCTAGAATCTTGTTGATTCATATCAATATTGGCTTGCATCTTCATGGCTGTCGTACTTTGATGCTTCAATTGCATGGTGGAAAAGTGATTGAGAAAAAAGTATGGGTGATATAGACCATTTAAGAGCCCACTTTGAAAGTATATGAGGATGTAGAACGTGGTACCATGGTTACTGTGGAAACTGGTTGATTATGTAATATTCTACTATAACGCTATATATGATGTTATCAGATGATTAAGACAGTGAGTACATTTTCTTCCAGAGACATTTGAAGTTGATATTTCAAACACCAAAAAGCTTCTAGAGGGTGAACGAGGACAGATTATTGCTCAGAAGGATATAATTGTGAGTATTTTTCTTTGACAGAATTTTTGTGAACCAAAACTGAAGGAGAAGCCTACCTACTTACCTGACTCTTGCTATGACTCTTTACATTCCGTGTCAAATTTTAGAGTGCATTTTGATTATACTTAGAGATGCAAGGCAAAATATGTTCCTGCACAAGGCCACTATGAATCACCACTATGCTGTGTGACAATGCAAACATTCCTATAGTAACTGATTAATAGTACATTTCTACATCTATTTCTACAATTCAGGCATACTCCCTTGGAAGAGGAAAGTACCTTGATGCATCCATTATTCATGTGTTCATTACCTCGTGCCAGGTTGTAGGAGAATCTGGGCTGTTTACTCCTGATCATATTTCGTTCGTTCAAAATGCTGGGGTCAAAGGGGTAAGTGACCAACCTTTAGATAGGCTGCATGCTCTATCGACAACTTGCATCCCTCATGCTGAGCTGACACTCCAATGCTGGCAGGTTCTGGTCGGGGAGTCGCTTATCAAGCAGGAGGATCCAGGGAAAGCAATTGCTGGGCTTTTCGGTGAAGACATCTCGCCTGTGAGTGCTGCTTGAAGGCAAAGAATATTCGATCAAATAAGCAAGAAATTTTGGATGGCATCATTTTGTATAGGAAAAAGATAGAGCAATCCACTCTTTTGGAGAGTTTGGTAGGTCAGATTCAATATCTGATCAGCGACTAATCTTAGTGCTGTATTTCGTGACCTAACCTTTTGGAGCAGATAAATACAGAATGCAATGCACAACATATGATCGCACAAGCCGGATATAACCTGGCAATTGAAACTAGCTTCGATGCAACTGTACTAGACACCGCGCTGTTCATGTACTATTAAGCCAATCATCGTCAGTATGCTGAAAGAAAATTAAACTGTTGTAAGTAATAAGCTATACTGTTATCCTCAGCCCTGTAAAGTTGTTGCGAAATTTCTCATGAGACATATGGGCCGTATAGTTGCGGCCTCAACAATTCGTCAAAATCTTCATTTCACCAAATCGAGCCCAACCCACTCCCTTGTGCCTCCTTCCACAGGGACGGCGGCCATGCAGCGCCGCCTCCGCCTTCGCGGCGTCCTCCTCACGCTCCGGTCGCCGCAGTCCAGAGCTCTACCCTCCCGCGCGCTGTCCTCTCTGCCCACAAGCAGCGGAGATGGCGATGCAGGCAGCGGTGTGGCGGTTAAGCAAGTGACGCGAGGGAACCTGGCAGAGTCCCTGGAGGAGCTGAGGGTGCGCGTGCGGGAGGCCGCCTTCGTGGGGCTTGACCTGGAGATGAGCGGCGTCACCAGCGCTCCGTGGCGGGACACCTTTGAGCTCGACCGTGCCGACGTTCGCTACCTCAAGCTCCGCGACTCCGCGCAGCGGTTCGCCGCCCTGCAGCTGGGCGTCTGCCCCTTCCGATGGGACCCTGCTAAGTCAGCATTCGTCGCCCACCCGTGAGTTTCTCTTCTCTTTTCAATCTCCTTTCTGTCACCAGTAGTTGACGACCCGTAGTAAGCTGAAATACCTGATATGAAGGGGTTCTAACCTGCTCATTGTGGTGCTTTGGCCTTTGATCAAAACCATTTTGCACTGATTTTCCTTTTGCTTCTTCTGAAAGCAATGAAGTCATTTAAAGGGGCTGTTCAGTACCCTTTGATCCTAATAGAAATTACTAATTTGCAGTCTACGCTTTGTGTAATGTCTGCAGTAAGGTCATATAGAGCACACAAGTTGAGATGGCAATGAAAAATGGAATGTTGGAAATATGATACTTGAGAACATTAGGAGAACGCTAGTTTCCAATACTTAGTCGATGCCTAACAGAAACCTCCTCCATGCTAGACTAGGCTGCAATAACTCTCTGCATAACCTTTATACTAGTATCAGAATGTCAGTTGTGACTTGAAATCCACTAGCCAGGTTATTTTTTCACCATCCATTGACCAGGAATTCTCTCTAGCCTTCACATCATCATGCATATCATGGATTTGTAAAGTTGTGAATGTTTCACTGGACAGTTGATTTTCAGTTTATGGGGAACTGTGCTGAACTGTCCCAACACTTCGACACACCTGAAAATGTGGATTGTTTTCAGTTTCCAAATTGACCACAATGCATGTCACCATGTGAGCGTGTCCAAAACAGGAGATATCGAATGCTGTATCACTTGGTGAGAGTATCCATAACTATCTTGTCAAAGTAGAAGCATCCATTTTGAAGTGACTTAGTGTGAGGTTTTGCAATGTTTGTAGGTATTGCTGATTTGTTATGTTTTTGTGAATTTCTTTTATATCGTCATCATCACATGCTAATAAACTTTACAGCTGAACATTGTAACCATGCTATAACCTTTTTCCCATCTTGGCAGGCATAACTTCTTTATCTTCCCTCGTAAGGAGCTCTCAAGTGACTGTTCATCCCATGAGTTTCTCTGTCAGACAACTTCAATTGACTTCCTTGCAAAGTACCAGTTTGATTTCAATACATGCTTCCGTGAAGGTGCTTTCATTTGCCTGAAATACTTTGTTAAGCTGTTAACTGAAGCATATCCCTTTGAAAAAAAAAGAGAATTCAAATCATGTTTTACTCATTTATCATTGTTTTCAGTTTTTTATTACATAAGAGTTGTGACCATGCCTGTTACTTCTAGAGTATTTGTTTATTTACAGTATTTGGTTATTCCCAGGAATATCTTATTTATCCATAGCACAAGAGGAAGAAGCACTGCAGAAATTAAATGTTTTGTATCACGATCAATCTGCATCGTCTTCAACCACCTCTCAAGAGGATGTGGATATACCATTAAAGAGTGCTTCTGATATTCTTTTCACGGAGAGGATGAAGATGCAATTCAACGAGTGGCGGGATATGATAATCAGCGAGCCAATAGTTGATAGCCATTTGTCAGAAAACATAAAACATAGCACAGGCCAATTTCAGACAATTTTCTTCAAAATGCGACCAGCTATAATGCTTAATGGATTCTCAACGCATCAGTTGAAGTTAATTCAACAGGTAGTACTGAACGCATTGAATGCCATCGAGTATAGTAATGAAATAGCTTGGCTGCTTGTTTGTCGTGGTAAAAATAAAAAAGTTAGGTCCCTCTGAAATATGATTGGCCACCAAACTGTCACTGAATACTAAATTCCAACATGTTTGGCTGTAGTCATTTCAGTAATATCTGTGCCATGTAGAATTTATAGCCATTTCAATCAAGTAGAATATCAAATATTTTAGTACAAATTTTTGTTTTCTCTCGCACAATTTAATAAGTATTAAGTGTAGTGTGTAGTGCGTGCTAGTATCACTTTTTTTTTTTTTGTAAACTCTCTCTTTTTCTGCTCATATAGCATACTTTTCTATGCAGGTTTTAAGAAAGAATTTCAGGGATCTTGTTTATGTCAATACATTTGGTGAGGACGATACATCTGAAAAGAAAGTAGTTTATTCAGACAGCACAGTGGACCAGATGTTGTTGATGGTAAGAGAATTTTGGTGATTCCACATGGCATATGAAAGTGATGTGATTCATTTTCTGAATACTGTAAGCTTACTTCAAAGGTTGAAGATCGTCTATTTTTGAAATTCGCACTTCCCCTTTTGGTTCTGAACTTAAGTGGCTGAAGCTACTTTACGTTATGATCTGTGTGATCATTGTTGTGATCTCTGTTTTCACTTCAATTGCAGAAAGATGTGCAAGAAGATCTACGAAGAAGCAGGGAAGCAAGAGTCAAATCAGCCATAGGAATCCGCCATGTCATTGACCTTCTTTCATCAGAACAGAAGTTGATTGTTGGTCATAGTTGTTTCTTAGGTACGCACTTTTTTATACTTACAGGTACTTCTGCGAGAAGCAACTTTTTTTCTCGAACATGCTGGAGAGCTGTGTATCATTGCATAACTTTTGGACAGGATGTCAGTAGTTACCAACTGAGTTTATGATTTCTCTACCACTAACTTTTGGACTTTCTCTGAATATTCTTTGTGTTAAAACAGATATTGCACAAGTGTACAGCAAGTTTATTGGCCCCCTTCCTTCATCTATGAAGGAATTCGTCATGGGTATACACAGAATTTTCCCACACATTGCAGATACCAGGCATCTTATGTCTGTCAGTGAAGCAGTACAGAATCTGATGAGTCGGAAAAGCAAATCGCTGTCTTCAGTATTCTCCTTGCTGTGCCCTGCATCTTATACATCTCCTGAGAAATCGTCCATCCTTCCTCCTGTGAGAATTGAAGTTGAAGGAGATGAAACAGCGTGAGTTATTTAATGATTCCTTAATATTTTAATATGTGCTCACATGCTAGATATATGTTTCATATGTGAATGCCGAAAACTGCTTTTGCATGTTCAGTGAGCATGGCACTAGCTTTCCGTTTTATGGGTAATTAATTGGTTTTATACCATTTGGTACTATTTTGAACTATTCTTTTGTTTTTGTCCTGCAGGTCTTCTCGCTTCATTTCAGGTGCTAAGCATGAAGCAGGGTTTGATGCATACATGACTGGATGTGTTTTCGCACAGTTATGCAGTTATCTTGACGTCAAATTTGAGGACCTCCCACCTCAGGAGAACCTAGCAAGAAACAATAAGCTGCAAAACCACATTAATTTTTTGTCACCTAGCTGGAACAGTGGAACAGTGGTTGATTTAAGCACTGGCATGGAGAGACCAGATCCTGGTTATATGCGAAGGTATCCTGTTGCGGTATATGATAACATTGTACTCATCTGGGGGTTTCAATCTAAGGTCAGACCAAAGGATATAAAGGACTGCATCAGCAAGGTGTTTGGTCCAGCTTCGGTTTCATCAGTCTTCTCCATTGATTCCACTGCTGTTCTTGTGCAGTTTAGCAAACAAGAATCTGTGAATGATTTCTTGGATTTGAAGGCTGTTTTAGAGAGGACAGAGAGTGCTATTTCAATTTTACATCCTCTGTCAACTATATTGGAAGGAGGCCGTACGCGAGCTGCAAAGTATGATACCTATAGAGACATTTGTAGTTCTTCTGAATCAAAATATTTATTTGCAGATCAAGCTGAAGCAGTCTGTTCATTACCAGAAGATCAGATCCGAGAGAATGTTGATGACAATGTTATATCTGGTGTACAAGAGGGTATTCTTGAGCTCGCCACTGTAGAAAAGGGTTTTAAAAGGAAACGTTGTTCCAAGAAACAAGACAATAATGATATTTCATGCCAGGAAATCTTGGATGTTCTACACTTCGACAGACGAATGAGAAGCTAATGATTACTGCAACCGACCTTTGCCACAGTAACTTACTCCTCCAGATAATTGTTATTTGGATGAGCATTCATTTTAACAGTGTCTTGACAACTATTAGCTCTACACTACAGAATTATTATTGTGTACCAATTAGGGGCCAGTCTGTTACTCATCGGACAGCTGCTGCCCTGTTTGTGCAAGGGGCAAAATCAAAATGGTCGGACCCTTCCTCAGACCTACACAAGGGAGAGATGCATGCACAGGGCTGCCCTGTTTGTGCAAGGGCTGAAATCACTGACAGATATCTGGTTTCCTTTTCACCGTCTCGCTGGTCAGTATAAAGAACATTTTGCATGGTGAACGCTAGGCAAAACTTACTAAATATGCAGTTCTGCGTGTAGGTTGTGCCTACTTAATGCAGAATTTAAAAAGGGTAAAATATTGCCTGGGTATCTGGGAGGTTTGGAAGTTGGAGAATGCTCTGCATAGACGAAGCCGATTCCTGATAATTTAGATTCACAAGTGCTTTTATTAAAAATTTTAACTTAAAAAGGATTGAAATAGCACGCGTTCTACAAGTTTAGTTATGGATGTACTATCGTATTAAACAAAACACCTTCCTTTGCCACGCAAACACACACAAAAAAAGAAGAAATGCACCTTGAAGTAGGGTACATATTTTCGACCACTAGATATGAAGGTCAGATCATCATTGCTTCTATTTACATTAGTAGATGATGATATGGATTACAGTATTGCGAAGCTAATGAACACTGAAAAGATGTTCAGAAAAAAAAAAGACTCGCCTAGCCATCTCATTATTTACAGCTGTCACCAGGGAACGAAACAGATCCTTCGTTTTTCACTTTCGAAGTTTTCATGTTTCACTCTCTTGTGGTTGCGGCCCTGTCATCTGCTCTGCTCTGCGCTTCGGGTTGGTGGCTGCTCTGCGCTGCGCTCAAACTCTACCACTCAACCAAAGCCCACACGCAAAACCCTCCCAATGGACGGAGAAGCCGGCGGCCAATCCTCCGCCGCGCCCACCTCCTCTCCGGGAGACGAGGCGATCGCCGCGGTCCGGGACGCCCACATCGCCACCGGCTCCGAAGACGACGACTGCGACGACCTCTACGGCGACGTCAATGTCGGCTTCCTCGCCCTGCTGCCGCTCTCCCCCTCTCCGGCGCCAACCTCGCCTCCGAAAACCCCGTCCCTCGGCCCCACCCCGTCTCCATCCCGGCCGCCCGGGCCGCACCCCGACCTGCCGATCTCCCCTTCGCCGCCGCCGACTTCGCAGCCCAAAACCCCGTCCCCCGGGCTCACCCTGTCTCCATTCCGGTCGCCGCACCGCGCCCAGGCTCCGGAGCCCCGCCCCGTGCACGAGCCGAAGCCCTCCGCCTCCGCCACGCAGTACGAGCCGCCGCGGGCTCCTCCCCCTGCGGCGCGGAGGCACCAGATGACGCCGCCCGGCAGGGCGCTGTATATCAGCGAGCTCCCCTGGTGGGCCACCGACGCGGAGGTCGAGGCCGCGCTCGCGCTCGTGCCACGCGCCGCGTCCGCGCTCCGCAGCCTATTCTTCTACTCCGACAAGGTCACCGGAAAGTCGCGTGGCATCTGCCGCGCCGACTTCGTCAGCCCCGACGCGGCCGCCTCGGCTGCCACCGCGCTCCACGGGCGCGCCTTCCACAGACACAACTGCGTCGCGTCGCTCTCCCGCCCGCCCGCCCTCAACCGCCTGAGCAAAGACTCCAAAACCTCGCCCGTCAAGGCCGCCCCGAACCCCTCCCGTGGTCGCGGCAACCTCGGCCCCGACCGTGGCGCCACCAACGCGCCACCTGTTCGAGGCAATGTGGGTCCGATTTTGGCTGATCGGCCGGCTCTGGCGCCACATCAGCAACCGTCCATGGCTCCGTGGCCACATGGGCTGCCGTTCGGTGGGACGATGGGAGGTGGTGGTGGGTACGATGGCTACCAACTGGGGCAGTTCAATGCAGGGATGCATACTGGTATGATGCCGTCGGCAGTGGCGCCCCACCTGAACCCAGCGTTCTTGGCAGCGGGTGGGAGGGGAATGCATGGCCTAGGGGTGTGGCCTGATCATGCCATGGACGGGAATTTTTGGGGTGCACAGCCGCCGTGGAATTTCGGAGGTTGCCAATTGCCATGGCAGCAGCCAGCACTGGCAATGCAGGCGCAGGAGCAGCAGCAGGACGCAGATGGGAACTATGGGAAAGGGCGTGGCATGAGGCGAGGAGGACCCGAAGGAAGTGATGAGAGGGGCATTGGCAATGTGCAGAGCTATCCAGAGGGAAGGCAGTCTGACCGTGATGAAGATGGTTTATACAAGGGGCATGACCGTGAGGAGAGGAGCAGGCATCGAGATCGCCCGGAGAAAGAAAGGGAGACAGAAAGGTACTGGGATGAGGAGGATCGGCGTCGAGGTAATAGGAGGAGGTACCAGGAGTATTCTGAGGACGACGACGATGATAGGACGGTGCGGTCGAGGGCAAAGAGCCAATCAAGGAACGATGACAATGATGATCATCCAAGGAGGCATCGCTGATTTTGGGTAGCAGGAAGCATCTTCTGGCCAAGTGGTAACCAAAAATTCTAACTATTTTCTACCTGTTATAATTATCCATGATTTGTCCAACTAGAAGTTACTCTCTGGGGTTGTGTGTGCTGCCTCAGTTTTGGAGCAACCATCCGTAGTTTTTAAAATTTGTATATACCCCTTATTCTATTCTACTCACTGTATATCATGTAACAAAGAACTCTTCAGTGTTCATTAGTTGTTATCTCTGTATATGCACATCAGTAGGGAAATGCATTAGTGACAAGGAGCTCTGACGCCCTGAGTGCCTAAATGATGATAATTTAACATGTTGTAACTTTTAAATTAAATTGCAATTCTTGGTGTAACTGGCAGGATGATACCTTAATTAACTCCTGAAGCATTGTGTTTTATTATCGCACATAAAAGATTCTGGGTTTCGGAACTATGATTCTCTGTACCGTTCTAGGTAGAGCCTATGGACTGAGATTGATAACTCTAATTTGTTAGGAGAAGCAGTTGACCTCTTCTCGTCATGAGAACTGAAACTACCCCGTTCTACCGTATAGAGTATAGTCAATCATTGTTAAATTTAAGATGCTTTGCAGTTTTCATTTGCATCCTATGTAAATTGTGGCTTATGGATCACAGTTTGTTGGTTACCGTGGTGAATAGTTTCACCTTCCCAGTTGTCAGTTATGTGTAGTGCGAAACAGTTGCTGTTTCATGTGCTATTCAGCATGGGTTACGTAAACCAGTTCCAAGCTGTTGACTTGTGTTATCAACATACTGCCTTATCTTGACTCAAGCCCTCTTTATTCCTTGTTCATCAGATCATTTTACTGAGATATGTAATTTGATTGTGTCCTTGAAATTTTGTTAGTTGGAATTAGTACGCCAGTAGTTACTACCTATATTCTTTTGTTTCAGTCATTGAAACAATGCATGTTGAACAGAGTAGCTGTGAGAAGGAATAATCGACGGCAATATATTACATAATCTTGATGGAAATCATTTTGATGGAAATGATTTAGGAGAAGATCCATTTGATTTTCCAGTTCAATCTATTAGAAAAAAAAAAGATCCATCTGATTATCACATGTTAGAATTCTGGGTCCCACAAAACCTTTTTCCTATCTGGATATTAAACAAGCTAATTTAAAAGGATTTTTGCTAGACTGGCCACCCATCTTTTTAGGATATTTGCACTTGGGAGCGTATACTTCTCTGGCTCATTATTCGTTTTTTAAAGTTCCTGAACATGGTTTTGATATTACATTTTGCTTCATGATTTGACTTGCATCGAATTTAATTTCATATATATTTGTTGCTCATGATCTCCATTACACCGGAACATCATTTGCATGTCTTATTATGCAGTTACCATCTTGATATTGCAACAGTGAATTGATTCTATATAGTTTCTTTTTGAACAAAGCTGACCTTGTTGACTCATATCTGCAGGAAAATACAGGTGGTCTTTTGCAGTTCTGTTCAGGGAGTAGTTGCGGATACCAGTCTTACATGCATGAACATCGACTGATTAAAAGAATTACTAGTAGAGAGATTAGCATCACAAGGAAGCTTGACCTATGCGATGGTTATTTTGTGGTGAAACCACTGTAGAAAAGTGACTAGTTGGTGACCCTTTATTCTTGGTGCATACTATTGTGGCATTTAACTTTACAACAACAAAAAAAGTCAGTACATAACTCTGGGAGTACTAGCAGACTTTTTCACCTGGGACATTGTTTGATCTGGTAAATTTTATTGAAAGGTGGATAGAGGGCATGGAATGTATCCAATTTTGTTTCATTGTTTTTTTTTTCCCCGATGCTGCCCTGCTGTTATCATGTTTTGTTGTTGACTAGTGACAATGAGTACAGTTCATGTGAGGGGAAAAGAAATCGATGTATCGTTGAGTTGAAATTGGTCTTTGATGTCACCACGAATATGCATTTTTGTGTGTGTTCACACAGTAAGTGGTAGTGTGAAGGTGAACCTGCCGGTCACGCAGGTAAGGTGCATGGCAAATCTGGGAGGTCTGGACTCTGGAGCATGCCAAGCTGCTCCCATGTACTGTGTGTGTTTACTGTTCTTGTGTAGCAGGGGGGTGTTTGGGTACGGTTGGGGACCGTCGGCCCGGCCCGGGAGCTGGCCTCCCGTGACCACCGCGCCCCAGACCCCAGTCCCCTCAACGAACGCACGGCGCGCCGTTCGTGCCCGAAGGATCTCAGCTGCCGGTGAACTAAACCGTCATGTACCCACCGGCACCGGAAGCTCCCTTTCTTTATCTGAATCTTGTCGCCCTCGCCATGCTTTAGCCGGGGCCAAATGCCGTTGGCGCGTGCGGTCTTCGTGGCCACGGGGGCAGGCACAGCTCGCCGCCGGAGTCCGGGGAAGACGCGGCGAGCGCATCGCTTCGTGGGACGTTTCAGCGACGGAGACGGTGCACGGACCAAGACGAGGCCCAGTTAACTGATCGTGCTAGTTGTAGAGGCCAGTCGAGGATGTAGTCCATGTGCAGCCAGATCGGCTGCTTGAGCCGTATGGAGGCCCAACAATCGAGCCCATTTCTTTTTATTTGCAGTCCAGAGTTTCGGGGCCTCCGCCACCGGCCGAACCCTCTCTCAAGCTTCGACGTGCCTGAAAAGGGCGGTCGTCTCTGGCCGATAGTATTAGTACTATACTAGTACTAATCGATCACATCACATGTAGCTGTAGGGGTGGGTACAGTGTACTACTGGTTGCGCATTTCGGTGCACCCGCCGCCGACCTGGTGTAAAGGGTGGCGGCGCGGGGACGGGGGCAGGGGAGGTCGATCGGTCCACCCCATGCACCAGCACGGTTGAGGTTGCAAGCTGTTCTTTTGCTTTTTCGACCAAGATCCAATCCAACCGAGGTGCAGTCGGCCGGCGGGGCGTTCCTTTCGCGGAACCGACACCGACACCGACACCGAACCTCGTTGGCACGAGCGGAGGTAGGCGTCCACAAATTAATGGGTAATGGGGGGACGGGCAACGCGACGAGACTTGTTTTTGCCTGTCCAGCCAGCCAGCGCCGGCCGAACAGCCCGGCCGAGTTGGGGACTCGGAACCTGGCTGCCCAAAAGAATTGCGTGACCAGTGAGGTGTCTACCACCTCGTTTCTTCGTCGTCGGACTGGCCGAACCCGAACAACACCTGCTTTTTTTCGGGGCTGATTTATTTGATCGTCGGTACGTACGTCACACGCGAGCGTAAAGAAACACAGAGGCCGCCGCTTTCATTGGCCAGCGCGCAGAGAACACGGGAGCTGCTGCCTCACGCCATCCGTCTTCTTTACAGTTTACTCCTAAAACAGAAGAAACGAAAGAAAGGGATCCAAGGAGCAGCGCAGCTCACGTGGCGCCCTGCTCTTCCGCTCCGCCCAACTCCTCCTCGGACGGTCAGACCCAACAAGTATAGAGTACACGGAGGAGCAAGAGCAAGGTAGTACAAACAAAACAAAACCCTGGGTTACTTAAACTGCGAGCATCAATCAATCAATCAGAACATGCAACGGAAGCGGGTGTCGGCGACGTACGAGTACGAGATCCTGGAAAATTCTCAGCCTTGGACTTTGCGGACAGTCAGCAGCTGCTGCTGCCTCGCACGCAAAAAGTACGCCATACACACACACGCCCGGCGCGCCTCCGGGCGGTCACATGCAATGCAACGGTGGTGAGAACCGGATTAGCCTTTTCGGTTTGAACCTCTCTACCGTGCTTATGTTAATTAGTATGTTAATCGGTCAAACGGATCCTTGTCACATGGCGAGCTGCTTGTGATCTCCGCCCCAATCTTTTGGCACTCTCGGAAGCGAGGAGTGGACTTTTTGGCAAATGCAGGGGGCCAAAAAGAAAAAAGAAATAAATAAAGCGTAGACTAGCTCTGCCCGTTTGGGCACCCCACCATGTGGCCCAATGAAATCTATTGGCGCAAACAGACATTTTGACCTAGTGACGTGAGAACGTGCTAGATCCGTGGTTCGATCGGTTAACCACTAATATCGTCGCATCATCATCTCTCGGGCAATTAAAGAAACAGACAGATGGTGCGCTCTTTGACCTTGTTATTAGGTGCACTATACTATCAAAAGGATGGGGATATATATATTTTTAGAAAACAATCAAACGAATGGGGATAAGGCAAACTGGACTGTTGGACATGTTCCAATGGAAAGTGATATATGATGGTGTCCTGAAAAGAGAGGACGACGGTGCAAGAATTAGTTGTTACGCATCATGTGTGAGTAACCCATTCAATTGACCCAGCTGGCATCTGCCTTGTTTTTTCGTGTCTATTTATGAAGGAAATCCTGTTAGGATGATGGACATTTGGGATATAGATTATTAGTTGAGCAGTGTACAGTATTGTCACTGTTACAAATTTATTCCCTGGACGGTAGCAGTGTGCGTCCCTCTCAGCCAAATGAATAACCCAAACAACCCAGAAGTGAACTTAATATATAGTACTACTACTGATCACTCAAAAGCGTTAGTAGTACATGTGGATCGGATACAACATTAATAAGAAAATAATGGGTTGCAATCGATCAGAAGAAGTTGATCGTTTGAAAGTAAACATGAACTGGTCGATGACCAAAATAGGGTACTACTAGCACCAGAAGAAATAAGTCCATGAATTAATAGGGAAAATGACAGACAATGATTCTACTACGCACACGCCATCATGTATTTTCTTTTTGCAAGTGTCCTTAATTAGGACAGCAATTTTAAATGGAAATTTCGAACTACAAATATTATTCTTAGGTGATAGGGCACATTTTACCTGCAAACTACCCGTTTTTTTCGCATGAACGCACACATCTTGAATAGAGAAACGATCAGGAAATATTTGATCTGATTGCGTATGAATTTTCGTGTCACTACATCAACCAAGATACGTACAGTAGTATACTACTATCTTCCTTCGTTTTTATTTTGTTGATTTTTTCTAATATAAATTTATATTAAAAAAAGTCAACAAAATAAAAATAAGGTAAGCACTATCGTGGTAGCAGGTGAGTTCGTAATGAACCTGCGTACGTATTGGCTGGGTTGGTGATCAAAGTCAGGTATGCATGCGCTATGTGCGTGAGGTACGGCGTAGTACTCGATCTTCGTGGTATCCCATTGCCCATTGGTTATCTGTACCCGTCACCACATCTACGTCCGGCGTGCTCGATCGTCAGGCGATCAGGTCGGGCCGGCATCAAAAGTCGAAATCAAGAGTCGTGCAGGAAAACCGACGAGAGAATCAGGCCAGTTTATTGGTTTGGTGGTGTCTGATTTGTTTTTCCCTCCAAATACAAATATTACGCGTGGAGCGGATTCTTTCTTTGCGAACACTTCATGTACTACCAGAGACACTAGTACTAGTACTAGCTAGCTGGGCGTAAACCCAGGAAACCAGTGCGGTGGCCGCACGCAAAGCTGCGTTTGGGCGTGGATGAAGGCCAAAGGGACGCGTCGTTCGTAGCCTAACGGAACTGGAGCCGAACAGGGACAAACAACGACAACGCCAATGTCTTCCCATATAAAAATGCAGCAGCGACACAGGACGGGAGGCGCCCGTACGTCCAAAATCAAGCGAATTTTCTCTTTTTTCCTTTTTTTTCCCCCCAGTAGATTAGATATCTCTTGAGAGCAATGGGAACGCTCGTGCTCGTGCGGGAGCGAATGACATGGGCGTTACATCGTGCTACCAAGCCTAGCGAGGTCATCTTCTCTGATCTCTACACAGAAAAAAAAAAGGGAAAAGAAAAAGGGGCGTGTAATCTTCTCACTGGAACAACTGGACACGACGCACATCGATGATCCATCATGTACTGTACGTACTCCAGTGCATACGAGTCTCCTTTTCGCAAAGCAGAAGCAGAGCAGGGGAGAGGAGACTTGTGTAGGCATGGCATTTGGCATGGGTGGTGGAAAACGGGAAAAGCTGCGGTCCTTTTTTTTTTTTTCTTCCTCTTCTTCTGATGTGATGTGATGTGATGGTCCTGTGTGCAAGTCTGGCGCCCAGTGATGGAAGTCGCCGCATCGGAGCGGCTACACAGCCACACACAGACACAGGTGGTGGTGATCTGATTCTTCTAATCGATGCACCCAAACCCACCGCCGAAACCAGAAGCGCGACCAGCCAGCGCATGCACGCGCGCACCAGTCCGTCATCCACCCTGGTGTCCTCCTTCCTTGCGGTCCATCCATCCACTGCTCCACTCCACTCCACCCAACCCAATCCAGCCCCAACTCAACCTTGCGGCGCCGAGCAAAAGCCGGGGCGTGTTGCTAGCCATCACCGCAGACAGGCCCCAGCACCGAACGCGTACGCATCACGCCGCCTGTGCGCGCGACGACCGTGCCGTGCCGCCATCTTGTCTTGCCCCCGGTTGACAGGGCCAATGGCAGGCAGGCACCGCACACTGGCTTGTCCACGAGCACCTGATGAGCTCAGCGCGATCGATCAACTACTGCGTGCGCGCTTCCACCATCCTTTTTTGCTTTCTTGGTGTATGTACGAAACTGAAATACCGTCACCGTGCAAGTAGAGTACTCTTTCCGTTCTAATTTATTTTCCTATCTAACTTCAGATACAGAGATTAAAAATAAAAAATATGTTAGGTGTATAGAAATTGAGAAGGAGAGATAAAATAATAAAGATACATTAAGAAGAGAAAAAATATATTAAAAAATAAAATGAATAAGTAAAATAAAAAAAATTATAAGATACTGCATGAACAAATAAAATGAACAGGTAGTTTGAGACCGAGAAATTAAGTAGTAGTACTTAGGTAGTGTAAGAAAAAGAAAAAGAAACAAAACCCAAATAATACTACCGTGCCTGCACTTGGCGTGGCTTGGCCCACAGCATTCGATCCCTTGCATGCGTGTGCCAATTTCTACCTTTTTCAGGCCTGCCCTGCTTTCAACTTGGCAGACTTGTTGCATCTTGGGGGCGTTGCCGTGTTGGGTAATTGGGTTGGGTGATGGGTCCGCTGCCCTGGCTCAGTGGCTGCATGGCTCCACGCGATAGGAGGAGATGAAGACGAGGGCCGACTGTTCCGGAGTACTGGTGTAGCTACCTACTAATGTTCATGTGTTTTCTACTACTCTTTTGCTCTGAAAGTATATATAAACAAATTTTCGGATTGCTCTAAAAGTACTACATATTATGACAATTGACATCGTTTATTGTACTTCATAAAAACACATGTTGCACCTAATAAAAATGATGATTTGCTGATGCCTCGACGTGACGTGTAGAAGACCAATCATGGTGGCCTCCCTCCACCTTCCTCCGGTCCCAAAACAGGGAGCCTGCCCTGTTGCCTGGAAGACACAAGCTCCAATGGGCACGAGCATGATGACTTGCATCATGCATGGCAGCCCAGCCCAACCCCGTTTCGGGGTCAAACGGATGGCTCCGGGACTCTCTGCTGCTGCCGTCGCCACCCACGTCTCATCGGCGGTAGTGGCCTCGCAGCAGCCAATCATCATCCGGTTCACCGCCCTCTCCGATCTCTCGGTACACCTGGAGGTGCACAAGTCAATGGCATCATTTCCTCCTGCTCCGTTCTTTTTGGCCCAAAGAAAAAAGGGCATCCTTGGGAGCACCGCAACATCATAAAAGGATCTCTGAAATTTCGCTGCTTAATCCTCTTGTTGTCATCCACCGCCTTCTAGAAAACAATTACTAGTACTACGGTACTACTCTAACAAGGAGGTGAAGCTTTGGCCAACTAGATGGCCATTTGACATCTCTGAGGAGGGGTTAGTTTAATTTAAGGTTTAGTTGCGCGCAACGGTTTCTGGACATGCACTTGTGCTCTTTTAGGCTTTTGCTTTTGTTGCGGACCTCAACAGAATGCTGTACTACAGGTACAGTACCTCACTAGTTTATCGGTACTTGAATGCTCTATGGATTTGCAGGATGCAGGTATAGTATACTATGATTGTCAAGTTTTTTTTTCCTTGTAATTTTTGTTCTTCATTGACAAACAATTTGTGGACACCGATGGGGCCAGTTTACCAAAGGAATTGAATCCCCCTACTAGCAGCTAAAAACCTCAGACAAGCCAGACCTGTAGCAAATAGAACAAAAGAAAAAATTAACCCAAGTTGGTCCATGGTGCCTTTCCACAGGTGTGGCAAAGCGTGACCGTGAACCAAATGCACCTTCTTTGGTTGATGGAATGGAAGCATAATGTAGATGGATGGGCGTCTCCGCCTTGTGTGCGTAATCAATTTGGGCCCCGCAGAGGTCGATTTAGACTTTATAGAGTACTTAAATGCGCCCGAGCTGTCTATGTATAGCCAGCCCTCCTCCTTTCGGTTTGGCTCGGCATTTCGCAGCTAAACTATTTCTTCTTCTCTTAGCTTTGACCTGCGCTTAGGAATTTCCATGTACACCCCGCGCCTTTTCCGTAATTGTGACTGTAGTACGAGCAGTGTTGTCCTTTTTGTAGGTTCCTCCTGCAGTATCTCTTCCGGTGATTGATTCTGGATATCAACTGACAGATTTGCTTCCGGTACAGCAGCAGCAGCAGCACCAGCACGGCGCAATGGAGCAGAGCGAAAGATTTCCGTGTCCAGAATATATACGTATTAATGGTCTGGTACGGGCATGTAGTGCAACCTCGTAGAGTGAGAGTTAAGCTCAATGCACATTGCTATTTTAGGTAATAGGGAACTTTTCGTAATCATTTTTTGTCGAAGCACTTATACATAGTAGTGTCTCAGCATTTTCACGTTCTTTTGTGTCAAAAAGATGATATATATATATATATATATATTTTTATTTTTACATATGTTCCACACCTCAAAAATAGGAGTGGGTTTCAAGACAAGAAAAAAAAAAGGATGATGATATTATTCTATATGTACAAATCTACAATTAAATTACAACTTATGATGATTTGCTTCTATAGTATGGCACATATCATTTTCATATTACCAATATGTGGATACTTTGTAGATTGATGTTTTCTTCATTAGATGTGTTCTGAAACATATAACCAACCTTTGGGCTCTCACATTTATTTGGTTCCTTTTATTTATCTAAGTTCTAAATGCATTAATTTGATCAAGATCTGTATATATACTTGTTATTCTTCTTTATCATCATCAGTCCTATGACTTTGTATTCCATCCACGTGTTAAATTGTTGATACTGTGGACTCGAAACATCAACTTTGATCATTAGTTTAAATTTAAATATATGTAAGTTATGGACAAAGCCTTTAATGCTTAAATAGATTATAGTAACAAATAATTATATGATATTATTATCATTATTTCAAATATATCTTTTATCTCTAATGATATAATATAATTTCTTTTAATGTTATGGGTGTGAAACAAAACTGAAAAAAGAAGAAAGACAATAGATATTATATCATTCTACATTTATTTGTTTGGAAGAATCCAAGGTATGAGATATGTGCAAATCTTGGGTTTCCCAATGCTATGATGTCAAACATTTATCTTTAATGATTTAATTCCTTTAATGCTATGATGTCAAATATTTATACGCGTTGGGTTTCCCAATGCTATGATGGCAAACATTTGTCTTTAATGATTTAATTTGTTTAATGTTATGATGTCAAATATTTAATTTTTTTAATGCTATGATGTCAAATAATTTCTTTAATCCAAGGTAGTATGAGATATCTGCAAATCTTGGGTTTCCCATTTATAAGAGTCTAGTGCATCACTGCCATTTGGTAGTCTAGTGCACATAATCTTAGCGTTCAAGAAAATTTAAACTATGCCCCCAAAGACTTTAGCCTACAAGAAACTTCTCAGATGCACCCAGACAAAAACAAAAGGATCTGTGAGAGGATAAGTGTTACTGTACATGTACTAACATGCAAAATCACTGGACAAATTAACAAGCCAACACCTGCGCCCGACCACACCAAAGATGATGATTAACAATCTTCTATTAGTACTAGTAAAAAATTAGCGGGTCCTCCTTCTTGAAGCGATCCAAGGCTTCGTTTCCCGCACCTCGCCGAGGGGCTTATTAGCAAAGTGGCCACCACCACAGCGCATCCAATTTATTGCACTCCTCTGCTGCCTCTCTCCTCATGCCGCTTATTTAAAGTCTCCACCCTCCGCTGCGGAAATTCTTTTCGTGTAAATAATCGCGGAATTTTTTGGGTTCTCGGGCTTCCGCCGCGATCCCATCCCCGCCGGCTCGCGCTTCTCCCGGCGATTCTCCCGGAGCGGAGAGAAGAGGATTGCGGTGTCCACCGACAAAGAGGTCAGGTCAGAGCTCCCCCCGATCCTCCTTCACTCCACCTCGTGTTCTCTCTTGGTCTTCTCCATTCGGCTGGTTGGTTCTGCATGTGAGTGAGGTGTGGAGTAGACTTTCTTCGCCTCCTTTTTCATCTCTTCCTGTTTCCTCTCAGCCCATTTGATCTGAAGAATCGTTGGGTACGCTGCCTGCCAGGAGTTTGATTCTTGTTATCGCCTGAGCATTTGACAGCATAAGTTTGATTCTTATTCTTTTGTTTCTTTTCTGAAACTGGATTAAACTTTTAGTAAATCGCACATCGAAAAAAGAGAGAAATAGAATCCGTCTTGTTTGCTACTCCTTGGTGTGTTGTTCTTGCCTGCATGTAGTTACTGCTGCACTGGGGTGCACAGTCCTGTATATTTACTGAGGTACTACACCGGTATTCGCTGTGGACCGGCCGATGCGGCGCAGTTAAAGCACCGCGCCCCTGCCACGGTTCGGAGTTCCTCCGGTCCCTCGTCGCCAGGTTCCTTCTTCAAACCCTGTGATTTGGGTACTTCTACTAGTGAGATCATCAGTTCACGGCGCCTGCTGGTTTTGTGCTCAATACTCATCTCATCCTCGATTCCTTCCGTGAGAGGAGATAGAGAAATCAGGGTGCGCGCTTTTGCTTTGATCCAGGGTTTGGTCTTCCTTCTCCGGTGAGTGCTGCTTTGTTCCCTTCCCCTTCCCCTCCCCGTCTGCCTTTGACCTGCCGCGGCCCCTGCTTCGGCGCGTATAGAAACCTGAAGTTTGTCTGGTGCGGCGTTTGTCTAGTGTTAGCTTATTAGCTGTATACCATACGCGTATGGCTATGAACAATAATGTGAAAGCTGACTTTCTTCTGGAAACGGCCGGCGTTCGTGAGGCGAGGAGATGCAAAGTAGCAGCAGTAGTTGGGCTTACCGGTCGTTGCATACTACTACTTGCATCTGCCTTTGATCTTTAGAGTTGTTACCTTTTTTTTTTCCTTTTCCTTTTTCAGCATTATGTTTCGCAAGGATGGTTCCTTCTTTTCTTTTGATTAGTACTCCTAGCTTGTGTTGTCCACAAAAGGTGCAAAATGTCGGGTTTTATCTGGATGCTGTGAGACCTTTTCGCTTGAGGGAATCTAGTTTACGCAAAACACGCCATTTGTTTGTAGATAGATGGACATCGGCATTAGCACTCGCAGCTTTTTGTCCTCCACTCTGGTCTGGTGAACGCAAAGCGCACGCATTTCTTTTTCTCCCTCTTTGGGTCGTCGATCGCTGGAGCATTGACTTCTGAATCCATTTTTTTTTAATAATCCCCGCAGGACATAACCTGCACTATTTATCAGAGGCAGCGGCTGAGGCATGGACATGCCTTGAGGATACTGTGCAGACCATGAAGATAGGTAACTGAGTTTCACACTCTCATATTTTTGTTTTCTTGTACTAGAGATG
This sequence comes from Oropetium thomaeum, assembly GCA_001182835.1. Lineage (NCBI taxonomy): Eukaryota > Viridiplantae > Streptophyta > Magnoliopsida > Poales > Poaceae > Oropetium > Oropetium thomaeum. Next base: position 220,534 of record LFJQ01000091.1, on the reverse strand, counting down.
GTATGGATCCATAGCTGCATTTGCTAATTGTAAGAGTTAGCATGGTTTGATTTTGATTTCAAATTTAGTAATGGATTGCAATTTAATTCTTGTTGGAAACAATTTAACAATATCCAGATGCTCCTCTGAGTTCATATACCACATAGTGACCCCTTTATACATTCACCAATGTAGTTCTCAGTATGGATGTTATGTTAACATGCTAGGCTGACAAGTTTAGTCATTTTTTTGGCTGTTAAACCAAAAGCAATCAATACTGTTTATGGTACACTTGCTGCCTTGTGACCTTTTCTTATCTGTGCATTCTTAATGGCATGTGACTACAAAAAATCCAGTGACAGTTCTAAATTAGAACTTTGGACCGAATGAAACTAAACCCAGTTCTTTTGCAGATAAAATGGTTGAGCAAGCAAATCAATCTGAAAACAATTTTATAAAGAGCGAGCATCAGAATGGAGGCAAAACTGGACATACACGTGTTGAGGATGGCTCTTATGATAAGGATGTTGTAGAGATCAAACTGCCAGACACGATTTTCTCTAATGATTATGATTGTCATTTTGTCAAGGATGTCTGCATTGATGAAGGAGTCCATGCTGATCAGAAGACTCCAACAGCAAAGGTAGTGAATCAAAATGTGTCCCCAGACTTCGAATCTTCAATAAGAGATATAAAAGGGGATCGTAGGGAAGAGATAAGAACTGAATCTATGAAATCTGCGCATGAACCAAGATCACAAATAGTTATCCTACCTGTCATCTGTGCTACAGACAACAATACTGGGGAACCAATTTCTTCATCCAAAGCGCATGAATGTGAAGGGAGCAATGCTGCATCTACTTTTACCAAGTCTAATAATGAGACATCATCAAGTCCTGAACAACCGGTTCATCATGAAATTACAAATGGTTCCCACCCGGTTGCCGTTGTCATGTCTGAGGGCAGTGAAAATCAAGATCCTTGTCTCAATGGAGGAGCAACTCATAAGGTACATACTACTTACAGTACGATCAATACTTTTAGTATGATCTGTATGATCACCAGTTTAGTTGCTAAAATCCACGCTTTACAGACATTTGACGACTGTAAACCTATATCGTTTCTTCATTATAAAATGTACATTAACTTTTTTCCTCTCTGCACAGATGAATGGGATTTAGTCCTAAATTCATGTTTATTTGGCTCCAAAATACTGCTCATTTGAATTACATTTTTTTCCTTCTGCTACATCATTTATTTGAACTATTGATCACACTACAACTATCACTGTCATTGCAGGTTTCATTAAATGATTTTCATGAAAGTGAAATTGATAAACCATCTGAGATGAGTAACATTATTCACAATGATTTACCCGTAGAATCATCTGCAATTGTGTTACCAGTTGTCATGCCTGAAGATGTTAGCACAGAACTAGATAAGGAAGGATCTAACCAAGTTAATCACTACAACCCTTTTATTGCCTATGGATCATTAGATGATACATGGGAACCCCAGTACTCGCTCCCTACAAGTGCCACTTCCATAGCACCCATTTGTCCTGTTGAAAAAACAGATAGCTTTAGTGATCTCGTCAACCGTACTCTGGGAGGATTTGATTCTACTGGAATAGTTGAAGCCATAATTGAAGAGAATAGGTCAGATTCTGTAGAAGCGGGTTCAAGTATGGTGTTTGTCAAAGCATCAGAAGAGAATAATGATCACAGAGAGAATGTCAACAATGAAACAAAAACGGATGTGGCAAATGACACGGATATGGATACATCCATGTCAGTTAGTCATGCAGAGCCTAGTGATGGCAAAAGTGAGGGGCCTTCAAAGTGTGAGATTGATAGTAGCCAAGATGTACATGATTTTAACCCAAGAGATGCAGATGTTGGCACAAAAAGAACCGAGGACAACACAGATAATAAGAGTTCAACTCTTTTGCAAACGGGATCTGTGATTCAACAGAATGGGCCTGACAGCGCAAAAATGACAACACAATCTGTTATTCGCAATCCGTTTGAGTCGAGCTTTTCTGGACCTAGCATCACATCAGGACCGCTAACGCCCTCTGGTCACATACCTTATTCTGGCAACATTTCTCTTCGATCAGAAAGTAGCACTACAAGCACACGGTCCTTTGCTTTTCCAGTGTAAGTAAAGCCTATCCAATTACAATTTACAGTAGTTGAGTAGAATTTACTTTCTTACCCTGGATTATTATTGCTTCATACATACTTGTGCTGTCATGGAAGTTTCTGACATTTCTGGCAATCAATTGAAGCTACTTATGGAACACTATTCCTATCTATCCGATTCACAGACTACAAAATGAGTGGAATAGCAGCCCCGTGAAGATGGCAAAGGCCGACCGCAGGCGCCTGAGGGAGGATCGTGGCTGGAGTTACAGAATCCTTTGTTGCTGTAAATTCTGAATGTGCATTTTTTTTCTTGTTGAATTCAGCCCTTCGTGTCGCCGCTTGAGCCCGTAGTAGTCCATGTTAAATTCATTCAAATTATTATATTTGCTCCTATCTCCCTCTTGCTGTCTGTACCCCGTGTCCTGCTGTTTTTAGTTATCTATAGCAGGTTAGTGGCTTGTCGGATTCGGTAGTGGCTTGTAATTTGCACTTTGGGTGAGGAATGAAGGTATAGCTTTGATATACTAGCATCTTATGTTACTTGACTAGTACAAGAATTGTTGATGAATATCCCTGGGGGGTAGATGGCAGTTTGTTTGAGCCGTCTTCCTCTGCTATTGAGAAGCATGTTGGCCAGGGTCCTTATGTGGGAGCAAGCAGAAAAAAAAACTTTGATGCAATATGCATATGACATGAGCATAGGAGTAGTATCTTCTAACCTGATAAGCATACTGATGTGTGGTGTCCTAGCCTATATCTATGGTAAATTGGTAAGGTAGCGCTTAGCCTCAAGCATGAACATCCCAGGTACAAAATTGTCCAACTGCACACGATCGAGTCTCCCACGCTCAATGCAATCTGGGCTAAAGCCGGACATCCAGCTTGGAGGACTGTAGCAACATTTGTTGATCTAGGACTAGCAACTAGTACTAAGGCCTAAGTAAAGGAGCAACTACCCCTAGCTCTCTCTAACTATGTACTTTAACTGACACGTCCGTCCGTGCCACACGTCTAGGGCTCCTCATCCTGCAACGGCTCGCCGTTGTTGATCGGCCGGCGACGCCTCGCCTGGTACGTGTAGTCCTTCCTCAGCATGTCGTACACCTCGGTGGCAGGGTCCGCTCGCTTCCCGGCGGCCCGCATTTCCACCGTCCGTGGTCGTGACCCGGCGGCAGCTGCGGCTGCGGCTGAGCTAGTAGTAGCCGGCCAGCGACGGCGAGCTGCTGCTGGTCCGGCCAGACCCTGAAATGAGCAACGTGGAAAATAGTTGGATAATATGAATGCATACAAAATGCAGCGCGTTCTTTATTGAGAGTGCACGTGCGACCGTACCTGTTGTTTCGGCTGCGAATCTTGTGATTTGTTTGGACGGCTCACACCAGCCTTTTCTGCAGCGAAGAAAACAGAGGATTTAATTTCATTACAAAAATGATTTGTGCTGTGCTGTATTGTTACATGGTGAGCTCTGCTAATAATCCGACAATACTGGGGGTTAAGCCTCCTACAGAGATCTCTTGCGTGGTCGTCATATATGTTCGCATCAGAACGGTATATATGCACACCTTTTTTATCTCCTTTTACTTCCATGGCTTCGGCTTCCTCCGTGGTCGGCACCCCGAGCTTCCGCCCTTGGAACCCTTGTAAATCGTTGGCTGACTCTTTAGCGAGGTTGTTCAGGTCATCGTTGGCTGACTCTTTAGCGAGGTTGTTCAGGTCATCGTTGGCTGACTCTTTAGCGAGGTTGTTCAGGTCATCGTTTACGACCTTTAGCACCGCAACTGCAAGAAGAACAGTCAAGATAGGCTTTGATATAACAACGGATCAAAGGAAATCTCCAAGTACTGCAATGACTGCAAAAGGTTGTGTCGAGAACTCACCGTGGCGTGCACAAGAAACGGGTAGGCGAGGGGTGAGCATGGAGACGAGCAAGGCAACCACTGCTAGAAGACTAACTGTTCGACGGCCCATGGTTCGAACCTCTCCTGTGTCTATGTGATTCGTGCGAGTGTTGTAGAAGGTGATTATTGGAAGCAGAGAGAAGAGAAGAGGTTGGGTGAGCTGGTTGCTGTCCTTTTTATAGAGGGAAGAAGGCAATGCCTTTGCTAGGCATTCCCAATACACAGCTACAAGCTGCTTAGGGATGGATGATATGCGGTCAAAGCTAGTAGTACTAGCACAAAGTGTGAGACGACGACCTGAGAATATCTGTTCTAACCGTACTCACCGTGCCAGATTTGTTTATCAGACCCTAGGAAGAATTGTTTATGGACTGGTCCTGGTTGTGCCTGGAGCAAGGTTACCAAGGATCCTATATATACGGACTGTTGTGATACGCATACGCTTTGCAGTTTTTTCGCGAACGTGTACTAGTATCATCCTGTGCGTGTATAAAATCGATCGACATACTGTCTGTCCTATTAATACTTTATCAAGTTCAAAAAGAGTAGTAGCACTGAACGCTATTTACGTGCTAGTGCTACACATGGAATTATATTGAGCACACACGTATAACGTGTGAACAGAAACGTTACTGCTTGCTTTATTACGCGGCGCGTTTACTGAAATCGCGTTGCTTTGCTTCCATGCACGCGCGCGGCCGGCGAATCCTGCGCGTTGCGCCGGCCGGACGGACTCTCCCTTCCCGGCGGCCAAGATGTGCATTCAGCTCTTCGAGATGTAAATGTCGGCACTGGTCGGTTTACGGCTTTCGTTGTACTACGTGCAGCGAGCCATGCATCAAAAAGCTGGTTTATGCTGTTGTTGTTGATGTGTGTGCGCACGGATCGTATTCGTATCGCCGGATTTAGCCCATGATGGTTGCTTTCAGTATCATGCATGCCCTACAACAAATACTACTGGAGAAGGTCATGTGCGTTGGGTTTCGTCCTTCATGCATCATCTCGTCGAGTCGAGTTTGCATTGGGCGAAACAGGTAGGCCATCTGCCCGTGCACATAGTGATCGCTCGAGCGTTCTATAGTGTATTAGCTAGAGCGGTTAACCATGGTTTTTTACCGAGCGTCATTAGAGCATTAACCTCGCTGTAACTAGTTGTTGGTGACCTGCTGACCATTGCAGCCTCAATCAAGTTCAAGTGGGGTGGGGCTGCGGCCAGCGCGTGGCGAGAGCACGAGGGGCGTGCTGCCCGAGCTCGGGCGACCTTGTGCGGTGTGGTGGGTGGCTTTCGGGAGCCGAGCTCGCTGCCTCTCTGCTCTCTGCATAATGCAGTCAGCCGGGCGACGAAAAAACAGCAAGCGGCTGAACAGACCGGCCGCCGTGCGTGTGCCTGTGCCTGCACCGTCGCCGGGCAGGGCAGGCGGCCACGTGCCGCTCATCGTACGCCGCGAACATCCAGCTCCCACCTCACACCTCACCTCATCTCGCCGTCAAAATATTACGCGCTGCGTCGAAGCGGAATCCCCGGCAGGGTCCGTCCGATAGGGAGTCGCTCGCTGCATCGCTCTGTAAATAAGTAAATTTTTAAATTTAACCTCGCCGGCAGACAGCTCGTCTAATTAGAGTCGAAATACAGGTGGTAAGTTCCTGTGTTCACCCCCGGCGTCGTCGGCCTATGAATCTGTGATGATGTGATGTGACAGAGTTTCAAAGCCGCAGTCGTAGCTGCAGAACGAAGCACAGTGGAGATGCCGCATGCATGTCTTCCCAGCACACCTGGCTTTGGTTAGGTTAGGCTAATTCTATCCTACTACTATAATGCATCGAACCATTCGTTTTATATTTATCACCTTAAAAATATATCGTCTCTTTCTAATTATATCACAATAATTATAAAAAATATTAATTATACTTAATTCGTGAGTTATCTACTCAAATTTGATGAATTAAATGTCTCTATTTTAAATCGTACGACTCCTTATTACTCTCGAATCTTTAATCAGAAAATCTTACAACCCCCTTCACCAAATCAAAAAGGAAATATTCACATGTCTTATTTTTTTGATCTCTAATCAAAGATCTTAACACCCCCTCTCAAACAAAATATAACGTCCCTAAAAAAAAAGAAATCTAAATTGACAACCAAGAAGTCCGGCTGTGATACTATCTCTCTCTTCTCTCTCGTGCACGGTCGTTTTTTTATACGAATGAAGCATATAGCTTCGAAATATCCGGTAGTTAGAAATTGACGTTAACCCAAGTTAACTATGATAATGTGCCTTCAAAATATGTCTCTCAGCAGGACTCTTATCTTCCTTTTTTAAATAGAGAAATAAACTGAATCCGGATATTATCTCTACATACCAAAAAAAAGAAAAGAAAGCTACATGACTTACGGAAGGACATCTATACTTTCCAAGTCTCACACGGAAGTTTCTTTTGTATTTGCTGCATGGCCCACAAGAAGTCAACGACCCAAACTCTAATACAGAGATAATCCAGCCTGGATTTGGTAAAATTGATACTCGTCGTGCAGACTGCAGGTCCATTCCAAATTGAATAATCACATGTGTATATTATGATCCTCAAAATTGGATATCTTATTTCGGAACTAGATAATCAACCACGCAGCCGCCGGACGCATCGCCTCGCGCCCACCCCTGTCTTCCAACCTGTGCACGTGCTCGTCATTGACGATGACAGCTGCCAAGACGCTATCGACGACGTCCCGTGCTCCGGGCTGATCGTCGACGACCAAAAGCTCAGCGACCCTGTTGAGGAGGACAAACCCGTAAAGGAGGTCCTAGACATGCGACAAGTCGATGCCGGCCTGTGACACCCCGATCCAGGGCTTAATATGATTAATAGGATACTCATACCAACAAGTTATAACTTCTTTTTGGGTAGCCTAGCTCCGAAAACCTCCGAGGTTAAGCGTGCTTGGCCTGGAGCAATTTCAGGATGGGTGACTGACAGGGAAGTTATTCCCGGGTGCGCACAAGTGAGGATAAATGTGCTTGTTTGTCTGTGAGGCCAGCCTACGTCGTATAAAAAGCTACCTGATGTAAGCGAGCCCGGCCTCGAGGAGGCGGGACTTTACATAATGGTATCAGAGCCGACTCTCGCGGTTTCACGGGCGCGTGTGTCACAGTTGCGCAGGCATGATGTGCATGGGTAGTGTAGATCTAGAGTGGTCACACAGCATGACACATGCGCTGGCACTGGACACATGGACGTGGCCAAGAGAGAACGTTCCTAGCTTGGGATTGACCGACGAGGACGTCGGTCTCTTAAGGGGGTGAGTATGTGACACCCCGATCCAGGGCTTAATAGGATTAATAGGATACTCATACCAACAAGTTGCAACTTCTTTCTTGGTAGCCTAGCTCCGAAAACCTCCGAGGTTAAGCGTGCTTGGTCTGGAGCAATTTCAGGATGGGTGATCGACGGAGAAGTTATTCCCGGGTGCGCACAAGTGAGGACAAATATGCGCAGAAAAGACTTGTGTTGGTCTGTGAGGCCAGCCTAAGTCCTATAAAAAGCTACCTGATATAAGCGGGCCCGACCTCGAGGAAGCGGGACGTTACACGGCCTTGCGGTTGAAGTTGACAACAACGTCAACGATGTTGCCGTTGATAGGCCACGATCATCGTGGATTGGTCGCTGCAGGGATCGAGATACATAGGTAACCACTCTCCATCCTGCCTCAATTGTTATATATATTTGACGCGTGTATTTATATAGGAACAAACGTTTTTTCGTCGTAGATTTCAAGAGTACGGTGATATTGTCCATGTTCATGGTTTGCTTTTTAGTCATAACTGTCCCTTTATGAAATTGGCATATTTTATTATCCGTATTAGTATCCAATTGCATCGTTCATAAATGGTCGTTTTGACGAGAGCTAAATCCATCTTGTTCATGCTGCTGTATGTACCATCTTTTAAGTCACAATTAGGTTTTAAATTAATTAACCTATAGTTAGCCATACTTTTCTATTGCCGTTAGTATCAATGGAATAAAACAAGTAGAAAAATTATAAAAAATTGAGTTAAAAATTAAGGCACTGCCCACTCAATCCCACGCTATAAGAACACAGGCTTGCCTCGGTCGGACTTATCCCGCTTGTTCACATCAGCTCGTAATATGTGGCGACATGCCCCCTTAACTATGTCTATTTATTTTTTTTATTACTTCCACGTAGTAGGATGTATTGTGTTATGAGTTAGCGAAACAGATTGAATTCTCAGATTCGTTTAACTCTTTTAATGCGTTATGAGTTAGCAAAACAGATTGAATTCTCATATTCGTTTAACTCTTTTAATGCGTTATGAGTTAGCAAAACAGATTGAATTCTCAAATTCGTTTAACTCTTTTAAATCGTGCAGGAAGAAAAAAATACACGGAAAAGACAAATTACCAAACTCAATGCCACGCAATAAGAAGTTGTGCATAAAAGAAAAAGTGGGTTTACCAACTGATGAGCATAACAAGCCAAAGAGAGACAGTCTCAAACAAATAGCCTGGGAAGGTAAAATATTTTCTTTCTTGATTTGTTTGTATATAGTATATAATTTATTGTGAAAATATGTATAAAAATTGCATTATTCTCCCCAGATTAAATTTGCATCGATGAGAATATCAATATTATTGAGAACTTGCTGGAAGATGAATGCAAATTTTTGGTGGAAATTGATGGTGCTTATATGTATAGAAGAGATATGGACTGTCTTTTCTATCATGACACCAAACTGAATGCATAGGTAAGTATGTTGATTTCTCTTATATTTTATCTATCTATCTATCTATTTATCTATATATATATATAAAAACACATCATAAATTAAATTGTTGGCTATTTAGGTATTTGATGCATATATTCACTGTATGAGAAGCGAATATATTCCGACGCATGGAGATGGTTGGAATGTTTTCCTTGAAAACACGTATGTAACCTACATGTTAAAGCGCAATGGTGGACTAGATGAAAAATACAAGCATTACAATAGTGAAGATACAGTACAACAACGGATTCATAATTATCTAAATCATGACATAGTAAGAAGATCGTATCCCTCTCAGCATCGTGTATAGAAACATTGGAGTAGAACAACGGGACTGGCATATATATCAATCGTTTTAATATTTTACATGAAAATCTTGTTATTATGAACCAGGTTTTCTTGCCAATAAATATAACAAATGTCCATTGGTACCTTGCTGTGGTTAATGCGTCCAAGAGACAGATACAGGTCATTGATTCATTGGGTTGTATGCAGTGAATGACCTAAAGAAAACTGTATGTGTTTATCAAAAATTATATCTATTATTATATATTATATATTCTATCATTTTATTTGTATTACAGAAACTTTAATTGTCAAAATATGATATATTATTTGTCTATTTCTAACACAAGTCCTAAATGTGTTTCTGTTCAAATAATTGGAATTCATAAGGATATTCTTTTTGCGTCAGAACATAAGGAGCTCAAGCATGATAAGTGGCCCGATCTTGATATAACCAAATGGCCTATTATAGAAGTATTTCCAAAACCGACGCAGACAGATGGGTATAATTTAGTGTATTGTTACTTTTATTGTACTTTATTGAGGTTAAAATTATGGTTAAACGATACATAAATATATTTTCAATTTACAATGCACAAGTAAATTTTATATCCTATAGTACAACATGTGGCTTGTGGATGCTAAACTTTAGGGAGTACTGGTCAGGCTATAATCTTTTCGATTGTCCGACTCAGGTATTACTCAGACCTACATAATCTTTCATAAAAAGTTGTCATAGTAGTTTTTTTAATTGGCTTATATATCGTACTCTATAGAATGATATGATAAGCTTTAGTTTTAAGCTAGCAGCAATCTTGTGGGCACCAAGATGGAACAAGGAGAGGGGATGTGATGACAAAGTGTTGACCAGTGGACTCGACGCTGTTAAAGATGATCCAAGTGACTGTCAAATCATTGACCCTCAACCAGGTATCTCCAAACCTAAGAAATTTGTTGTTCCACTTGAGAATTCAGATCAAAAAAAATCAAGGCAAACTTATTGGATACGCTACGCTCATCTATAATTGGTATCGACACGGAAGATTTATTAGAGTGAGTTACCTAATCTATTTGACATGCCTTCCCTCTGCAGTATTTGATTTTGTGTAAACAAATATAATTCATGATTCGTTAATTTAGATATATTTATTATGTTGTAGGACACCTTGGGTTCAAAGTCCAGGGCCTTATCCAATCTTTCTAAATCTTAGAACACTCCAGCAAATATTAAATGAAAATATGGCACTGGATAATGATTCCTTCAATGTAGCCATTCGGATGTGGAAATGTAGCGATGAGATGACATGCTATAATTATGACGCTGATGACAAGACTCATTTTTTGGACCTTCGATTTTCGGTAAGTCTAATTACTTTTATGTATTGCAACACTATATATGTTACTTAAATATAAATACATAACATATTAACTATATCTCTCATTATATGTGTCGGCGTTCGTTGTGGCCGACGAGTAATTAGTATCGTGGAGTGCGTGTTTTGGTTCGGATGGTTCGCGAGAGGACACAAGGATTTATACTGGTTCGGGCAACGTGCCCTACGTCCAGTTCGATGAGGCTGCTCGTGTTACTCGCGACAGTTTGTAGTAGGGGGTTACAAACGGGCGAGAGAGGGACGAACTCCCAAGTCTCTGTGAGGTGTTCGGCGTGGGGTGAGATATCGTGTGTGTTGCACTAGTCTCCTTCCCCCCGTCGTCCTCCCGCCTCCCCCTTTTATACTGCAAGGAGGGAGGCGGGCGTACAGAGGGTTGGCGCTGGGGAGTGGGCGGCGGCGGCATGGCCGTATGTCCTGTAGGCCGCGCTGTTGATGCTTCAAACTCCGTGCCGGTCGCTGTGGATGACGTCTTCGGAGTGGCCGTGTTGCTTCTTGTCGACGGAGTGGTCCGAGCTGTCGCTCGATGGAGTCCCATCCGTATGGAGAAGCGCCACTGTAGGAGCCGGCTTGATGACGCCGTGGTGATGGCCGTCGCTCCGGGGCGTCCTATCGTACGAGACGGTGAGTCTCTAACAGGGGACTGTTGGGGCGACGCCCACCCCGTGGACGATGCTCGTTGTGCGCATTTACTCTTCCGGGAGCGGTCATCGCCACCGTCCCATCTGGAGTTTGAGCTTATTAATGGCTTGACTGACCCCGGACATCCGTCCCGTCCGGGGTGGTTGGATCGCCCAGTCTTGCCCGTCCCCGGAGGTCGGGCGAGGCGGGACCCTCGTCCGACCCCTCGAGGTCGGGGTCGGGCGAGGCGGAACTTTTGTCCGACCCCGGAGGTCGGGCGAGGCGGAACTTTTGTCCGACCCCGGAGGTCGGGCGATGCGGAACCTTTGTCCGACCCCGGAGGTCGGGCGATGCGGAACCCTCGTCCGACCCTCGAGGTCGGGTCGGGCGAGGCGGAACTTTTGTCCGACCTCAGGGGTCGGGCACTTCCCGTCCGGACGTCGGGGTCGGGCGAGACGGAGTAACCTCCCTTGGTGCTTTATACGTAAAGCAGTCGGAGGATCATTAATACCGGTCATCGCCGGTATTGACCCTCAACAGTAGCCCCCGAGTGAGGTCCGACCCCCCGCATAAGAGGGGTCGGGCGTCGCTCTAATCGGTGGTGGCTGTAGAAGCGTTTCTACCGGAAAGGGGCGCGTGCGAGCGCGCACCTTACAGGTGTAGCCCCCGAGCGAGGTCTGATCCCTTCTTGGGATCGGGCGTCGCTTAAGTCGGGAGGAAGAGCGATCGTGGTGATTCCCTTATTTATGCTGTAAGGGGCGCGCGCGAGCGCGCACCTTGCAGGTGTAGCCCCCGAGCGAGGCCTGGCCCCCTCAGGGGCCGGGCGTCGCTCAGGTCGGGAGAAGGAATTTTCGTTCGCGAGAGCGAACTCATCCTTGGGACTTAAGGTTCTGCGACCCCGCGTTGGATCTCTTTTTGCGATTCCGTCCCCGAGTCCTCTGCTCGTCGCAGTGACCGGTCGGGGGTTCGGTTCGTCTTTGTATCGTGCCTCCAGCGCGTCCGTCCGCCGGACGAGGAGGTTGAGCCGAGCCACGCCTTACCTCGATGGCCGAGGCGTGACGCTCATCGAGCTGCTAACGGGTAGTTCAAGTGGGACCCCGGGATCCCTTCGGGGGGATCCCGACGTAGGCCAGCTGGTGGCCGGTCCCAATATTCCCAGTCGCCGACCCATATGGTTCTCGGTTCCATTCGATAGGTTCCGAGGGCTCGTTGCCTCCTTGCGATAGGATACCCATGGGTCGGCGCGAACCATCACTAGGTTCGACGAACCGGGACTCGAACGCGGTTTTACGATGCCCTTGACGCCCGGGCGCCCAGGCGCTAAGGTATTGGCCGCTAGTGGGCCCATCGTAATCCACCCCTCACTCTAGTTACGCCCTGAGCGGCTGTCGAACCCATTCGCTGGGCCAGCCTTCGAACTCTTTGGGCCGTCGGGGCATGTTTCAGCCCATGTGTTTTCCTTACCTGGGCGGGCCTGGCCCGATAAGTCGAACCGTCGCTCGGTATCACGAAGTTACCTGGCCCGGTCCGATAAGTCGAAGCGTCGCTCGGGGGCGTGCGGTGGCGCTCGATCCGGCGGAACCTGCAGGCGAGAGCACTAAAACGTGACGAGACGTTTACCTGCCTCACCTGGCGCGGGCGTGAATGGGGCGCGCTGCCCTTCGGACCGCCGTCGGGAGCGTCCTGTCGGACCTCTTCGGGATCCCGCCGGAGCTCGGGACGTACGGCGCGCTGGTGCCACAAGTCGCCAACATCTCCCGCGCACGCGTGGGAGATGTCGAGGGAGGCACTCCGCCGAGGTGTGCACCGGGCGTTCGTTATCGCCTACTCTCATTATTCCAGCATCGCGCTGGACTTGATGAGTCAGGGGTTCGCGCCCGGGTACGCTGACGCGGAGTTGGACGAGATCGAAGACGAGGTGGCCCCCTCGGCGCATGCCCTGGCGGCGAGGATAGAGGAGGAGGATCGGCCCCCGACCCCGGAGCGCGAGAAGCCCCCGACCCCGGGGCAGGAGCAGTCCCCACCCCGAGGAGTAGGAGTAGATTAGTTAGTATGTGTCTAGGGTGTCCGAGGCCGAAGCGCCCGGACAGCTTGTAAAAACAAGTTTTTGTATCACAAGTGATTTTGACCTCGGCGGCCCGTTTCCTTATCACTTGCGTGAAAAAGCGCTCGGTCCCTTACTCGTCCGTTTATGTGTCCCCAAAGAATCGTAGGTCGTAGACAGGATCGACACTTAGTTTTTGCCGGTGGGCGACGTTGCCGTAGCCTTTCGCAGGCGGTGGGCGTTTCGCAGTCCGACCGACTCGACTTCGTGTTTCTCCTATCCGCGACCTATCTTCTCTGAGTCTTAAACGTTTAGGTGGGGGGCCGAGGCTCGGTGCGAAACGTAAGTCGCGGATAGGATCGATCGTTAGCTTGACTGGTGAGCGTTGTGGCCATAGCCCCCGTGGGCTCGTCGGCGCTTTCGCGGTTCGACCAGTTCGATCTCAAGCTTTCCTATCTTTGACTTACTTGTTTTTGCACAAGTTTTTTGAAAAACATGCGAGGGTCGGGCCGCGCACGTATTGCACATGGAATACATGCGCGCACCTTACAGGTGTTGAGCCCCCGAGCGTGGTTGGACCCTTGCACGGCAGGGGTCGGACGCTGCTCGGGGGGTGTGGAAAACAGACAAGCTATGAGTTTTAGGGGTAGAAACGACGTAGCTGTTCGATGTTCCAGGCGTTGGTGAACTCTTGTCCGTCCGCAGTCTGCAGCTTGTAGGTGCCGGGTCGGAGAACCTTGGCGACGACGTAAGGTCCTTCCCATGGCGGCGATAACTTGTGTCGACCTTGGCTGCTGGTGACGCGACGGGGAACGAGGTCGCCGACGTCGAACGCTCGCTCGCGTACGTTCCTTCCATGGTACCGGCGTAGTGCTTGCTGGTACTTGGCGGATCGGAGGAGCGCCACGTCTCGAGCCTCGTCGAGCTGATCCATCGCGTCTTCGAGGGACGTCTGGTTCCCTTGATCATCGTACGCCTTCACCCTCGGAGCACCGTAGTCGAGGTCGGTTGGTAGGATAGCTTCGGAGCCGTATACCATGAAGAAGGGGGTAGACCCCATGGCCCGACTAGGGGTCGTCCGCAGGCTCCAGAGTACGGCGGGGAGCTCGGCTGCCCATTGCTCGCTGAACTGTTTCAGTCGGCGGTAGATACGTGGCTTGAGGCCTCGAAGGATCAGGCCATTGGCGCACTCAGAGCCCCCTGGTTTATGAGCCGCTTCAGGAGTGAGCAGTCCTTGTAAAGGTGCTTGACGGGGTGCTCGTGGTTGGGACATGGACCGTTCCACTTCTTCTCGAAGTGGTCCGGGGTGTCCTCCGTGGGTGCCTTGGCACCCTTGCGATCCGCGGCAGCGACCATCCGTTCTCCGGACGGACGCGGCCGGTTCTTCTTCTTTTTCTTGCTCGGAGGGTCGGAGGAGCCTCCGCCGGCTGTCTCGACCCGCTTACCTTTGGCGTCTTGGGTGCGATTGAAGATCGCTCCCACCGCCTCTTCGCCAGAGGCGTAGCTGGTTGCGATGTCCAGCAACTCTCTGGCGGTCCGGGGACTCTTGCGCCCTAGTTCGTGGACTAGGGAGCGACAAGTCGTCCCGGACAAGAACGCGCCAATGACATCGGCGTCACCGACGTCCGGCAGCTCATTGCATTGCCGGGAGAAGCGCCGGATGTAATCTCGGAGCGACTCTCCCGGTTTCTGCCGGCAGTTCTTGAGGTCCCAGGGGTTTCCTGGGCGGTTGTAAGTCCCCTGGAAGTTTCCAACGAAAACCTCCTTGAGGTCAGACCAGCAAGTGATCTGGTTGGCGGGGAGATGCTCGAGCCACGTTCTGGCCGAGTCGGCCAGATACAATGGCAGGTTGCGGATGACGAAGTCGTCATCCTCCGCGCCCCCAGCCCGGCACGCGAGGCGATAGTCCTCGAGCCACAGGCCGGGGTTGGTTTCCCCCGCGTACTTCGGTACATTGGTCGGGGGTCGGAAACGCCGCGGGAATGCTGCGTTCCGAATGTGAGGACTGAAGACCCTCGGTCCCGGGGCGTCCGGGCTAGGGCTTCTATCCTCGTCGTCGTCGTAGCGTCCTCCTCGACGCGGATGACGCGATCGGGAGGTGCCATCGTCGAACTCCAGGCGGCGCCGCCGCGCATCCAGGGTGGCGCGGGCGTCCCTGTTCGTCCCCAAATGACCGCGGACGGAGGCTTTCGCCGTGCCATCCGCTGCTGGGGGAGTCTGGTGGACAGACGTGTTCTGGGCACGTTGTCCACGCAGACGCGACAGCGAGCTCTCAGCTTGCTGCACTGCCGCGTGCTCAAGTAGCGCCTCAACCTCGCGCTGGGCGCGTCGGGCCTCCGGCGTGACAGGCTCAGGGAGGCCCCTGAGCAATGCCGCCGCCGCGGCCAAGTTCTGGCTCGCCCGTGGGAAGCGCGGGCAGCCATCGTCACGACTTGCGACTCGTAAGTCGCGAACGTCAGTGCGGGTGTGTTCACTGGACTCGCTCTGAGCGAGCTCGTGATCAATCGCCGCACGCTGCTGATCCAGCTGACGCTGGACCTCCAGGAGTTCCTCCCTTCGTGCGCGCAGTCGTTCTGACTGCGCGTCACGGGGTGGGGTCCCGTCCTGCGGGCCAGACGATTCCGCAGGGCGTTCGCCCTCCGCAGCGGGAAGATGCTCCGCACGTATCATAAGGCACTCGCATGAGGGATGATGACTTCCCTCACTGCACTCTGCATCGGAATCTTCGTTTGACGCTCCATCTAGGAGGTCGAAGAGAGACTCGGATGCGCAGCCCACCATGGCCACGAACTCGTTGTTCATGGCGCGTGGAGCTGGGAGCGTCGACGCCCGGGACAATGTGCCAGCGAGAGGCGATACACGCCCGGGGTCAAGCGGGGCAACCGGCGGTGCCGCTGCACCGGCCAGTGCCAGAGCGCCATCTGAGATGGCGACGAAGTCGAGGCTCCCGAAACGCACGTGTGCACCGGGAACCCAGGTGTTTGCGCGGCTAGCCATCCGAACAAAGAGAGGGGTTTGACGAAAACACGCACAAAGAACCCCTACCTGGCGCGCCAACTGTCGGCGTTCGTTGTGGCCGACGAGTAATTAGTATCGTGGAGTGCGTGTTTTGGTTCGGATGGTTCGCGAGAGGACACAAGGATTTATACTGGTTCGGGCAACGTGCCCTACGTCCAGTTCGATGAGGCTGCTCGTGTTACTCGCGACAGTTTGTAGTAGGGGGTTACAAACGGGCGAGAGAGGGACGAACTCCCAAGTCTCTGTGAGGTGTTCGGCGTGGGGTGAGATATCGTGTGTGTTGCACTAGTCTCCTTCCCCCCGTCGTCCTCCCGCCTCCCCCTTTTATACTGCAAGGAGGGAGGCGGGCGTACAGAGGGTTGGCGCTGGGGAGTGGGCGGCGGCGGCATGGCCGTATGTCCTGTAGGCCGCGCTGTTGATGCTTCAAACTCCGTGCCGGTCGCTGTGGATGACGTCTTCGGAGTGGCCGTGTTGCTTCTTGTCGACGGAGTGGTCCGAGCTGTCGCTCGATGGAGTCCCATCCGTATGGAGAAGCGCCACTGTAGGAGCCGGCTTGATGACGCCGTGGTGATGGCCGTCGCTCCGGGGCGTCCTATCGTACGAGACGGTGAGTCTCTAACAGGGGACTGTTGGGGCGACGCCCACCCCGTGGACGATGCTCGTTGTGCGCATTTACTCTTCCGGGAGCGGTCATCGCCACCGTCCCATCTGGAGTTTGAGCTTATTAATGGCTTGACTGACCCCGGACATCCGTCCCGTCCGGGGTGGTTGGATCGCCCAGTCTTGCCCGTCCCCGGAGGTCGGGCGAGGCGGGACCCTCGTCCGACCCCTCGAGGTCGGGGTCGGGCGAGGCGGAACTTTTGTCCGACCCCGGAGGTCGGGCGAGGCGGAACTTTTGTCCGACCCCGGAGGTCGGGCGATGCGGAACCTTTGTCCGACCCCGGAGGTCGGGCGATGCGGAACCCTCGTCCGACCCTCGAGGTCGGGTCGGGCGAGGCGGAACTTTTGTCCGACCTCAGGGGTCGGGCACTTCCCGTCCGGACGTCGGGGTCGGGCGAGACGGAGTAACCTCCCTTGGTGCTTTATACGTAAAGCAGTCGGAGGATCATTAATACCGGTCATCGCCGGTATTGACCCTCAACAATATGTAAAAAACAAACTGCAATTCATTTCTCGACCCGACGAGGTGACACGTCTTGCAGAATTGTACATCTCCTGGACTTATATGTTATACGACATAGAACAATGTTCCACTGTAAGATCTCTGATAAACTTTACTACCTGTTATGTTATAATAAGTCACTATCATTTTCTAACGCTGTTGAAATATTATAAATTATATAGATCATGGTGCCATATGCTCATTTCTGTCATTTCAAGATGTTACTAATTGATCTGCAAGCTAGATCTATCAATATATTCGACCCAGAGAATATATATCTCCTTGACATGAACTTAACCAGAGCAATTACTATAGTAAAATGTTACATCAAATTGCAAATTATGTGCGTCTGGTTATGCAAAATGTCAACCCGAATTGGACAGAAGATATTTTTACATGGCCCCAAACAGTACCACCTTATGTCCCAAAGATAGACGACTGGTAACTCCCTGGTAATTTTCATCTATAATATATTCCCCTCTAAACATGTTTTAATTTTAGTATGTATAAATTATTTCATTAATAGGTGCACCACTAGCTATTTAGTTATCAACTTCATGCGACACATTTGTGGTTCTTCAAGTCTAAACCTATTTTGCACTGTGAGTAGGGGCATCAGATTTTGATATATAATATATATTTTTTATATATTTTTATATATAATGACAAAATTAGTTATAATCCTACTATTTTTTTAAAATAACTTTTGTAGGATGAAAACACGATGAGGACTATGTTGCTTTTAGAGATGCTTCATTACAAGAACAACCAATGCAAAAAGAATATTTCTAAATTTATACAAAAATTTGTTAGGCGTATAAAAAGACATAAATCGTTTCTTAAAGTGTAAAATGTAAAATTTATTATTTCTCTATTTTGGTTTGTAGAAATATGGATTTTCAAAAAAGAGTCTAAATTATAATAATATGGTTAGTTCAACTATTTTTTTATTTTAAACTGTAGCGTTAGCACGGGTATTGTGCTAATACAATATAAGGCAGCTGGTATTACCGGCCGGGTATTTTATTTATTTAACCCCTGCAGCGGCTAGCGTATAATTTGGCCCCGGTACTCCAGTAGTATCTCACTTAGAGCTGGTCCGGTTTGAGATGGCTAGGAGAGTAATGTTTGGGATCGTGGAGATCCTCCGGCATTATCTTTCAAACCCATTTACCAAAAAAAAAAAAAAAAGAACCAGCCCTTAAGAATTCTTCAAACTTCTCCGCCCCACTGTTTGTGTCATCAAAAGTTCAAAACTACTTTTGGAGGCTGGCGCGTCGTGGACTTGAACCAGAGAACATGCCTATGAAGTTTGAGATGATACTGAGGAGGGCGTTAAGAAGCAAAACAAATTCTTGCAGAGCATATCATGTGTGTGTTTTTGTTAATGTAGCTAGAGGTCTGTTTCGATATTGGAATTAAATTTATTATACTTTAAGCTACCTATATATTTAGAATAAAAATAGAATGGAGTTAGAAAGTGTAAATATAACATGGTGATATATATAATCTATTTCTCACCTCTCATCTTATGAATTTGAGATGAATTTAAAATAAACTTTAAAAAATGATAAAAATTAAAATCTAAAAAAAATAAATTAATTTATTATAAAAATTTTACTTCTATTAAATAAAAAGAGCCAAACGGATCCTTAGCCGAAATAATTCAGAGGCACACTTTGGAACTACTACTAGAGGGACACAGTGATGGGACACGCAGCCATGGCCACGTAGAATACCAGAGTAGGCTGACTGCAGGTGAGTGATGTGCTTTGTGGGCCATCATAAATGGGCCTTAAAAGTGTTACTATATTATAGGACCAAAAGGCCGGTAAAGAGGGTCCAATCCGGCCCCTGAGCACTGCACCTACCTTCTGTTCTGCCAGTGACCCCTGCGCGCGAGCGAGCGAGCGAGCGGCCCCAACGCAAAATCCCTTCCTCCGGCCGCCGCCGCCGCCGCCGCAGTAGCAGCAGCATCCTTCTTCCCCACCCCAATCCCCCAACTCCTCCGACTCACCACGACACCAGCAACCAACTCGCGCGACAAGCCCTGCTTGCTCCCGCTCCAACGCCATGGGGCGACCAAAGGGCGGAGCCTCCTCCTCCTCCTCGTCCACGAAGAAGCAGAAAGCGAAGCCGAAGCAGCGCGGCGGCATCGACTTCAAGGTAACAGCATCCCGTCACCGGCTCCCTCCGGTACCCCAGCTCGACGCTCACCGTGTTTAGCCTTTTTTGGGCGGTCGCAGAAGTACAAGCACAAGGTCGGCCGCAAGCTGCCGCCACCGAAGAATGCCACCAACACGGAGATCAAGTTCAAAGGTGTGACCGGCCTCCTTTTTTTTTTCGCTTCGTTATCCTGCGGTCTCGGGGTGCTCAATTTAGGGATCGTTTTTCGTTTGATGTTTGCGTGTGCCTCCAGCGATCGTACTGCCGGAGCAGAGCATGGCCTCGGAGAGAGCGGGCATGGCGGTGAACAAACGCGGGCTAACGCTACGGGAGCTCTTGCAACAGACGGGACACTACAATGCCAATGTGCGGCGAGGTGAGCTTCCTCTATTATTGTATCTCTGCACGACGGTTCTCCATCTGTTCATAATACCTAATCGGAAATATTATGTCCCGTGCTGTTGCTGAAGCTGCATTAAACGGAATAAAGGACATTGTTGTCAAGCACCCAACGGAGCTTAAACTGCACAAGGTTGCTATAATTGAGAAGCTGCAGGAAAGGATTTGCGATGCTGACAAGGTGGTCCGTGAATCATTGTACAGTTTACTGCAGTCACAGATTATCCCATCTCTGAAAGAGGTATCTGCTTCCTTTTAATTGACCTTGAAAGTTTCCGGAATTAATTTGTCGAACACTTATTCATCATTTTCTACCTGTTGCATGGTGCTATTATGTTTCAATTTTACTGCAGAGTCACATACATGTAAAGTGAGTCTCGCGTGTCTAATATCATGCTCTCAAGGAATCACAATATAGTTTCTGCTTATATACAATTACAAGAATCATCCACTTTCACAACTTGTTTCCATGTTCGCCTCAGTCTTTCTATTTAATTCTCTGTTTTAACTTTCAAGAACCATGGACATACAAAAATATGGCATATTTTCCAATTTCCATGCAAGTGTCCAACCTCTAATCAGCTCAATTGTTCCTAAATTGTAGGAGAATGCAATATCTACACGGAGTACAATATTTCTGCTGCTGGCCAATATTTTGAATGGAATGACCCATCTTTCTCTGGACATTCAGCTAATGGCTTTCAGGTTTTTGGAGCTTGTGGTTCTTAATTTCCCATCCTCCTTTCCTAGTTATGCTGAACAGGTATGTTGGCTGCTTCCGTTGTTGGTATTGAGCATTGAATTGCTTCTGTTTTTCTGATTTTATTTTATTACTTAATATATTCTACTTGTTTCTTAAATCCACATATTTACAAGAAAACTCATTCTTAACTATGAGAACTCGTTTAGTAGTTCAGCTGCTATCAAGTAATTATATTTATTAGGGAGCTGCTTCTTGGTCTTGCTAGGTATTTTGCATGGTTGACCATATTCATTAGTATCGTTACCAAGCTTAGTTTTATTTGCATTATTTCTTCTGACAGGCCTTTGACAACTTTGTTGCTGTGCTGAGTAACGACCGAATTCAGCTACATGATAGGAATAGACTTAACAGTGTCCTTAGTGGGCTGGGGCAGTGTCTTTCCTTGATTGCTAAAGCGACAAACAACGATGACACATCAAATCGACAGGTTTGTGCCCTGGACTTATGCATGATCTTTTATTAAAAAAATTTCTTCATGAAACATCTGGAGCTATGATGAGGAACTTTATCGAATAGAAAATATAATTTTCTGGAATGCACAATCTCATGAAACCATCCAGTGATGAAAGCCTTTGCACATCACCTACAGGTTGGTAACCACTCTGGAAGAGAACTTTGGCAATGCACCACCGATGAAGATAAATCAGGAGGTAGTTAAGTATTTGCACTTTTACATTTTCTTTGCTTTCTATTTTGCACTTTACATTTTCTTTGCTTTCTAACCTGTGGTTGCACATTGCACCATCTTTCAGTGGACAATAGATATTCCATGTGAGATGCTTGTTAATGCAGTTAGAGATAATTTGAGTCGAGAATAAGTACACAGATTGCTAAAAGTTTGCTAGATATTTGATTATTGCTTTTTTCTTGTAAAAGTCAGTATCTATCTACTAAATTAAGAGTAGCACTTCTCATTTCATTCCTCAAGTTGATTTTTCAGTGTTTAATCAGGATGAACAAATCATGGTATGAATGGAAGTTGGGGTGGTTTGAATTCTTAACACTAAGAAACAAAACATTTTTTAATAAACAAATGCCACCCTTAAGAACCATATTATAAACTGGGGATAATTCCCTACATGCAGATTGTCTCTTCTAGTCCTTTTTCCCTTGGCAATTTTTTTTTGTATATGCGGACTGTTCCTCATATCTCTCTCTTTTTGGTTATATCCTCGTATTCATTCAAGTTGTTGTTGTCATCATAATTGTTGTCTTGTTCTTTTACACTGCAGGATCATTTGTGATGTCCAATGTGTTAGCAAAGCTTCAGACCCTTGTCCATATCCTCATTAACTCTGTAGAGGTTTCAGCTTCAGATCTATGTGCAAAGTCAGCCACTGATACTCAATCAAGTGAAGCTTTGTTATCAGCCCTTTATTGTCTGGATCTAATATGTGGGATTTTTATTCATGTGGTGAAGAAGCCTCAGTTGAATTTTTCAATGTCCAAAACCCAGTTTGACCGTGATTGGTTGAGAAGTTCATTGTTGGTACATCTAAAGAATCTGTGGGGAGTGAAGCGTTTGTTTCATGAGAAGGTAGAAGAGTAACCTCCCTTTGATATTGTCACAGTTCTAACAGTAGAATACATCTATGAGGAAGATGGATAACTCAAAGTCATGATTCAATGTGCTCTTGGCCTGCAGTAGGAGTCTTTGCCAGACCTTTAGTTTTGCGTTGTTTAGGACAAAGTTCTGGTTTTGAAATACTTTTGTTCATAAGTGACTAGTACTTATTACAAGTTCTGTTTTCTATGGCAGGGAGATGACAAATTTTTCATTTTCAATCTCAAGATTGCTGAAATCATTTTGTCTGTGAGTGTGTGGATAGATAGCTCAATGTTCCCCGCCGAAGAACTTTGCCAGTTTGTATCTTCTCTACTCACAAAGGTGTCCATTTCTCGTTATTATCTGTCTTTGCAGATGCATCTTTTTTCGTTTACCTGTTTCTGAATATTATAGGCTTATAGCAATTTACTATCATCTTGTTTCATCAGGTTAAACCACATCGCAATAAGGAAGTCATAGAAATGTGTTTGAGCCCACTTATAACTTGCATACCAGACCTTATATCTAATGCCCCATATGACTCAAAAGGATATTTATTGGAGGTATGGTTGATTAGCGTTTCAATGTATGAAATATTTTATGCTGACACATTGGTGAAATGAAATATTATGATTCACTGCAGGCATTTACAGATGCATTTAGAGATTGTAAAGTGGACTGCAAGCTAATATTGCCATATTTAGATGCAGTGGAACAGATGCTACTTCATGTAAGTGCGTTTATTTGACAATGCACTAAACTACCATTAGCGTGTTTAAGTATTACCTCATCGATATGTCAGTTTGTTGCGTTTTGGACAAGATTCAGTCAACCTTTGTAGGTATAAATGGACTCGTTGACTGGCTGAAATTAGTATTTTACGTTCTTCCAAAATGCGATAAAAAAAAATACAAAACCGAGAGAGTTTAGTAGAGCCTTGTGGAGGGCAACACTATAAAACTGATGATGTCTTGAAGTAACTCTGATCCATATTATCGAACAAGCATTTGTATCTCAAAATTGGTGCCTATTAATCACCCTAGAGCGTCTTGGTTTCACGTTTTTTTTCTTCTGAATCTTGACATATGATCATTACCTTCTTTATGTAGGAGAAAACAGGCATACAGTTTTCTGAAAATGAGTCAAGCATGTCGGACTACCATGGTGCTTGGATCCATGAGTTACCTGGAATCTTACTAAGATCAACTGATAAAGTCCCTGCAGTTACAAAGGTTTTCTTTAGGTTTTGTTATTATTCATTACGAGCTGTTATATGCATGCTATTTGGCATAAAGTTGGAGTTGTACTCAGGTTGAGCATGTTAAACCTTATCACTGATATATGGCCTATGGGTTGTTTTAGGTTGTTTTGAAGCTTCTTTTAAGAGTTGGACAATGCTTACCCACAATTGACTGTGAAAACTTGCGCACCTTCACAAAGTTATTTGGTGTTAAATGTAAGATAAGGATTATCATGACTCTATGTACTATTTAGACATTCTATATTTTGAATGTCGTTTTTTTTGCTGGCAGCATCATCAGGAACGGTGGAGCTTGGTCCTTTTGTTAAACTAACACGAGATTGCCAAGAACTTGCCATCTCATGTCTTTATTACTTCCCCAGCCTTCTTCCTGACACAATCGGGCCATTGGCCTTGTGTTGCTTAAGTAAGCTTTTGTGCTTAAATAATCACAGTTTTACAGTACAATGTACCCATTTTCCACTCTAAGAGTTATAGATATTTTATTTAATGAAATATAGGTGACACACTGGAACCCTCCATATTGTTCAGGGTTGTTGAGATCCTACAGTCAATATACAAGGCTGGGCATTTACCGATAACAGAGCAACTCAGTTTCTTATCACTGCTAATGGCTAGATTCAAAGTTCATCCTGGTAATTGCTTGAATTTCTTTTTCCATTTGCCTATTTGCTGGTTGAATAGGTTGCTTTTGATCGGCCAGATACTTTAGATGAAGTCTACCCTTTTTTTTACTATATTTTTCGTTCAATTTATTTATTCATTACTTTAACTGAGTTTTTCTCAACTATCTGTATTTTTAATTTTGAACCCAGAGAATTTATCTACCCCGGAGGAGTCTAGTAAGGTCACAAAGTGGGATACGTTCAAGTCATTGAATCGCCTAATTTTGACTTCCCTATCTGAAATGGGTGATGGCTCGCTGGTCCTTGAATTGATGTGGGATATTCTATCTAATGCAATTGTGAGTTTTCTAAACTTGCATTTCATGTTGGTTCCACCCAAAAAAGTTCTGTCTCATTTATTTATCAACAACCATTGAACTTATTTGTCATTTTCTGTTACTGCAGGCACAAAAACCATCGTTGCATAATATGAATGGCCTGTTTAGAATCATTGTCACACTTGATGCAGGAACTAGTAAGCTATTGAATGAAGAAATTATAAAGCTTATATTTGGCTACTTGGTCAATGCTTCTTTGGTGTGTACTATACTTGTCCAATTTGAGATCTCTGATACTCATAATTGGGTGATTTGATAGAACTGTACCTTAAATTTGCTCCACCTAATATTTGAAAAACAGGGAGCCATAAAAGCTTTTAAAAGGGCAGCCTGGTGCACATAGCTCCTCTTGCACAGGTTTTGGGGAAGTGTGCGGCCACTTTGGGTCTTTTATACGCACGCAGTCTTCCCCAGCATTTCTGCAAGAGGTTGTTTCCAGTACCAGGACTGGAACCCATGACCTCATGGTCACAAGGCGACAGTTTTACCGCTTCCCCATAGAGCATAGTTTTGTAATAACTGTTAGAGAATAACAAGGAAACAATTGCAACTACCAATTCTTGCACTACACAGCCAGTCACATGATGAGACATTGAATTCAAAGTGTGACGTTAGGTTCTGAATAAAATTTGTTTGTTAACCCCTGCTGTACTTTGTATTTTCAGGATTTGTCCAAAACCATTGACATTGGCTTTCAACGTGATAAAACGAGACTATTTCAGTACTTCATCAAGCCTTGTATCGTTATGTTTGAAAAGAATGATAAAGTCCTCTGCAGCACATTGGAGATTCTTAAATGCTTTGTAACTGGAGATGATCATCTGCTTTCATCTCCCTCTAATTTAACGTACCCAAGGGAGCTTTCATGGCGAGTTTGTGTGGTAACTACCATACTGATCTTCTTATGCAATGACCAGAAACTCCAGAGGAATCTTTCTTTGAGCAAATCGGTTATTAAGGGCATCCTGGAATATATAAGACATCAGCTGGTGAGTTTAACAGAAGTGGATTTGTTTAATGCCTTACTGATTGATTAGTATAATTTTGATTTCCTATAGGTGAAATCACTTTTCTTTTATTGTTAAACCAAGGATATCTTGAAAAAAAAATTGCTGCTTCGGTTGTTTGTTCTTAATCTTAACTTTCAGAATACCGTATTGGGACAGACTGCATTTCAGAGTTTACTATCAGCAACTGTATTGAGACAAAAAAAAATTGCCCATTGCTTTGGTTGCTTTGTTCTTAGTCTTAAACTTTCAGAATACTGTATTGGGACAGACCGTGCTGCTTGCTTGCTTTACCATGAGCAACTGTATTGAGACAGACTGTTTCAGAGTTTAGTCAAATTCGTTGTTTTAACTGTTCCACTTAATGTTAACATCTGCTGCAGAGTGTTAGTGTGCCTGATGTGACATATGAAGAAAAACAGAAGTTAAAATCTGCTTTTGAGCAACTCAAGACCAAAGCATTGCAGTTGAACTGCTGGGCTGCAAGTGACCTGGAGGGGCTTTCATGTGCGACATGATGTTATGTGAGCTATTATCAGTTGGCCATAATGATTCTGCTAATTTTCTTGAAGGCACTTCACTTGTATCCCTTTACGCAGGCAAACGGAATTATTATTTGCACATATCTGGAGGTGAACAAAGTTCCCTTCCGGAGGGGGGTTCACGGCGTGACTGCCATTTCCAACTGGCATCACACTTCAGAGTTCCAGTATATATCTGTGCTGAGCAGCTGTTTACCTAGAGGTTGGAATTTAAAAAAGATGTGAATTAGCTTTATTATTATTGTGTAGTTCATCAGTAATACTAGTTCTTATAAGCATCTAGAACAACTTCGTTAACTCATATCTTATAGTAACGTCATAACTGCCCCCTTTTTCCAATATATCCTGCCAATAATTTGCTTCCTTTTTAAGGAAACAATATCTGTTCAACTCAACCTCTTCATTTGATGACAGTAATCTTGTGACAGGTGATCAGAAGATATGATACGGATACCAAAGGCACTAACCAAGAACAATGCACTGTTCGTGGTCGGAAGCTCATTATTAACCAAATGTAGTTCCGGGTAGTGGTAGTACCATTTTTGGTCCCTAGTCGGTGTAAGCAGAGTTGTGAGCTCCATAGTTTGGACAACTCCAGTGCAAGGCATGAGATTTTGATCTTAATGTATGAGTCTAAAGTCCGACTAGCGAAACAGGTGTACAGGGAGGTACTCGTATGAAAACACCAAATTTTATTGCATCACTCAAGCAATCTTGCGATCAAATTTGGATTCAATCCAACGCTCTCACGAATTGGCTAACAAAGCATACAATGTAGTAGTACCACAGTAGTATGGCACAAACGGGTCATACGAACAAACAAGATCACAGTAGTACAAGGTCAACGACTGTTTTTTATTAGTTACTTCAGATTGATATCACTGGCACTGGCATATAATAATCAATTGGCCGGCTAAGTTTTTTTATCAGGCACAGCACAAGCTACTGCTGCAGGCGTTGCGTTAGATATTTACAGATCGCAACAGTTGACAAGTGTTATGTCTCACATGATCCTTCTTTTTTGGGGGAATCTGTTTCCCCTAAGCTAAGAAACGATGGACCCAGGACCAACTTGTTCTTCCTTGCCTTCGCTTCCCCTACGAGGGGCACACGGGCTGCTGCTGTGTGATGCAGTGTATGTTCCCGCCCCCGAGAACAATCTCCCTCGCGCCTTCCACCATTACCACCTGTGGAAACACAACAGATCCACAGGCTTCGTCAGATCATCTAAGGCTTCAACAACTACAGGAACACCATGGTGCTGTGATGACACGGTACAATGTTTGTTTGAGCGGTGGGTGGTTCACCTCATGTTCAGGAAACACCTTCTGAAGAACAAGACAGGCTTCCTTGTCCCACTTTTCGTCGCCGAAAGCAGGCGCGATGATCCCACCATTGGCTATGTAGAAATTCACATATGAGGCAGCCAACCTCGTGCCCGCTTCCCTCGGTACAGCATGCCCCTGAAACCGAAGTCATACATTCATTCACGACGATTGCTAAGAAATAGCTAAAATTAGCCCTGCAAATCAAACAACTGGTGATGAGGAGTGTGTGTTTAGGCGTGATACTGACTGTCGAGACGACACCAGCTGCCTCTTTCTCCGTCATGTAGAGAGGCCCAGGGACGTGGATTTTCACCACTTGTATCTGCCGCCCTTTCGTGTCGATGGATTCAGAGAGGACCGACAGTGCCTCGACTGACCGCTCGTACTGTGGGTTGTTCTTGTCATCAGTCCATGCCAAGAGGACCACGCCAGGTTTTATGAAACAGCAAATGTTATCAACGTGGCCATTTGTGTCCTCGTCACCTGGGAAATGCTCAAAAGCATATTTTTATCAGCAGGGTAAAACACCTACAAGTGGCAATAAGAAATCTTTACAGCCAATTCTGCTGAATCTAATTACCATAAAGCCCACGAGGTATCCAGATGACCTTTGTGACTCCAAGGTAATCTTTCAGCTCATTTTCAATCTCTAACTTGGTCATATCGGGGTTTCTGTTGGGATTCAACAAGCATTCTTCTGTTGTAATGCAAGTACCTGAAAATGTGACTGTTTGTTAGGAAGGCACTACCACTGGATCTGCATATAAACTATATGTTTGGAAATGAATAGTAGGTTTCAGGGACCTTCTCCGTCAACATGAATGCTTCCACCCTCAAGGA
Organism: Oropetium thomaeum; assembly: GCA_001182835.1. NCBI lineage: Eukaryota > Viridiplantae > Streptophyta > Magnoliopsida > Poales > Poaceae > Oropetium > Oropetium thomaeum. The sequence continues at coordinate 192,353 of LFJQ01000091.1, read as the reverse complement.
TCATTTGCTGTGGAAAACTAGGGATCCTTTCCATTTGTAATATCTGAAGTTGATGACGGCATAGGGAAGTAAGTTACCTATGCAGAAATAACCTGAAACAGATATCAGTTTCTTTTTAATCAGGGCTCGGTTCCTTACTTTCTTCGCAACGTTGCGGTCAAGACCCCAGTCATCATAGATTCCTGCACGACAGTAAAAAAACAGAGCTCACTTTTCTTCTTGATAAAAAGAAGAAGGTGATATCAGGACTATCAACTTGTGTGGCTATTGAATTCTTATTCTGAAAATAAAAGAAACAAAACTCAAACAGTCCCAGAGGAACCAAATGACATCGCATATAAGAAGCATTAGCCACAAAAATTCAAGTCAATGATGCCTCCAACGGCCCAATCAATTGACCTAGATCTAGATTCAGTACCAAGTAAATAGTTGTGTGCTTTCCTTAAAGAATCCAGACCCGTGACTTTCTATTACATTTGGAACCTATACGATCATTTGTTAGTTGATAATATGACGAGTAATGACAACTGACAATTTTGAATGTACATGATTAGTTCTTTTATCAGAGAAGTAATTAACAACTGATCATGACAGAAAAATGCAGAGCTAAATTTAGATAACACATACCTCCCCAGCCATTAAATTCCCAATCAATTCCCGCTATTGTTTGTTTTGCGGTTCCTGGTTCAGCCTTGCGAGTGACAAACTAAAAACCAGGAAAAGAGCTATTAGCAATTTGAAGCACCATACCACAAATTAGAATAACGAAGACAGAGTGACGCACAGTGGGTCCGATATCACGGAACCAGGAATCGTTCATGCTCATCTCAACGACCCTGATGTTTGTTTCATGTTGCATCAACTCATGTACATTGGGGTACTGCTAGGAGACAAGAAAATTTGAGAGTGTTTAATGTACCACATGATAAGCCATTTGCAAGGCAATTCACCGCATCACATTAGGCATGGCCGAGACAATTCAGTACCTGTTTGGCACTTGCACATAATGTGACGGGCTCGAACTTGGAAATGGCAATTGCTGTTCTTGCAAATATCTCTTGAGCTGGAACAGCATGCTCCCGCCAGTTGTCTGGACGCTCCTGTCATTCAAAGGGAAATGACAAAATGCACTACGATGAAATAAGGACATGGAACGAGGAAATAAGGGGGGAAAATGAAGAGCATCAGGGAAGAGGGGAAACAAATGAGGCGGAGAGGGAAGTATTACGTACCGGCCATCCCATCCAACACTGCTCGTGCAGCTCCCACTCCGCCGGCATCCGGAACCCCAACTTTGCCGGCTGCCCCTCCATGACTTTCACCATCCTTCAACCCGCCTCCTCCTCACTCCAAACCAAGCCGATCTAAGCAGGAACCCAAGGTTCCGTTTTCCCCTTTTTCGATTGAGAAAACTTATAATCAGAAATCTGGTAGGCCTGAGTCGCGGTGTGGAGAGGAAGGTGGAGGAGGAGAAAAGCCCCAGTTGTGTGACTGACTAACTGACTGCTAACTGCTGAGGCCGTCGGACTAGGATGCCGTCGATGTGGAACAGAGGTATGAACCCACATGTCACCGATCGTGGCAGTAGTGGGACCCATAACGTTCTTCGGCTTCGCCTTCCCTCCGACCACGGGCCCACTAATTCCATGCCTCTCTAGTAAGGGTTGGGCCACGCACAAACATTTCGCCTGACTGGGCTGGACTGGACTACAGTGGCCCGGCACGCAAAGGAACGCACCCAAATCCAGGTAGCCCATTCTAGGAGCCGAACAAAGAAAGCCCACGTCTACCACTAAGGCCTAGTTTGGCAATTTCTGTGGTAGACCCCCGCGTTGCTGTACACGGCCTTGAAGGTGGTGCATCCCGTACAAGCACCATATCCTCTCGCATCCACCGCCACTCCACGCCAACGTTTGGCTACGGTGTGTTTTATCTACGGGGAATGGGTGGCGTCCACTTTGTATGGAGCGCCGCGCTTGGTGATTACTGATTAGTACTAAGTATTCAACTGCATGCATGCTACTTTTTTTTTTGAAGAGAATGCACATACTACTCGATACTATACAACTGTGATACTACGTAACTAGTACATGCTACTTAGAATCAGCTATCTCATGCAAAAAAAAAACATATATAGGTATACAAGTTCTCAAGAAATCTTATGAACATGCACGGTATTAGATAGTATTAGAATATTATTTGCATACAGACTGACGACCCAAACAAGAAAAATCATTTCAGTCACAAAGTAAATGTAGTCACAGAGAAAATCATTTCAGCTAAAGCAAATGAATAATTTCAATCATAGCTTGGTCACAATGGAATGTCTGAAGCAAATGAATTTTTGCCCCCTTCCTCCAGATGTGTGGCTCTCTGGCTCCATAATACCGTATTTCCTATGATCAAAATGGGTCTACATTTCTCTGCACCAAAACGAGCCACATTGTTTAAAAAAAAATAGACAACAGATTGGGGGTTAGGCAAATCAGATGCTGATCTGGTCAAAATGTGCTTATTATGTGAATGACAGGAAACAAAAATCAGATGTTACTCTGCACAAATCAGATGCTAATCTGATCAAATTGTGCGTATTATGTGAATCAAAGGAAATAAAAATCAGATGCTAATCTGCACATCTTCAAACTGGGTGGGTTAGGCAACCAACAAGAATTCCTGACATAATCATGTGCATTTCGCAACATTTTTTCTTCACATAACAAGCAACAGAATGGAGTTTCAAAAAACAATCCATGTAGCCATCATGCAAAGCCACACATTAACAGAAAAAAACAAACAATGCCACTATAAAACAAAGCCACACATTACCAATCACAATAGAACAAAGGCACAATTATCATACAGAGGAACTTGAAATGGCTGAAGAACACTAGACTGAGTGGTGTACCTAGTGCTTGGTGAGGCATCTGAGAGATAGTTGTTGTTCTTGTATGCCTCCTGAGTCTCTGTCAAAAAGTATAAGCATGAATCAATAGGGCTAGTTACCACAGAATGTTGAACTGAAATATAGGCTTGTGAAAATATTGAACTGAAAATACAGGTATAAGCACATCGGCATGATAATAGTATAAGCATGTTCCTTAGCATGATAACCAGAAAAGAAAAGAAAAAATACCACACACTACCTGATAGCCAAAAACAATACTAGTACTCTACAACACAGTTGTAAATATAGTGGAAATACAGTAGATGAAATTGAAAAATTGAAGGTTAACTGCTCTTTGCCTTTAATAATCTGTACTTACTAGCAGCTTTACTTTGTATTTTGCTTATTGCATCTTTTTTTTTGTGAAAGTTGCTTATTGTGCAGATAGAGATCATGGGAATGAAAGGATGGATTAAAAAGGGCAGTGCATTTTTACTAGTAAAATAAAAGAGCAGCAGAAAAAATGATCATTTTTTCAGCATGATATAGTAACAAAAATACAACAAATTAGCACCTAATTGCAGTCCACTTTCAACAGTCAATAAAATTCTTAGTGTGACAACTATGAATCCAAACAAACGTCACAGAAAAAACACAAGCAAAAAATGGAATCCCCATCACAAGAAAACTATGAATCCAAGAAAAAAAAAGAGGGGAGCAGCCATTGACCTTGGCGATGCTCTGCTGGTTCGTCTTCCACAGGTCATGCACCTAATCCACTCTGCAATCACAAGAAATCGTAAAATCTATCCAGTCAGACGTGAGAAGGAAGGAGCAGCAGTTAAAAGAAATTGAGGAGGAGGAAGAGGAGGGAAGATCCAGTCAGGCGCTGTACCTTTTTTCCTAGGAGATTGATTGATGCTCGAGCAGATTGAGAGGGTGGCCCGGAGGAGAAGAGGATGAAGGACGGCAGCGAGGTCTGGAGGACGAGGAGGCAAGGCGACGGGGCGCCGGCGATGTTGGGAGGAAGAGGGTGGCCTGGAGGAGGAGGGAAGCAAGGCGACGGTGTGGCAGGGAGGTCGACGTGCGCAGGTCGGGAGGCGGAGGTCGGAGTGGTTGGGCAAGGCGACGATGCGGCCTTTTGGCCGGCAACGGCGCGGCTTCCTGGCCAGGGACGGCGCGGCGGCGAGTGAGGCGGACGGGAGAAGGCACGAGAGAGCGGCTCGATCTGTTTTCCTCTCCTCTGGAGAAGGAGCTAGGGATACACGGGGTTGGAAGGGGATCGGGTGCGCTGTGCGTGGTTCCCGGTCTTTGCCAAAGGAACTTTTTGTTTTCCACGGGGTGCTGCGTCCGACGGGTGTGAGGTTCCCAGATGGCCGGGATTTGGGCGGGATCCCCTCGGAAACCCTCCTATCCAAACGAGCCCTAATTTTGGACGCCAAATCTCTCCGACCATCATCAATTCATCATCGCCAAGCCAAAACCAGGCACAACCGCAAGCTCTGCCGCTTCCTCCTCCGCGGCGTAATTCCCTCGAACACCTCGCGCGCACGCGCTCCCGCACCGACCGCGGCCTTGTCCGCTTGCTCGAATGGCGTAACGAGCCTAGCAACCAACGAGCGTGGGCAGGCATGGCGATGGCCGCCGTAGCTTCTCTCTACTACCCTTTATCCGCCACTTCTCTCCCGCGGGCCCAGCCCTCCCCCTCCTGCTTCACGCGCGCCACTTCCTGGAACCGCTCTGCCGCGACATCGAGCACGAGCAGTGGTCTTTGCTGCGGCTGCGGGGTCCCTTGCGGCTTGGGTTACGCGAGGCTGCGGTCGCGGTGGAGGAAGCCGGTTCGCGCTAAAATCGACGAGTTGGATAAGGACAGGGACGCCGGTCTCGAGTTCCAGCCCCCGGACCGCAGGAAGCTGCGCCTACGCCTGCGGCCGCGCCTGCGCCTGCTATGGTGGCGGCTCCGGCGGCTGTCGCTGCGGGACCTCGCGTCAGACGCCGGGGCCGCGCTGCGCCGCGCCGTCCGCCGCGTGCCTCTAGCGGCAGCGGCACCGGTCCTCCTGGCCGTTCTCCTCGCCGCCGCGCGGCTCGCGCTCCCGAAGAACACGGCCCGGGAGGTGGCCTACTCCGATCTCGTGGCGGGGCTTCGCGAGGGCACCGTATCAGCTGCCGCGTTCGAGGAGGACTCGCGCCGCATCTACTTCAGCAAGAAGGCCGTGGACGACGACGGGTCCGACGCGAGCGATTCTGGGGAAAGCGCAGGCGAGGCGACGAAATGGCCGTACTACGCGCGGAGGGTGCAGCACGACGAAGGGTTCCTGTTGGGGCTTATGCGGGAGGGTGGGGTGGACTACCGGTCATCGCCACGGCCGGCAGGTAGGTTGCTGGTGGACATGCTGAGCACGCTGCTCACGCTCTGGGTCTCGCTGCTGCCCATGATGTGGTTCATACAAAGGCAAATGTCGGCTGGGGGCGGCTCAGAGAAGCGGCGCAAGACAAGGAAGCAGAGAGTGTTCTTTGATGATGTTCAGGGCGTCGATGAAGTGAAGGAAGAGCTTGTCGAGGTATATAGTATTTTTGAATTGCTTACTCACGGTTGCTTTGTGTAATTCTTGTTGAACGTGGGAACACAAATATCTTAGGCATTAGGCATTTTAGTGTTAGGCAATAGACACAGGTGGTACATCCATATTGATACTAAATGGCTTAAGGGCACTTTGTTCATACATTACAGCTATGCTTATTAGGTATCTCCATTGGAGGGGAATGCCAAGATTTATAGGCCTTTGTTTGTTCTTGCATCATGCATGAAACAGCCAATCACAGGGAGTTACTCATCTGCTAGAATCCTCTAGGAGCCTAGGTCACTCATAATGACATACTTACACAAACTAAAGGTGTTTCATTTATCTTCTGCCCCAATGATTAAGTTTTAAGTTTTTTTTCGTCTCATATTAGAAAGAACTTTTTTCTCAAACAAGCAGGAGAGTTGCATACAATCAATCCTTCTTACCAGGGCCAAGTAAGAAAGGTGGATGCTAGAAAGAACTTTACATGTGAGGAACATATATGTAAGATATTTTAATTCTCACTGAGGAAAATTGAGCTTCCATTCTTTGTAGTTGCTTGCTTTGGTGATGGGGCCCTTCTAACGAATCATGTCTCTCTGCCTCGTTTTTGTTTTAAAAAGCTTCACTGAAGAAAATGTGGACGCTTTGAAATGAAGACTAGGTCTTAGGAGGACAATCGGACATGTATATAGGCTGTTAAATGGTTAATTTGTACTTCTATCTCACAATAATGTTGGACTTGAATAATCTCCTTAGTAAGTATTGAGTGCTGATTTTTGAATTTGACCAGGGCTTACATTTGAATGCTGTTCTTTTTCTACCCTCTGTTAGAGTCAACTTTCTGTTATTTTTAACTGAATTTTGGGCAGAATCTTTAAGAACTCTTGTAAGACTTGACAATTTCTGTGATGTAGATTGTGAGCTGCTTGCATGGTTCACTAAACTACAAGAAGCTTGGAGCAAAATTGCCGAGGGGTGTTCTGCTTGTTGGCCCTCCAGGAACTGGGAAGACTCTGCTGGCAAGGGCAGTTGCAGGAGAGGCTGGAATTCCATTTTTCTCTGTTTCAGCCAGTGAGTTTGTTGAAGTTTTTGTTGGAAGAGGTGCAGCCAGGGTCAGGGATTTGTTCAAGGAGGCCAAAGAAGCTGCTCCATCAATCATTTTTATTGATGAACTTGATGCTGTGGGTGGCAGCCGAGGTAGAAGTTTTAATGATGAGAGAGATCAAACTCTAAACCAGGTGTGGCTTTGGCGCTCTGATGAATTTTTATGTACACTTCATCATATTATTGTATTACTGGATAAAGGTTTCCTCAATTTCTCTATCAACAGCTGCTCACCGAAATGGATGGATTTGACTCAGACATGAAAGTTATCGTCATGGCTGCTACTAACAGACCAAAAGCATTGGATGCTGCTCTTTGTCGACCTGGCCGCTTCTCCAGAAAGGTTGTTGTTGGTGTGCCTGATTTGGAGGGCCGCAAAAAGATTTTGGCTGTTCATCTAAGGGAGATTCCTTTAGAAGAGGACCCTGAAATAATTAGCGATCTGATTGCTAATGTAACCCCAGGATTGGTTGGTGCAGATCTAGCAAATATTGTTAACGAGTCTGCCCTACTAGCTGCCCGAAGAGGTCAGTAACATCAGTTACAATCATTTTATGTCAGATACAGAAAGGCCCATTGCATGTCAAGTTTTCCACATATTCAGATATGATGTTAATGCAATTTTTTTTCTCAACACTCACGGTGTTCTGAGTAAACTTGTAGATTTTTGGGTGCATGACTAAAATTGTAATTATGATATTTTTTCCCCGACACTGCTATTGGAATCATTAGACTTGTGATAATTTAGTTTATTGGTGTTTCATTTGTCCAGGTGCAAAAAGTGTAGCTCGTGAGGATATTATGGATGCAATTGAGAGGGAGAAATATGGAGTCAATGGTAGACAACAAACTGATGATTCTGAAAGGCAAGGCCTCACCAAATTATTTCCATGGTTACCTAAACCTGGAAATAAACAATCAAGCCCTGATGATTTTGGAAGATTGATGGGTTATCATACATTAAGCTAACTAGAGCCGTTTCAAGGTATTTGTGGATTTGTGCAGAATCACAATTCTCATTTCGTTTCTTTTAGAACACATTGTTAATCAAATTGATCCTTTCCAGACTGATTGATTTGGGTTTTCGGTTGGTTAAAATTTGATTAGAGGTATATCTGAATGTTGTGGACAGCTGGACCTGTAGGGATGCAAGTTTGCATTTTGTGGGTCAATGGGTTGGCCCAAAACTCGATGGAATGGACTAGATTTGTATCCCACCTTCACAAACTAATCGTGCAAATGTATGAGGGTGTTTGACCCACACTATCCAATGGGTACCCACTTGCATCCCTCTGGACTGGATGCCTTTGCTGGCTAGACATACAGCGATACCAGCTCAATAAGAAGGGGTAAGGCCCAAGCTAGAAGTCCAGCTTCCACAGAACGATTATTTTGTCAATTGTTTGAGAGTTTAGTTAGTCAGTCCAGATTGTATAGATAAGCTGGAGTTTTGTTAGCATTGAGTGCTAGGGGTTGGCTATATAGCAGCCACATCAGAGATTCAATCTAGCAGAGTTCAATTTGTCTGAACTTGAACTCTCAAAGAGAGGGCTGAGGCAGCTTAAGACCTATGATTATCTCTCCCTAAACCCTACCTATATCACTAATGTTCCTTCCTTCAGAGTTAGTCCAGAACAGGGAGCAGCACTTCTTGAAAAGAAAAATGCATTTGATTAATAGGTCTAAACTGTATTGACCATTAGCTCGACAAAACGGACATAGAATAATTGGGATTTGGTTTTACATTTTGGTGGTAAGACTGCATCATTCCTTCAGCTTTTCCTTAATATATCCTTTAAAAAAAAATCTTCAATTTTAGGTCCTCTGATTGGTAAGTATAAGTGGTCATAACGATGTAGTATTTTGTAAAAAAAACTTCAGTTTTAGGTCCTCTGATTGGTACATATAAGTGTCATAACGATATAGTATCAAATCTTTAGCACGTAAAAGTCAGGAACTCCAGATCTATCTTGCCCATTTGAGAAAACAGGACATAGTTGTTGGGACTAGGAATGTCCAGTGTGTTTTCATGTGTAGCCAGATTCTGGCTGGTATCAGGTTCACACTGCATAGTTTTAGTACCACCTAGATGAGGGGGGTACTGTAAGTGTAGTATATTCCTTGCCTTTCTTTAACAGACTGGCTGACTGAGAGGTAATGATCTTCAGAATGAATTAACGGCAAATCATCCACTTGTTCTTCATGTTAATTATAATTAATTAATGGTGCTTACCACAGCTCGACTCTCACAAAAACGAAAGCTTAATTGTGAAAATTTCTGGACCAGTACAGCGTTTGAAAACAGTTTTATGCCTTCTGCTATCTGAAACTTAGTACACATTACAACTGATCATAATCTTTTGTCTACTCAAAAATCCTTATTTGGTAGTTTGCTTTTATATTGCAGAACTGGGAAAGAATATAAATTTCAGTTAAAATGGTGTTGTAGCGTTGGAATGTACCTGGGAAGCAATTGACTGCATCTGTATAGAAGCAAATATACATATTCACACTTTCTGTGAATGATGCTGCAATTGATGAGTTTTAGTACTTTAAGAAGGAAGCTACACAAAGAGGAAAGCTTGTGGAATACAGAATCCCAAAAATTTCCATATCAGTCTTGTACTCCATATTCTGGTAGAAACATAACTCACGGTTTGTCACATAGGCGACCTTATTGACAGAATATACCAAAATTTGCAAGTTACTGCTGCACCTTCTGTTGCACAAAAATCAACTGTTTTTTTGGAGCTTCTGCTCAAGTTGGATCTGCTACGATGTGCAAGTTATTCAAGTGCACCACTGAAGTTTTATTTGCAACAATGTGCAAGAGCCAAGAAATTGCAGTTTATGCTGTGTGATACTGTTTTCATGCTAACTCGCTCGCAGTCTCCCACTAATGCTACACTTTTTGACTGAATTGCAGTGATGAACAAAATGCATAGCTTTAGCAGTTTAAAATGTGAACCTATTCGATTTGAGAACAAAAATGTACTGACAGAATTTTTTCTGTGCTTATCCATGTGCCTTTTGCCTGACATTTGCTTGATAACTTTTGGCGTTAGCCTTCAAAATGGTGGATTCTTTGACAGTTAGTTGAAGACACGATCTGATTGAGTTTGAAAAGTGTCTACTGTCAGAGACATATCCTTTGTCGAAGTTGACATGACCTTCATAATTGGAAAGGCATGCAAGGGCTGCAGAATCGGGACATGTACCCTTTAACAAAGAGGAAGCTTCTGCTGCTCTTCCTCACAAGAAAAAGGAGTTAAAGGCAGAGCTTTGGCATGCAGATTCTGATCTGTGATAAACAGGAATGAATGGTGTGGCCTGGCTTTTGAATTTCCATTTTTCTGCGGTCTATATGCTGCTGAGAGCTTGTTCTGCAGGATCAAATCGCAGGCTCAAGAGGAGCAACAAAAGGGAACTGATTTGTAGTTTTCACTCTTTGGTTCTTAACTTTGCATTCTGCTGATGATAAGATGGTATGATGCGCCTGGGACACGCATCTGTGACCTGAAGAGTCCAGAAGCTTACCTTGCCCTTCAGGATAATTCAATCTCCTGCATTTTCTTCTGGTATGACTTTATTTTGTCTTAGTATTGCACATGATTAACTATTGTTGAAGAGTGTCATACGAAGAATGCTAGAGTATAATAACACAGAAGGCCTTTGGTAAATACTGTCAGTGACTCCAGATACAAAAGATCGATTATATTATACTACAACAAAGGGACGTATTTGGCTGCACCTCCGTCCGAGAGCTAGCGAAGTGTAGTAAAGTATACACGACTGCAGAGATGACGAGGTCGATGAGAACATGGCCGAAATTAAGGAAGAAGACAAGTGAGATGTCGAGAATATTTTAAGAGACAAAACCAAAAAGCAAGGACAAAGCGATGCACTGATTAGTGACTTTCAATCGCTAAAGACCTAGAGCTCTGAGCGAATACTTCGATGCAGTACTGGCTTCTAATGGGTTGCTTTCCCGACCAAAAGCTTATTCCCCTTCATCCTCTGTAGACAAGTGCCTCTCATTCATCGTCAGAGACTGCACGCGAGTGCCAGTAGAGGTAATGAATGCTTAACAACTTTTTATAGTTCACTCATCAACTGGTATATTTACAAGCATTTAATTAAGGGCGCATGCATTTTTTTTAGTATTACTAATACATAATACAACAACATTTCGTTGCATGCATGTGAAGTTATTCACATAATAATGCCCTGCAGCAAGACTGCACGAGTCCACAGTATGTTCTTTTTCTCTCCAGTGGTTATCTCCTAGTATATGCTAGTGCGTGCCAATATTGGTCTGGGGAACTATTGAATACACCCGTACCAAAGCTATTTAAGAAAAAGAACAGTACATAAGAACTAATTATTCTTGACGCATGAATATTCTTGGTCCATCTCTTCTCCACTCAACAAACGAAATAGTACGTATATATCATCCCAGAATAATGTTAGGTATCTCTCTCTCTCTCTCTCTCTCTCTGCGATATGCTATTGCAACCAAATTTCTTGTCCAAGAACAAGTTTTATCTTAACAGATCTTCTTAGGAATTGTTTTGAAGGATAATTGAATAATGCGCACAACCCATATCATTGAACAAATTGACAAGACAAAATAAGAACTAATTAGTGAGAACATTTTCCACGGTACCAGAAACTTCACGGTCGTTTAATGGAAGAGAGCTCATTTTATATACGAGCACAGGAGCAATTCATACCCTGAAGCTATATAAACTAATGAACTGATGTATACTTTTGCCACTGTGTTCTTTGATCGATGATGCATCAAAATTAAAAAGCTAGTATATAAGTAGTAATTACTGAAAATTATAAATTATAATGCAACATTAATGTAATAATGCTACGTGATGTAGCAAGATACCTAACTACAGTAGTTTGTTTAACTGTGTATTAGTTTTAGATAAATTCAATGTGTACATTTCAGTCAATAAAGATACCTCATTGGCATGTGATGATTGTTTCTATTAAACGATAAAATATAGTATATATTTATGCAGCTGGATTATTTAACCTTTTACATACTTGGGTTTAGGGTTTAGTTATATTTTCCAGAAAATATTGCTGATAATTTGCATGTAGTCTTTCAAAAACAAACTTTGCGAGAGTTGCTTTGACTATGTCCGCAAACTACAAAATTTGAGAAATAAATGGAGTATATAAAAAACACACTAGTCTATCATTATAGATTGATGATTTCGAGTGAAAATACACCTCACATAACAATATATACCAATTATTTACTTTATTATCATCTCATGCATGCCTACCAAAGCTGTCTTACATCTATAGATGGATGCATTATTTGATGGACCACTGATCATAATTAAGTACATGTCGAAATATATTACACACACTAGTAGCTATATATATTAAGTAATTTGATAGAGCTATGCTCTGCCCGTCCTTGATCTTGGTAGTGAACGCGTTCACATAAACCTGGACGTGACGATGACTTCGAAGATGACACTAAGTATATTAGAGGCCAGGGGCTATTATTAATATTGATAATGCATGCATGAACGCGTGCTAGAGGGGGACATCGATGATCTAGACGACGAGGCGCCTCTGGTGGAAGGCGGCAATGAAGTCGGAGGCCTTCTGATCGACGTCGCGCTCTCCGACCCACCAGCCGTTGTCGTCGTCGCTGGAGCGCACCTTGCGCAGCCTCGCCGGCGGCCCCTCCCAGTCGCTCCCCTCGTCGTCGTCGTCGAGGTACCGCCTCGACTTGCGTGAGAAGCTGAAGATGCAGAAGAATGACTTTCCTCCCATATACCGGTGGTTCTCCTACCTTGCTTGTATGTAGTTACTTATCAGCAAATGTTTTTAGAGTAGAGAGAGGACACTGCTCTGTGGAGATATATAGCTCGCTAGCTATCGGTTGGAGGTCTGTTGCTGTCTTGGGGCAAGTGAGAAGAGACCACCTCTCATCAATTTATAGTAGAACCTACTTGTGTCCATCGCAAAGAGAGAGTGAGCTAATGAATGAATTAGCTAGCTAGGGTTCTTCTGGTCGTCGAGCCGTAGATAGATGATCAAAGGTGTCTGATTGGGGAGATCGACTCGGACGGACTGGATCATGTGGTCGGATAAAGATCAAGATCCAGTGATCAGGATTGTGTTACATGATAAGATGCTAAAGCTTGGTAGATTAAATCAATGTGCTGTAGCGCACTATATGTTGTTGGTGCATTTGAAACCGTGTGTCTTTTTAGGGAAGAAGAGCAAGCGTGGTTTCGTTTAGCCCCTCCCTTTTGCGCGCGTTCAGAGAGACGATCGCAGTTTGATTTCGAGCTCCATGAAAAAAGATCGTAGAATACTGAGGCATCTATATACATTTACGTGTTATATCCATTATCCCTAATAATACGAGAACAAAGTTAGACATATATGATTGAGTATGCATGTCTGATACCTGCCGGGCATGCATTGGCATGCATATTGTGCACTATAAAGCAGAGTGATTAGGATCTTCTCCCATTTGTTTACCTAGCTGGAGTAGTGATAGTAAGTTCTTTTGACTGTAACCACACTAGTCTGAAAGGCAGTAAGGAACTCAATCATGAGATAGCTACCTATCCCATGCTATATTCCAAACCTTTTTCGATTTTTAGATAAAGTGCAGACCTTTCCATTGGAAAGGCACCACACGTTATTTGGATTCGTACGTTCAACGTACATACGTATACATGTGCACTGGCCTTCAGAAATATGTATTGAGAAAATACGATTTTTCTATGTTCAGGCTTGCCTCTTCAGGCGTATCTATTTTTCTTGCCTTCGAAAGAGGACAGTCCAAGCACTTTGGGTCTTTTGTACATAACATAACATTTCCCTTGAAGACTGTTTCTAGGACTTAAAAACAGCTTTACCGCTATGCTACAGTAAAAAAAGGCAACTCCGTGTACGTACCTCCTGCTTGCTTTTGTTCCCTTGAAGCTCAATTAGCTACGAAGATGCCAAACAGTATACAAAACCAAGCAGAATCAACAAAAATATTGTTCACCAAACAAGCCTTTCTTCAGAGCCACAAAAAAAAAAAGACGAGCAGTGTGTTAAAATAAAAGATGCTCTGTTCGATCCCTTTTATCCATATGAAGGTGCATCGCATGTAGCGGCCGTCGTGCATCCTTAAGCTCTAATAAGTAAGCTCCAAAGTATTGATATGTAGATGCTGCAAAACCTGGTCCTAAAAACGCTCTTGTGAGTACAAATAATTGGCTGATGTGCTGTTGCATCGCAAAAGCCAAAGGCCGTTGTATTGTCTCTGTCGAGCCCTGCACCTTAGACCCTGCAGTGAACACTTGTCTCTCCATACACCTGAGGCTTGTAATGCAATCTGAATTTGCATCTTTCTAGTTGATCAGGGATAATGGTGGCTTGTATTTTTGTTTCCTGGAGAGTCGAGGGTTGATCAAGAGGTCGAGTGATGTCAGCATGGTATGTGATGTGAAGTATAGTATGAGACGTGCAGTGAATATTAGTAGGATCAAATAAACTCCATGAAAGCAGACATAAAAGGAAGCGAATTAATTTAGAAAGTCTTCCACAGTAATTTTCAGCCGTTTACCAGTAATTTTTACAGAGGGCACAATACAAGATAGTATTCTGTTTGTTTCCTTTATAAGTTACACACAGAAGCGCAACGTTATTGCTGTGGATTCTGCCTTCTCATATACGGTGAGTAAAGTAGTAAGCCTAAACGATTTTAGTGAAGCGACCCTGAAGATTTCTCTAGTTTTCCTTCCTTAAAATAGTAACATTAACTTATACAAAACAGGCCCGCAACAATATTATTCATCGGGGATCAGGCAAAGGGATCGCCAGATTGTCGACTAAACAGGGGAAGAAAAAAAGACTTCAGTTGTCCCAGAGACACTGTGTGTCAGATTCTCACTAGAAGCGAAAAGAAAAGGATAGGAAAATGAACGTGTATTCTTTAATAGGAAGATGCATAGGAGCATTTGTCCTCTGAAAACAACGAGTTCTCTTAAAATTTTAACTGATTCAGCTGCCTAGTTACTAACAAAATGATTGCGGCATTATCTTGTAGTCACTCTGAACCTACATGAAAGCGATGTTCAGCTAGACCGTTTCTTCCAATTTCAAGCTAGATGTTACTGACTTGGGAATCAGATGCATCCCAAGAGGAATTTATCGGTGAAGGAACCTATCTCAAGATCATTTGGAGGTATAATACTGTTGAAACAACTGGTATCAAATCTTAAAGGCATAGACACTATTGCAACAATACAGTGCCAAATCTTAAAGGTTGAAACTGAAACTTGAAATGACATGGAATCAAATCTAAAGGCATAGAAATACAGTTGAAGCAATTTGGTATCGAATTCCCTGACCAATAGTGTGTCAGTTAGGAGCTAGGTTTCATGGTGCTATGAATTTAGTCTTGATAGGAGATAGGACAGGGGCTCTACCTACTTAGCATTCTGAGAGTTTACAAACCTATATAAAAAAACTAAGAATTACTACATCTGGAGATCTTGAGGTGATAACAACAATAGCTTAGCATCTACATATCCAACAATTAATCGACAAAAGAACCAGACAGAAGCAGTGAAACAAACAAAGAACGTAGCCTGAAAAGAGCAGTGACATTACGGTTGCGTACAAAACACATTCTAGGTGTCTAGATCTTTGTTGCAGTGGTTATTATTTAAAGGACAAGCTCTCTTTATTTAACTTCACATTTGGCTTCTTTGAACTCGTCAAAGTATATGACTGTCCCATTATTCTAGTTCATATACTGGACTATTCCATTCTGCATAGAGTTGCAATATTTGACATTTGTCCATAGCTCCTTCTCATTACTCCAAAAGCACTGCCCAATCAATGAAAGGGCAATCAAATAATGGCGATCCATGAACCCAACAACCCATGAATCCAAGCACATGTACTACTCTATCAATATTGAATTATCAATTACTGATGCAGACCCAAACTAAACTGTTGGATGCAATATACTATTATTTTTATATTTTGGCTTCTTGCTATACCTTGGCCGGCAATGACTACTAAGTAACAAATTATTGATAGTAACGACTGGTTACAGAGCTCCCATGACATTAAATTGCTTCAACTACAACAATCACACGGTAAGTGAGAAGGAATCTCGTGTTCTTCCAACCCATAATCTAAATGCAGAGAGGTTTGTGTCTTTACCACCCTTTTCCCATGTCTTTCTACCTTATCCTTCACATTTTCAAGTCCTCAGATTGATCAACAGGATATGAAGCCCTTTTAGGATGTCTTGCTGCGGCGGTTATAATTGGTGTCGTTGCTGTTTCCTGCCACACCAGGAGGCGTGCAAACAAGTTCAAACCATCAAGAAAGGATAATGGTAATTTCACAAAGTATTTTCTAATCCATGTACTGAAGTACCTCAGGTGATGATTTTTTATTGCTTAATAGCACTATGCACTTGTGCATCTTTATTACCTTTCAGAGGTCACATTTGCATCACTCGAATATGAAGAGACTACCTGCAAGCAGATGTCAATCAAAGATATATATGCTGCAACTGAAAACTTGAGTCCATCAAATGTCATCGGACAGGGTATCGCAGGTATACGTCAGAATTATGATCTTTATAACATCAAGCAAGGAAAATGCATATTTTATATAAGAACACGATATCCTGAAGAAAGTTACCACACTTTCCAAAGGAATACGCGGATTGTTATTTGTATGTTGTGTTCACCTTGTTTGTTCCATTTGTATTTTCAGGCAAAGTGTACAAAGGAGTGCTTGCAAATGGCTGGCCTGTTGCAGTGAAGCACATTGTCAAGAATGAGCATGCAGAAACCTTCCTAAGAGAAGTTACAAGTTTATCACATATCAGGCACCCGAATCTTGTGTCACTAAGAGGTTACTGTGATGGGCAGGAAGAGTGTTTTCTGGTGTATGAGCTGTGCATCAATGGTAATCTATCAGAATGGCTATTCGGTGAGTACCTTTTTAAGGAAATCAAACAACAGGATGGCCTTAGAATTATATTATTTTTATTGCTTCAAAGAACTGAATACTTTGATTGCAGGAAAGGATAAAAACCTTTCATGGATACAGAGGCTTCGTATAGCACTTGGTAGTGCTTGTGGCCTTTGGTTCCTACACATATATCCTGAAGGCTGCATTGTTCACCGTGACATCAAGGTTGGTTGCAAGATCTCAGTGCATATACTGATCTACAGATTCAAATAATCAAACTCATACCTTCTGTGGCAGCCAACAAATATACTTCTTGGGATTGACATGGAACCCAAGCTCTCTGATTTCGGACTCTCGAGAGTCATGGAGTTAGGCGTTTCACATGTAAGCTCTGAAGTCAGAGGTACTTTTGGCTATGTTGATCCAGAATACCGTCACAACCACAAGGTGAATGCTGCTGGGGATGTATATAGTTTTGGCATGGTCCTTCTTCAGCTCCTGTCAGGACAGCGAGCAATCAACATCATGAACACAGCTAAGCCAATGTCACTGGATAAAATGGTAAAGATCAAAAGCAACTAAAGTAACTTACATCCTTGAATGAAGTTATCGATTGAGTTGGATCTGATTTTAATACCTGTTGTTCACAGGCTTCGACACTCATCCGAGAGGGAAATGTATTGGAGTTTGCTGATCCTAGGTTGAACGGGGACTACTCTGCAGAGGCATTTGATGTCAGTTTGAAGCTTGCTCTGTCATGCACTGGCCACAAGAAGCAGAGGCCATCCATGGAGCAGGTTGTGTTGAGGCTAGAGAAGGCTCTAGAAATTTCCACGAAAGATGATCACAAGCACAACAACATTAGCATTGTTGAGTGCCTTGCATAGATATCCTGTGTAACCTTTCAAGCTCCATGATGTTTCATGGACATGTTTGAATATTAGCTCTGAGGTGAACCAAATCTGACACAGTGGTGAGTAACTTGAATTAGAGAAGTTTTATGTCAAACCGAAAAATGTAATTTACATGCCTATATGCCTATAATAAAATAGTAGGGCAATCCATGGCTCCAGACTGTGTGTGATGCAATCCTGGATATTTCAGCATCTCATACTATATAGAAAACTGAAACTAGTGCATAAACAAATAAAGATAAGAATAATACAACAACAACCAACAACCAAGCCTTTCAGTCTCAACCAAATTGGTGTAGGCAAAAATAAGTATAATACCTCCTAGAAAATAAAACGGTCAATGGAAAATGACCATGAGATCAATTCAACTTACTAGATAAGAATAGCCACCATAATGAGCCGTACAACTTTTCCAAACACATTCACAAGTGCTGAAAGAAGAGGACTTGTGAGTTTGTGACTGGTGCCTTGAAGACCGAACTACCATCCAACTTCATCTCTTTCAAGTTTCAAGATATCGTTCTCTTTCAACAAACGTCAATATCACAAGTAATACAGAATTTATTTATCATTTCACGGATATAATTTTCAGCCTAACGAATGAAAGGGATTTACACAGATGCATAAGCAAGTATCCAGTAAACTGTTAAATCTAATTACAACACATAGCAGAAAACCAACAACACCACATTATCAAAGTGGCAATTCATTCAATACTTCAGTATAGTCCTTTTGGTTCATTGAAAGGACACACAAGCCATGTGGGAGGAAAAGGTAAATAGCAAGAAAGATTATCACTCCAAGATCAGCTTCTTCACCTATGGCAGGCTGAGAGGGTTGCCGCAGGTATATCTGACTAGCACACCACATACAGTACAGGGAGGCTATCATCAGGATTAGGTAGAAAGATTGATTTGATTTTTCAGCTGCAGACATTCCATGCTTCACTCTATCAAAACAAGGAACAAATTGTTCACAAAACAGTAACATGGATTTGTGATTGAAGGTACATTTAAAAAAGGAAAAAGATTTTGTAACAGGAAGTCGTAGAAACACTCAAAAGTCAAGCGAAGAATTACAATGGTTCTGTTTCATGTACCGACATGATATTTTGTTGGTCCTCAACAAAGATTAAATGACATGATATTTTGTTGGTCCCTAAAAAAACAAAAAAAAAACTGAAGCTAATAATTTCGCTTTTTTGTGTGTTTTTGACTCGGGCGCGCTCATGTCCTACAAACCGCACGGTCACCCAAACGTAAATACCAACATCATTATTCCAAACATGATAATGAAAAACACAATAACCAAAAAGAAACTTTAAAATCCTAGAGCCAATATCTAAAAAGGTTTCATTGAGGGTGTGTGGTGTTTGTTGTATCGGGTTCTTGTCCCCATTCTTCTTCTTAATATAATGAAGCATAGTTCTCCTACGTTTTCAAGAAAAAAGTACAGAACTGTCACCTGTTGATGTACACAAAAACCCCCATGAGGCACATGCAAAGAAGGCCCACAACAAACACTGCATCTGGATTGATCGGAGCACGGCCTTTCCACCAACCAGTGCTCAGTATCCAAGTATACATTGTAGAATGGCCATTCTCCTGCAGTGCAGCAACATAACATCAATCTCATTGGTGTAAGTATAACAAGCATGCGATGCGTCAATGTAACATCAATCCATTTATCTCTATAGTAGTGGGGTGTATGTTTGTTCGGCAGTCCCGATAAATTTTACTTGTGACACAAAAGGCGCGTGCCAATTTTGTTCAGGCAAAGTATTCCTACAAAAAAGAAACTCCTCAACGTGAAGTAATTTTAAATAATATAAATATAATCCCGTAATTCTTAAAGCTGGGGCATCGAGTCTATGCTAATGATGTCTCTCCCCCCATCATGAGGAGTCTTAGACAATACATCCCTTGCAGTTAAAGAAAGGTCCGAATCACTTGACGCTCACCTCAAACAAGTGATCCAAGAAGAAGTGGGACAGCGAGCCGGCCGAGATAAGCAAGAAACACTGCCTCTTGTTTAGTGCCCCCTGCACAAACACCAGTATTAAACAAATCAGGCGTGGAGATCGAGCGCCACATGATCAGGGGCTTCTGGACTCTGGTTCTGGCAATTATTTTTGGACTAAGATAATGCCACACCTGGTAAACTAGATTGGCAAAGATGGTGCCGGTCCCCAGCCGTACAGAATAGATTAAGTAATATGAAAAGTACAAGTAAATCTAAGCAGGAGGGGAGGAGAATGAAAGGACAATCGGAGGGAACATTCCATCACCCACCCCAGCGGGGGAATCGAGGACGCCTGCGCGGAGCAGCCGGCGGGAGAGCCAGGCGTAGACCCAGGCGAGCGGGAGGCCGAGGAGGAGCGGGTAATAGAAGGGGTGGTGCACGGCGGACATGGCGAGCCCTCCCGCGGCGGAGGCCGAGGGGAGGAAGGAGCAGAGCCACTCGGCGAAGGCGCCGAGGTCCGGGCCGAGGAAGGCGTTGGCGGCGTAGACGACGCAGTGGTGCGGGCCGAAGCGGCCCGGCCCGGCGAGCCGCGACAGCGCCGCTCCGCCGGACAGCGCGTACAATAGGTGTGCCCCCGGACCGGGCATTCCCGCTCCCCTGGCTGGGTTTGTGGTTGCTTAGTTGGCGCGCGGCCGAGTTTGGCGGCGGAGAGAGAGGAAGGAGGAACAGAGGAGGGAGAAGAAACGGCGTTCCAGTGTGGTTCTGGTTTGGTTTAGGTGGGAGCTTTGCGTAGCTTAATCGTCTTCCTCTGTGCGTCACTCTTGCTCGGCTTCCTCTTTCCCGCTGTTGCCGCCAAGGTAATGGTAAACGGTGAGGCGGTTTGACTGACCAGTGTGACCAGAGCTCAGAAGATCAGGATCGGATGCACTGCAGAACACATCAATGATCAATTTGGAGCTCTTGATCACCTACTGCCACTGCCAACGAACGTCGAATTGTGTTGATTGCGTAATGGCTTACGTAGCTAATTGTCACCTACTCTGCGCGGCTGCTAGATCCGCATATTCTGTTCACGAAGTTCCCGCTGAAGTCTGAAAAAGATGCAGTATCAGGAACCAGCAGAGTTAAGGGGACAGTTAAGATCATGCTAAAGCTTGGGATACGAATGAGGGAGCATTGACACCATCCATATTACAGTACCATAGTACAGCGGACATTTTACTAAGCTTGCTGCATAACCACATCGATTTGGAGTTCAGTTAGATGCACTGGACATTTATACAGCAGGCAGCAGTGCATCTTACTGTATTAGCTTAGACCTCACGGTGGCAATCATGTTTCCACCAGTCGCATCCCACGACGACCCTGATCACGTCAATGGCGCAGCGGCGTGCACGTCAGGCGCCGCAGTCCATCGGGACGGCGCTGTCCACATGCCCCTGGCAACTCCGCGCCGCCTTGATCGCCAGCAGGTTGTCGCAGGCAATCCAGGGGAAGCTCCAGAGCCGCTTCCCCGCGCGGCGGTCCGGGTGGTACGTCACGTGGTACCATGCCGAGGCCATCCTGGACGCGTCTTCCTCCCTGAGGAGCCAGCCCCTCACCTCGTCGTGCAGGGCATCGACGGCGGCCAGGATCCGGTCCTTCATGTCGAAGTACTTCTTGTTGTCCCGCTTCAGGTACAGCTGCTTGTTCCGGATGTTGCCCGTCAGGATCTCGTCCTCAGCCTCTGCTGAGTAGTAGCTCATCAGCGTGCCCAGCTTCTCGGCATACAGCTCGTAGCACTCCTCCGCGGCGTCCAGGAACTTGTGGAAGCCCGGGGCCTCCAGGTCGGGGTCATACGCGCAGCTTGGCGGATCATTGAGCAGGAGCGCTTCCGTGTTCTCGGCGTGGCGAAGGACTGCACGGTAGAGCTTGCCCATGGGGCCGTTGGAGATGTACATTGGCTTCTCCCAGCGCTCCATGAAGTCGGGGTACTCCCGGGGTCGCAGAGCCATGGGCATCTCAGCCGGAGCGCCTGTCTTGGCGAAGTCGACGGCCATGGAGTGCAGAGCGGCCAGTTCGAGGCACTCGGGGCTTCGAGCTTTCAGCGGATTACGGTCCGCATGGATCAGGTGGGCAGTGGAGATAGCACCGAGGGTATCATTTATCATGTAATTGACGAAGTGCTTCTGAATTTCCTGCATTTACAGTTTCATTTTTTAATAATGTTTCCTTCAGGTGAGCATAAATTGCAAAGAGGAAAAGATATGATGTATTTTTCAACTACGAGGAGTAGGGAATTAGTGATAATAGCTACAAAACAGCCAGATTTCATATGCACGTTCCATAATGATGATGTGAAGCTAAGGTTCCGTTTGGGTGGATGTCAATTTCTTAGAGAAATCCTTCTTGTTTTGTCTCGAACGTGGAAATCCTTCTTGTTTAAAACAGCAAAACTATGATTTCTATGTCTACAACAAGAAATTGTTTCACTGAGAAAACCAGAACCCTACTAGACAAGACCCAAGACTAGGCCAACGCTTTCAAGACTTAGGCCTTGTTTGTTTGGGCTGCAGTTTTTGAACTTTCAGAAAAAGCTGGCTGTTGGCTAGTTGAAAAAACAGGGCCTTTTGTTTCTGCTGGAGGGCAGGAAAGGGTGAGAAACATGTGCTGAGCACGTAGTTGGTTCAAAAATTCAGGCTTTTTAATATCTGTTGTACTTCCAAGTTGATTAGTGATTAGTCATTTTTTAGGCCCAAAAAAACTAAACATCTTTATTATATCATAACATTTTAGCTGGAATAGAATTGGAAAGTTTGCACCCAGTTCTATATGTGCATTGTTGCCATATTAGCATTACAAATTTCATGGAATTAGCACATGCACTGACTAATTTTTACAAGGTTCTGAAGTGCATATTGAGTTGCAGAAACATGTAAGATTGATCCATGTCACTGAACATGAACAGTTAAACGTTGGTACTATTTGCAAATGTAAAAATCTGATACTGGGTGAAATGAGCTTCGATGAATCAACGTCAACAGGACTTAGGAATGTACCTCAAGTGTAACAACATGGTCCGTTATGCGTGGCCTTGTAGCAGTATAGTCCATAGGTGCATCAACCTTCTCTGGGATCAGATTGTCATCCCAAGTAATAAAGAAAAGGTCGCCATCCAAATCACCCCCAGAGCATTCATTCGGATGAGGCCTAATCAATTTGAAGACTTGTCAGGGTAATGCCAGCATAGACAATATTAATCTGATAATTAATTGTGAATTGTGATCATATATATTCAACAGCATAACATGTATAGAAGTGCTAGCAAAGATAAATACAGTGACTTAGTTCAGTACAGAGAAAATTGAAGTATAGATTCTCAAAAAGTCAGCATAACATACCTTTCACCTCTCTGAGGAAACACAATACAATCAACAAGGCCCCTAGCATCCAATCCAGCATCATATACAGCTTCAAGAACCCTGATATCGCCAGGATGGAGACATGGGTTCTTTGAGACTGCAACTTTCCCAACAACTATGGCTGTTTCCCCATCATCATTATAAAAGAATGGCTGCTCATTGTCCTTCTGTTCCTTCTGACTCTTAGTAACTCTGATGTAAACTTGACCATAGTCTAACTTGCCTGTTTCATCCAAGCAACCAATAAGAACACGGCCTTTTGGAACATGAATCTTACACCTAGTTCTTATGTCAGTGAGCCTATTTGCGCGATGAGCTTTAAGAACCATTAACAGGTATGGCTCTGAACTTGGTTCATAACCTTGCAGCAGCATCTTCACTGCCCTCTTGGTTTCAGCGCCACCAATTTTCCCAAGTGCAGACAAAGCAGCTTCTCTGGTAGTTAGCATTTCATCTGCTTCGTGCATATCAACTTGTTGCATCGACTCAAATGTTTCATCCCTTATACCTAATGTTGAAAGAAGAGAGATAATTTCACGATTCATATAGCATGGCTGAGACTTACTCCAACTTGTAATGTTCAGCATACTGCTCTTTGATTCAAATTTTTTCATACTAGGCCGCAGAGAAAGATTGAAAAAGGAAGTAGGGTCAACAGCAATGACCCCTTTATACCCACCATACCTTATTTGAAAAGCAGACGGAGGGTTAGCAGAATCTAATCCAAGTACTTTGGCAATTTGCCTAGCAAATCTCAACGAAATCCTCCCAATACCATCAGAAAAGATGTACTTAGTGCCATCGGTTGTTATTTCAATATCCGGAATTACTTCTACATCATAAGATGAGATTTCGAACGTTGGCCGTGAAGAGCTAAACAGCTGGCCCATTCTAGCTGCACACTTGGAGACTGAACGAATATCTTTGAATTGGCCCATCCACCTTCTAATACACTCCGCAGTCAAAGATTCATTTGAAGCAAACATCCAAACAGAATTTCCACGAAGCTGGCTGGCTGAAAAGGCCAAAAATTCGTATTTCTTTGGGCCAATGCAGAATCCATCTTTCAAAATGGAGAGAATACGATGATAAAGGTCAGTTTTCAAGGGTGTAGAGAAGAAACCTTTTTCAGGTCTATGTGACAATGCATTGGGAGAAAGCTTGCTCCAATCTTCATCAACAAATGTAACTCTAACAAAGTCAGAAGCATACTCAGAATGGTTCTTAACAACATAATTTGAAACTTCTTCCTCTGGTCCCAAGCAATATATTTTTGATGGGGTGATGTGAATTCTGTAGCACTTCATTAATTTTCCTTTACTCTTACTGGTCCGCAAAGCATTCTTGCTGATTTTCATGGTATGAGCCTCCTGTTTGATGAATTGCAAAGGTTCATAACATGTAGATTTTAGTTTGCTCATTTTCTCAAATATCCTTCGCGAAGTATCAACTGAGAGTTCTTCCAGAATTTTAAACAGATCAGCATTAACATGCCTGGCAACTAGCTTCCCCATGTGAATCATAGAGTTGAGACGAAAAAGAGTTTCATAGGGCACTGAAAAGCCATTTGAGCAGTCAACAAGAGGAACGACTTTGGAGGAAGCGCCAGGCCCATGCATTGAAGCAATGGCCAATTCCCCTAATACTCCAGAGAAAGGTAAACTTTTGAGAATATCTGACACTGTTGCACCTTCTCCCAGTTTCAAAACAAGATTGGAACACTCCCCAAAAGAGCTATTAGGTGTAAAATCTAGTGTTCTAACCCAGGCAAATTGGGTGCCCTCCTTGCATGCAAAAAAGCGTTTATCTGCAAATCTTGAATCAACCACATGCCCAGAAATTGTAGTATGTATTCTTGGTGCATAAGTGAGCTGGAACAAGCATAATATTTAATTATAAAACTTCATTTTCATAAGCAGGCCAAAAGAGTATTGCACATGAAAACAAAAAAATGGTAGTCAAGGAAATATGATAAACATTACAGCCAGATTATAGCAGATAATATTCAATATCAGGTTGCTTATATCCAGAGTGAAAGCAGAATAAATGTTTCATCTGTAAAGGTTAACTTAAAATTTTTAAGTGAATAAATCTGAATCAAACTAGTCATCTGTAAAGCTAAATTTTCAAAAAATTCCTAAAGAAATAAGTTCAAAAGAGTCATGGCATAATTTCATCAGCTATGGGAATTGTTTCAGAAAACCATGTAGCAGCAAAGTAACGGTGCCGCTACAGGTTAAGCGGAACAGATAAATGACAGAAGCAACTTTGTCTGCACAGCATGCCCGCTACGTTCTCATAAATCTAAATAATTGATCATCTCTGAAGAAAAATACTTATCTTGTATTGCGATAAATTTTCCTTTGCACATCTCAAATCACAGTAATAGTTTCAAATGGAAAATGGCCAGAATATGCAATAAATGGCCATAGCCACACAAAAACATAGCAACTGCTTGTGTTGAAACTTTGTCATAGACGTATGCTATAGTGGGCAGCAATGATAGTAGCAGGTCGCAGAAGACTACAAAGGTATACTTCTATGCAGCCCTAGAGGAAGAAGAGGCTATATCTGCAGCACACTTGGGAAGGCAATTCTGTTATGCTCTAACTATTTAGGACATTGGGATAAATTTAAGATGGAATTATGTCGATTCACCTGCAGAGATACAACTCTGAGCATACTGAGCTAATTCTACCCAATCACTCAGTCATATAACTCACTACTGGGGCAGGGTGAAAGTAAGGGCAACCGCACAATGTATTTCAATCAGACATCTCCAAGTTTCAAACAACAGAACTGTAACATACGATACGAATGCATCACGATTGTGTGGAGCTTGAAGCATCAGTATGAAGCCACGGTAAGCAACTCACCTGCAGCAAGATGGCATCCGCCTTATCAAGGGTGCACCCATAGCACTCCCTAATGTCCTCGAAGAGCACTTCAAGCCTGTACTTGAGGGAGTCGTGCTCCAGGTAGAGGTCCACACGCCGCTTCGCCAGGATGACCTCTGCGCGCACGCCGTCCCAGGCGTAGGCCACCTCGAGCTCGCGCTCGGCGACGCGATTGCCTAAAATGAGGCTTGCGCCGGCGAAGCGAAGGGAGAGATCGGGAGCGCGGGGCAGGAGGTCGACCTCGGCCGGGGAGATGGAGAGGCGGGAGCCAAGGAAGGGAGGCAGGCGGCCGGAGGACGCGAGGTCAGCGGCGAGGGTGGCCGCAGTTGAGGTGTCGAACTGGACAGTCCCGTATCCGCGGCTGAGCCAGTCGCGGTGGGCGGCGATGATCTTGCAGGCGAAGGCCGTGCCGGCGGCAGCGACGGCGGAGTCGAAGAAGGCAAGCAGCTCGGAGGCGACGGCCGAGGGCGGAATGTTGGATACCCGCACCGTAGCTGTGGCGCCTGTCGCGACCGGGGTCTCCGCCGTCACCTTCGACATGGCGGCAGAAACGGGCCGCTCCGGCGATGTCACAGCTGCGGCGGGTGGGTTTTGTTAGGGGACTGTGGGGTATACTTGTTCTACCTGCTGAGGAGCGTTTTTGTGATTCTACCCGCGCATCAAGCACATAATCAGTTTGATGCCCGGATAGAGAGTAGATTCCATATATCGTTAACAAGAGTTCCATTAACAAAGACGACCCATAAGGCCGTACTATTCAGTTTATACATTATAAGTGAAGTTTTTTAGTCCCTATATCAGCCCGTAAGGCATTGCAAGTTGATATTAGTGTAGTCCAAACTTACGATGCCTTTAGACTGAATCTCTAAGTTAATTACTTATGAATTGTCTTCTTCTATGTTGATATTTTTGTTAATCACCTACACGATGTCACTTTTGGTAAATATGCACAAGCTGGTTGTTCATGCACTGTAATTATAAATAGACCTTTTATAAATTGCCTCTAATATGCAAGAGCATTTATCTACTATTGCAATTATAAATAAGACCTTTTATGAATTGCCTCACAACGCATTAATCTACTATTGTAATTATAAATAAAAACCACATGTAAATTGCCTCTAATTTGCACAAGCATTAATTTATTGTTGTAATTAAAAAAATAAAGACCGTTTATAAATTACCACTAATATGGACAAAGCATTAATCTACTGCTGTAATTATAATCAAAAGATATTTTTTGTGCACCTGATTCGTTGACATCTTGATTCAGGTCAGACTCTATGGTCAATTCCACCATAGACTCATGTGTTGGTCCATGTTCAGCTACAAAGGATGCAACAGGGATGTCGTCAACTAGATCAGCAGAAGAACCACCGTCAGGTGCAGCAAGATTGTTGAGGTTGAACAACCAAACTGGTGGTCCTTCAATAGGGTCGTCATCCTCCAATTCGGGGGGGACATTGAGATCTAGCATGACTACGGTTAAGAAGAGACTTAGAGGTTAGGAGAGGAGAGAAGAGAGGAGCCCGAGGAACGAAGAAGAGAGGAACCTAAGGATCGAAGAAGAGAGGAACCCGAGGATCGAAGAAGAGAGGAGCCTGAGGACAGGAGAAGAGAGAAGTTCGAAGACGGAAAAAGAGAAATGATGAGCTCAATACCCATACGCTGGGTTAAATAGGAGTAGATTACGATCTTTTCGGTTGTGTCAAAAGAGCCTGCCCCAATTTGAAATCTTTTGTTTCTGCTTCTATTAGTTTTTGGCAACAACTAAAATGGTGAAAGTTTTATGTTTTGCTAGCTACCGTGACCAGGGAGTTTTATGTTTTGCTAGCTACCATGACCAACCGTATGGCTTGTTGCATTATTAGATAACAATTACTACCTTTTTTATTCTTTTAATTATTTCTAATAAAACAAATTTAAATGAACCTTTTTTCTTATCTCTCTTAATTTACAATAAAAAAGTCATTACTCAAACTGCCCCTCTGAGTCCTTCCGGTCTCAAGCTTAGATGGGTGGAGCTCTTAATCCGTCACCACCGCGCGTCTCGATGCCCAGTCATCGACTTCTAAGTGTTGCATCGTTGGTATTTCATCCAAAAATCACGGTTGTTGGTTCATATCACTATATGGAGAGGGGTCTCGCTCCTAATTTGTTTGACTACACTCTAATCCATACTATGAATTAAGAGAGTTTTAAAATAACAAAATTAATGAATTTTTCCTTCAATCCACATCAATCCATCTCGATATACATGGTGGTCGCCACGCCGTGGATTTCTCCTTCATCCACTTCATGTCACTTGGAGCGGTGTTCGGTAGGCAAAAGGTTGAACACTTATTATTCATTTTTTAAAAAACATAATTACTTATTATTCATTCGTAAGGTAACAAATACAGTACTAGTAAGCCTCATGGTCGCCGGCCGCAGCAACACCAGCCTGCCGCTCAGTAACAGTGACGCCTCTGCATATAGCATATACCAGAGCTCTGACCAGTAGACAGTTTGGCACTGACACACGATCGATCCACGGTACTAGCAGCCAGCAAACCAACACAATACCAACAATACTAGTAAGTAACAACACAACAGTGAACACAAGCTGTGTGTCTCGATCGCGTGCGTGTTCATGGTCCGTTAGTTCTTGAGGAGGTAGTCGTCGAGGTCGTGGAACGTCTTGACGGCCGTCTCCTTGATGACGTCCGGCTCGGGCACCTGTTCGTTGGCCTTGTCGAACTCCATCTCCCAGTTGACGACGGCGCCGGCGTCGCCTTCCTTGGCGGGCACCACCTTGAGCGTGATCTTGAAGTTCTTGTAGAACTTGACGAGCTCACCGTCCACCACGCTGTAGGACACCACCCTGTTCTCGTCGTCCGCGAGCTCCACCTTCTCCTTGGCGAACGTCAGCATCGGCACGGCTGCATTGCATTACAACATATGAGTTCAGTTCATGATGATACTAGATTGTCATCGCCATGGCGACGCCCAGATCGAGTATAATATTACCCTCGGTGTACTTGAGGAGGCGGACGGTGCCCGGGGACTTGCCGTCGCCCTCGACGGTCTCGATGCTCTTGTACTGCTCGGGGAAGATCTTGGGGAACAGCTCCGTCGAGTCCCGCAGCGCCGCCCACAGCTTGTCTGCCGGGGACTTCACCTCAACCACCAGCTCAGCCTTGGAAGCCATATTTGTGCTTGTGCTGCTTAATTTTCAGTGGATGCTCTGTTGTGTGTGTGTGCTCTGGTCACCATACGCCCTCGCGGCCTTTATATAACGAGGTGGTGCTCTGTTCCAGTTCCAGTGTTCTTCGGAGCAGAGGAATGGCGCTCGACCGCTCGTCAGTCAGCTACTGATGCTGACCATTGAAGACGGGTTCTGCAAGATCCAACAACCTTATTCAGCCTCGAATTTATAGCGTCGGTGTTGGTGCGCCACCAAATCAGCGAGCCCTGCACGCAGCCAATCGTCCAGAAGACCAGAACGCAACGGCGAACGCCGATTGATGATGCTACTCCGTGCCTGACTGTACAGGGCGGAATTCATGGTCTACTGTACGTAGTACTACCAAATTAGTAATAGACGAGGACGACGAGGCCCAGTTTCAATCGTTGCATTGGATTATCATCGCAACTCTTCTAATTTAGGTGGCTGGCAGAGTTGCAAAGGTAGGCGATTAGCTCCCTCTGATCTGATCGATCATACATTTGCACTGTTCAGACAAGCAAATAATCAACACCGTGTGCCCTACCAAAACGAACTGCGATGTTCAGCACCTCTGATCCAAGGACTGCAGTTATTTGTGCAGCGAAAGGTTGTTGAATGTTGATCCAAATAAATTCGTTGCCGGCGGTGGATAAATTACCTGCCCACACTGAATATTCATTCATATGACCCCTGTACTCTGTAGGCCTGTTCCATGGAAGGTGGAATGGAACAAATCAACAATGCAAAAATGTCCAGGAAAACGAGACGAGGTGCGCCGTGTTTGCCTATTCGGCAGGCACGAAACAGAACACGCACAGGCATAGAAGTATTATCATACTGTAGTTTCAGAGAATGGGTCGTCTGTTTTTCTCGACGCTGCTGCTCGTTCTCGGCGCTCACTACGTCAGGCTGGCGGCCGCGAGGACGCGCCACTCCGCGCGGGGAAGGACGCGCCTCTCCGCGCTGGGACGGCGGTGAGGCTGGTCCTGTGCTACGCGCCGGCGGGCAACGACAAGGCGTGCCAGCACCGGATCAAGCAGCAGGCTTATAGCGTCGGCGCCGGACCGGCGGCGGCGTTCGAGTACAGGGTCGCCCGTGAC
Source organism: Oropetium thomaeum (assembly GCA_001182835.1). NCBI lineage: Eukaryota > Viridiplantae > Streptophyta > Magnoliopsida > Poales > Poaceae > Oropetium > Oropetium thomaeum. Next base: position 162,338 of record LFJQ01000091.1, on the reverse strand, counting down.
GTCCCCACGGCGTCCTACCACGTGAGTGTCTACGCCTTGGACGCGTCCGGGGCAATGATCGCCTACGGAGAGACTGCGCCAGACTACTACTTCCGCGTGGCGGGCGTCACCGGCGTCAGCGCGTCCCTCCGGCTCGCCGGCGGCGCGTTCTCCGCGTTCTCGCTCGCCGAGCTGGTCCTGATCTTAGTCGTCGAGAACAGGAGGAAGAACAAGTGAACGCCTCGATGTAGGAGCAGCAGAAGCTCATTGGCGAGGGCCGAGGGCAAGGCCGGGGCGCCGTCGCCTGAGGGGAAAGGGGCAGGCGCAGCCCATGGCAATGGGGGATCGCGGAAGGACGACTTTTGCGATAATACTTAGATTTAGGGGGTAAATGTAAAATACTAGATCGTTATTATTAACCGCGATCCATTTTTGGGGTTAAATGTAAAATACTGGATCGTGACTAATAGTTACGATCTAAAATAGGGGTTTATATAAAAAATACTGGATCGCGGTTATTAATCGCCATCCGATTTAGGGGGTTATATGTCAATTGACCCGTTAAAAAGAAAATATCAGAAAATCCGCGTCTCGCGCTCGCGCTCCCGTTTCCGCCATGGCCGCGTCCTCCGCCTTCCTCTCGCTGCCCCCCGCCGTCTCCAGCCACCCACACCTCCACTTCTCGGCGTCCCAGTGCCCCCGCCCCCCGCCGCGCCACCTCCGTATCGCCCCTCCCGCGGCCTCCTCTTCCTCCGCGAGCCCCGGCCCGGGGGGCGGCGGCGGGGTATTCCTCTCGCCGAGCGCGCTCGCCCAGCTCGACAAGCTCGAGGCGTTCCGCTTCGAGCACACCTTCCCGCACGGCCAGCTCACGGTGCGGGCGCTCGGACGCGGCCCCGCTGACGACGCCGTGGCCGAGGCGCTCGTCCGCCTCCTCGCCCTGTCCTTCTCCGAGACCGTCCGGTGGGCCCCGGCGCAGCGATACGCGGAGCTCCTCACCTTCGTCATCCGCAGGTACCTCTACGAGCGCCGCGGACTTACGCCCCACGCCGCGGTGCTCGTAGGGTTCTACCGCCCCGCCGGCGCCGCCACCGACGAAGGCCGGGGTGAGGGCGAGGACGAAAGGGAAGGTGAAGACGAGGGGGCGATGGCGTGCACGGCAGAGGTGTCATTTGACGCGATGGGCGCGCCCGGGGCCCCGCCCACGCCCACTCCGCCGCTTGAGTTCCCCTACATCTGCAACATGACTGTCAAGACGTCGTTAAGGAGGTATAATGTTTTGGATGATATTATTGGTTAGAAGGCCATTTTACTTGCTTTTCTGTACGCGAAGGTTGAGTTCGTAAATAGATGTGGGGTACATTGATTGTAAATGGTATGTTTTCAAAGTGGACGCAGTAGCAAGAAACCTTCTGCCAAGTGTAGATCAATTGTAAGGAAAATGCTACATCCTGTGCATGATATAGTTTGTTTATAGAAAAAGAGTTGGGCACACAATCTGTTGGTTAAATACCTGTATGTTGATGAGTAACATGTTTGACTACTATGTCTCCAATGTCGATTATAAGGGTATTCTTAGTCTCAAGTCTGCACTACTTCTTTTCTTCCCAACAGAAGAGGAATTGGAAAACAACTTCTCAAGGCATGTGAAGATCTGGTTATCAAGATGAATGCCAAAAGACGTGTGTATCTTCATTGTAGGATAATCGACCAAGTCCCATTCAGCATGTACAGGAAAGCTGGATATAATATCGTCCAGACTGACAGCATTTTGGTTTGGCTGAGCCTTCAGAAGCGGAAGCATCTGATGAGCAAGGAATTGCCGCAAGCTTCAGTTGGCAGTGAAATTACCGCTAAAGATTTTGATAACGATATCATGACAAACTAAAAGCGCCACAGCATGATCAGGTACACATATTGTTAAAATTTATGTACACTGGTTCGATTTGTTTCATTGCATATCTTCACTATTGTAAATGGATTGTGAGGATATGTATTATCATTCAGTAATTGACCACTCCAATATGATTTCAGAGAAAAATGAGTTGATGCTGCCTGTATTGTATCATTCAGTAATTGACCACTCCAATACGGTTTCAGTGCAAAATGTGTTGACGTTGCTTGTATTGTATCATTCAGTAATTGACCACTCCAATAAGGTTTCAATGCAAAATGTGTTGATGCTTCTATCCGATCTTGATTCAATGTTATAGACGATAGGCTCACTAATTTTGTGGATGAGTTGACGGTTTAAGTGCTTGTAATGTATCATGATTAACTGTTATTTAATCAACTTTAAGGTCATTAGTAAGTGTTTGAACAGACTACAACACCAATTGATCTTGAAATGTAATTAATGAAAATGCTGACAAAATAGGATCCATGTTGAAAGCAGTGGAAAGGGAAAACAACTTCTTGGACCTGTAGTTAGGAAAAGGCTGTACAGTAATCTGACCATAAATGTACTTTGATTCATCATTGATTTGTCCAGTATTTCCCACATTTCGTAAGCAGAGAGTAAAAAAGATCATTCCACATATCTAGTACTGGTCATGTCGAAACAGTCAGTTTAGTGGTTTATTCACTGGTCATGTCAATGGTACCTGGCCACCTGGATATGCACCTGGTCTCATTAGACATAGCGGCTACGGTTATACTGTATAATATTGATATATTCATCTCTTCATATCATACTCTATTAATTCCTCAATCTCAATGTTTCTTATTGCCCACTTGACTGCACTTGCTATTGCTTAATGAGCTCCACTGGTTCAATTCTATTGCAGTATCCTCCAGTATTCCAGAAACCATTTCCAACATATCAGACTGCCAGTGTTTTGGTTTGGCGTCCTTATTACTGTCGACTGTAATACACACTAGTCCCTACACCATTGTGCCCAGTAAATGAGGCTATATTATATCTGCAGACGTTAGGGCATCGTTGTGCATGTCATGTATGTGTATACTGAACCTCTGAAATCCTTGATGCATGTTTCATTGAACAGATTGCAGACTTGGTCTTCATGACTCAGAAACAGAACAAAATTGCCTCTTATATTCAATTCTTATACAATAAAAAAACTTACTGTATTTGATGCTATTAGGAACTGTTAGCCAATTCAACCTATATTTACTGCCTTGGAGAAGTACAATGAGTCGTTGCTTAAAATTTCAGAGAAAAAGGTCTTTCCCAGTTCCCTCTATGTATTTATGCTATTAGGAAATGTTTTTTTTGCACTTGTCCTATTTTTATGAACTAATTTTTGCATAGAAATTTTTATAGTTCAATTCAAATGCTGTCGAAATATCTAATGAAGGATAAAGCTAAAGATCAAGAGGCTTTTTAAATGACAGACTCGCTAAATGCCTAAACATACTATCTAAGCTTTCTCACTATTGTTAAAATTAAAATTTGACGTTATGTAGAACATTGAGTTGCTAACTTATACTGCCTATGGTTCCTATTCGGAATGAAGCATTCAGTGTGTTTAAAAACATTTTTAAAATGATGAACTTGATAAGTAACATGTACCATATAAATCTGGCTAGAATGTTACATTTGTGGCAATATTTCTTGAAAATGTAAGACATGGTAAACATATGTTGGTGCTATAATCTTGCTGGTTAGAATAATCTGATGACAGATGTCGGCTGGCATCAGAGAGTAATAGTAAGGCTGGAGAGATGATGTCTTGAGAGAGCGAGGATAAGTAACGCTATGCCGAGATTCTGTGCCGGTGTTTTTCTTCCACCAGGGAATACATGGGAAGCTTTTCCTGATATGGCTGAGGCCATGGCCATGGAGATTTGGATGATAGGTTTATAACTTGCACCAAGAAGTGGCCATCATATATAGGAGGAGACATGACGCTGAGCTTGCACCGGTAAATGTGATATATTTACTTTCTGTTTGTACTTAGTAAGTAATAGTACTCGGCTTGTTCTCTCTGGAATCACTCGGAAGCTTATATAAGCTCACTGCTACCGCAGTAGCGGTGGATCACTATTCACTGGAATCAGAGAAGATGGCATTTTATGATTCCAATTTTTGTACCTTGGATGTTTTGAATCTAGGTTCTGTTATGCTGAAGCCTGGTGAATGTTTGGGTTTTCGAGGGAAATCTATTTGTTCTTACTGTATTTGAGTACAAGTTGGGATGGTTTTTTTTTTCTGGAGGTAATCCCACCAGCTTCAGGAAACGCAGCATGTTGATGGATATGGATTGCATGATGAACGATGGACGGTTCTGTTGCGTTTGTTCTTTCATTGAGTGATGCGGCGTGGGTCGTAGACCTGCAAATTTGCTGGAGCGAGCAGTTAAAACAGGCAGAGAAAAAAAGGTACGCACTAGTCCCAAACTTCTACTTACGCATTTGTTCTTTCATGACTACATCTTTTTTTTTCCCTGCAAAGGATCATTATAGTGCAGTACATCTATTTACGATAGTGTGCCAGAAATTTTAACTTTTTATGTGAATATTATGAAAATAGAACCGTTTATATGGGATCCACAATTCACCATCACAAGTTGGTCTTTTTGATACTCCTACATAAGACATCTCTTGAGGAAATCTTCTTCATTTTTGTCCCTCACAAAACCCTTTCCAGACTGTAGAAGCTTCTTCCAAAACTTCACGGCTTTTAGATGTAGAAGTAGTACAATACTAGTATGTGAGATCTAGACAGATGTGTCAAAATCATTGTACTCCGTCACACAGAGTCACAACTCACAAACCTTACAGTTCACCTTATTATTTGTCCTGTCTCTCGGTTTTGCTCTCTCGCAGTCTCGCTTCGCTCGCTCTGGTTCACGAGTAGTGCAGGCGCGGCAAGCGAAGAGCGCTGCTCCGGTGCAGCGCAAACGACAGGAAAGCCTGACACTGTGGCCCCGTCCGGAGCCTAAAGATTCCCTCTTTTCACTGAGACTCTGGGCCATGGCCGCCGGCTCTTAGCTCTGAAGCTGATCCGACAAAGCCTGGGAACGCATGACGCACCCCAGCACTATACCGGGCAGGTAAGGTATACGTGCACGCTCTCAGTGGAATGCAGCTAGCGCTACCTTTTCCGTTTCGCCCTCGTCCCTGCTGGAGCGTACGTGCCGGCGCCGCCTGCCTGGTTGACAGTGCATTACCGTCCACATAGAGGCGACGCCAGCAGATACAGTACTGTACTACAGTAGTACTACGTGTCAAAGCGATTGGGTGTGGCAGTGGCAGTAGCAGATAACACAGCTCTCTGGCCCGTGGCCGCGCCAGCCTGGCGCATTGACCCCGACCATGGTCAGTTGGTAACTCAACAGTCACCGCATCCCTCACCACAGGAGTACCACTGTCCACAGTGGGCACAGTCCACACCCATCACACTGGCCAACTTTGCCACTGCGAGAAGGCTCCCCCATCCATCGGCATTTTAGTACTAGTTCTCGAGAAAGCTCCAGCAGTCTGTACTCTTTTGTGTTTGGCTCAAAGCTGCAGAGGCATCATCGACATGGCTCCGAGCAAGCTCGCCGTGGCCGTCGCCTTGGTGGCGTCGCTCCTCCTGCTCAGCGACAGCAACACCAAGGTAACGAACCGACCAACCCACACCCACCTGTTGACGCGTCTGCTCGTGCGTGCTTTTGCCTGGTTTTTCTCTGGAGAGTTTTGAGCTTTTCTGGGTTGTTCAATCTTCAGGCTGCTCCAGGCGGCTACCCGCCGCATCCTCCCCTCGGCCCTCCGCCGCACCAGATCGTCGACCCAGCCAAAGGTAGGTACACACACCACACGACAATGCGGGCTGGTGATGTTTCTTTCTCTTGCGCTAGCTGCTTATGAACTCTGTTGCTTGACTTGCTCTTGTTGCGTTAACGGGACGACGATGCAGACTGCGGCGGCGCGTGCGACGTGCGGTGCGGCGCGCACTCGCGCAAGAACCGGTGCAACCGGGCGTGCCTCAAGTGCTGCAGCGTCTGCCGCTGCGTGCCGGCGGGCACGGCTGGGAACAGGGAGACCTGCGGCAAGTGCTACACGGACTGGACCACGCACGGCAACAGGACCAAGTGCCCGTGAACAAGACAAAGGTCTCGCCGGCCACAAGGACATTGCCTCGCTAGCTAGCATCACCATGTGTTGTACTAGTACTAGTATGATCACTAAGTAGGCTCAGATCTAGCTTATTCTGCTGTTTATCTGTTTGGGTTCTGTCTTGGTTTTCAGAGGACGAACGTACTGTACTGGTTGTCGCGTGTGTTGCCTGTGTAAAGAGCAAGTGCAATTGTTTCTGAGTTGGTGCGATTTTATCGACCCTTTGTTTATCCTGCCTGCTTATGCCGAAATTGCGGAGTTTCTCCCCTTTTTACCAAATCCAAGGCCAGAAGAGCGTCGTGGTGCAGGCAGCGAAGAGCCTGCTGGCAAACTCGAGCCACCAGCCCATCGCCAACCTTTCCCTGACCTTCTACCTCAGGACAGAGTCCATCACATCGTCCGCGCCGTCGACGACGCCATGTCGGCTCGCGGCCGCGGTGTGATTGCGGCCAGGTTCAGCATCCTAGGTGAGAAGTGGGATGCAGCGAGAGAGACATGATCCGGCAAGGGAGGCTCTTCCTGACATACCTCAACACCTGCCCTCGCGCCTTCGCTGGCCTCACGGGCCTGTTCCTCGAGAGCGTAAGGCTACAGGGCACCGACTTGCCCAACGTGCTCCGCACTTGCCAGAAGCTGGAGAGCCTGTCTCTGCGCACCATCCAAGTTGGCTGCGATGACGGTATGACGCCGCTGGTCATTGAGCATCCCCAGCTCGCGGAACTGATGCTTGAGTTGTGCTGACGGGGTCGAGCTCAAGTGGCTCCAAAAGCTGTCTCAAGTGACCTGTGAGACCTGGTTTCCTTCCAGACATGGCTGCCCGCTGCTGTTCGGCCACGTCCCAGAGCTCCGGCGGCTAATCCTCTCGACTATCAGCTATGCTCATTTTACTACCCTCAAATTGAGTGACCTGCTTGTTAATCATGCTGTGTTCCGTGAACTGCACCTGGACTTTCAGAGTTACAGGGTAAGTCATGAACAATGATGAAATTCCTAATACATAAAATTTAAAAAAGTGGTTGCTCGCTATGTGTCTCTTCTGTATATAGACTAACCTTAGCGACGCTGAAGATTACTGGCTTTCTGCCCGAAGACGGAGCATTCTGATTTCAAGCACAACAACTTAGCGACGCTCAAGATTACTGGCTTTCTGCCCGAAGACAAATTCATGGGGTACATAAGGCGGGAATGGCAACCGCGGTGAAATTGGAGCAGATACATTTGCATGGGATCCCCATGTGCATGATGATGGCCGGTGCTTGTATTGCAAATCGCAACCGGTGGCAAAATATCCACGGACAAAAGAAGAGAGAGACGTGGTAATGAAGAAAATTACTGAAGGTGGGACCATGGTGCCCGTGAAAGCTGTCCAGCCTATCATCATCTTTCATTGATCATGTCAGTTTAAATAATGTTGGTACCTTCTTGTTTGTGTACCCGCCGCGCCTGTAACAACGTCGTGTGTTACTCCAGTTTTAACACATTGTCGTCAAACCATTGTCTGTTCATTTAGTACGTAGTGCATCGTATATTGTAAAGTATTAACTCTGTTTTTTAATTGTTAATATTTTTTAATATAAATTTGTATTAAAAAATATCAATAATTAAAAAAAATAGAGGTAGCAGTACCATGAGATTACTCGTGCATTGCAGCTAAAGGCACGCGTCGAGTTGTCAACCAAGATTACGAGAAGCATAGTCATCGAACATTTGCAGAGGGCAGAAGATAGAAGAAGGTACTAGTAATGAAAACTCTGGGGCTGCTCGAACCTTTTCGCGCGGCTCTAATTATCCCCGTCCGCTATATCACACACCTCTCTGGATCCGCTGTCTCATGCTTTTCGTCGTCTTCTTCGAGCAACGCATATGCCTGCCCATGGAATGGAAGTAGTACTGTATTTGAACCTATAAAAGCCATGGAAACGTCAGTCATGCACGGAGGTCAAGCTGGTCTGGCCTTGTGACAACACACCACTGCACGGCACCACCAACCTCCACTCCACCACAAAGCTTTTGTCGCCGCCGTGCACTGCACTACACACTTCCCCTTCCACATATAGCACGTGCTAGCCGAAGCTGGTTGTCTTTGATTGAAACATTAGCCCACCCGGATGACGGACATGTGGAAACTCCACATTCTAGTGCTGAGATGTCAAGCTGCTGCTGCTAATACTTGCTAAGATTTGCCAAGCCTTTCCGAAGCAGCACTAGTATTTCGGTTCTTCTTCTGGGCTGTGTTGCGCACGCTCGCGTTGCCGTCGCTGCAACATGCCGAGAGGCCCAGCTGCCTGATGGGCCCGTGCATTTCCCGCCGACCACGGAACGGCGGCAGCCCGGTCACGGCGCCGTCTACATTACAAAATCTTCCATTCATGCATGCATAAAAAAAGCTCGGACTCGGCGGTTGGCTCCGCGACGCGCGGGACACGGCGGACTCGATCCGCGCTGCCGCTGTTCGTGCGGTCGCGCGGCCCGCCCGCGGCGGGTATGTTCCGGCAGCGGCGGCAGAGCAGAGTCTCGCCAGCCCGCCCGTTGCGCTTGCGCTTGCAGTGTCAGGGAGTGGGCAAACTGTGTGGGTGCGGAACACTAGAGGCTGTCCAAGTCGTTGGTGGGTCGCGCATTAGCCAGTTTTTTTTTTTTTTTGCAAAAAAAATGTAGGAAGTTATGTCGGTATTGGCGTGCACATGCGTCATGTACGTATAGAGTAATGTACAGTACTAGTAGTACAGGTACTCCGTGTACTATTACACGGGAATCGGTCCGTCCGTTGGTCCCCGGAATTCTTGTCCTCGGGAAATAACTCGGGGTGGGGAGTGTTTGTCATGGACCTGTCTGCGTAGTGCCATCCTGGCTTGTTCTGGCCTTTGTCACGAGCTACGTCTACGCGTACGCTCGGCGCGTACCCAGCAGCAGCGGGTGACCGCGACCGGTCGTTGTTGAATGCGCTCCTCCTCCCGGGCTCCGCCGCATCGATCATAATGCGTGGCCAAAATCCCGGCTGGACGGAGATAACGTGATCGTGCGTCCATGTTGACGACGGTCTTCCTTCCCTCGTCCATTCCATGTGATGTTTGTTCGGTTTCCATAGAATAAGCGGGTGATGGTGAGTAACCATGAGGATTGAAGGAGATTCATTTTTTAAATGACTTGTTAGATAATTAATTTTTTATTACCCTCCAAACCCCCTTAAAAAAAAAGAGGATTAACTGAAAACGGGGCAGAAGCGTGTGCGCGAAGTATGGAAGGAGTATATGTATCTCCTCACACACTCCAAAGCAGGCGTCACGGTCCGTTTGTCCCCACCCAGGCTACGAAAGCAGGCGCACTGAGCCAAACGATCGTTTGTTGTATTGATGCCCAGCCCACAGCAGCACAGCTATGTGTGTGTGTGTTAGCTGGAGGAGATGCTTGTGGCGTCCAGCCGTTGGCGACTGCGCCCTTCCCTGCCCGTGGTGGCGACTGGCTAAAGTGCGCGCCCGCGTCGGTTTCTTCCACATTCTCCGTCGGCAAGCGGCTGGCCTCCTCTGCTGTTTCTGCTTTTGAGCTTCCATTACAGGAGGGGTGAAAGTCAATGATCAATACTAGCTTACGCCGCCGTAGCACCGTCTGCCCTTCCTCAGTCAGGCCTCACCCCCCAGAAGTGAACTCCTAGTACAACGGAGACGGAGAGACAAGGAATCAGAAGCTGGTTCGGCACTACACAAAGGTCTCATCTTACCCCCGCATCAAAAAGGGAAAGAAAAGAGAAATACCTCACACGTACCTAGGTACCCTTTGTTTGTTGCCTTCTCATGGACAATAATATTACTCCCAGAGCTGAACGCTTGTATACTCCTTCCGGTTTTTTTAAAAAAAGACGTTTTAGAATAAGATTTCAGTTAAACATTAAAAATATAAATCATGAATTGCTTTTAAATTATTATGTTTAAAATCTAAAAATTATATGAGTAGATTTATCTTAAATAATATTTTTATAAAAATATATATGATATTTTTAATAAATATTTTTATCAAAAAATTAAAATTAAAGTCATATTTTAAAGATCGTATTATTGTACTAAGCTATTTTCTTTTTATATCAAAAAGAGTACAGAACAGAATAAAGTCTCACTCAAATTCGCATAGGAGAAAAAAAAAACGTGTTGAGAAAAAGAAAGATGAGGAGGGACCCGGCACGAGCGCCGGACATCCGTCGTCGAGCTCCTCCACCATCCTTTTTTAACGTTCCGCGTCCGCACCGCGCACCATCCTTCCCCTTAAACCCCGCAACCAATTCACTCGCCACTACCACTTCGCTCTCACTAATCCTTCAGCTCACCTTCTCTGCTTCTCTCTCCAGTCTCCACGACCCCCCTTCTCTCTCTCTAGCACTAACCCAATTCCCAAGTCCCCAAATCGAGCCAAGCTACAGTCCTCTCCCATGGGCACGCTGCTCCGCCGCCACTGCGACCACATCTTCTCCCTCGCCACCCTCGTCGTCCTTATCCTCGTCCTCGCCGCCGCCACCGCAGCGCAGGCAGCGCGGCCGCCTAGGCTGTCGCCCAACTACTACCGCCTCAGCTGCCCGCACGTGGAGCGCATCGTGTACGACGCCATCGCCGCGAAACAGAGCGCGAACCCGTCGACGGCGGCGGGCACGCTTCGCCTCTTCTTCCACGACTGCTTCGTGAACGGCTGCGACGCGTCCGTGCTGGTCTCCCCGCTCTCCTCCTCCTCCACCCCGCCGGAGCGCTCCGCGGAGATCAACCTGTCCCTCCCGGGGGACGCCTTCGACGCCGTGGACCGCGCCAAGGCGGCGCTGGAGTCCGCCTGCCCGGGCGTGGTGTCCTGCGCCGACGTCCTGGCGCTCGCCGCGCGGGACCTCGTGGGCATCCTCGGCGGGCCGCGGTTCCCTGTCGCGCTGGGCCGGCGCGACTCCGCCCGCTCCGACGCGCGCGACGTCGAGGGCAACCTGCCGCGCACCAACATGTCGGCGCGCGCCATGGTGCGGCTCTTCGCGAGCAAGGGGCTCACACCGCGGGAGATGGTGGCGCTCGCCGGCGCGCACACCGTCGGATTCTCCCACTGCGCCGAGTTCGCCGACAGGCTGTACGGCTTCCGCCGGGACCGGGGGGACGGATACGACCCGCGACTGAACCCGGAGTTCGCGACCGCGCTGCGGAAGTCCTGCGCGGGGTACCGGGCCGACCCCACCGTCTCCATCTTCAACGACGTGGTCACGCCCCGGGACTTCGACGAGTCCTACTACAAGAACCTGCCGCGAGGGCTGGGCCTGCTCGCCTCCGACGCCGCGCTCTGGGAGTACCCGCCCACCAGGGTCTTCGCCCAGCGGTACGCCGACAACCGCACCGCCTTCTTCGAGGACTTCGCCGCCGCGATGCAGAGGCTCGGCGCCGTCGGCGTCATGACCGGGCGCCAGGGGGTCGTGAGGCGGCGATGCGACGCCCTCGACTGATCGATTCGCAGGCATTGCTTTGTTTTGTAATGCTATTGTAAGAGTTCTTCCGATAATTTGGTAGCACGAACTGCAAATGGCGTGTGTGTTGGCGAAAATTCTCTGTCGTCTCGTTCTTCAATAGAAATGAACAACACGCAGCAGCTAGTGCATTAGTTCAGAGACGTTTCGTACTGACATCTCTGTTATGCTCGATTAGGATTCACATAATCATATGCATCATTGCATGCTGTTGTGTGTTGTCTTCCATCAGAAATCATATCGTGCAACAAATCTGCCAGGCAAGGCAGGAGAAATGACCACATCGATTAACAAAAGCTTCAATTGATTGGCATTTGCTCGGTTTGTACCAGAAGAGGAGCAGCAACAACGCAGAACTTGAAACAAAACGGGCGGGTTGCCGCCTTGCCGGCACCGCCATGTTGAGCCAGTAGCAGAAGAGGGATCCGCCAGTTGGCACATGGAAGCGAAAGGCAGCAATTGCTCCTACCATGTACGGTGAGCGATTGTACCCGGCCGCATGGGACGCCCGCCTTTAAAACCGGCCAACCTGGCCGGCGGGGGCCGCCTTACAATGCCCACTACCGACCGACCACCGTGAATGAGGTAGCGAGTTCGGCAAAGCGTTCGTTTTGAAGGCCTTGCCCGTGCAGTCCCAATCCGATTATGATGACAGAACGCTTGGATCGTCCAGTCCGGTCCATTGCATAGTCAGTACTAGACTACTAGCAAAAAGAGAAATGTTGAGGGCCAGAGGCATGAGCCCCCACCATTCGGCTGTACTTCTACGAGCTAATAACAGCTGCTTCCTCGCCAAAAAAAAAAAAAAAAAAACCAGCTGCTTTATCATATAAAAACACGATGCATCCAGAGAGCAAAAATTTCTCACGAGGTGGAAACTGGAAAGCCAAGAATAATAGGATGAGAAGGTACGACAAAAACATTATATCGTATTTAATCTTTCTAATTATTATTTAAAAATTTAATGTGACACGAGCTAAAATCTTATCTCTTTATCCGAACACCCCGTGTAGAGAAGAGGGACCAAGACACAGAGACTTCCAATGGGCAGAAGCAAAAGCATCAGTAAATACTAGTTTCTTGGAGCTTGTGCCAACTTTTTGAGGATTGAAATCCACTGCCCTAAGAAAGGGAACACTACCACCCGAAGCATTGACAGAAATTCTCAGTTTTCCATGAAGTTCAACAGAAACAACACGTCGAGAAAGGTTGACACTATCCCTGTGAGAGGCACTTCCTTGGCTCCAGAATCAAGCAAAATGATTTCCTTGTTTAAACTCCGTAAAGGCGACAAAAACCGACCGCAAAAACCATTTGGCCATGAGCCAGAACTGACTTTCACACTGATTGTAGCTTCGACAGACCTAACAATAACACCGAGATTGAATTCCAATGTGCTTAGCCTGCTGGTGTAAGATTCTGTAAGAAAGTATGAGTCTCTAGACTTAGTGCCATCCCAGAATGGAATAGCTAAAAGGCTTAATTCTTTGTCGTCAGATTTTGTGGCGCCCTTAACATGCAATGAAACCTCCAATATCAAAGGGTCACGCAATATGGCTGCACGCATACGACCTGTCAGGTCTAAATATGGATACTGCACGCAAAACCATTAGAGAAGCAGTAAGTAACATTAAATGAATAAAGGGGAAAAAGCTGAGAAGCATGAACATTAAAAAATGCTGAAACATTATAGTAAATACAGTGCGTAATGAAAAAATGAGGCAATGTGTATAACAAAGATGTCTTAATATATCTAACACAAATAATTAAGATCAGTTGGTACATGTTTATCATGCAAATGGAACATCTGTATGATAATGACCTTAAAAATACTACTGAAATAGTCTAGCAAAACTCAGAGAATCACCACAAAACCTTCAGATAACACATGAAAACATACACCATAAAGTTTTAAAGGATGTGAGGGACAAAATCATAGACATGGGTCAGCCATGTAAAACAAAAACAGCAGAATGCACACCTTTTTACAGATCCCCTAGTTACAGACGTGATCTGCTCTTCATGTTACCAATCAAATTCAGTCTGACTTATTTAAAATAAGTAATTTGCTAAGCCTGACCTGTGTTGTGTTACAAGATAATCAGTTTATCGGGCATGAATGTCCGCTATGACCAATTTTCAAACAAACAACATACAACCACAGGTGCTATATCCTGAATCATGTTTGCTTGCCATTAAGTTTGGTATGGTTATAGTTAGCCTCCAGGCTCCAGATTATTCCAGAATGTAAAAGGTTACATAAGTATCAAGCTGCCAAAAGGCAAAACCTTAACATGCCTGGATCTTCATCCTACGCCACCCACCCCTCTCCCTTGCACTCTCTCCAATTAATCCATGCTGCTAACAGCCCACACTAATTTGGTTGCCACCCCTCTCCCTTGCACTCCCTCCAATTGATCCATGCTGCTAACAGAGTACAGCCCACATAAATTGGGTCTTTTTGAGATGCAAGTAATGGGTGTAGCCGTGTGACAGTTTTAAGAGGTACTTGTGGCAAAACATACACAGCGTGTATAATGGAGATGCGGACAGAGTTGGAAGTTGCAGACGAAGTGGAGTGTGGAGTGATGAACTGGGCCAAAAAGAAATGTTGGCGTGGCCGTGACCAACCAATATGACTATTCCTCCTGTTCTTAGATTAGATCAACTTTGACCAACCCCATAACCGAGTTGTCCTCCTGTAACAAGCCAGCCCAGCCTGCTATTGGGAATTGAGTCTCAATAATAAATAGATAGAAAGTTCGGACCCAAGTCTGCCATCGGTTGTCATTCTCATGTATCCCCACCAAATTTTACAGACAGGAAGGTGGCAATGGCAAACACATGTATGTATCCACCTGTTTCAAAGCCTGCTATTAACAACAGGAGCAGATCATAGAAGATAGAAATCCGGACATCACCTCACAGGTAGGATTTTACAGACATTGAGAAAGGCACCGAACTAAACTAACTGCGGCAACAAAAAGGCTACCTATGATGACCATTGAGGATGTACAAGCTCTGCAATAAAGAGTATTCATAAGCAACAATGTGCAGTTGCCAAACAAATTTTCAATGTCCCAGACCATGCTCCTCATCTTTGTCGTTTTTTTGAGTTAGATCCTAATGCAAGAAGAATCTTCTTCCTTGGGCCCTGAGGGAAGAAAAAGAAACATCCATCAACATAATAGCCAATGATAATGCACATAACTGATTCTGTATAAATTCCACAAGACATTAGTAGAGAGGATTTCAAGTTGTAGAAGATGCTATGCACATGCGACTATTAAAAGGAAGGTTAACAATCTCTGTGGAAAGCATTCAGTGCTGGATCATGCTACGACTAATTTCTTAATATAAAGCATCAGGTTAGTATCATAAAAGGCAGCACGTTTCCAACCTACCATTGGTACCCCCATGTCTTTAAGGTCGCTTTCTCCCATTTGCTTCAACGCAGCCATGTCCACCTGCAAGCAGGTAAATAGTATGAAAGAGGGAAAAATTCCACAATAATCATCACTTAAACAAATTCACTGTCTTAAAACATGCAGAGATATATCATCATATCCTAAATCCTAAGCTTGAATCAACTGAGAAATGTTTAGATTTAGCACAAATTGGGAAAAAAAATATTTCAAATGTTTGCTAAGGGAACAGGCAGAAAACATGAAACAATATCAATGAAAAGCTACTCTTGAATTAACAAGGTTTCAGAAAACTACTAGAGTTCTTTAAGGAACATAGTTTGTAACCACATGCTAAAGAACAATTATAAGGGTGTAAGGCATCCCCATGAGCACTGACAAGACTCAAATCTATTGCAGCAATAGTGCTATCTACACAAGAAATTTGAAATGTACAGCATAATGTATAGTAAAAAAAAACATTTTAATAGATTATGTAATGGAACACCACCTCCTCAGCCTGAAAGAGAACACAATACTTCTCAAGACCAAGTGAATTCAGCAATCCAGCAACAGTTTGTGAAGCTTCTGTCTGCACAATTGAATAGAAAAATTTAAAAATATTTCAAGCATTAATGATGTTGTGATTTTGCATAACATAAATGGTAAAATCTAGTTGAAAATTGAATACATCCACTTGAATATTTTTTCTTTATAATAATTGCAAGTTTCAATATGTTGTATCCAAATTATCCATGAATCATGTTTTGATGATTTTGACTTCAGAAGATGTTTTTGGTTTTCTAAACCCAAAAGAGTCTCTTAAACACTAGGAACAAACAGCACATAGATGAGCAAGTAAATCACTAGTAACAAACTAACAAGCCAAAAAGAAACATGGACTCTCGGAAGCCTAGCTAAATTCAGATATATGGGAGGAAGTGCAAATACAAACCAGAACAGAGGCTGTAGGCAGAGCTGGACTAGTTGGAGTGATTCCATTAGCTCTTTGTACTGTATCAACAGAAATGGTGGATTTGCCAACATATGGTTGAGATCTTAATGTCTCAGGGGCATCTCTTGTAATATGGCTTGGAGCTCTTGACGTACCTACAGGTCTAAGTGATGTCATAGGCCGAATCTGTTCATAAGCTCTTGGTGGAGATGCATCACGCCGGACTCTTGTAGGCATTTCAGGTGATCTGTTCCTTGAACCATCAGATACCCATGACGAGTAATGATTTCTTGAAGATTCCAACTGCATCAAATCATCCACACTTCTTGCAGAAGCAACTCGGCTTGCAGCAACAGAAGAGGGCCTTGACCCAAGGGCACCCTCCCTCAAAGAATATCTAGGCCCTAATTCTGGAACCTTGTGTCTCATATTATACCTAGCCCTCGATTCTGGAACATCACCTCTTGGATCGTATCTGGGTAAATTCTTCCGATTCTGAGAAAGCTTTTCACGGAGATCCCTTCCATTCTGTTCTACGCCACCATTGTTCCTCTGTAACAGGCCCTTTCTCATAAGTTTCAGTCTCAGATCATCCTTGCCAACCTGGTGGTCTTATGTGATGAAGGTCAACATATGCAACAAATTGGTGTCAGGCCTATTTCAAATCCTTGCAAATTGAATAGTAGAAGTTAAGGTTTACCATCATCTTCATCTGCATGCGAGCTATTGCTATCTGTCTGTCGCCTGCAAAGTGAAAGACAAACCAAATTGTTAAGCAACAATAAATTACAAAAGGAATAAGCAAGGGGAAGCTACTGTCTGCATGTAAGGAATATTAAAAAAATATTGGAAGTGCATATGTTATGGTCTTCCCAAAAACAACTTCTTCCTAATATAAACAAACTGAATTAAAGATGAATGTGTATTCACAATGACGGACACAGAAATTTTTTAAAGCCTGGGCAAGTCAATAATGTCAACTTCAAAAAGACCAAAACCTATCGAAAACTTAACTGTAGTTTTGTAAAAGGTCAAAAGGTGTCAAGCAACGTTGAGTAAATTAAATCAACTGACTAAATATAAATTAACTAATCAATAGCAAAAGCTAATTGTTCAGGCATTTAATTACTGTTTGGTTGAGTTTTTGGTTCTTGTTCATCAGTGTATAAGGCTTGAGTGACTAGTCACTCTTGTTATGGTTATACTCCCGACATTCTCTTTTATTTGACTTTTGGGACATGGCTTGTAGTTTAATTTTGAACTAAATATTTTATACTTTGTCTTAATGTCAAATAAGAACGTGTTTGTGACACGTACTATACAAACATGTACTTGTCACTCATAGTATTAGTATGTCAGTGAGGAAAACTAAACTACTCAAACGTACTAAAAAAATGTAACAGATTAGCAGTGCTCTTGCCGCTCGATCATGCTTTGTTTATTTCCACCCGCGCAGGCGCCCTTAGTCAGTGCTTACTGCTTAGTCTGGCTTAATTATTGCTTAGTGCATATTCCATGGTTTGAGTTTGAGCCCCGGCAGCCGCCCAGGTCGCCAGGCCCTGGGTCCGCCACTGTGTATGCAAAGGAGCAGCATGCAGTATATCTAAAATACAATTAAATAAAGGGAAGCCCGGTACATGCAGCTCCCCCTTGCGTAGGGTCCAGGGAAGGGTCCGACTCCAACCACTTTAGGTCATTTGAACGCAGCCATTCCCTACATTAATGCAGGAGTCTGTTTCCAGGACTGGAACCCTCATGGTCACAAGGCAACAGCTTTACCGCTGCGCTAAAGCTCCCCTTCTAGCACACAATTGAATATGAGAGGAAACAATATGCATGTCATATATAATTAAGCAAGGGAATGGAAATTCTGGTTCTTGAGCATGCCATGACAAGAAGCTAGCTTAGGCAATTTTTCATCACAGTATAAATAAACAGACATCTGGTTAAGATTATCACATATGTAAGCGGAAAACAACTAAGTTGTCAGAAAAAAAAATTGATAACAGCATTTGTAGAGTAACTTAAATCCAGAGTGTACATGATGGACAGTTGCAGAGGACACTAACAGAAAAGGACATTTAATTTAAGCTATTTCAAATGACTGAAAAGTGAAAAATTATCGCTGTAAGTTTTAAGACATTGGAGCTGAAGTAACACAAGCAGTGGAAACTGCAGATCCAAAGAAGGTACCTTTTGTTTCTCTGTTGGCTTTGGATAAAGTCAGAATCAACCATGTTAGTTCCTAACCTCTCCTTCATGGTTCGTTTCTTCCCTGAAAATGGTGGTTCATCATCATTACCAATATCAGTTACAGCCCTCCTTTTGACAACCTGTGACAAACAAAATTAAGGTGAAGAAAATGAAGTAAAAATGAATGGATATTTGGGAACCATAAAATGCAAAAGGCATGCAAGCATTACAAGGGCATTGTCATCAATCCAGCCAGAAGTTAGCGCCATGGAAGACTAATATATCTTGGATATCTACCAAATCTAAGAAAAGTTTGCTTAAATTTAGTAAAATAACTAATCCTGAATAAAAAAGGGAAAATTGAAAATACCCACTTGTAACTTAGGTTATTTTATATTCCCACCTGCAAGAAATTTGGTTTCAGTCTAACACCTGCAAGTGATACATGCTTTTCATATATACCTCCCTATCAACTTTGACCGGCAGATGTAGCTATTGGCAAACATTTGATACAGTTCAATAGTCTATATAACTTATAATATGATTCAAAGTCCTTCCTCCTCTACATTGCTCATCCCATCTCATAGCATCATGGCTAGATTTTTACATCATTGGTCATAATTAGACGAAGTTAGATGTACTAAAATCATCTGAATGGTAGTTATGCTATGGTGAATTATCCAGAGCAACGTTGAAAGCGAATCAACAGCCACATTAACTGGTCAAAGTTGTCAATGGGATATATGAAAACTATATGTAACTTGCAGGTGTTAGACTGAACTACTGAAGTAAAAGTACTTGTAGGTGAGATATGAACCCCCCTCCCCCCCTCCCCAAGTTGTGGGTATTTGCAATTGTCCCAAAAAAAATGGTAAGCAAGGAGATGGAATGAGGGCTTGACCAATGATTTTTTTTAAAAAAAAAAAACAGAAATACAATGGTGTAAAAAACTGTTCTAGAGCTTACCAGTTTATACCACTAAAAGCATACATACCATCTGAAAGCAAAATGAATATACAACGGGTAATCCTGAGTATGGCCAATAGGTACAAATAAATATCACTGGAATGGGCATGCCGTAAACGGACTTGTAAGAGGCAACGGTCACGAGCTTTTGCCTTTTCTTCATGTCAGAAATTTTTTTAAAAAAACAAAGTGTTACTTTCTCATCTGCTTTTTCAACATGCCATCATCAATCACGATTCACATTCATAACCAACTCCTCTTGTTTTTCCTATATACACACTAATGAAAAAGCAAGCAATTCCTCTTAGGAGGAGATCCAGAGCTCCTCTGCTAAATCCCATCATGTTGGAATGGCCATTCAGGTACTTTATTATTAGCTCACGCACCACAATAGTTAGAAACTCGAAGCTACAGAATTGTTGCATCATCACCCCATCATCTCTTGCGGTGAAAACTAAAGCTTAGTATCAGCACACAACCACCAAACCTAACAACATAAGACACCATTTGAAGCTTCGAGCATACAAAACACCCACCCAAATCACGTATCGCGCACCAGGATCAAGGTTGGCAAGAGCTACAGTTCCGTCATATGTCTGCCGATCAGATCACCTAGACCTAGTCCGCACCTAGTCAATCAACCCGCGAATGACACCAACGGCAGAATCTACAACCGAAAATGAGAGCACCGGAGTAATCCTGCGAGTCGCAAATTTCGGTCGATCGAGGCGGAACGACTCACCTGGCCGCTGTGACCGAGGGTGATGGTGACCTGGTGCCTGGAAGAGGAGGAGGCCATCTACTCCGCCGCCGCCACAAGCAGACGAAACCCAAGAGCGGCCGGCGGTGCGACCGGCGGAAGTGGTATGGGAGCGTCTCCGCTAGGGTTAGAAGGGAATGGCGTTTGGAGCGTCCGACACCGTCGGTCGAGACACGGTGCTGCGTCCGCGCACTGCTCGGTCGTGCCCTCGTGCGGGCCTTTTGCGCTTTCCGGATTTTGACAGCGTTTTTAGTTTACATTTTACTTAGATTAGATTTTACTTGCATTTTTTGTGTTTGTTTGTTGCGGGGAAGCGACGTGCTCTGCTCTGCTTGTGGGAGATGGTGGATGGCTTTTCTTTTTCTATTTTCTCACTATGATTTTTTCCCTTTTTTTATATAAAAACATTTCAAGAAGAAAAAATATTCTAAATCTTTTTTATCTTGATATTTCTACACTTCTAAGAATCATCAATTTTTATGTCGCTAACATGCAGTAGTGGACTAGTACCACACGATCCACACCTCCATCCCCTCTCCCCTCCTGATCTACAACATTATCAACATGATAAGACGTTATTGAAATTAATGATTTTAAAAAAAATAATAGAGTTGTGCGTCAAGGGTGTTGAGTTGATCTTTTACACGGTTGTTTTGAGATCTCTAAAATGTGTGCAAGATTCTTAATTAAACACACATAACATAGTGTAAGTTTATGTACTTTAAGTAAAGTAGAACCCTACACTGATACTATTCATCATTGACTAATAAATAAGTTTATTTTCAAGCCATATAATCACTTAGTTTACATAGGGTTTATCTGTTTATAACCATCTATCAAAGTAATTGTTTAGTTGCTTATTGAATTGGCCCTATTACTCACTGAGCTAAGTGGCATGATTGTGTCAAATAGGTATGTGTTTTGTTGGTGAGTTGATGCTTGAGGCTCATGTACCCATGGACTAAGGCAACTAGGGTAAAGATAGGCATAAGTTTTTTTCATTTTTAGTGAAAAAGAGATGAACCCTGTTCTCATGATATAGGTAGATAGTTTTGCTTTTGTCCTCCACCTTACTTTATGCTTTTCCCCTATTCAGTCTGCCCTCTCCATGAAATTTGTCGACCGAGCTGCTTAGCATTTGCAGCCGTGATAAGAAAAAGTGGAATCCCATCTTGTCCACACCCACGTGCTCTATCACAAAGGAGGAAGGGGATGAAATGGTGCTAGGATAGTTTGGTCATTATTAAAAATTGCTCCCACATTAATGTCATGTATTTAATTCATAATTGAGTGATGTCTGAGAGCTAATAAACAATTAAAAGATGTCATGTGACTATATTTACAATTAAAAAGTGTCCTACAGCTAAAAATGATTTTTTATAAACTACTCCCACATTTTTTTATTTGTTTTTATTTATGATAATCATTGTATACTAACTAAAAACTAAATTACTTGATATAAACGACAACAAAAGAAGAAAATAGGGCCTGTTTGGATATAAGAGCTAAAGTGTAGCCCCTTCTTTTTTAGGCCACTTTTGGCCCAAAAGTATCCAAACACGAAGCGAAACGAGAGCTAAAACGCGCTAAAAAGTTTAGGCCCGGTGAGGACCCTAAAACCGGCTAAAACTTGCTTCGGACAAGCGTGCCCCGCTGCCTCCCCCGCTCGGCCGCCGCCCTCGCTCCGCCTCCGACTGGCACCCGGTGCCCGCCGCCCGCGCTCCGCGCCCCGACAGCCGCCCTTGTTCCGCCCCCCCCTCGGGATTGACGCCCGCTCGGCCGCTGCCGCCGCCCGCGCTCCGCGCCCCCCCCCTCCCGACAGCTCACGCCTGCGCCCCGCGCCCCAACAGCCGCTCGGCCGCCACCCGCCCTCCCCCCCCCCCCCACACCGGGGCCCCCGCGCGGCCGGCCGGCGCCTCACAGCAGCTCGCCCGCCCCGCCCCCGGCAGATCCAAGAGCTGCGCTCCTGCCCCCACCCCCATCTATTTCTTCCCCCACAAGGATCGATCTTCTGACCGTTTCTATTCCATGTAAACAAGTCTTACGTATAGTTCGTCAACAAATCAGGAGCTTTAATCAAGTAAGGGCAAATTTGTTATTCCATATTTCAAAATTAAAGTTTAGATTAAAGATCCAAACACCTCCTTTAGAGCTAAAGTGTAGGCCCTAAATTTTTAAAATTAAATTTTAGTCACGTGTCTAATAATCCAAACACCACCATAGTAGTAGTATTATTTAGAAAAATACTCCCTCCGTCTCATTCTAACTGACGTTCTGGACGGAGGGAACAAAATCAATGCAATTGACTTTTTACACTGCTGCCTACAATCATTCATTGCTTCACCGGTCACTTGTATCTTTTCTTCCTCCCTCACGTTCTCTCTCTCCTTGTGTCTTACTATGGAGCTAGTACTTTTTTAGGTGCAGAACTGAACAGAGCTAGGACTTATTGTCCTGCACGATACTTTCATGGGACAAAATTCAAATGCTAAACCGTCGTTTATAGTGGGATGGAGGAAGTACTATCTCCAAGCATTTTTTTCGTTAAATTCTACTTCTATTTTATTTGAATGGAAGTAGAGAAATTTAATTAAAAAACTACTATCTTCATTTTTTAATGATTTAATTTATCACGCTCATATTATTCAAAAATTATGATTTTATGTATTTGAATTAACTTTTACAAATAAAAAAAAGTCAAAGTGATTCTAAAACTCACAAGACACTGCATCCATTCCAATACTCTGAAACACGCATCTCAAAACATCGGTTACCCACTTCATCTTCCTCTTCCTCCTCGCAGTCCCCCCGGCATGTGTTCAGTTAAACCCCGTTCTGGGTTCTCCCTCCACTCCCACCCCACCCGTCCCTGCTCCACGCAAATGCCTATCCTCTTCTCGACGTGCCCTTCGCCTCTCCTCCTCTCTCTCTGCTCCACTTCCACATCCAAACCCGAGTCTCAACCCCGCCTCCGCCCTGTCCATGCCTCCTCGCCCCCCTCGCCGGAGCTCCTCGGGAAATCAGCGCTCCGCCGCATCTCCGAAAAGCTCCGTAGCCTCGGCTACCTCGAGACCTCCCCGGAGACTCTCGCTCCGTCCCCTAGCTTAAGCGAGGCGGCCGGCCCCTCCTCCCCCGGCGAAATCTTCCTGCCCACCCCAGGCCAGCTCCCGCGCCACCGCGTCGGCTCCACATTAGACCCAAGCTGGGCTACGGGTGACGGCGAGGCCGACCCCGCGGCGCGGTGGCGTAGGAGGACTAGGCGCGGAAGGGATGCGGGGCCTGCTGGGGCTTCGGCCCCGCCCTCCGTCGCGGAGCTGGCCCTGCCGCGGGACGAACTGCGGCGGCTGCAGGGGATCGGTATCAGGTTAAGGAAGAGACTCAAGGTCGGGAAGGCGGGCGTGACGGAGGGAATCGTGAACGGGATACACGAGCGGTGGAGGAACGGGGAGGTCGTTAAAATCAAGTGCGAAGACGTCTGGGCGCTGAACATGAGGCGCACGCACGAGATTCTCGAGGTGGGCGCTCCCCCGTGCTGCTGCTGGTGCACAAGTTTATGCAATCGTGCACTGGATATTGATGTGTTTATTATGAATGGTGAATGATATAATGCATGATGCATTGCCGTTTGCCGTTGGGTCTGTCCGTCTGTTTTCCTTACACGATCAAGAAATTAGGATGGCATGCTGCTTCTTGTTTGATAGGATAAAATTTCCACACCGTAAGGAAAGAAGCTGCCGTGGCTATAATGCTCCACAGATGATTTTTAAGTCATATGATGAAGATGGAACAGCATCATAGCATGCATAAGACTATTGCTTTGAAAAAAAAAACATATCCCATTTTAAGTTCCATTTGGCATTGTAGGAGGTAAGGAGTGTTACGATTGAATTGAACAACTTCTAACTGTAGTTGACTGATTGCATGCTCTATGTGTTTTTGTTTGATAGAGGAAAACTGGAGGCTTGGTCATTTGGAGATCTGGAAGCACCATCATATTGTATAGAGGAACCAACTATAAGTATCCATATTTCCATTATAGAGAAAAGGTGGATGGTTCTCTTGAGGAAGAATCATTAGAGCAGACCAGTTCTGAGGACGAGGATGAGGATGAAGATCCTGGTAGTGAATATGGGGAACTGAGTAATAGTGGAGACGAGGATGAGAATCATATGCAAGATGATAGCAGTCATAAGGGGAGTAGTGACGGTCCTGTTATGTCATCTGCAGAACAGAGGATTACAGGAGAGAAGGGAAAGAATCAGAGGAGACTTAGAGAGGATGATACAAATCACTCCATATTATCTACCAAACGGCTTGTTTTTGATACGCATGAAGGAAAATTGGACATAAGAACTACAGAGCGGAACAACATGACAGCACCAGATGAACAGCATGCAAGATTGCACATAAACACTCGTCCTGGTGAGGTTGGTAATAGAACTCGGCCATCCTTGGTGGCTGGTGTTGGTTCTCCGAATAAGTTCCGCTTACAATTGCCAGGGGAGGTCAAACTTGCAGAAGAAGCTGATAAATTACTGGACGGGTTGGGTCCAAGGTTTTCTGATTGGTGGGGGTATGAGCCCCTTCCGGTGGATGCTGATATGTTACCGGCTGTTGTTCCAGGATTCCGCAGGCCTTTCCGTCTTCTTCCTTTAGGTGTACCTCCAAAGCTAACAGACAGAGAGATGACCATTCTTAGGAGACTAGCTCATCCCTTGCCCTTCCACTATGCACTTGGTAATGTTTGGTGGTTTACTCTTTTCTGTCATCATAGATTGTTTAGATAAGGATTATCGATGATGATTTTCTTGTATCCACTTCCTAGGAAGAAGCAGTAACCTTCAAGGACTGGCTGTATCCATGATCAAGCTGTGGGAAAGATGTGAGGTAGCGAAGATAGCAATCAAAAGAGATGCACACAACATTGATGGCACGCTCATCTCCGAAGAATTAAAGGCAAGAATATTCTTATGTATTCATTTTTTATAGTTATAAAATGCATTTTTGTGTGCTCATGCGATTTACCTTATGTTAATTCCAAAACTTTGTTAACTGGCATCAGGTTTGGATGTGTAAGGTATTGTGTATGCTTCTTCCATGCTTACTCCATATTGTACAACTGTGCATCACCTTGATACATGCAAGATTGAAAATCTAGCAAATGCACATTAATATATGGTGTCGGTGTGATTGAAATCTGCATAGAGAATTTCCAACTTCCACTGTTATTTTATTGTACTTAGAGTATTAATTCAAAAAATTGTAATGGTAACTCCAAGTATGTTGTTTTAATCATGCAGGGATTGACAGGTGGAACCTTATTATCAAGGGATAAGGAATCAATTGTATTTTACAGAGGGAAAGATTTCCTTCCCCCAGCTGTCTCTCTTGCAATAGAGAATCGTAGAAAGCAGAGCAGTTCTGCAAAAGACAACCCTAAGCCTAACATAGAAGAAAGCGCGCTTCATGAACATACTTCCGAACTGAACATCTCAAGTGATGTCTCAGCACACATGCACGAATGGAAAACCTCTCTTTTAGAGAGTACAGCAGAAGCTCTTGATACGGTTACTCAAAATGTGGAGACCAGATTATCTCAGGTATGATTTCAGCTATCACATGTTGAAATTTTATTGTGCTGCCTGAGTGCCTGACTAAATGTACAAAAATATTTCTCTTAGATCATAGCAGAGAAGGAGAAGGCTGAGAAACTTCTTGAAGAACTAGAAAAGGCATCCCAGCCTTCAAAAGCTGAAACTAGAGAGATAATCTCAGAAGAGGAGAGGTACATGTTAAGGAAAGTTGGACTCAAGATGAAACAATTTCTATTGCTAGGTGGGTATTGTGTTTTAATTTTTTGTTGCAGACTTCTGTTCGGAACACAACCTTCCTAGATTTTCCATCATTTGTCAGAAATCAGATTCAGGTATAAATAACTTGCATGATCTTTTCTTTTCTCTTGAACTGTTATGAGCTTGCCGGCACCAAACAGTATTTCAATCCTTTGTGACCCTTTTTCCCAGACTGAGTTCTAAGTGATTTATTATACTTTGAAGTGTACAGGTTTTTAAATAATTTGTCATCCCTGGTAAAACTGCTGCTTTTGTGCCATCTGAACCCTATCAAGTATCAACAATGTGGTTGATACTACACTTAAGTATGAAAGCAATATCAACTTGCATCCCGCCCAAAAAGAGATCCTTGTCACATCAACTAGCTGCACCACTGGTTTTGAGGACACATGCCTAACATCCTCGTTTCACTAAAACACAATTTTCATTATCACTTCTTTTTTCGAGAATTTGTTTCATTTTCACTTTGTCAGACCATGTAGCAAGAGCGATGGAAAGGTTCCTTAGTATTTATATCTGAAATATATCTTTTTCATTCACTGATACTTAATTTGCATTAATATCCTTCTCTATTTTTTCTTCGTCTCCTTATTTAATTGATTTGCAGGAAGAAGAGGAGTTTTTGATGGAACTATTGAGAATATGCATCTTCATTGGAAGTATCGAGAACTTGTCAAAATTATATGTAAAGAACACAGCATCAAAGATGTTGAATATGCTGCTCGGACACTAGAGGCAGAGAGTGGGGGTATTTTGGTGGCAGTGGAAAAAGTGAGCAAGGGACATGCAATTATAGTATATCGAGGAAAGAACTACCAGAGGCCGTCAAATCTCAGGCCAAAAACACTGTTAACTAAACGTGATGCTTTAAAGCGTTCCTTGGAGTACCAACGTTGTAAGGTGAGGCTTATATTTTATTGGGTTAAAATTCTTTTGGGTGTATATTCTTTGACATTCTAATTTTTTTGTCCTTTTGTAGTCTCTGAAGCTTCATGTGCTTAATCTGTCAAAGAATATTGATTACTTGAAGGATCAGATGAACTCCAGCTACTATAACCAAGGAATGGATGGTCTTGGTATTAGCTCAACAACATTACAGGAGAAAAATGAAGTAACTCTTTTTCTAACTTGAACGTAGTTCAATTGCCATTCATTATATTCCAGAACATTCCTGATTACATGTTTATTTCAATAAATGGTCAAGGAAGTGCCTGAAGTTGCTCCCAAGTGTTCCAAGCAAGAGGTTGAGTGTGCTTCTGCTGAGGCAGATAGAACCTTAAATTTTACAAGATCTGCGGATGATATGCAGGTCCTAGTCTTCCCTTGTATTTCGTAGTTTGGTATTTTTTCAGTCAGTTGTATGGTGACCTATTGTGCACGACATGCTGTATGAACAGAGCCAAGTCTGTTTTGATGAGGCCAAATTTGATTCATCTGTGACTGCAAGTCAATGTCTGTCTGGGAGTTCAAGTGCAGCTTCATCCAGTGGTCTTATCAGACACGTGAGTTTTTCATTGTTGCTTTCCAATTGTATGGCATCGTTATTTGCTGATGAACTGATGTTGCAGCAATACCAGCATAGCTCTACCACGACGTCCAGTTCAAATAGTCATAACAAAGGCGAAACAAAAGTTGTGGATGAGGCAAATTTGGATGTGGAATCTTCTCCTCGCTTGGCCTTTAGGGCCAGAGCACTCTCAAATCAAGAAAGGCTTGTGCTAAGGAAGCAGGCACTCAAAATGAAAAAACGACCAGTACTTTCCATTGGTATGTTCCTCATCCACATCCTTTGTTTCAGTACTTTCCATTGGTATCTTCTTTTATCTGTCTCAGTTACGGTTCAGGGGGGGTGGGGGGGGTGGGGGGGGGAGGCGTTGTTCAAATTCATGTGCTGAGCATCTGATTCCTGCAGGGAGAAATAATGTCATCACAGGAGTTGCAAAAACAATAAGAACACACTTTAAGAAGCATCCTCTGGCTATTGTGAATATAAAGAACAGAGCTGATGGAACTCCGGTTCAGCAGCTTATATCAGAACTAGAGGTTTGTAACGTTAACAGATGATTGTTAGATTCTAAATACTTATTCATCTGAGTTTGTCTGATGTCCAATGTAAACAGGAGGCAACTGGGTCTGTTCTAGTGTCACGAGAAATAAACACAGTGATTTTGTACAGAGGCTGGGGAGCAGAAGTGACCCAGAAAGGTACAACAGAAGATAATACGGATGTAAAAGAAAAGGAGGTTATATCACCTCAACTCCTGGAAGCCATCAGATTAGAATGTGGATTGCTCCCTGGTGAATCAGAATAGCTGGATCCTGGTTTACCTCTCTATAAACATGTTGCAAAACAATGATACCACCATGGTTACCCTAGGACAAGAGGAAGGCACTCATCTGACAAGCATGCATGCAGTGAAGAACGGAAACTGCATGTGAGTGTTGAGACCCTGCGTGCTGACATAGTGATTTAGTAGCAATTTGGTCATGCTATCAATGCAATTTTTGTTTTGTAGCAATTAGTGGCCGCTGTGACCCCCTTTTTTACTTTTTCTTTTGTTTAACTTATTTTAATGTTCCGTTGGGTTGTATATTGACTGAATTGAACGAGTGACGAGTTGAATGTACGAACTCTGACCATGTTAATATCACTTTGCAGGTTTAACTTTGAGTTACATTGTTGTGAGTCTTGCTGCAGCCTGCTGGATCAAAATGTAGCCTTTCCGATTAATGCTTCTCGGCGAGGACCATGTGTGGTGCTGCTAAACATTTTAAACTGACAGCGACCTAACTGAGCGGATCCTTCCATTGTAGTACCATGTCTGCTGGCATAAAAAAACTCCCTTGTTATCTCTGCCAGATTGGCTCAAGACGTGTAACCTCTTCTTTTCCCAGATTGCAAAGATTGGGTCGAAGATTTGTATGGCGAGTTGCCATCTTTTGAGTTTTGAACTCGCTTGGTTTTAATAGTAGAAGCTGTCAGTATTTTATCAGCGAGTGTGTAAAAGCCGTATCTATCCCTGAAAAGAAGACGGGCGACGGGGGAGCAGAGCACGGCTGCTCTCGGCTTTCCAACCTGACGCTGCTGCTTTACTATCTTTACCCCTGCAAGAGGACAGAGCGACGCCTTTCGGGCTTTGGCTTGACCCTCTGTCTGCTGCGTCCTCCAGCCGCTTTGCCTTTTCCACATGCAGACTGGACGCACGAAAAGAAAGGCAAGCAACATCTAAAAAGACTGCACCTGAGGCAGAGCGGAGTACGTGCTGCTTTTGTTCCGTCGTCGTTCGTAAGCCGAGCCGAGTCGAGCCCGTCCGTCTGTCTGCAGGGAATCATTCCGCGCCCGGCCACTCCCATTCCCATGCCCTGCGCTGCGCTGCATGATGTGGCTGACGTGACACAGGCTTCACAACAAGCCGAACTGCGTGCGTAGCTGAGGTGTTCAGCAATTCTTACGCGCCCTTTTGTTCCTGATCGACCAGTGCGTAATCTGGGACAGTCAGGTCTCGATCGATTAGCTGGTCACAGTCACACTGTGGAGCCTAAACAGGCCCAGAGATGGGCCTCCCTTTCTCTGGCTCTCTGCCTGGACACGCAGTCAGCGCACGGCGCGGGAGCTAGCAGCAGCTGCATCGGATGCTCGATCGTGTGCTGTGTGCAGCACACCAATTATTTTCCTGAGAATAATTGTTGTGTGATGCGATCTTTCTTTCTTTCTCCTCGATCGTTTGCCTGCCGCATTATCCTGTGGCTCGCGACGACGCGCGACATCATCATAGCGAATGGCAGAAAGACAATTTGGTTTCTCAGCAGCAGAAATGTCACATGAGAGTGAATGCTTCTTTTGCGATGGAGGGGGTACAGGTTGCCGGGGCCGTGTGCTGAACTGCTGATGAGGTCGTCTCTCGTCTGCTTACGCTCCGGGGGACATTTGGCTCGATTATGTGTGTCGTTGCTGCAGTGCAGTAGGTGAATACTACTCACCAATTCAATGTTCCCTCCTAAGCACATTTCAGCGTTCCATCAAAGTCAAAATAGTTTTAAGCTTTGACTATTCATAGCTACAACGATGTATGATTCCATCTGCAGAAGGTTGCATATTATTATATGCTCCAGTAACATCATTCGTATCAATTACTATCACACATGATCAAACTTTATAAATTTCTTACTATTAACAGTTAAAGTAAGGATATTTTGCATGCATTAGTTGATGACCGTGAACCTTGTGCGGATTATACCAACTATACTAGCAGTAGTAAGTAGTACGTACTACTAATATACAGGTACAAGAAATTTTGAACTTCCAAATCTTTGAAAGGACGGCAAGTCTGGTAAGAGATCCTGTGACCAACATTCCAGTCAGGTCAGTGCACGGTGATCTCGCCATGATTCCCGTCGCCAAAAGGCAGTACTAGCATCATTCATGCACACAACACATACAGCTAGCGGTAGCATGCCTGGCACTGTCCAGCCTGCAATGCGGAAGAGGGGAGGAGAGGGGCAGGCCATGTCACGCATGACGTGTAATCTCTGTGCATACAATGTGGCAGCTGCACCATACATGGATTTTTTTTTAAAGAAAAAAAAAACATGAGCAGAGAACCACCAACCATATAGTAGAAACCCCACCTACCCCTTCCTTCATCAGTGTTCCCCTTGCACAGCCAGTGTAGTTTATTCTCAAACAAAAAGCAACCAGTTACTTTGATTGGAATTTTTTTTTCTTTTTGACTTTTGTACTTTTTTTTTAAAAAAAAAGTTGATCATGTCAGTACTTTTGATCTTGTCGCTCCAGGGTTATTCATGCAGAGTTCATATGTCTCTCAGCAAACAAGAACAGTCGTATAGTAAGTCCAGTTCATGATCAACTTTTAATTTGTCAGTATCCTTTGTTTTACTAATCCGTGTGATATTATATCAATCTGTAATATTATAGTTTTCATGCCGGTTTTTTTATCTTTATGTACATATTGCATTATTGTTATGTGTTCCACATTTTAAAGTAGATATACAGTAATATTTGAAAAATGTTGTTTTGCTTTTCTTGCTGGGCCCAGAGAAGGCTAGCCCTAAAAATGCCCTAGCCTTGGAGATTGGCCAAACTCTCACCATCCAGTGCTGTCACCATCACATTATAGGGAGGGGCAGGAAGAGACCCCCTAGAAAGACGATCAAAGCCAAGACCAATAAACCAGGGAGGTGTGTGTGGGTGTGGCTAGTGAGATGCGGCTTCATCATACCATACCATGTGATGCGACGAGGAGCCTCTCCCCTCTCCTCCCCCTTCTTCAAGAAGCAATCATGCTGCCTCAAGCTCCTCGGGCCCCTGGCCGCCATGATTGCCACACCACCACCTCTCAAGAGTCGCCTCCACCTACTTCCAAGAAGAAGAGGCCGGAGAACTGATAGTCCATGAAGAAACAGGAGGGGGAGAGAGAAGGCCGGTGCGGGAGGGGGTGGAGGGAGAGAGGCGGAGGTGACAGAAAGATAGAGAGATGCACGGTGCGTGATGATGGTGTGGTTGATGTGTGATCCAGTCAAGAAGCGCCATCACCAGATCGATCGGTGCAGCTCTCTCTACTCTTTCTCTTTCATCTTCTAGTACTCTCCTCCGCTTCATTCTCTCTGTACACTGCGCCATGGCTTTGGGGAATCAAGCGTCTTGGTCCGACATATTCCATTTTCTTTTAAGAATCTACGTATACTTTTGCAAGAGTATGTCATGCTGTGTTATGTTGTCGTTCGTTCTTACATATTCTCTTAGTATTATTCTATTTCTACATATGGGTCTTTTCAAACCAGATTTTTCATTTTAATTTGTTCGTTCCACTACTCCGTCCCGGAGTTTTGGTCCATGTAATATCTCATCAGTTATTTGGAGTTTCTTCTCCGAGATTAAGACTTGTGAAATAAGTTTGGCTCTTAATTCTTATATATGTTTACTGATAGATGATCTGAATATATACCTTGTCCTAGCTTTTATCAATAGAGATCAATAGATCTCGTATGTAGTCATGTAGGAGGTGATGATCAGCATGAAATACATATGCATAGGAATCTCCTTTTTTTTTTTTGAGGGTATATGCATATGAATCTCTGGCATCAATAGATCACGTACTCCTATATACCGGGAGGAGGTAAGAGGTTACTTTTTCTATCACTTGTACTGGTAAGTTCTTTGCTAGTACGACTAACGAGCAAGAGTAAGACAAGTCTCTGCGCAGCAGATGTCCTTTTGACCGCTTGAAATCTCTTATTGGAACCACTGCATCTACGATTACTAAACTAAGGTAGTAAAACTAATGTCCATATGTAGTTATTACTATCATGAGTAGTGTTACATCATTTCATTATTCGCTCATATACTCCCTCCAATAATACAACCTGCTTCTAGTTTAAGCTACTGAACTTCAGCTATAGACACCTCTGAAAATAATCATATTATAAACTGCTAATTTGTGATATTCCTTTGTTAGGGAAAGGGGTTGGCACATATTGAGTGTCTGACAAATATGTGTCGTGTGTTTTACTAGTAGTTAATAGTAACTAGACTTCATGCTGTATGCCTGATCAAATACAGAAAATTTGGAATACTACTGCTAATCTGAAGTTAACATACGTAGAATATTTACTGATTACACAATGTCATCAATAGGTAAATATATCAACACTATTCGTTTCTTCCTCAACACCCACGTATATGTTGCGAACCTTTCCTCGATTTATCATGTTGTGTGATTCGTATTCCTGATTGGCCTTGTGCGTTGTAGCATATGATCCATATCCATATATATCTATCAAATTAACAAAAATGCATTTGTAAACCTCTCGTGAGTCCCAGGCACTGTGAACCTGATTAATTAGTTATTTTAGCTGTGTGGTATAGATTTATAAGATGGACTTCAACTGAAAAAAGAAAAATTGTTGCACTTGAACAGTTCCCTAGAACTTAGGTATATGCATCTGTTTTAGATTTTGAGTTGATTAGCTCATCTATTTCATCTTTGTACCATTTGTGGTTAATTCCTGTTTTTAAAGTCATGCATTGTCTTGGACATGTTTCAATCAATCACTTTTGCGTCCAAGTTGCATGCAGCACACACACACGCACGCATGTGCTTGAAGGGAGTACGAAGAGCCTAATGTTCAACTAATTATCGACTTTGTCATTATGTTTTACATGCATGTGAAAATGTATGGTGTTTGGTGTGAAAATATAATTGGTAGCCCCATGAAAATAGTAGTTTAGATATTAGGATATTGGTACCGTAGAATTGTCATATATGTATCGGGGAGTTGATTTTGGCCCTATATGTCTCATCATGTGTACTCCGCCATACGTATTGGCCGAGCTAATGGAGGGCACAATGCAACAAAACCATGCATTACATAGTCCACTCCATATATATGAGTGTCTGCTGCACTATACTAGCACATGCTATTCTTTGGGTTTTCTTCACATACATTTAACTAAGCCATATATATGTATGTAATGTAATGACATGTTTGTAGCTGGTAAAATACGCGATCTGCAGGACGCTTTTTTTTTTTTGGAGGGGGTGTAGTTGTTGAAAATGCGCGTCGATGGATTATGCAGCTGTTCTGAGTTTTATGAACTGACAGTATTTTCAATTAGTAGTATAGTTTTATGCAGCGTGTTGGTTTGCATGCCAAGCGCTACACCCGTCATAGTATGCATGCACAAATAAAATGGCGAGAGATCATATATATCTATATATATATATATATATATACACACATACGCATGGACCAGACGACGGCCATCATTGAACTCCAGGAGGAGTGACCATCGTCCTTCATTCCTTCATCCGTCAGACCATCGATCTCACGTCAGGGTAGATCCATTAATGAAGAAAGGGAACCGATTACTATACCTGCAAAGGCATCCAAGGGCATCCAAGATACGTCGTCGTTCTAGTACTAGTGTGCTGGCGGCTGGCGCTCTACCAAACAAAGAGAGACTGTGTCTAAACAAAATGAGGGGCCCCGTTTTTGGAACGTAGGAATTTTAAAGATTATCAGTCATTATTGCAAAAAAAAAGATTATCAGAATCAATTTATTTTTTATAGAAAAAAATGTAAGAAACAACAAAAATTTCCCCTTGTTCCAAGGCGTTGAGAAATTTCTTTGCCTGACGAATGGAGGAGGTAGCTTACGGCCGGTGGGGGCGGCGCGTTGTCTCACTCACACTCACCCGGCCATTATTTGATTGCACGGGACGGGACATGTATGTCATGGATTGATGGCCATCGTCTAGTCTAGCTCGCCGCGCGCGCGGGCCTGCCCCCGCTAGTCCGTCATTATTGCGTAGTAGTAGTAGTACGTACAGTGCTTGCACACGAGAGAAACAGGCGTTCTGATCAGATGGCCATCTACTACGTCTCGCAATTAAAGCTGAGAGAATGATGGTATACTCCAGGCTCCAGCCAGGGCCAGGGCCACGGACCGATCGACCCAGTCGACGTTCGGTCAGCATAGGAAGGCATGGGTCATCGTCGTCGTCTTTGCCATCGCCGCCGCGTAGGAGGAGGTCGGCTTTTGCGTCATCGTCGTCGTCTTTGCGCGGCCCTTTAATTTCTTTAAGAACCACGGCACATACGCGTGCGTGCGTACAGGATCAGGCCGATCGATCCGCTCGTGCCGTGCCACTCCGCCGCGCGCGGCCCACGTAACGCCGTACGTGATGGACGGACGACCGACGCCCGCCGGACCGGACCAGCGGGTGCTCGAGTGCATCATGTATTCATGTCGCCGGCGTGCGCGGCGGGTGTCCGAGTCTTCTCAGGCCTGGGCTGTTCTGAGCCGTGCGTGCGTGACCCTCTCGTTTCCACCGCAGCGGGTACTGTACTTCATTTCCGGTGGCCGGAGCGAGGCAGCATAAGCTTATCCCGTGCCCATCTGCCACGCATAATTCAGAGCTATCACCATCCACTCTCACTGGCGGTAGAGTTGCTGCTGTCGAATACTCGCTCGGTGTATTCCGTCGAACATTAAGAATATAAATAATGATTTTAATTTTTAAATAATTAGATTTAAAAATATAAAAATCATATGAGTATATTTATCTTAAAAAATATTTTGATAAATATATATATATCACTTTTTAATATATATTTTTATAAAAATTAAAGTCAAAGTCATGTTTTGAGGATCATGTCAATGTCCTAAAGTACTTTTTTTTTGGATATCAGAAGAGTACTCACTCCGTTTCAATTTATTTCTTTATCTATTATTCCATAATTTTTCTATTATGTTTGTTTATTTTGCTTCTTAATGTATATTTTATTTTATTTTTAATTTTTATATCTAATACTAGATGAACAAATAAAATGGAACGAGGGCAGCAGGATAACTGGCCAGAACTTTAGCAGCCCACGAGGCTGCAGGAGGTAGGTGGACGCGTCCTCGAAATACCAGGGAAAAGCAGAAACGGCCGTCGCCGCTGGAGCTGGACATGATGCAACGAATTCGCCCATTAGCATTAGCAGCAGAGAGATGCGTTGTCTCAAAAAAAAAAAAGCAGAGATGCGTCCACGACAATTATTAATCAAATACTATTTCAATTCAAAGTTCCGTTATTCTACGTAGCGCATGACCCACGAACGTATATCTTTCTGCTACTAATCTACTACTGCAGTATTCCTTGGCCACAGTTCGATCGACACCACGCCAATCCGGATCTCACCGGCGTGCCGTGACCAGGAAACCGGCTGGGTGGGTAGAGTAACGGCAAGCATGGCGTCCGATCTATCATCCCTCGCGTTGGTCTGCGCCGCCGCGGCCGTAGCCATGGTGTACGCACGCCTCGCCGCGGCGCGACTGGCCCCCGGCGTCCCCCGACTCGCGGCGCTCCTCCCGGTGGTCCTCGTCGTCCTCCCCGCCCTCCCCTTCGCCTTCTCCTCCATCCTACTCCGCACCGTGGCCGCCTTCTTCCTAATCTGGCTCTGCGGGTTCAAGCTCCTCCTCCTCATGGCCGGCCGCGGGCCGCTCCACCCGGCCCTCCCGCCCGTCCGCTTCGTCACGTGCTCCGCGCTGCCCGTCAGGGTCAGGGAGGACAAGGAGAAGGAGAAGCCCCCGCCACCGTCGTTCCTGCTGTCGGCCTCCTTCGCGGCCAAGGCGGCCCTCTTCGCGGCGCTCGTCTCGCTCCGCGGCTTCAGGGCGCGGCTGCCGGCCTACGCCGTGCCCGCGTTCGACGGCGCACACGTGTACCTGCTGCTCGAGCTCTTCCTGGCGTCCGCCGCGGCGCTCGCGCTTGGCGCGGAGCTGGAGCCGCAGTTCGACCGGCCGTACCTCGCTGCGCGACTTCTGGGGCCGCCGGTGGAACCTCACGGTCCCCGCCGTGCTCCGGCCCTGCGTGTACCGCGCCTTGCGCGCGCGCGCCGGCTCCCCCGCGGGCGTGCTCGCGGCGTTCCTCGTCTCGGGCATCATGCACGAGGTCATGTTCTACTGCATCACGCTGGAGCTCGGGACGGGGGAGGTCACTGCGTTCTTCATGCTCCACGGCGCATGCACGGTGGCCGAGGGCTGGTGCAGCGCGCGGCTGCGGCAGCGGTGGCGATTGTGGCCGCCGCCGCGCCCCGTGGCCACGGCGGTCACGCTGGCGTTCGTCACGGGGACGACTTCGTGGCTCTTCTTCGCGCCCGTCATCCGGAGCGGGCTGGACAAGGCCATCGTCGCCGAGTGCGAGGCGTTGCCGGCGTTCCTGGAGGAAGCTGGGAGGAATCTCGTCGCCGCGACGAGACGATTGGTTTGGCACGGAGCATCGTTGTAACAATGATAGCAGGTGTTCGTCCCCTGTCGTCGCGGCGACTCTGCCTCGCCACGGATACAGTCAATGGCCTTGTGCTATAATTCTCAATTCGGCAAATTTCATCACCTCTCAATTTGGCAACTTCTTCAAACGATTGTGATCAATCCCGGCTAGAATGACCAATTGTCGGTGCAGACCAAAGGTCACGCGCCGTTTAAAAGCCCAGGCCCAATTGACAGTTCCGAAGAGCCCATCGGCTCCATGGCCAGCCGCCCTCGCCGCGAAAACAGAGGAAGAGAAAGAAAACCTGAGTGACGCTTTGGCGCCAACCTACCACACGATCCCGCCAAAACGAATCTTGAGCAGTACTACTGAGCTACAGCTACAAAACCAAAGAAATAAAAAGAAAAAGAAAACTCTCCACCGTTTCCCTCCGCGCCCTCGATCCTCTCCCGGCGATCCACATGGCGGCGGCGGCGCCCACGGGCTGTTACAAGTGCGGCCGGCCGGGCCACTGGTCCCGCGACTGCCCGTCCGCGCCCGCCTCCGCCGGCGCAGACCAGGCCGACGCCAACCCTAAACCCAGCGCCTCCCGCTTCGCCCCCTACCCCAACGCGAGGCCCAGGCCCGCCGCGGGGGCGGCAACGGCGGACGGGGACGGGAACGGGAACGGGAACGGGAACGGGACGGCGCAAAAGAAGAAGAAGGAGAGGACCACGCGCCCCAAGCTCACGCCGGACATGCTCCTCTCCGACGATGGCATCGGCTTCGTGCTCCGCTACTTCCCCAAGGCTTTCAAGCCACGCGGGCGACCAGGCCAGGAGGTAATCTGCTTCCCTGACTCACAATCCCATCCCCCCTGTGATGCCCCAGGATAGAACCAAATGTAGCTCTGTTTTAGATCCCTCCTTATAAGACATGGCATGTTTTCTGCTAACTGAATCCACCAATTTATCGGTGCTAATTCTGAAACATCAAGGTGCGTAATCATGCCGTCATTTTAAATGGAATATGCGCTTCAAGAAATTTGTTGACCTACTAACAATTTGGAGCATTGCTGAATGTACATTTCCATTGAAGACCTGAGTAGCAGTTTCGATGCGTCTGATTTTTTCAATCCTGCAATTATTGGGAAGAACCTGTGATGGAGATTGAGTAGACTGTCAATCACTGCAAATTTGAACTTTTTTTTAATTCCTGCATGAAATGAGGCGATGTTTCGAAGCTTCATAGGAATTTTTAGCATCCTTTGAATTTATGCTGTATCCAACAACAAATGAAGCTACCTTTTCTGGTTTTGTAATATGATAAGAAGGAACCATTTTTGTGGATGTTTCAAAGCTTCATAGAAATTTTTAGCATCCGTTGAATTTATGCTGTATCCAACAACAAATGAAACAACTTTTTCTAGTTTTGCAATATGATAAGAAGGAACCATTTTGTGAATGTGCATGCTTCTTCTGGTCAGTTTTGACCTTCTGATTTCAATTTTGTGGACTGATGTCAGGTGGATGACCTTGGTGATCTGATCAAGCTGTACACAGACTGGCACTCACGCTTGATCCCTTATTACTCCTTTGAACAATTTGTACGGAAAGTTGAGAAAGTGGGGGCCAGTAACCGTGTTAGAGTAAGCTGTTCTCCACTTCATCCTTTGTATTCCATGTGATTATACTAGTATAAAAAGTCAAAATTAGCTATGACACACTCCAAAAGAGTGGTTAGCCACAACAAACCACACTATAGTATTTTGCTCTGGCACCTACAATTTTATTTCTGGGTAATTCTCTACAACACACTAGAGCAATGGAAAGTGGTATTTTCAACATTTTTATCTCCTTACACAAAATACATTATAGTTGAAACTACGCAGAAAGATACATTGTTGCATTATCTATCAGTGTTTTTTTTTTTTGGTAGATCTTTGCCAACTGTTCACATACTTTGGTCTGCAAAATAAATATTTTTCTCAATGAAAAGTTACTTAATCAATAGGGAACATCTACATAAAAACACATTATTATGTAATGCAGCAATGTATCTTTGTGTAAAGTTTAAATTTGTAATATATTTCGTGCGAGGAGATGGAAATATTCTGAATATCATTTTTGCCATGCTCTAGGGTGTTGTAGCTAATAACAAAGTTTTATAGTGTGCTGCACCCAAATATAAGAGTTGTAATGTGTTGTGGCTAAAGCCGCTCTTTCTGAGTGTGATGTAGCCAAGTTTGCCATAATAAATAATGAACAAACTGGGGAATGATCAGTTATGGTTCGTTTAATGTGAGCAAGTCAGGAATTGATACATATGCATGGCTTGATCTTCTTATTTCTGACCTATGTGTTTTCTTTTTTTACCCTGCTTCTTAGAGATGCATTTCTGAACTAAGGAACAGGGTTGCTAGAGGGGGAGATCCTACTAAGCTGCATGAACCGCCAACTGAAGAAGTCATATCAACAGATGAACCTGGTACGAGCTCTTGTTTACTAAACTGTGAACGTGCTGCATAAATCAGTACACTTTCCCTGGAACTGCATATTCTGATGTTTCAGTTTGAAATTGCTCCTCAACTGTTGCAGATGAAACTGTACCTGAAGACCCAATTTTAGGGACTGAAGCTCCATCGTCAGATATTCATGTCACAGACTCGGTGCCAGAATATACCCATCCACCGGTGGAGAACTACAGCATGGATCCCATGCAAGAAGATTTGCTGAATGAAATATATGAAAAGGCAGCTGATGTAAGCATGCACCCTCTTTATATTATGTGATTCATTTGTGATAAACATAAGTCTCCATTCAGCACTTGCTTAGATATTGACTTTGAGTAAATTGCTGTGGATGCCACAATAGGAACCTCAAATCCCAGCTGGCGAGGGAACCACCAAAGAGACCCCACAGCCCTCGGCTCCAAAAGAAGTAAGCTTGTGTGACGATCCATTGAACAAGGTGCATAAACCTCAGGAAGGAGGGAGCGCCAGCACTAGCACTAGCCAGGCAAAAATTATGCTAACTGAGGAGCAGAGAGCGCGCATGGAGGCAAACCGGCTCAAGGCCTTGGAGAGAGCGGCAGCACGGGCTCGTGCCTCACAGCCTACATAGATTTCATTTTTTTTTTGCAAGATGCTAAATTGTCCGTAGTTTCTTGCTTTGCCTTTTGGGTTCCCCTCCATTGCACCGGAGATACCATGATGTCCGTCTGCCATGGAGGGCGGAGACCTAGTTGCCTTTGGTAGAGGCTGGAGCAGTATCTTCTGCAATGTACTTTAGGATATGCGGTATTATGTCAGTTTGTGTGCTACAGGAACTATTTTGATGTCACTTGCCCTGCTGCCCTGCTGGTGTTGTGTTATGTAACTTCTAGAAAAGAAAGGGTGTTCATGAAACTTGAGTTTCGAAAGGAATATTGGTGGAAGCCGTGCTACGTTGGGCACCACAGGCCGTTCTTTGCACTGATTATTTGATGAACCTGAAACCCTGAATATGACCATTCACCACGCTCTCATCTTTTACATATAGGGGAAGAAAAAGAGAGGAAAAACTTCAATGTAGCGGTGCAAGTGCAAGCGCAAGCGCTTCACTGTCTTGATCACAGAGGGGCGAACGTGTGTTTTGCTGTATGAATTTTGCTTTGCGCAGGCAGCCAAGCCAAGAACTGGTGCTTGCCCCTCCTCACAAGAATTGTTTCTTTGCGCTGTTGACGCAAAGGACTTGTGCTTGCCTTCAGCATATGTGCCTTCCATTCCACACACTCCAGGCCCAGGTCCCTGCAAATGAGGATATGTTTGGCTGGGGTCATGAGGGGATAGGGAAGGAGACAAGGATGTCCCAGTTTTTGTAGTGTTTGGTTGGGAGCGAGCAGGGATGGAACGGCCAAAGTAGCTCAGCTCATTCCCCGGTTTGATCGTGCTCACCTCGGACTCCACATGCGTAGCTCTCGGTGCGTTCCCCCGTGGAGTGAAGTCACCAGCCTGCCACCTCAAAGGCATCCAACGGCTGCAACGAGACGAGCCCACGGAAGCGTCCTGGGTTCCTGGCCTTCCTTCGCTGTCAGCGACGAGTCCTCCGAGCAAGCACGACAGCACCTGCTGCCGGAACGGGCCAACAGGGCACAACTCCACAAGACGCTAGTGCTAGCCTCGTCGTCCAGCTTCCACTGAAGGTGAGAGCTGACCTCTCCTCCCAAATCATCGGATCCCTCCTTCGGTGGCTCCTTCTCAATCCTTGCTTGAATCCTCCTCCCTCCTTCTGTAGTTGACATTTAGGCTAGTTTTAGCGGGGATGAGTCGATCTCGATCCCAGCCCAGGGGCGGAAGAAGGTTTTGCCCGACGGGGACGTGATGGGGACAGGGCCACAGGGATGCAGCTGCGTCTGGCGAACGCGGGGCCGGAGATGGGAGATCTCCGTGGAGAGGCGAGGAGCGTTTCTTTCCGTTGGTGTTAGCTAGGGCGGCTGCCCTTCCTCGCCCTATTGGTCGTTCTGCCTCTGCGAAGAAGAGATGCAGTGAGAGTCGGAATTAGTACTTACAGGATGACAATTGAATACCCACACACAAAACATGGGAGAAGGATACAACTTGTGTTAACATGCTTGGACTTGGTATGAAATTGGTGACCACATCCAACTCATCCATGCCATCCTACTAACCAGACACCAAATTG
Organism: Oropetium thomaeum; assembly: GCA_001182835.1. Lineage (NCBI taxonomy): Eukaryota > Viridiplantae > Streptophyta > Magnoliopsida > Poales > Poaceae > Oropetium > Oropetium thomaeum. The sequence continues at coordinate 121,260 of LFJQ01000091.1, read as the reverse complement.
GATGACTAATCCATGTTTCGGCCTTGGCCGCACCCAACCAAATGAATCGGGTGGATGGAATCATCCAAAAAAACTGGATGGCCATATCCCATCGAGCTTCATCTGCCAACCAAATGCATCCTAGGTAACGCTAAAAGTTGGTAACTTAAACTATGCTTAGAGGAATGTGTGTTCTGTATGTATTTCATGAGCTGAAATAGTCTTTTTACACGAGGTATCCACTTAGATATTACATCAGCCACATCAACGTGACATGGAGCAAGGGCCTTGTACTGTCCATACTCCATTTGTGCCAGTTTTGATGCACAAATTCAATTGTTGTACAAATTCAAGAGTTCAGACGCATTCCTTTGTATATCCACAGTGTAGTTTTACATGGGTAATTTTACTTTTTAAAGTCAAAACTGAGCATTTAGAAAACTTTAGCCAATTAGGAACTTTCCATATCTCTGGTGCTGTTCAATGCTTCAAGTCTTGGGTAAACATCTTATTTTCTTGTGCTTTTGGGCCTGGAGGTTCATAAACCGACTTCTACATGTAAGTATGAGCTAGAGGTAGATACAGAGTCTAGGCGGTAGTTGATTGAGGTCTGTGTTTTAAACAATGTCGGATCAATTTTATGTTAGTGTCTTTGAAGTTGCGTATTATCAATTTTATATTAGTTTCATTCCAGTTTTATTTGGAGACACTTCTTCTTATCGTGTATAAGGGATGGTTTGCCTCTGTCGATTTGTGTCTCTTAGTGATGTTTTTTTTTTCCTTTTTTCTGATGACAAGCAGGACTGCAGCTGATATGGCGGCCTTGCCGTTAGCTACTGCTGAAGTATGTGATGCTAATCCTCATTTAATTGTGAATGGCGAGCTTCGTGCACTTCAGCCTATCTTCCAAATCTACGGAAGGCGCCAGGTTTTTGCTGGCCCTATTGTGACATTGAAGGTGTATGAAGACAATGTTTTGATCCGTGAGTTCCTTGAGGAGAAAGGTAATGGCAGAGTCCTTGTAGTTGATGGTGGTGGCAGCAAGCGTTGCGCCATTTTGGGCGGCAACCCTGTCCAGCAGGCACAGAACAATGGGTGGGCCGGCATTGTGGTCAATGGCTGCATCAGGGATGTTGATGAGATCAATGGCTGTGACATTGGCGTTCGAGCTCTTAACTCGCACCCTATGAAGGCAAATAAGAAGGGAATGGGAGAGAAGCATGTCCCTGTTAACATTGCTGGAACCAGAATTTGCGATGGTGAGTGGCTCTATGCAGACACTGATGGCATTCTTGTCTCGAGGACAGAATTAACAGTATAGACATATATACTTCTCTATATGTGTGTATACGAATCGGGCGCATAAAGTGAGGGCTGCTCCTGATCTCTTGCCCTCGGGGTATTATTATGTTTGGACATGTAATAACAAACATATTTTCGTTGGATCACATAAATATTCAGAATAATTGGACGCTTCCATTGTAGCAAAGTGTTCTTGATGAAATTGTGAACTTTTATTTTGGCGATTATTCTTTTACACAGTTACATTGGGATTCTCCTGTTGGTATAGTTCTGTGACCTTTTACCCAATAAATGGCGCAAGAAATTTGTATGGTATAACTTTTACCATCATGTCCCTGCAGTAATGTATCTGCTAAAATCCAATGTAATTATAACCTTTTGAAACTGTTTCTCAAGACAGGTAGCGATTTCAGATGCTGTGATAAGAATTTGTTTAAATATTACCCGAATGTCAGTATCTCCAAACAACAATGAATATTACTAACGTACACATACAGGGTACATGCTATCAGCTCTCTACCGAAAGGAAACGACGAGAACGATTCTTCGCTTGGCAGCTGTTTGGACAAAGAGCTTCTAGTCCAGCACACAAGCCAGAAACCGTGACCGGACACTCACTTGACGCTGGACATCCATAACGCATCTCTTTGCATTTCGTTTGGATCCGTGGAAAATTCGTCAAATATAATCTTCTCAAGTGAATTCATAGCATCACTATTGATTATGTAAGACTCAGCTTTTGAACTCACGCTAAATTTTACTACATTCAGATCATCTCATGACTGTATGACACCACGGTTACAAGGATCGGGAGAGGAAAACGAGCAAACATATCACACATCAAAAATAAACGCCGGCGTTCTCGCCATCGGAGTCAGGGGCCTGGTCGAAGTCCAGCTTCCACCACAGGCTCCGTTTGGTCCTAGTACCCATAAACTCATCAACCCAATCTCCGTCACTGTCCTCGAACGCCACTGCTTCCTCATCGTCGTCCCCTTCGTACCTCCACTCCAGCCCCTTGAGCACGTCCCTGTCCCGCCATTTCTCGGACAAGGACGGCGCTGCCTTCCTGACCTTCCCGCCGATCACGTCCTTCCAGCTGAACCCCGCGTCGGCCAACCTCGCCAGACCGGACTCCCCGCCGACCACCACCGAACGCACACCCCCCTCCCTCGCCAGCCTAAGCAAAGGGGAGAGCTCCTCGCGGCCGGATACCAGGATCAGACACCGAACGGACCCTTCGTCGAGCACCTGCTGCGCGCGCTCCCGGAGGGATGCGGCCGGGGTGCGAGAGAGCTCGGCTTTGACGCCTGCGCGGTGGAGTTCGTCGGCGGGTGAAGCGCGACCGGCGGCGGCGGCAGCGAGCTCTCGGGCGGCCTTCTCGTACTTGGAGATCTTGAGGGTGAGCTCAGCGGCGAGGCGCACGCGCCGGCCGCCGTGGGCGGAGTCGATCCGGGCCTGGCGCTTGGCGTGCTCGCGGGTGTGGATCGCCTCGAAGTGGCGCAGCAGAGCGTCGCGCTCGCGGAAGCGGCGGCCGCAGACGCGGCAGAGGTTGGTCGTGACGGCGGCGGGGACGGGCAGGCGGTGGGAGGGGTGGAGGAACGCCGCGGAGAGGTGGAGGCGGCCGAAGGAAGTGGCGGCGAGGTGGAGGCGGACGGCGGCGTCATAGAGGGGAAGTGTGGAGGGGGGACGGGATGCGGCCAGATCCCATAGGACGGCAACAGCGGCCGCCGGCTTGCGGACCGCCGGCGCGGTGTTGATAGAGAGCGATCGCAAGAAGGGCGAAGCGATGGATTTCGTGGCTGTGGCGATCAGGCGGCGCCGGAGGAAGGGGAGGGGCGCGAACATGGCCTTGTGGACTTGGGAGGCTACACCACGATTCCACGAACGAAGACATTGCGCAGTGGTGCTGGTGGAGAACTGGAGATCCTCTGATCGGCTTCGGGCACGGCGGTCTGCCGGTCTCATTCAGTCAGCGAAACTCGCGCCATGGGTAATGTTGGTCTTGGGCCTAAATTATGGTACATAAAATAAAACTATGGAATTGGACTTCCGTACCGTCAACTACACGAGGTACGTGCCGTTTGATTCGTCAGTCACCTCAGATCAGGAAAAAAAACGAGAACCTTAATGCAAGGAACTGATGAATTATGAGGACAGAAAGCTCATAACACAAAGGCACTTCATTGTTTGCAATAGGAATATCGCTGTCAACGAGAGAAGAGTACAGGTAACATGAAGAACAGCTTACGGTAAAATAATCAGCCAACGATTATCCCAAGTTTAATTGACGGGCTATATGTGTCTGTGAACCCAGCTTGGTGAGGCCTCACATCTTCTGCATAATAACAGAGTTCGCCAGGCCAGCTTGTTCGACAGTCTGCGTTGGGTCATTCAGCTGCTTCGGCGGGAAACCAGTCTGCAGCTGATACGGCCTTGTGGCTCCTGGTCGTGATGCATCAATGAAGGACCTAATGTCACCCACAGTGTGGTGCATGTTGAACCGGGCAACCATACGAGTTCCGTCTGCCAGCCTCAACTGTATCGATGTAAACGGCAGGGAATCATCAACAACTATGCCAACTGATCTAGAAGCAGCAGGAGGTGCTTGAGTGGGAGCTGGTGCTGAGTTATCATCTGTGGAAGATCCACCTCCAAGGGTTCTTCCAATACCCTGGAAACGTGACCGTGGCCTTATGGGTTCCTAGATGAATAAAATCACAAACAAGGATGTTATATTGTACTACATAAAGTGCTGCGAGTGTACAACAGGGATGGAGATGCTTACCCTGTAATCTTCAGGTCTTTTTATAACATTCACATGAACTGCTGTGCTCCTATCAGCAGGTTCCAGCTCCTGGGGGCACTGAGACTTCTTAATGCTCTGGAAAAGCAAAACAAAGAAAAGTTATTATGAATTCATTTTATGCAAGTTTACATGTTCTTTAAATAAAGAAACCCAGAACCTGGTACCAGCGTTGCTACTACACTGAACCAGCAAACTGAAAACAATTAGCTCGTGAGAGGAACAGAATCTTTCATTCCAGAAAACAGAAGTAGCCCAAATTATGGATGAAACGTATCACTGTGGACGAGACAGAACAAAAAACGACACGAGAGGAACTAGTCAAGGTTGATTTCATCTTGCTGATGGCAGTGGCATAGTTAAATCCTGGTTCCATGTTATTACAAGTAACTGATGATTTGAGTCGAGTTTAAATTTCATAAGTTGTGTAACTGCACCAAGAAAGTGTTTAAAGATAGATCAGGTGGAACTAATGTAACAGCCATTTCATTATAAGTCATGAACTAAAATTTTCCAAAACCATCTGAAGTGCAAAAGGTTGCAAGTAGTCCTTTCCAGAACAAATGCAAACGACACATGGAAGATAAACAGCAAAACATCTTTAGTAATGGAAATAGGCAGCCTTTGGATCATTAATAGGGAAGTGTGAGTTATACATTATACCAAAAAGAACTAATTGCAAATGGTCATCCAGAAAATGTAGGGATCACCTCTATGAAATCAGCATTTTCAGGATCGTCGTATCGTCTCAGTGGACCATCATCGACACTGAAGCCATTATTCCATAAGTGTATATTGTGGAGTACTTGAGCTGGTGGTTGAGGAGCTGCAGATGGAACTGTCTCTCCTGAAAGCAGTCGTCCAGTCCCTGCAAAGCTCCTAGAGCTCGATGACTGGTCCTCAAAAGGAGGAGGTACACCTTGTACAACACCCATCTGCCTGGCTTGGTCAAATATTGCATCCACATCATTTCTTCTTGTGGGATCTTGGACAAGCATCCCACTGCACAAACGCAAAATTTGAAGTTTATAAAACAGAAAAAAAATACTGACATTACAAAGGAAGAATATAAGACTAATAAAGAACTTTGAAATATCCTGAACTTTGAAAGTGCAATCTTGAGCTAAATACTGTTGAGACTTTTCAAATGCTGTCTTATCATTTCAAATGTTATACATGGTGGGAACAAGTGGCTCGAATTCATAAGACAACTTTTCACACAAGGCTAGTGTTATACTGTTCATTGAAATTCAAGGAAGAGTAAAACAGCAACCACATGAGCACTAACAATGGCCATCGCTGGGGTCTCAATTTCGTAATCTTTTTTTTTTTACAACTATCTCATAATCATAACTAAACGAGTAATTTTTTTAAAAAAAAAAAACTACCACAAGTGCTTCACTAATAACATGTCATTATATTGGTTAAAGGAATCAGCAGGCAAATATCAAAGGATTCTGTATCCTCTGGCTTCCCTGTAAATTTCTCCAGCTCGTCTATCTATGACTATGATTGCCAACTAGATGAGTACATATTTTAAAGTAACTGTAGTATACAGATTCATATATTGAAACAAAAGAATTGACTACGATACCAGTTTTTTTCTTTTATATGAGTGTGCATGCATCTATAACATATATATCAAAACAGTGTGGTATCTTTTTTCCATTTATTCGAAAATTTTCAACTGAATTAAGTAAACTGCTAATCTTTTACATTTTATGAACATATTTCATTATTTTCAGGCGCTACAGCTGCTGATCAGCATCTATTAACATCTGGCATTTATGCTCCCTATGTAAAAATGCAAAAAAAATAACCAGAGGCAAAAATGCACATGAGCACATAATTATAAGGGAATACAAGCTACAGGTCAGACCGGCCAGTCTTAGGCTGTAGTATATTGCACAGTTTGCAAGGGAAATAAATTGAATCGTCACACACTAACAGATCGAAAGTCAAGGAAACCTAATCGCACGATGTACCCGTAATACGCTCCTGCTGCTGACCCCAACCAACCACAGCGACGTCTACAACGTAACACCGGTTGTGGCGGCGATTCTGATGCCCGCACGCGTGATCGGCAACAAACCACACACGACCGCGAGGATAGATGGGGAGATACCTCTTCTCTCCGCCGGTGTAGTACTCCTGGGGCTCGTCGGAATCGCTGCCGCCGCCCCCGGCGCCGGGAAAGCCGGCGGGTCCGCGGTTGATGTCGGAGAGCGTGCGGATGGTGGGGCCCCCGCGGCCGGTGGACGCAGGCTTCTTACCGCCGTTGGAGGAGGAGCTCATCGCCGACGAGGTGGAGGAATCGATAGGGGTAGGGTTTGGTTCGCGTTTCGAGTCGACGACGAGTCGTGCGTGCCTGGTGAAGTACTCTCTGTTGGTCCTTGGTCGGTTGCGGGGTTATATTGCGGAAGAATCACGCGTCCCTCGCAGAGGGGAGACGGGGACGCCGGCCCCAAGTGCCAGGCTTGCTGGGCCGTAAAGTTGATGGTGACTTAGTTTTCCCAGATTATCGAGTCCGCCCGCATTGCGTAGAAGCCCAATCAACGCCTAACAACTCGGACTGTTTGTTTGTTTTGAATTTATGTCGTGACAATTAATATTATTTTCTAGAAAAGATAGAAAAATATGCCCATCCAATTTTAAGTTATAATGCATTTTAGTGTTTTGAGATAAAAAATTGAAAATCGTCTATTTTCAATTTCATGCTTGAATGTTGTTGACAAATATAACAAACTACTTTTGTTAGTGTCTTGTAAATAAAAATCCAGTTTAGCACAGCTCAAGACAGTATTGACTGCACTGTAGGTGAACTGTGGCACCGTAGCTACAGGAACAGAAACCGAAAAGCTACGAATGGGCGGTTCACCGGCTTGGCACAAAACAGGTTATGTGAAATGTTGTTACTGTAGCTACGGATGATAAAAAAGTTCAATAATCAGGTTCAACAACCTGCGCCAAACGAGAGGCTTAAGGACACGTACAGTGCTGTGATGTGCCAGGACGCTGTGGCTGTTACTTGAATATATTGCCACCTTGGAAGCCTAATGCACGCAGTAAGGCTTCTTGTGTTCGGCAGCGACGGTCGCCCAGACGCCTGGTGTAAGCAATTAGCTTTGATAGGATAACAATTACATACTGCTTCATGTTTTGTTTGGGTGTGAGTGTATTTTCTCTAATTTACGTGGTTTGAAGCACGGACGGATCTATATACAATATGTCGGATGAGGTTATAGCCATAAAAATTTGAAAAAACAATGATTTGATTCAAATTTTTACCATATTCACACCTCTACGACTAAAATCTCTGTACTTATAAGACAGTCACACCCCTTAAGTATATCTCTAGCTTCGTTCCTGGTTTGAAGGAATTAAAGAAAAAACTAGTTCAAATACACTTTAATACACACTAATCCTCCCAAATTCAAACAAGTTCTCAAGTATAAAAAATAACTTTTTAAACATTTGCTTTGCATTGTAGGATTACCCTCTTAAGCAAATGCTTAATGAGCTGGCTCCTATTCTCTCTTTTTAAGCATTTTTAAGCCATGTACAACGCATCTACGTGGCCAGGCGCTTAGGGACGGTTGTGTCTTTGCCATGCCACCGTGGAGGGTAGTGCATGCGGGGGTGAGCGCTTGCCCCTGGCTTCGATGCTCTAGCAGGCGGCGGACGCTTGACTCTTTTGGTAGGTGCATGCATGGAGGCCGATGCTTCAGATTAGTATAATCTTGACTGGAGCTCACGGATGTAGCAAATGGGCGCTTAACAATTCAGAACAACTAAGCATCGGTCAACAGTTTTCCCATTGTAACGTATAACGCCCTTTAAAAAAGTTTATGACATGACATGCCTAAGCACCTCTCTAAACGCTCCTACATTGTACATGGCCTAGGCGCTTGCGATAGAAGAGCCATGAATCCATGATCTGTTTGCCCTCGGCCCCTCACCAAAGGGATTCGGGTTAACTCAATTGCTCAAAAAAATTTACCACGACTACTGTAGTGTGATTTTTCTCTGATCTTATCCATCTGATACGGAATCAATGAACCAGACACATCGCAGTGCACTTGCTACAGTCCATACGAACAGTCTTTCTCTGCCTGAACAACGATTTAATGTACTGTACTGGACATGTCTCACACAAATTACTGTAGCAACATAAATTTTCTTCACTATTGCAGGGGAGCTGGATCCCAGACCAGAGACGATGAACAGCAATCAGTTTGTCAACCTTCTCCCGCTAAAAGTCACGTAGAGAGATGGGCACCAACCATGCACGATTGCACGGCGTGGACAGTACCATACCAGAGATTCCGCGCCATACACAACGACACGAGCGCTAGGCCAAAAAGGTTCTGGGATTTTATCCTGGTTTGATTATTCTTAGACAAAAAAGATCCTGGTTTGATTATTCTTAGACAAAAAAGATCCTGATTTGATTATTTTTAGCGTGATGCACTGACGTGTGAGTGTGACGCGATCAGCACAGCACTAGTGCGCGGAGTCCACATCAGAAAGGTAGCGCGACACGGCCTCGCGTGAGCTTTAAAGTCCTTAACAGTTACACTCCACCGCACCAACTAGTTTCGCAGCGGGGCCTCGCCGTTCCACTCCATCGCAGGCGACAACGAACACAGCAGCAGCTCTTCTCCGCTCCGCCGCACCGCCTCACAGTACTACAGACGCGGAAGCCATGGCCGCGGCGCCACGGGAGATCCCCCACCGGGGCCTCTTCATCGGCGGGGAGTGGCGGGAGCCGTCCCTCGGGCGCCGCCTCCCCGTCGTCAACCCGGCCACCGAGGACACAATCGGTACGCCCGCCGCTCGCCTTTCCTCAGACCGCTTCAGCGGCATGCTGCTAGCGCCGTGCTGAACTCACTCACCGTTTTCCCCTTTGTTTGCGGCGGTGATCGGTGCAGGCGACATCCCGGCGGCCACGGCGGAGGACGTGGAGCTCGCGGTCGCGGCGGCGCGGGACGCGTTCTCCCGCGACGGCGGGAGGCAGTGGTCGCGCGCCCCTGGGGCCGTGCGGGCCAAGTTCCTCAGGGCGATCGGCGCCAAGGTGCCATCCTTTTTGTCGCATCAGAGTCTTAAGTTGCTTCTCAATCTGAAGTTTGTTTGAGTTCATGAACATACTCAAGTCACCGATTGACCTTTAGCTTGTTGGACTTGTTCTTAAAATGAAAACGATGTGATCAAGCTCGATAACACTTGAACATTAATCAGATGTCTGCTACACTCCTTTTTCTGGCCAACCATCTATTATACACTTGAGATTAGTTTATCGACGTTATGAATTTGTTGTATTTGTAGTGATTTTAGTCATAGTTATAGACCAGATATTCTAGCTTTCAGACGATACTGTTCCTGCTATGTCATATTGTCATGACACTGAAATTGGCAATAGATTTTCAGTGTCATTCATTACTTTATTGCAATGTTTTAAATACAGATGTTCTTCAGCTGTGGATCATCTGCACTGAATCTTATTCTTATTTTTTAAGATTATTGTTTTGTTTTAAATATGAAAGCTTTAGTATGTTCTTAGCTGCATTTTAACGGGATAATCCAAGAGCTAAATTTTGGTTCATGAACATCCTTGTTTTTGACTTATGTTTGTTGCTGAATGGTGCAGATTAAAGATAAAAAATCTGATCTGGCTTTGTTGGAGACACTGGATTCTGGGAAGCCTCTGGATGAATCAAACGGGGACATGGTAACTTCATTTGTTCATTATTACTCTGATGTTCGGTGTGCCTGAAGACAGAAGATGCTCCGTATCTCAATTAATGTCTTAACATGTTTTATTAGGAGGATGTCATCGCATGCTTTGAGTATTATGCTGATCTCGCAGAAGCATTAGATGGGAAACAACAAACACCAATTTCTCTACCTATGGAAAATTTCAAGTCCTATGCGCTCAAAGAACCCATTGGGGTTGTTGGACTAATCACTCCTTGGTATGATATCAGCATTAATTCACCGTTTAATGATTTCTTCTCGCTGTTAGTTTATAAGTACATAGATTCTGTGGTATATCGAAATATTTAGGTATTTCAGGTTCTTGCCATGCATCCTATAACGTTGTTGTTAATGAACTGCGTTTGTAGCTATTGGTGTTTAGAGTTGCAGTATATTTGTTCAAATTCTTTTTCTCCTTGTGTAATGAAGGAACTATCCCCTGTTGATGGCAACTTGGAAGGTTGCACCTGCCTTGGCTGCTGGGTGTACAGCTGTGTTAAAACCATCCGAATTGGCTTCAGTGTAAGGCTTGATGCTTGTTTCATAAGTTGCGTACTCAATTATTATTCTGTATTTCTGACTGAATTTTTTCTAATTCAGGACTTGCTTGGAGCTTGGTGCAATTTGTGTAGAGATAGGCCTACCTCCAGGTGTTTTGAACATAGTTACTGGTCTGGGTCCTGAGGCTGGTGCTCCATTAGCCTCACATCCACATGTGGATAAGGTTAGACCTGTTTCTCAGTGGCAATATTCATATTCTGAGGACAATTGATTACTACCTGCATCTTTTGAATTTGTCGTTAGGACAACAACTTTAGTTGATTATTGAACTAGAACTGTTGTCCTAATGACAACAATTAAAAGCGGAGGGAGTAGTTGACAGACTACCAAGTTTCCCAATTACAATCACCAGTTCTTACTTCTTAATCTTCTCAAATTTATGCGGCTTTGCTTTCTAGATTGCTTTTACTGGAAGTACAGAGACCGGTAAGAGGATAATGACTGCTGCTGCCCAAATAGTTAAGGTTTGTCCCTATATTATTTAGTTCATATCCTTGTTTGGTAATCTCCACCACCTTATTACATTTTCTTTATGACTTTTGACCGTGTATGCTTTCATTGATGCTAGAAATTTGAGAATCGTGAATGTGAATAACCTAATCTTGATCCTATTTGGTATATCTTCTTCAACAGCCTGTTTCACTAGAGCTTGGAGGCAAAAGTCCTCTTATTGTCTTTGATGACATCGGTGACGTTGATAAAGGTCTCTTCCTCCCTCTCATGTTGTGACGGGCTCCTAATTTATTATGTAATATTTACAATCGCCGTTTTTCCAGCTTCATGAATAGGCGACATCTTTTTAGGTTATGAAAGAACAAATGTCAAATTTGCATAGTTTATTGCAAGTTCTGTCAGCTCTAAATTCTTGCTGATTTTGAAGCAGCCGTTGAATGGGCCATGTACGGGATTTTTGCAAATGGTGGTCAAGTCTGCAGTGCAACTTCTCGTCTACTTCTGCATGTATGTATTTCTTCCATCTGTTTTAGATATTGAGTTTTTCTTCCATTGATAATGACATGAAACAATTGACAGGAGAAAATTGCAAAGCAATTCTTGGATAGATTGGTTGCGTGGGCAAAGCATATCAAAGTTTCAGATCCACTGGAGGAAGATTGCAGGCTGGGATCGGTTGTCAGTGAAGGGCAGGTAATGTAAATTACGTGTATCAAACTTGTTTTTGTTTTTTTTATTAATTTTTAGAACGCTTCAAAGAGAATATTATATCCCAATTAAGTGACTTTCAAGATTCATCCCAATACTAAGAATATTCTGGACAAAATCTGCTTATGTTTGGCATTTACAACTCTACACGTCTTGAATTTTCTCATTAACTGAAGAATGATGCCTCTGTGTGATTCAATAGTTCTTTATACAACTAACGGTCTCTTTTTTCTTTATTCAGTACGAAAAGATAAAGAAATTCATCTCAACTGCCAGAAGTGAAGGTGCCACAATTTTGTATGGAGGTGCACGACCACAGGTATGCATCCTTAGTCGTATTACGAAGTTTCCGTTCCTTGGCTATTGATCCAAGTTGCGACCTTGAATTGACAGCACCTCAGAAGAGGGTTCTTTATTGAACCTACAATCATAACAGATGTTAGTACATCCATGCAAATTTGGCGAGAGGAAGTCTTTGGTCCAGTCCTTTGTGTTAAAGAATTCAGTACAGAGAGTGAAGCTGTGGAACTTGCAAATGATACTCAGTGAGTTTCTTGATTTTGCAAAACTAAAGAGAGAATCTTCAATGCTTATTTTGTTCATTCGCCTTTTATACGAATACATTTCAGCTATGGTCTAGCTGGTGCCGTGATTTCTAATGATCCAGAGAGGTGTGAGCGCATAACAAAGGTAACATCATTCATGATAATTATGATGGGGACATAGATTTCACCCTGATTCAGGATTATTGATCCCATAATAACACATGTAAAATCCCCTATCTGCAGGCTATTCATTCAGGTATTGTTTGGATAAATTGCTCTCAACCAACCTTCGTTCAAGCTCCATGGGGAGGGAACAAGCGGAGTGGTTTTGGTCGAGAGCTTGGAGAATGGTGCGTGCGACATAAGTAACTACGAATTTGCCATGTTATAAAGTGATGCATCAATGTTCAAAAGCATTTTTTTTTAAGCACTGGCTGGACAGATTCTTGAATCTGGAATCCTGGATCCTCTGAAATCTTAATTGCCCTCGCCATTGCTTTTCAGGGGCCTTGATAACTACTTGACCGTGAAGCAAGTCACCAAGTATTGCTCTGATGAACCATGGGGATGGTATCAGCCTCCATCGAAGCTGTAATAAGCGAGCCATTTATGCCAGGAAAATTAAGCGCGTAGTCACTGAAGACACAAGTATCTATCTGGTGAAAGGACAGTTCTATATAGAGAGATACTGTATTGCGATAACCTTGATGGTGTCTCGTGACATTGTATCAGCGTGTGTACTAATTCTGTCATTCGCGATGCATAGTGTCTGCAGTTGTTTGGGCAAAAGCATCAATACAATAAGCAGTGTCATCTTGAACGTTAACAATTGCACATCAAAACTCCAATCGCATTATGCTGGTGCTGGTCTAAATTGTCTATATTCCCTTGTTATGGATAATGAAACGAGAAACATTTGCAAGAGCTATTTCATGAAAAACAATTTGAACTTTCGAAGAGTTGTCTCCTGATATGTCTTGTTCGAACACTTCTCCGTGCTATAATGTCTTGTTCGAAGTTCGAACAGGCCGCAACAACCAGATGCCGCCTCCTAGAGTCGCGTCCCCATTCGCGATCCTTTCCCGCTTCCTCTTGTCGCCGTCGCCACCGCCTCTGCCCGCGCTCGTCCGCCTCCACGCTCTCGCTGTCACCTCCGGCCTCTCCTGCCGCCCCGACATAGCTGCCAAGCTCGTCGCCGCCTACTCCTCCACCGGCCGTCCAGGCCTCGCCGAGCTAGCCTTCTCGGCCTGCCCATTCTCCGACACTTTCCTCTGGAACTCCCTCCTCCGGTCTCACCACTGCGCCTCAGACTTCACGCCCGTGCTCACCGCCCACCGCCGTATGCTTGCCTCCGGCGCGCGACCCTCCCACTTCACCGTGCCGCTCGCTGCCTCCGCCTCCGCCGAGCTGAGTGCGCTCAACGTCGGCGCCTCCTTGCACGCGTATTGCGTCAGGCTGGGCCTTCTGATCGGTGATGGCTCTGTCGCCGTCGCTTCATCGCTGGTGTACATGTACGCTAGGTGCGGCGTCCTTGGCGACGCTGTGAAGATGTTCGAGGAAATGCCCGAGAGGGACGTGGTCGCGTGGACCGCGGTGGTCTCCGGGTGCGTGAGGAACCGGGAATGCGTGGCGGGGTTGCGCTATCTGGTGGATATGGTCAGGCTCGCGGACGATGGCAGAGAGAGGCCAAACTCGCGGACGATAGAGAGTGGCTTGGAGGCGTGCGGGGTGCTTGGTGAGCTGCCTTCTGGTAGATGCTTGCACGGGTACGCAGTGAAGGCTGGGGTTGTGGGTTTCCCGTTGGTGGTCTCAGCGCTTTTCTCTATGTACTCGAAGTGTGACAGCACCGTGGATGCAAATGTTTTGTTCCAGGAGTTGCCGGTGAAAGACGTGGTTTCCTGGACCAGCTTGATTGGAGCTTACTGTCGGAGGGGCTTTTTAGGGAAGGCTATGGAACTGTTCCTGGAGATGGAGTATGGCCTGCAGTCAGATGAGGTACTTGTTAGCTGTTTACTAGCTGGGCTGGGGAACACTGCAAATGCATCTGGTGGGAAGGCGTTTCACGCAGTAATAATGAGGAGAAACCTTGGAGATAGTGTGTTGATTGGAAATGGTTTGATCTCTATGTATTGCAAATCGGAACTAGTGGATGTCGCAGGCACAGTTTTCAGGACGATGCAGCAATGTGGTGCAGAATCATGGAATTTGATGATTGTAGGATACTGCAAAGCTGGATGTGATGTCAAGTGCTTGACGCTGTATCGTGAGATGCAGTTGAGAGGTACTGATGGATTCTTGGGTGATGCCAACAGCCTGGTTTCTGCAATATCTTCTTGCTCACGGTTAGGGGAAGTACGCTTAGGTCAGTCAGCACACTGTTATGCAACCAAACACTCATTTGATGATTATTCTTCAGTTGCAAATGGTTTAATTAGCATGTATGGAAGGTGTGGAAAACTTGATTATGCACGTAAAATATTTTACTGGCCCAAATTGAGGTGGGACGTTGTCACGTGGAATGCACTGATTGCCAGTTATACACATCTGGGACATTCAAGGGATGCTCTCTCACTGTATGATCAGATGCACACTGAAGGTGTGAAACCCAACTCAGCAACTTTGCTGGCTGTTATTTCAGCTTGTGCAGATTTGGCTGCATTGGAACATGGAGATCAGATACATTCTTATGTCAAAGAAATGGGGTTGGATTCTGATGTACAGATTAGTACAGCACTTGTTGACATGTATGCAAAATGTGGTAAACTTGGGATTTCTCGAGGGATTTTTGATTCTATGCTTCAACGTGATGTGGTTTCTTGGAATGTGATGATTTCAGGCTATGGGATGCATGGGAATGCTAAAGAAGCATTGGAATTCTTTAGTAAAATGGAGGGTACAAGTGTTGTGCCTAATAGTGTTACCTTTCTTTCCATTCTATCTGCTTGCTGCCATGCTGGGCTTGTTGACGAGGGCAGGAAGCTGTTTAATAAAATGAGAGAATACTCCGTTGAGCCTAATCTGAAGCATTATGCCTGTATGGTAGATCTCTTAGCAAAGTCTGGGCTCCTCCAGGAAGCAGAAGGTATCATTTTGGCTATGCCAATAGAACCAGATGGTGGGATATGGGGAACTTTGCTTAGTGCCTGCAAAGTGCATGGTAACTTTGAGATGGGGTTAAGGATGGCAAAGAAGGCATGTGCTTCTGACCCAGGAAATGATGGTTACTATATTTTAATGTCTAATTCATACGGCAGTGTTGGAAAATGGAATGATATAGAGAACCTTAGAGATATGATGAAGGATCATGGAGTAGAAAAAAGTATAGGTTGGAGTGCAGTTGATACAAGTGAGTGAGTTTGGTAAAAATTGTGCTATTACCATACTCATATCCACTGTAGCCAGGAAGTTGGCTGATATGGTGAACAGTCATGGAATGGAGGGCTATATTGGAGTGCCATGGTATTTGTCGGTGAATTAATTACAATAATGTCCAACTAAACGTGGCATAGTTCAAAACATAAAAGGCACTGAAAAGTGCACCATCAGGTGTTATTCTGATATGAAGGTTAAAAGTACAGAACTAGGCATACATGTAGATATCATAATTACGATGATCACTGAAAATATTGGCTTGTTGAAATCAATCAGAATTCACATATGTGGCCCCATCCATGGCCTCTGAGGAGCTAGTCAAGGGTAATGGATCAGTAGTCAGTATATGGATGGGTGGATATGGAGTAGGGCTGTGAGAATTTTTTGTCAAGGGGTAACATGGCTTGGAATTGATGTCCGCATGTTATCTTATATTACAATGTTTTAATCTTAAATGAAGTTAAGAGTACAAAAAAGAACGAGATCTTGTGGCGAATGCTCTGACTTTATCCTTTGTGCCATCCACTGTCAGAGAAGGGACATTTTTTAATGGCTTAGGTACAGGTGGATGCCAAGCTTACTGATATGCACATCATGGCAGTGGCCAAGCTGGCTGGATCACGGCAGTAACTAGTCACTGGAAATTCAGATATGTTTGGTGCTGACTGCTGATTGAAACATCATACCTGCTGTTGGAGCTGGACTCGATGTGTCCCTAGCCATGATTAGAGTAAGGAGCCGTCTTCTATCAAAACTTAGTATTTTGGAGCAGCTTTCACTTGCTAAATAATGGGACATATTTGGAAATGTATACCCCAGCCCCACTGCACATTATAAAGGTACTGGCACTGCTAATGTCAATCATCACGGTCATAAAAAATATTTAATCATCACAGTTCCTTTTTCCTGTTTCCACTTTAAATAATGAACATTTATATATCTTCAATGGTTGGTCATGTGAGCAGGTTGGACCCATGCAGGTGAAGTAAAGACCGCCACAAATCAGAATTTCGCTCTCCCTGGGCACATATTGCGCTATGACTGCCCCTCAACAGGTGTGACAGTTGATGGCTTATTGTAGTATTTCCGAAAACACTATCAGCAGCAGCTTCAGCGGGCTATCGAGTAACGCTGACCTGTCATTTATGAAGAATGTACAATCTTACCCAAGCGCAGAAACTTACTACATCCTGACATCCAAGGAGGACATGCTCGGATGCTACAATTATGGTGTACGATTGGTAATGGTACCTGAGTTGTGCATGCTAAAGACAAACGTTGCCAGCAACATATGCAAGTTACTTTTGGATCGCTTACCAACTCTTTTGCATTGCATTGGCAGAGAGGAGAGGGGGAGGGAAACAAAATTGTGATCCTCCTGAATGCTGATTGCTACGGTGTCCCGAACAAGTGTTCGTTTGTACTGTTGATCATAAATTCCCAGGATGAGGCACTGATCCGTCCTTAACAGATACAGTTGCCTGGCAAGCCGGTGAAACAGAACTGGAAGAAACACCGGCCAACTTTTTTTTCCCCCAACTTTAACTGATACATGGTTGAGCTCTAGCAGAACGTTTGTGTACCTGTCCTTTTCAATTCTTTGCTGTTTGATCTTAGCTCGGTGCTTTGCTTCTCCTTTTGAGATCGGTTTCGTATGAACTTTGAGATGTGGCTCAAACGCGCGAGACGGCGAGGAGCAAAAACAGAACCTTCTAGTAGTCCTCGACACCATTCCCTACTTCCGCAGGTCCGCGGGAAATCCTCCACACCGGTCGCCGCCCGCATCCAACGACAGCCCGATGGACGCAATGCCTCACCCCGTCGCCATCAACCCGCACGTTACAACACCCGACTATAGAAAAAACAACAGAGAACGTGTTCTACTTGGAATTTTTGGGTGCACCCCTTGAACAAGAAAAATCTGAACCGCGCCTCCACACGTCGCTCAACGACCGATCGAACGGCCACGATCGTCCGCCGGCCACGGGCCCGCGACCCCTCGCTCAGCGCGCCGCCCGCCGTGGAGGGCATTATCGTCAGCTCGTCTTCCTGGATCAATATAAACGCGAAGCGGAGCATCGCCTCGCCAAAACGCCAAAAAGCCCAGAAGATTTCGCGTCCCCTTTTCTCTCTCCATTAAAACTTCCGCACCCGTGTGTTATCTATCCATCCGCCCTTCTGTCTCTCGCTCTAGCCTCCTTCGCCGCTCGCCGCATCGCTTTTTAGGGTTTCGCCGCCTCCTCCACCGCTCGCAACGCCGCGCCCGCGCCCGCGCACGTCGCCGAGTCCCGCAGGCCGAGCCTCCCTGCAGTCCGCACGCGCCCCGCGAGATGGGATACAGAGACGCCGCATCGCCCGCATCCGCGGCCGCCGCGCGCGACGCGAAGAAGAAGAGGGTAAGAAGGGAGCTCTCGCTTCTCCTCGGTCGGGGGTGATCTCTGATTCGATTCGGGATGGGGGTTGTTGCGGTCGGTTCGATTGGATTGCGTCCCGTGTCGATCTGATCTGATATTTTTTTTTTTCGTTTTCGGTGCGTGCCTCGCAGGGGAACCGGACGGCGGCGAAGCTGAAGCAGTCCAAGCTCGAGACCCGCCGCGGGCAGTGGCTGTCTCAAGTTCAAGGTTCGATCTGGTGCCTATTTTGCGCATTGTTTCGAATCGCTATCTATTATTTCGATTTCTTTTTTTTTTCTGGTCGGGGTGAGGGGGGTGGGCGTTATGCATGCTAGAGTTTGGATCTCCATGCATTGGATCGAAGCATTTTTTATATAAGCTGGTTCGTATAATGTGATATGTTTCTTCTTGTGGCTATCTCGATGGAAAGTGATGTTTCTGTTGAAGCTTTGATCGAAATCTGATCCTTTTGTGTTTCTTATTGGTCCAGGCAAGGAGGGGAACGATCCTAAGGGTGTTGCAGCACCTACAGGAGCAGGATCAAATGCCGGGTCACCAATACTCGCTTCCCCACACCCTCCACTCCCTCGACGTCGAGCTGATGCGAGGTCAAGGGGAGGTGATCCAGAGGACAGGGAGGAGGCCGGTGCAGCCGGGCTTGATGTCGGTAGCAGCGACCTCGACTCCCCCATTAACAGCCCAGGTTCAAACAATTCCCAAACTGGCAGGTGCCCTTTGAGGAAGGGGTGCTCCGGCAATGATGGTGGTCGCAGCCTCAGCAGTGGAAGCAGTGTATGGTCCAGCTCAAGGAGTGTGAGTGATGCAGAGGAGGATGATGCAGGTTATCCTGAGGATGATAGTGGAGTCTTGGATGATTGGGAAGCTGTTGCTGATGCACTTTCCGTCGACGACAGTCATTGCCACCAGAGTCCATGTCCTACAATGCCCCCAGCACCTCAGATAAATGCAGCATCTGCCAATGCAGCGAAACCAGAACCGATTCAGAACAAGACTAGAGCTTGGGCACCTGATGATAAATTTCGTCCACAGAGCTTACCCAGTATCTCAAAGCAGGTCAGCTTTCCTGCAAGCATTGGAAACTGCTGGGCAGGGATGGGGTTAAGTCCTACGCAGCAGGGTATCCTTTCATTGCCATTGTCATGCCCAATATGCTGTGAGGATCTTGATCCAACGGACTCGAGCTTCCTTCCCTGCCCCTGTGGTTTTCACCTTTGTCTCTTCTGCCACAAGAGGATCCTTGAGGCAGATGGGCGTTGCCCCGGTTGCAGGAAGCAATACAACAAAGTGTCTGCAGCAGGCAGCGGTGGTGGCAATGCGGCAGGAACAGCAGTTGGGATGGGACAAGAGAAGGCAAATGTAGCGTCAATGAGGCTATCCCGTTCTTGTAGCATGGGTCCAAGATACTAGACTGTTCCAGGGTATAATAGCTCTATGTTGTAGATCTATCTTTGCCGGTGTTGGATATGCTAGTTTTTTCGCGTATCGCTGCTTTTGGTATAAAGAAATGTGAATATTGGAATAGGTTCTCAATCCATATAGACTATCCAGAACCGCAGTTGTTAAGAATGTTTTTCAGTGATGTGATGCATATGTTGCTGGAGAGGACTATTTTGTGTTTACAGTATGTGAGATATATAAGGTGACTTTTTTCTGTATTGTTAATAATAAGTGTATATGTGATAAGTGCTTTGCGTGTATAATATAATACATAAAATTGGAGGTAGCCATTGTGCATCAATAACTTAGGTCTCACTTGACAGATCTTATTGATTGTTTGAATTGGCAGGTCTTAT
Organism: Oropetium thomaeum; assembly: GCA_001182835.1. NCBI lineage: Eukaryota > Viridiplantae > Streptophyta > Magnoliopsida > Poales > Poaceae > Oropetium > Oropetium thomaeum. The sequence continues at coordinate 101,573 of LFJQ01000091.1, read as the reverse complement.
TGTTTGATCTAGATATTTTTTTTTCTTTCAGATTCTGGTACATGATACTTTGACAGTATTGGCATTCTCGAGATACTTGGTTAGATGGGGCATCATATTGAAAGTGGGTATGGTGTCTTACTGTCTTGTCTTTCTCTGTTCACCTGATAATTGTGTTTGAAATTTGGTAACTTGCTATTTTGCAATTGCAATTGTAGTAAAATATGTGTCACACTGTTGTTGAATGAACCCAAACTTGGCTTCTACAGATGTTTACCATATGATTGCATTCAAGTGATAATGAAATACTCCCTCCATTCTTATTTTATTGATGTTAGGACAACTTTAGTTCATTTTTGATCTAGAATTTGTCCTGACATCAATTTGAAAACAGAAGGGAGTATAAATTAAGTAGTGAAATTTGTTAACGTGTCAGATCTCATGAGCTCTCAACATGCTGCCTCTATGCATTCTAATCATTTTTTGTTCTCGTTATCATCTGCTATAACCTTTTAGTCTAGTATGTTGTGCTGTTTTATGTCAAAACATGGAAGCGGACAAGCAGTTGAATTTGTTTGGCGTCAGTTAGGCAGACTTTGGGTGGATTTGGAAAAGCGCCTGAAAATGCAGTCCATTATGTCCCATAAAAGCTACTGCCTTGGCTTCTAGTCGCACTTCAAGGTATTTCAGCACCCAGAAATTTTATATCTTTGTGCCTTCACATTGCCGTGGTGAGGGCGGAAAAACTCTGCGTGATTCCAGTCCTGGACAGTTCTGTCTTGCCGTTCCCTGAAGCTTTTCAGAAGTGGGGGTGTCAAAATGTTTGTGTCAAAATGTTTCTCAACTCAATGTCGGGATCGGAACTGACCTTTTACAGAATTCGTCAGAGATGGAATCACTTTCTCGCAAAAAAAGAGAGAGAGATGGAATGACTTGTATTTAGTCTGGGGATGTCTTTCCTCACTCCATTAATCTACTTATTACTTTTAATATTCAACAGTTGTTGGTACACATGTTTATGTTTATATTCGCTTCGATGTTTATGCAGCCGCACGTGTTTGTACGAAGCATTGTCTTTACCTGCCTGTTCTTGCAAACCTGTTACAAACGTTTTCCGCTTTTGGAGTGATGTTCTGCCGCGCACGCAATACTTCTTTGTTTGGTAATATCGTGTTTCTACCTCTTATAAGACACATGTTTAGGTTACTAAAAGAAACTTCTGTAGTACTGTACGAACTAATAAGAATTCTATATTTCTACGAGGGCTGCATTTTCCAACGCCGGATAGAACAATGTGTAACGGAGTTCCGTCACAATATGAGATCATAAGTTTTCTAACTACATCGGAATGGGGCCTGTGAACCACATCCATGCCTGGAGTAGTGGAGTGACACGCAGGCCTTGAAAACAAGGAGTTCTTGTGTTCCTAGAATGGACTTCAAACAGATACACAATTTAGAACAAAAAATTAATGGTTCCCTCAGATTTCCTAGTTCTTCCGAGCAATGGATAAGAACAACCAAGTTTGTCAGCTCTCCATACAACCTAAAGATGAACAGACATTGCTATAAGGCAACTAATCAAGACAGTAGCCGGTCAACTTCCCTCTTCAGCCACAAGGCACGTAGCTTGGGTTCATAGGAAAGAAAGATCTCTCGGTTCTCTGGGTCCTTAAAAACATCAGAAGCCAAAAGCTTGACCTGATCAGACACGCCAGGCAGATTGTGCAGAGACTTGATACAACTTGAAATCGAGAACTGGTCAGCACTTTTTGTTTGTTGTTCTTTCATGCGTTGCTCTTTCACGCGTTGTTCCTTCATGCGAGCCTGTTTCATTCTGAACTCAAGATAAGCCTCCATTGTTTCCTGGATGTCTTGGATCTTACGCTTCTTGCGCTTGTCTTTCTGTGGCTCTATGCATGAACTCGACTGTGCGGGTTCATCACCTCTTTGTGGCTTTGGGTGCACACCATGCTGTGGCCTTTCTTGTACCTCTTCAGTGTGATTTTGAATAACATCAACATCATCTGTACCTTGTGGTTCCAATGTAGTTCGTTGAAGTAGGCCGGTGTTGTTCCAGCCACCATCAATAATTACATTAACCATTCCACCAGGTCTTCCAGACATGCCTGGGGGTGTGCTCATGTCGTTGCCTCCCTCATCAACATTCCCAACATGTTGAGGTATGCTGGAAGTTGGTCCTTCATGGATAGGACCTATCACAGTAGCAAATTTGTTTCAGAAAAGCACAAGGTAACAGTGCATACAGCAATTCTTTCCTAAGCCTTTTCGGAGAGGTGGTGCTGGTGCCCTTATGCGTGTGTGCAGGGTGGGGTGGGTCTTACCATCAAATAACAGCTCCAGTGAGTCAAGCAGTGGAAAACTCGCTCTTTGGTACTTCCGAGCCTTGGCATTTTCCTAGAAAATTGAAATTAATAAATATTAAAATCCAACTAGGCTGCATCAACAGCACCAGTAGAAGAAGAATGAGCTTCTCACCTCGATTATCTCATCCCAGATTTCATCTGTCGTTTTAATCATGGATGAACCCTGGTCCCATGACACACCATCCCGCTGGAGGATTGATTTTATCAGTTTATAGTCTTTCTTCAACTGAGTTTCATGCTCTTGGATCTGCATTTTACTAAACTTCGCTTCAGGGAACCTTTCATTGAAATCGCTAACAATTTTCCTCCACCCTTCAGTTCTCCATCCAGTTGGGGTACGATAAAGTGAAAGATTGTTCTCATGAAGTATATCCACGAGGCCCTTTTCGTACTTCATGACCCACTTTGCTCTATTGGCCATTTGACCCTGGAACGGATTAGGAACATGAATTTTATTGTTCTAGTGTGAGCCTAAAGTAAGATAACATGCCCAAGACAGCAAAAATCCATTCAGCAATCTAGTTCTTATTTTGAAAATAGCCTACTACAACAGGAACGCACTGAACAGTCAGTCATTCTTGATGCTTGCAACTTGTTCAATACATTCCTAGAATAGGCTATATGACGTCCTCAATCCTATGGTACAGGGACAACTGAACATCTAGCAGTATTCGATAACAGAGAAAAGAATTTATGTAATCCATTCAAGCCTGGTGCAAATGAAGCATGATAGAACCCCGTATCAGCAATTTCCTCCCGCCGCCCCTCTCCATTCTGATGAGTGATGACTAGGGAAGTCCGGTCATCGAGAGGAAGCAAAGACTCCACCAGATCCGGCTACCATAGTTGCCGTTTGCACCAAGATAGTGAACAGAGGCGGACCGACCAATAGGGCGATGTAGGGCAGCCGCCATACCTAACGCAAACGGAAGGAAATGCTCCTCCCCTCTCCACGGAAATTTCCAGCCCCCATTCGCCAGACGGCGGACGGCGCGAAGAGGAAGAAGCCGGCGGGTCGAGTTGCTTGTTGTCGACCCTGTCGACATAGCATCGACGCATCCCTATCCTGGATGAAATATCGCCCGCGCCCATCCACGGGCAAAACCTTCTTGCGCCCCCGGGCTGGGATCGACCCATCCCTGCTACAGCTAGCCTAAATGTCAACCACACAAGGAGGGAGGAGGATTCGAGGATTGGGGACGAGAGCCGAGAGGTCAGCTCTCACCTTCCGCCGAAGCTGGACGAGGGGAGCACACACAAGCCAAGGTGGCAGGCTTGTGCAGTTGTGCCCCGTCGTGCCCGCCCAGTAAAGGGGAGGAGGACGGCGGCTACAGGAGCAGGATTTCGCCGGCGTCCTCGCCGGGGAAGGAGATGACGAGCAAGGGTTGGGTTGGAGGCGCTGTATTTGGGTTGGAATTCGGCTGGAGAGCTCCCCAGTCGCCAATCACTTCTTCTGGTCGACGAAGCACTCCCTCATTTCAGATTACGGCCTTACGCATCACTGCAATCAAAATGTCCTTAATGCCGTGATGGGCCTTAAAGACGACGGTACTTAATGCCGTAATGGGCCATAAATTTTTTCGACTCATTAAATTTAGAGTTGGGCCATAGGATGGCCCATTTCTCGTTTTACAATGTGTATTTTTTTTTTTTGCCTTTTTCTAATTTTTTTGTGTTACGTGTAGCTTACCTTTGCACAAATCCATCATTCATTGAAGAAAAAAAAATTCAGACACATAAAGCATCAAGCTGGTAGAGACCAGTTTACTATATACTGGCGTCACGCCGTCAATCTGAGAGCAAAAGCACTTTCTCAAGATCATGTCCTTGGTGTACCTTTGTGTCACTGTAACATTCTTCACGATCGCTTTCACCTGGCATCACAAAATCTCCGGTGTAAACTTGCCTGTCCGTGGGACAGCTGACTACGTACAATATGTTTCTCCTGGCGATCGCCATCGTAAAACGTTTTTTGCGCGCAAGAGTCCAAGTCAAGCTATTTTTGGGTAGGTGGGGGAAAAATGTGAGTTTTCGTACCAACGTGTTTCTTATCAAAGTCGTGTTAAAATTACAACGTGTTTGTTCTTAGCCTTTTAGAACTTAGAAGTATAGTGATGATAGGGTCCCATAAACCTGGAAACTAAACAAATTACCTTCGGAAGATGGAGCATTGAAGCATTCATCTTGTGGCTATATATACACCTGGACCCATGGACAACTGATCAAATCCAAATCTTTATTTCATCAAAAAAAAAATAAAAAAAATCCAAAATCCTTATAGTTTAAATTAAAACCTGAAGCCAAAATTTGACTCAACCCTTTTTCAGAATTCCACAATTAGACTTAGACCACATGGCGCGATTTCAAATATTTTCACCACGAAATTTCATTCTGCCCACGCACCTACCCACGCAAAGCTCTCAGCTCTGTTCTCTCGCAAATCGCAGCGGAGCAGGACCGGCGTCTCCAGTCCACCCAGCGACAGTGGTGGATTCCGCGACGGCACGAGGAACACAGGTGCCACCGCCCGCCCCGGAGGGGATTGGGAAACCTCCGAAAACGAGTGCGTGTGAGTGTGACGCAGCTGATGAGAATGAGAGACCAGGCAAGTCGTTAGAGATTGACGTATTCCGCTTCCGCCCGTGGGCAAAACAGATGCAGGCAGATTAGCTGAGACACGAGTGCCCGGCCGGGGCGGGATCACGTATGTGCGGTGCGGGCGAAGCGCAAGCGCCGTTTGGAAGTGGGCGTCGCGACGACCAAGCCCCGCGGGTGGCGAGCGGCTGCACGGGCACGGCGGTGGCGCGGACAACGTGGGTGCGGAAACACAAAGCTTTGACACTTAAAACACCTACACGTACCGGAAATGGAATGGAGAGGAGATAAACACTTAAAACACCTATAAAATGAAAAAAGAAGACGTTCCAGAGACAAACTCGGGCCTCGATGCCTAGTTAAAAATTGAATGTTATAACTTCAAAAAAGAATTGAATGTTATGACTCCAGCTCTTTTATACTACTATAGCTTTGTTAAGAGAACTTAACAGATCAAATTTTTTGTTGACTTTTCTAGCCGAAAGCCAGAAAGAAAATCAGTAGTATAGTAGTTCTATAAAGCAAATCTCCCTCCGCCCTCCTCTTGCTCCGGACCTCCCACTCCACTCGTGACTCCCCCAAAACCCCGCAGTCCCGCACCGCACCGCTCATCCCGCCCTCCTCCTCTTTCGTCAGCCCAATATGGCCTGCTCCCACCTCGCCGCCGCTTCTTCCGCGGCCACCACCGCCGCCGCCGCGGTGCGTTCTGCGGCGACCTACCCCGCCGCTGCCGCCTTCGCTCGCCTCTCGGCGACCCCCCGTATGAATCACTCTCTCCGGTTTAAAATCGCCAGCCTTATCCTCGTCTGATTCGGCGCATCCGTGACTGATTGATTGGATCGTCCTCTGTCTCCCACAGGAACCGGGAAGGGTGGCCTGTTCGTTAGGGGAGGAAGGGCACCGTCCCCCATCGTCGTCGCCGCGGGGCCGGCCGCGGCGGCGCCGGTGGCTGACCTGGACGGTCGCCCGGCCACGGAGAAGCAGCCCATCATTGTCATCGATAACTACGACAGCTTTACCTACAACCTGTGCCAGGTATACGGTGTTTTGTTATTGTTTGAGAAATTTTCCCTCTCGAATTGTTTGATGATATGCCATATCCTTGCGATTGGGGAGTGAAGAGTGATTGGGCTCAGATTCGTTCGTGGGATTATTTTGTTTTCTGTGCGAACTGGTTGAAGTGGAATTAAGAGTCGGTTGAATCTGATTGTTTGGACGCATTTGGATAATTTTTTCTTCCTTGCCTCTTTAAATAATCTGAATTATATTTGGTTTGCAGTATATGTGTTTCTGTAGTCTAATTTATTTAGCTGTACGGACATACGTGCACCCTATTTGTGCACCCCGCGAAGGAACTCCCTATATATTCTGAATATATCCACGGTAAGGGAATATTCATGCTAATTCAGTTATCCGTCGTGTACATTGAAGTGTAGACGCTTACGATAACTTTTTAGTGAATACAGATTATCTATTTTTTTTAAAAAATGAAAAATTCTTCTCATAGTAGTGTTGTGTCTGGGGATGTGGTGTATTCACGAAACAATTGAAACATTCCTTTGTTAGAAGATCCAAACTTGAGGGGCGAATGCAAGATTTGTTCGGTAGCTGTTGGATTGTCGTGTTCTGCAGTGTTGTCAACTGCTTTACACCTTTTATAGTATTTTCCATTTGAATTTTTTTTTCTCATAGTAATGTTGTGTCCAGGGATGTGGCGTGTGTCACGTCTCACGAAACAATTGAAACATTCCTTCGTTATAAGATCCAAACTTGAGCGGTAAATGCCAGATTTGTTCGGTTGTTTCGGATTGTCGTATTCATCAGTGTCGTCAACTGCTTTATACCCTTTGTAGTATTCTCCGTTTTTAGAATTCTTCTCATAGTAGTGTTGTGTCTGGGGATGTGGCATGCGTCATGTCTCATGAAACAATGAAATGTTCCTTCGTTAGAAGATCCAAACTTGAGTGGCAAATGCCAGATTTGTTCGGCAGCTGTCGGATTGTTGTATTCTGCTGTATCGTTAACTGCTTTACACCTTTCCTAGTATTTTCCGTTTGAAATGGTTTTATGCGGGAACATCTTGTCACACATGCTTATCTCTCAATTCCCATCTTTGTTTTTTGTTTTAACTATATCTCAGAATTGAACTAGTAGGTGATTAATGTTGAAGGATAACATAATTGTATTTTATACGCAAAGAACTCAAAATATTTTAATCTCATCATGGTAGTGCTTATTTGGTTGAATATAGTAAGAGTGGCAGTGAAGGAATAAATGTTGTAACGGTAATGCTTCATATTGCCTTAGTAAGGGAGGGAGAGATGTTGCCTTTTTAGCTGAAACAAAAGAATCTGCCAAAAATAATGCTATTGCATATCTTTAGCAGCAATGGCCTTAAATTGAAAAACAAAGTAATTGATTGTAAGCATGCATAGGTGTGCTGGCATTGTTGAATACTTGCCACGCTAAATGGCATATCTCGAAATGTTAACTTGATAATTTACTTAGTTTTATGAATATATTATAACAATGGAGAAATTATGTTATAGGGCTTGTGAAACTAGTGTACTCCTGTGTACCATTGTCATTAATCATGAAGATTGAATCAACTTCTTTCATTTCTGTTCTATTTTGTTGGAATCTATGTATCCTTTTATAATCTATAAATTACAAACTGTACTATACTTTACCATAAAAAATATCAGCTTCTGACATTGAGTGTTTGGTGGTGAAGTATATGGGCGAGCTTGGATTAAACTTTGAGGTGTATCGCAATGATGAATTGACTATCGAGGAAGTAAAGAGGTAATTCGATGTCCACATGTTCAGTTTGATTAATTGTGTAATAAGAAACGGGTTAGTATAATGTCAATGAGTTTTCTGATGTTGCTCACTCTTTCCTACTGCAGTAAGAACCCAAGAGGAATACTTATTTCTCCCGGGCCTGGTAAGCTACTTTTTTATAACATTTCCATAGCCATACAATCTTCTCCGTATAACAATTGCTTTAAAATTTGTTCTTTAGGTGAACCACAAGATTCAGGTATATCATTGCAGACTGTTCTGGAACTAGGACCAACCATCCCAATTTTTGGAGTTTGCATGGGTTTGCAGTGTATTGGGGAGGCTTTTGGAGGTTAGATTTATCTTTTTTTGAGATCCTATACTTATCCCAAGACCTTTGTGTTTGTTTGGCTGAATATATTTATGTGCATGGATATGCAGGAAAGATTATCCGTGCTCCTTCAGGTGTGATGCATGGAAAAAGCTCTCCAGTTTTCTATGATGAAGAATTAGGGAAGGCCTTGTTCGATGGCTTGCCAAAGTATGGTGACCAATGTATTGTTTTATTTGTTGCTACTTTTTGCCTACTATCTTCGTCTCTACTGCTAAACTCTTATTGCTTGTTACATTCAATGATTCCTTGTTCTATAACAGTAGGACCCACAACCAACAATCTGGTTGAGTAGCAGCTATTCTCTTTCCTTATCACTACCTCCGTTCTTAAACTGTGCCGTTAGGACAACAGCTTTAGTTCATTTTTGAACTAGCATTAGTGTCCTAAGAACAACAATTCTTTTAAACAAATCTACCACCGTTTCCTAATTTAGCATATTGTATGTCTCAAGAAAGCCCTTGATTTAACTCCATCCTCAATACCATGGACAGCCCTTTCACTGCTGCAAGATACCACAGTTTGGTAATCGAGCAAGAAACCTTCCCTCATGATGCTCTAGAAGCCACTGCTTGGACTGAAGATGGACTTATCATGGCTGCTCGCCACAAGAAGTACAGGCATATCCAGGTATTTATACTGGCCTTTAACTCATTTCTACTAGGATTTGTACCCAGAGTTTTAGCAATTGCTAACATGAGCCATTTCAGGGCGTCCAATTCCACCCAGAGAGCATCATCACCCCGGAAGGCAAGAGGATCATCCTCAACTTCGTCAGATTCATCGAAGAACTGGAGAAGCAGCGTTCCTGATTGAAACTGAAAGTTCATGCTAGGGGTTAATTAATAGGCCAGCTACCAGGCAAGCGGAACTGGCGCTTGCGTCCCTTATTAGTCGTTCATTTGTTCCTTGTATTATAATCGGCGTGTTTCGGATCCAGATCTGGAATAAAATTCATCCGATGAAATAAGCATCGGTGGTGGTGCTCTGTCGTCAGTTAAATAAGCTGTTTTACCACCAAGTGAGGCATGCTTTTTTTTTTTTTTTACAGTTTCCATTTCTTCTCGCGCTGTCGAGTCGTGTGGGCTGGCAAGCTGTTCTCTCTGTTGTTACCAGTACGGTTCTTGCAATAATTGTGGCATCATTCCGCTTTTTCCATCGACGTCGAGCCGGGCATCGGAGTCCAAGGGCAGCTACTGGGCGTGCCTCCTCGCGCAGGTCTGCAGGACCCTGCTGTGGTGCGGCTCTCAAGCCGGGCTAGAGAATTGAGATGGTTGCAATTGCAAGAGGCGGACAGCCCGGCTTGAACGCGGGAGGTCGCCCCCGCTCGGAACGCTCGGGGAGAAAAGGGTCGTTCCCCGTTGACGGCTCACCATGGAAGCGGCGTGAAAAGAGCGCGCGGTTTAGCTTAGCTGTGCACATCGTGCACGCGTGCCATGCAATGCAACTTTAATTGATAAACAGTAATAAAGCCGCTTAGCTTTCTGTTGCTGTATTGCACCTGCCTCACGGACTTCATCTGTCAAAGAGACAATGGCTGCTCTGCTTGGATCCACTCTTAAAAACGAACCTGCACCTGCCCAGATAAATAAACGAAACGGAAGGGGTTTCAACACTAGAAACACAACAACAACGGACGTTTGTAACGTATGTGCTGTAGTGGAAGCAGTTGAAACGATTTTTTTTTTTAAAAAAAAGTATGTGCTGGAAAGTGTTCCTACACGGTGATCATTTGTTTCTTTAAACAGTTTCCATATGATGGGTTCATGATGTGCTCACAAACGCAGAGGCCCCTGTGTCGATGATAGCTCGGGCAGTCGGGCTCAGTTCGTTTTTTTCGACCACGCTCGGGCCCACTTCAGGAATGCCCTCTCACCCACGAGGCCACGACTGGGAGGGACTGTTCGTAAACCAAAATGCCCTGTCTATAAACAGGAGCGGAGATTCACCAGAGTTTCAGATAGAGAAACCCACACATCGTTTTGTCGCCCCTCGCGCTGTTCCGCGTGCTTCCGCTCCAACTCGAACGCGAGCGAAACAAAGCGTGTGCAGCGCCCGGCAGCGATGGAGGGCGGCGGCGGCGGCGATGCGCGGGAGCAGCCGATGCTGGAGAAGCGCCCGAGCCACCGGGAGCGGCACTTCACGGCGGGGGAGGTGGTGCGTGACGTCATCATGGGGGTGTCCGACGGCCTCACCGTGCCCTTTGCCCTCGCCGCGGGGCTCTCCGGCGCCAGCGCGCCGTCCTCGCTCGTCCTCACGGCCGGACTCGCCGAGGTCGCCGCCGGCGCCATCTCCATGGGCCTCGGAGGGTAAACACTCTCGATAAACATCCCTTCCCGTTACTTTGCTTCCCTCTCATTCGTGTTTCCACCGCCGCCATCTAGCTAAATTAACGACACGTCGCGTTTTGTCTTTGCGCTGTGTTGCTGCTCTTTCAGTTTTATGAATGCTATAATGCTAGGTGATTATTAGCTGTATATAAATATATTATTAGGTGATTATTAGCTGTTAATATATTGACAGGTTGATTATTAGCTGTGAGATTAAAATCTTAATTATGGTTGTCACCAATATAATAATGCTTAGTTCGGCAATGTGTTCATCACTATAACTTCTAGAAACTTAAACGTAACTACAGTAGATAGCATCATGGGTATGTATTCCTCAAGAGATATCACCTCTATTTGTTGCATGCAAACGCTGAGTTGAAACCCAGGAGCAATGCATCGTTCAGCAGATAACATGTAAATCGCCCTTTTCCAGTTCTCCCAAGCTCCAAAAATCATTAGGGGAAAAGTAAGCTTTATAAACAAGTGTGTGGTCCTCTTCTACGTGCAATATCAGGACAGTTCATGTTAGTATCACATTGTCAGGCCTCCGGCACTACGCACTCAATAATTTCATCTCAAGAATCTGGGAACAAGACAAAACACACCACACTGTCCAAAAAAAAGACAAAACACACCACATTGTCTTCAGTTCGGAAAAGTGCCCACTAAAACACGCGTGGTTATCCTTTTCCGCGCCTGTGGTAGGTACCTAGCGGCACAGAGCGAGGCGGACCACTACAAGCGGGAGATGAAGAGGGAGCAGGAGGAGATCATCACCGTCCCAGACATTGGTACGTGGATGTTAAAACAAAACTCAGTTCATGAAAAATACATGGCCCAGATTGATATGTGCATGATTTGCATTTTAACTGCTGGTATTCTGAACCCTTGATTTTGATCATCCAGAGGCCGCTGAGATTGGAGACATCATGTCGCAATACGGGCTTGAACCACATGAGTACGGCCCTGTTGTGGAAGGGCTCCGTAGGAACCCCCAGGCTTGGCTTGAGTTCATGATGAGGTATGACCTGTTATCCCCACAATATGTGGTTCTCCTTTCTGATCAGCTCTGCTCACTCATTTCTGATTTCTGATTCGAGTTTTCACAGATGGCACATGCTCTTCCAGTAGTTATCAGGCTGTCAAGAATGAAAAGATGAAACATATTAGCATATTATTACTAGTCATCAACCACCCTATTAACCACTAGAAAATGCTTTTCTCAATTAACCAGAACAAATTATGTGCAGGTTTGAACTGGGATTGGAGAAGCCGGATCCAAAAAGAGCCCTGCAAAGTGCTTTCACAATTGCGCTATCATATGTGATTGGTGGGCTTGTCCCTCTTCTGCCCTACATGTTCATCTCCACTGCGCAGGATGCCATGCTCATCTCTGTTGGAGTCACACTCGTCGCGCTGCTTTTCTTTGGCTACATCAAGGGTCGCTTTACTGGTAACCGCCCATTCATCAGCGCTCTCCAAACTGCTATCATCGGTGCCCTGGCATCCGCAGCAGCATATGGGATGGCGAAGGCCGTGCAAGGTAGATAGTTCTGGAGGCTTCAAGCATTCAGTTAAAGCAATTGTGTGTAGTCTTCAATGAATTAAGAAAGCTGCAATCCTTCTCGACCGAACATCTGAATTGCAGGCAAATATAAATGTTGGGGAAGATAAGAATAAGTGTGACACCTCTTTCTCTCTTTGTGTGAAAGTTGATAATGAAATCTGAATTTGTGATTCCACATAGCCTCAAACCAGTATATAATGCAAACCACGACGAGCTGATTCAAATCATCACATAGCCACTGGGATATGAAACCCACACCAATGATCATAGCACAACTTTAAGCTTCAGAACCTGGCAGAATGCTATGTGCTTCACATCATAGGAAACATACCACTTAGGTAACTAAGCTATGATATAAATAACAAAACATTTAAGATCTTAAAAAACTATTGAAAGAAAAATGCCTTACTTTCTGATGATAGCATCTCCCCAACCTGTGAGGAGAGCAGTACTCTGTAATATGTTATCATTCATCCCTAATGTAGAAGACAGACCAGGTGCTCCTGCACTGTAAATTGCGTGCAAAGATTTGTGATCATCTTGAAATATTTACTGATTAAGGAATACCAAAACAAATCCAGTCTTCATTTTTCCAGAATCCTCACTGAAAATCCAGAACCTTCAAAGCCAAATTATTCAAATCCTTAAGCATGCTATGACTATGTTTCATTGTGAATCTTTGATACCAATGGTTATTATCATGGGGTTTCCTCTACTGTAATTTGCTAAAAAAAAAACATTATCTATGGTCATAGCAATTCTTATTTGGCTTCTTCTTGACTATTTCACTGATCAAAGAAGTATAAACTCCAAAATCTGAAACCATTCCTTTCGCACTCTTCAGTTCGTCAGAATCCCTCACTTTTCCATGCTTGCAATGCCCATCCAAAAGAATGTTGTAGGTAATATCATCCGGGGACACCCCAATATTAAGCATCGCATTCAGAAGCATATCAGCATTCTTCATCTGCCCCAGCCTGCAGAGCCCAGTCATAAGCACATTATATGTCACAACTCCAGGCTTTCGACCTGTGTTCTGCATCTCCTTCAATAGCTTAAAGCCTGTCTTTATGTCACCGTTCCTACAGAAGGCATCAATCACCATTGTGTAGGTCGTATTGTCAGGCTCCAAACCAGCATCGATCATCTCGTGCAAAACACTCTCTGCATCAACTGACCGCCCTGCCTTGCTCATACCTGATATGAGTGCAGTATATGTCACCTCATCCAGTGCAACCCTTTCGTCCATCATCTCCCGTTTCAACCTCACTGCCATTTCCAACTCCCCTTCCTTGCAACAGCCATCGATGAGAGTGGTGTAAGTCACCTTATCCGGCTTGAGACCCATGTCCTTCATCTCCTCCGCAATGCCGTTGGCAGCTTTCAAATCTCGTGCTCGACAAAGGCCGCTTACCAGAGCATTGTACGCAACCAAATCCAGCTGGACACCCTTTCCTGCCATCTCTCGGTACAACTCCAGCCCAACCACTACATTCCCTGCCTTGCAGTGTGCGTCTATCAATGTCGTGAACACAACTGCGTTGGGATTCACGGCTACCTCACGCATTTCTTCAAGCATCTTCACTGCGTCTTGTATCCTTCCTGCCCTGCACAACCCTTGTGTCAAAGCACCGAAAGTGTACACGTCTGGCACGACCCCGGTCTCTACCATTAGTGCGCGCAGAGCGTTCGCGCCAAACAGATCGCCCGACTTGCATGCCCCTGAAATTAAGGTGTTGAAGGTGACCACCGTTGGCCGAACGCCCCTCATCCGCATTTCATCGAACATTTTCCGCGCGCTGGCAAGCTCACCCGATCTAACCACGTCGCGGATTAGTATGTTGAACAGCCTCGTCTCTGGTGGCACGCCTGCATCAAGTAGCTGTAGGTAGAAGGAGTAGGCTTCAGGAACAGTGGGGAGCCGGCTCATGAGATCGGACCATGCAGGCACCGGGAGCTGGATGCCTCGGCCGAGGGCGAGGAGGAGGAGGGAGCAGGCATCGGACAGGAGGCCCTCGTCGGCGAACGCTTTGGCGAGCTCGGATACGAGAGGAGCCGGGTCGCCGGGCGAGGCAGCGGAGAGCAGCACCGGGAGGAGCCGCGGCGAGGAGTCGCGGCCGAGGCGGGAGACGAGCAGGCGAAGAAGGGATAGCGCGAGGTGATCCAGGTGGTGGGCTAGGAGGTGGCGAGACATGGAAAGGAACGATGACGGGGTGTGGCGGAACAGACCCGGAGGGGAGACGAGGAGGAGGCGGAAGAGGGAGTGCAGCGAGAGCGGTGGCAGGGCAAGCGGGTTGCGGTGGACGAGAGAAAGGAAGTGCGCAGAGGTGAAAGCCGGGAGGAGGCGGAGGAGAGGCGCGGGCGCGGTGTCTGGGAGTGGCGCGGGGTGGACGGGGAGCGAGAGCGCGACCTCCGAGGCTGCGACCAGCATGGGATCGGCGTCCGCTGGGGGTGCTGGCGGAGTTGTAGGCGCGGCATACCATGGAGTAGAAGGGGGCTGTGGGGAATCGGCGGACGGCGGCCGGCGCGGGAGTGAGCGGGGGCCTCTGCGCATCGCCATCGGTCGGGTGAGGGACTGCCCGAGTGAAGGTGAGCTTGTGCAGTCACAAGGCGCGCCAAGTTCGAAGACGGTCTTTCGGCTCCGGTGTCGAACTTCCGAAACCCTGCTTATAAAAACTGACGAGTATCTTGCAAATGTTTTTCAAGATTGATTTTTGTTCCTAATAATGAACTGTTGATAATACTCGTTAATTGTTAAATTAAGCTCGGCGTTGATACAGATGGGCCATTTACTCCGTGCAAACAATACAGAAGCAGAGATCAGAAATGACCGGTGACTAATTCAGTGAAGTTTTCCGAAACTGAAATCTTTGACACATCAGCGGACCTAATGTTTGCTGAACCGCATTTTTTATGGAAGTGTGGAATTTTAGACAGGAAAGACTAGAGTGTGGACAAAATTTAAACATGTAGTTTTGTGCTACAGTTTTCAGAAAACTTGACTGAATTAGTTACCAGGTCATTCTGATCTCTGCTCCAAGCCTCCAATCGAGCATTCAGGCATTCTAGAAGCATTTTACCAATTCACATCAATTCTAGGGCAGAAACTTGCAAGAAGGCTACTAGTACATAATTTCCTCATTCCTAAAATCTGCAAAACAGTTGTTCATAGTTCACAACGACGATCATTACTGAAAGAAAAACTAAAGATAGCATCTGCAAAAGGTGCATCGATCTAATCATTTTAAGTCAGTAGCTTACAAAAGATGGTATATTTACATCTTCAGGTGGATATTGCTGATTTGAGCTGCAAAGTTCTACACTACTACTAGATAGTTCTCCTAACAGCAACAAAGTACCAAAACTTGGGCTCTTGCCCTATTTTGCCTGCTGAAAGCTATTACAGGTTGAAGAACTCTTAAGCAGACACCCTTAAGCATTCCACACTGTTCCATCGGACTACGAAGCAGCCAACGCTACTTCCTGTCTCTGTCATCCTCACTCGTCTCCGACACAGCTCGATCCGATGACGCTTCAGCTTCCCAGCATTGTAGCCCAGACTTCGTGATCATCCACTGAAGAGTTTCAATCACCTGCCGGTCATACAACTGTTTCTGCTGTGCCATCTCCCGAAATTGCCTCGACTCCCTCTCCACTAGAGCCTTCTCACTGCGCAGGCATGCAATCTTGGCCATAGCTTCATCAGCAGCGGACGCAGCGGCACGCCTCTCCTTCTCCAGCTCATCGAGCGCAACTTCCTTCAGCATCTTCTCCTCCCTGAGCCTCTTCCTCAGCCACTGCACATTGCCCACTTCTGAATCGCTGATCTCACCGAAATTGTCCTCTTCCTCCTTGTCAGCCTCCTGCTCGAATTCAGCAGCCAGCGACCTTGAGACTGGCTTGTCGGCGCATCCCCTGGCGGAGCTGCCGGAGCGTGCGTTCGAGCCCAGGCGGCCTTTCTTCAGGGCCTGGATCTTCGATCCGCACACGGCGCAGACGACGCCGCCCACACGCAACGCCTGCACCGTGGAATCCGCGTTGCGAACGAGCCCCTCCACGGAGTCACAGAGCTTTCGGAGGCGCCAGACGCTCACGGCAAGGAAAAGTAGCGTTATTACACCGAGCAGGTAGTGTACGCGGAACGAGGCTGCCGGTGCCAGGGCAGCAGCGGCCCACCGCGCCGAGGAGGCCCACTCGCGGCCGCCGTCGATCTCGAACTGGGAGGCATGGAACACCGCCAAAACGCCGAGGGCTGAGCCGACGAGGAAGTACACGGCACCGGCACCCCGCACACATCCTGGGGAGGCGCCGGCGAGAGGCTCCAGGATACGGGCACTGGAGGCGCCGCGCTTGCTCTTGCCGCCCATCGTGAACAAAAGCAGAGCAAAATCTGCTTCCAAATCAAGGTGAGGTCTGTCAGAAAATCGCGAGCTTCGGGCGCTGCGTTGCGGTTCTGCTCAAATCGCCTGAGCTAGAGGAAACCTTGGGAGATCGATCTGGTTTTAGCGGTGCGCGTGTGGAGATTGGGGGCAAAGCGGGAGCTGGGGGAGGGAGGAGTAGGGTTCAGTCGGAGTGGAGACTGGAGACTTGAGATTCCTTCGGATAAGCTGTGGACGGTGTCGCTGGTTTGTGGGTCTCCCAGTTCATATGGACCCACAATGTCGGTGATGGGTTTCGTCTCGTGTGGGGCCAACGAAAAGGACCTGCGACATGGATAGACGACGAGTCGTATCGTATTGCCTTCTTCGGAAAAAATAAATAAAAAAGAGTTGTGTTTGCTCTGGTGACATTTTTTATTTAGAAAGACTGTTTGCTGTGGTGCCTTGAATCGCCTGGCTGTAGTAGGTCCATAAAAAATTTCTGTGCGAACACGTGGGTTGGTATGGGAGCGATCAGAAACCGCCAGACTAATTGCGAAAATTAAATAAAAGCTTTTTTTTTTCGGCTAATTGCCGTCACGTAAAGGCTGAAGAGACAAATTCTCATTGAAACGTCAATCTTGCCCATTAGTTTTATTTGTTAAAAAACTTGCCTAAATGTGTGCTCTAATGATAAATATATAGAAGTAATCATTATAAATATATAATATGTATATTACTTAATAAGTTGAATGGTTAAAATTGACGTTAAAAATCAGCAGTGTCAATATTTAAATAATGAAGGATTTATCTCAGACTACATACAATTTTCTCAAGTTCCCAACAAGTGTGACATAGAGTTGCATAAATTCTGTTTCTAGTCTGGCACCCTGGAAATGAATCAGTTTCACTGAATTTGATTTCAAGAATTGAGTTGTGTGGAACTGAATCAGGGAGAAATTGATTAATTTTATTTTTTCTGTTTGCCTGCCTGCACACTTAAAGACTGTTTGGGTAACTTGCACAAGGAATCAGCTAGTACAGATTTAACAAATGTTACTGTACCAAGCAAAGAGATACTAGTCTAGCTTAATACAGACTCTGACTGGCAGGCTATCCCACGGTCAAGTGCTGAGAAGAAGCGAGTACTACGTACGTTACAACATTCTACCGAACAAGGGACAGACTATGAGATCTGGAGACAGACACAGATAACATCTAAGGCTAAGGAGTAGCGAGTGCAACACTTGGTTAGGATCTCGACTGCGGAAACTTGGTGAAGAGGAACTCTATGATTTGCCTCCCTGCAAAACGAGTATCAGACAAAAGTTGTTAAAGTCAATCAAACAAACAGGAATGGAGTATCAGATATAAGATATATTACAACCAAACTAAACTAAATTAAATGTACAGGTTCAATCAATCGAAAATCAGGCCGTAACTACATGAATAAACCATTTGACATCATTAACACTGGCAATTGGGAACAGACCAAACAACTGCAGGACTAGTGCTAAGCATCAGCAAGCTCCCATCTTCTATTCACATAACATAAACATATACACTCATAAACATACACCAGGACACATGCTAACTGCTGGACACAGGCTTGCAAATTGGAATGGAGTTCAGAGGTTGGTTCCATCACACCAAGAACAATGTTTTACAGCTGATTCCAGGGCACAGAATCAATGCAAAACTAGCATACCTTGGTTGAATAAGAGGACAACAACCACAGTATACATGTATTCAGTTGTGATGTAGTGCTAAATATGATCAACAGGTGTGCATGGATAACAAAATGACAAGATTCGTTTCAGTTTTCATAAACCTTTGCTTGAAGCACCACTCCTGTCTATACGGCCTCTGTAGGCCGTAGCTCTTGAATGCAAGTACCTGAGGATGGCTCCATAGCTGTATAGAAAAAGTTAGAACAAAAATCCATGTAAAAAAGTTGAAGTATTCAGCTATTGTAGTGAGCCTTGCCATAACAGCACAGGAGCAAAATTGCAATCACTCCAGCAACTATGGACTATGGTAAAAAACTGCATAATCAACCCACAGCCCCATATTAAAGCAACATGTCAGACGTGATTCCTCTCAAATCTCAAATCTAAACATTATTTTAGAACAGGCTCAAATCTAAACGACAGCTGCCATCGCAGATCGTCGCTCGACCGCAGCCTTCGATTGAAGCCTCGCCGCTGCTGCATATCAGGACGACGGAGCATCAGGGGGAGATTCACAGGAGCAGTAGGGGGATGGGAGAGGCCGAAATAGAAGAAGTACACTGGCAAAGACGAGTCGGCCAAGCCTCGCCACCGGAGGAGCATCAGGGAGGGATTCACAGGAAGCGTAGCGCCGCCCGAGCCATGGGCAGCGGACGCAACATGGGCTATTTCCATAAAAACAATTAATACAGGGGGTTTTCTACAAATATTTGGATCGCGACTATTAATCACGATCCAAACCAGGGGCTGTTTATGAATAAATAGAATACATTAGGGGGTTTTCTGCGAAACGCTCCGCCGCTCCGAACAACCCACCGGGGATCGACCGCCGGCGATCTCACCAGCGGCAATGCTGCCTCCAGATGGGTCACACACACTCCCCCAGATCCTGCGCCCGCCTCCACTCCAGAAGAGGACGGCGGACGACCGGTCGAAGCTCTCTGTTCGCCATTAGAATCATCCCGCACCCAATAGCCAGAGTAGAAGAGGGTGAGGGAAGACCGGAAGAGGGGAATGCGTGGCCATGTGGGGTTGGAGCGCACCTTCGTCCTCGACGAGCGAAGCCGTGAAAGCGAGTTCGGAGCTGAGGAAGAAGCGCAGACACAGGCGCCTGGCGTACAGGCAAAAGTGACACGCCGGGGCCGCGGTTGCTCTGCTCCTGCCTGCCGCTCAATGTGATATTCAGAGGAAAACTGTCCGGGTTATTGAGGTGTGATTTCACCACACGATGCGAGCTTCGGAGCTCTCGTGCTGTGATTCTGGAGGAATCGCTCGGAGTCGGAGACATTGGAGATTGCTGTGGGTCGAGGAGGAGAGCTTGGGGAGAACTGGAGACCGAGTGGATGGGTCTGCTGTTCTCGTGGACCTACGTGTCAGTTTGTTCATTTCGGGCGCGGCCACCGGTCAGAGAAGAGAGAAATCAATCGTGCCCCCACGATCCGTCGCAGTCTACCCTCATTCAGCTACCGGTGGCAATAGCACCACCATGACCGGAAAGATCGAATCATGAGACCAAGGCGGCACTCAATCAGGCAATCACCCAAACCAACTACGGCTGTGAAAGGCGACCGCACCAAAGCTACCGGCGTGGAGCCGTGGACCGGGACGCACGGGAATGCAGCAAACGGCAACATCATGCAGACGGCTGAATGCCTGACGGCGATCAGCAACACGGCCCCTCCCCCCGCGAGATCCAGCAGCCGGGCCGGCCCGGCCCGGCTCCTGTCGTGTCTTCCACCGCCGGTCCTGTTGCTCACCGGCACTGAAAACCCAGCAATCATCTCGGATCCTGTCGCAATCATCTTGCGATCCAACAAGCTCACTGAAAACGGTTCGGGATAGAGTGCCTTTTCCAACTCCGCGCTATCGTATCGGTGGTCTACCAACGCCGCATCATGGAGCCGTCTGCCCATATTTGCCAGCGCGGCAACCATTTCCTTTCGTATCGCAGTGACCGATCGAAAAGTAGCTACGATCTCGTTTGCCCATCAGTTTCCCTCCCTCTTTGATTGCCCAGCCAAAATCATTGATAAATTTTGCCACCCACTACTCAACTGAACTGAACGGCCAAACTGGCCGGCGGGTCGATCGGCTGTTGAATCCATTCATGAACGCCGGACGCGGCGGACATTGCACGACGCTGCCCCCCAACCTATACTACACGAGGAGACCGCCGGTTCATTCATTCGTAACGCACGCCATCAGTTGCAGTGCCAGTTCAGCCCGGGGAACCACAAAAACAAAAACAAATGGTGGTGGTCGTACTAGCAGATCTAGCGTACGTAACGAAAGTCGGTTAGTTAATTACTAACACATGACTTTTCGCAAAAGAAAAGAAAAGAAAAGAAAAGAAAAAAAAAGAGAAAAACTAACACATGACTCTCCCATGTAGTACCGCCATGCACCACTTTGCTGAGAAACGTTCCGTATAGAGTACTGAATACTGAATATAGATTGTGAAGTTCGGCGGAAGCTAACCCTGTCCTGTCCATGAATGAATACTTCCGCACCATCCAATACCAAAAATTTCTGCAAGGTTTGCACGGGGAAGCCTTTGCTTAACGCGCACACAAAAGCAAAGCGTTAGTACTATATACGTACGCGTGTGGTCGGTCGCTACCACCGGCTCCCAAACCGCGTACAGTACGGGGAAATGCTTTACTAGTAACAAAGTCCGGGAACAGAAAGAGGAGCGTTGCGCCTGCACCCCCACCACCAGACATTTTCTTTCGTACCATACGCAGAGGGCAGAGTCAACGACTCCTTTGCTCGTTGTATTTCCCAGTGCAGGACCGAAGTCAGCGAAGGAGCCATGTTGCCCCGGTCTAATCTGTTTTGTTTATTATTACTACTAGTATACTGGAATATACAGAATAATAATAATAATAATAATAATCCGGTGTTCATTCATTTCTGGCAGCCTGGCACGCACCCTTCAGATATGATATGTAGCCGTGTACGGTATGGATGGAATGAACGAATCACGGCTTCAAACTACGTAAAAGTGGGGTAAAAGTGATAAACGATCACGGCTCGTACTTGCGCCAGGGAAAAAACTTTCCCTGACGGTTGCAACATTTATTTATCCACTGATGACGGTTACGGTTCCCCGGAATTGGTCGCGCATCCGTTACTTCGTCTTTTTGTCGGTACTGCCCCGTGCGCCTTCTCTCCCTATGCATCATCTTGCACGAAGAAAAAAAGAAAAGATGCAGCCGATTGGTTCTCCCATCCACATCCACACGCATCAAGGTGAGCAGAACTGGTCCGTCTCGTCCTCCTCTACAAGGCGACCTTTGAGCTTGGAAGCGTGTGTTTGTGTTCATGAAGACTTACCTGAACCGCCAAGCAGCAGCTCAGCAGCAGTGCTCACAGTTGAAGTAGAATCTGCGCCTGCGAGCAAGAAACAGAGCAAGCAAATACAGTTGTGGTGTGGAGGCGGCTTTCCCCTTGTTCCCTCTTTTTTTTTTTTTTCTCCCGTGACAGCTGCCACCAATAAACGAGCACAGCATAGCAAAAGGCCGCTTTCCAATATTCCACTTTCTTGTTTCTTCCCTCTGCTCTCTTTCCTCCCCTGTCCCCCCCCCCGCCCCCCCCCCCCCCTCTGCCCGCGCGCTCCGCTTATGGTGTGATCAGCCGAGGAAAAGGAAGGAAAAGGCGTCACCCAGCCATGTTCCCGCCGCTGCTGCGCGCCGCCGTGCTGGCGGTGCTCCTCTTCCTGGCCCTAGCCGCCGGCGCGGCCTGGGCGGCCGACGACCTGGCCTCGGACGCCGCGGCGCTGCAGGCCTTCCTCGCGCCGTTCGGGTCGTCGGTCGTGTCCTGGAACGCGTCCCAGCCGGCGTGCTCCTGGACGGGCGTCGTCTGCACGGGTGGGCGCGTCACGGGGCTCCACCTGCCGGGGGACGGGCTCCGGGGCACGCTCCCCGCCGGCGCGCTCGGCGGCCTCACCAAGCTCGCCGTGCTGTCGCTGCGGTTCAACGCGCTCTCGGGCCCGCTGCCGACCGACCTGGCCTCCTGCGTCGAGCTCCGGGTGGTCAACCTGCAGTCCAACCTCCTCTCCGGGGAGATCCCGGCCGCGGTGCTGGCGCTCCCGGCGTTGACGCAGCTCAACCTCGCGGACAACCGGTTCTCCGGGCGGATACCGCCGGCCATTGCCGGGAACGGGAGGCTGCAGCTGCTCCACCTCAACGGCAACCTCCTCACCGGCCAGCTGCCGAACGTCAACATGCCGTCGCTCACATCGCTGAACGTCTCCTTCAACAACCTCACCGGCGAGATACCCGGAGGCTTCACCGGCATGCCGGCGACGTCTTTCCTCGGCATGTCGTCGTTGTGCGGCAAGCCTCTCCCGCCGTGCCGACTACCGCCATCACCTCCGTCTGAGTCTCTCCCACCTGAAGCGGACGCCTCGGCATCGCCGGGCCACGACCGGCGCAGGCGCCACCTCCCCGGCGGTGCCATCGCCGGCATCGTGATCGGCTGCGCGTTCGGATTCCTGCTCGTTGCGGCCGTTCTCCTCCTCGTGTGCGGCGCTCTGCGGCGCCAGCCACGAGCGACGTACCGCAGCCACGACGCCGTAGCGGCCGAGCTGGCGCTGCACAGCAAGGAGGCAATGAGCCCCAACGGCTACACTCCGCGTGTGTCCGACGCTCGCCCGCCCCCGCCGCGGTCGCCAGCGCTGCCTTTAATACCGCCCGCAGTCGCCGCCGCCACCGTTGGGCGGAAGAAGCTCTTCTTCTTCGGGAGGATACCGCGGCCGTACGACCTCGAGGACCTGCTGCGCGCGTCCGCCGAGGTTCTCGGCAAGGGCACGTACGGCACCACGTACAAGGCCGCGATCGAGTCCGGGCCGGTCATGGCGGTGAAGCGTCTCAAGGAGACCTCGTTGCCGGAGCGCGAGTTCAGGGACAAGGTCGCGGCGATCGGCGGGATCGACCACCCCAACGTCGTGCCGCTGCAGGCATACTACTTCAGCAAGGACGAGAAGCTCATGGTGTACGAGTACGTGGCCATGGGCAGCCTCTCCTCGATGCTTCACGGTACGCAAGACCTTCTGGAGTGTCTAAGCTCCGTCCTCTGCTTCCGTCGCTCGAGTACGGAATGCGATTTCTCTGACGGGTTTGGTAATAATGAATTGCAGGCAACCGCGGATCCGGCCGGTCGCCACTGAGCTGGGAGTCGAGGAGGCGCATCGCTCTGGCCTCGGCGCGCGGGCTGGAGTACATCCACGCGACGGGCTCGACGGTGACGCACGGCAACATCAAGTCGTCCAACATCCTCCTGAACCGGTCGGTGGACGCGCGCGTGGCGGACCACGGGCTGGCGCACCTCGTCGGCCCGCCGACCAACCGCGTGGCTGGGTACCGCGCGCCGGAGGTGGCGGCGGACCCGCGCCGCGGGCTGTCGTCGCAGAAGGGCGACGTGTACAGCTTCGGCGTGCTGCTCCTGGAGCTGCTGACGGGGAAGGCGCCCACGAACGCGGTGCTGCACGACGAGGGCGTGGACCTCCCGCGCTGGGCGCGGTCCGTGGTGAGGGAGGAGTGGACGTCCGAGGTGTTCGAGGCGGAGCTGCTCCGGCACCCGGGCGCCGAGGAGGAGATGGTGGAGATGCTGCGCCTCGCCATGGACTGCACCGCGACCGCGCCGGACCAGCGTCCGGCCATGCCGGAAGTCGTGGCGCGCATCGAGGAGCTCGGCCGCACGGAATCGGCGTCGACGGCGCGGTCCGGGCGGAGCGCGTCCATGGACGAGGCCGACGACCGGCCGCTGAGGCCCACCGGATCCATCCGGCAGAGCTGATGACCGGTCCCGTCGGCCCCAAGTCATGCTCACGTCAGGCAGCAGCGTAGTGATCCTTCGTTGCGGGGGCAACGACAACAAGCCATGGAAGGTTCTGAATTCTTTTTTTTTTTTTAATCTTCTTGCGCTCGTCTTATTAGGGCGTTTCTGTGTGCTATGTCATTCTTTGATGTTTCACGAATCCCTCGCTGAATTTTTTTTTTCCGTTAGCGGCGCGTAGTTTGTGCTGATGTTGAATCGGTAATACTGCTAGGAGAAGATGCCTCGGGTGGCTGATGCAACATGTAATTACTAGTGCATGATTGAATGAAGTTTCAATCCGAAAGTAGGTCCGAGTCCCCTTCGATCTTTATGCTTGATCTTGTATTGTATGCCATCATGTCATACTCACCACTGGCCGCATTTAGCTGAGCGTCTGAAATTTATCCGTACTAGAAGGAGCTGTGCTGAAAGTTGTTGCTTTGGAAATTCGTTGTGATTAAGAGCTCAGGCGAGATCGAGTCGATCGACAACAACAGGACACTGGGCTGACGCAATGTTAGTTGCAGCTTGGCATTTTCTACGTTGCAAAATAGACAGGAGGTGGAGATTTTCTACGACCTTCTCTACGATTGTATGGTCTCGCCGGCCGTACTTGCCACCCACAACTCCCTCAAATCAAACAATACAAGAACCGGAATGCTTGGGAGCTGGCTGATAGGTGGTGGTACTAGTAGTAGATCAAAGATGTGCACTGCCTGTCATATGAGTTGTCAAGCGCCCTTTTTTAAAAAAGATGGAAATTAACTGCCAGGCCGAAGAACCCTCTCCCCCACTATCTATAGTCCTATTCTTCAATATATGGGCGACTTCCCGGCAAATAATGGTCGCCCGGCATTATTGCTTTTTCCTGTACCCGGCCGATCGATCCATCCATCCATCCATCATCCCTCGCCTTGCTTCAGAACAGCAAAATGCGAGTACTGGCCGTGCTGTAAGGGAGAGTTTATCAATACGTATCACATGAACAGGACGTATCGAAGACAACTGATGTGCAAGCCACGGCAAGGGAAGGCAGGCATGCGTCGTGGGGAGCAGTAATGGATGCTGCTGGCTTCGAAACGATGCAAACGCCGTGCGAGGCTGCACTGCACCTGCACGGCCCTGATGCGATCGCTCGCCTTTTCGTTGCGTCGGGTCCCCGCCGGCCGGCCGGCCGGGTTGGGGGACAGGTAGGTGGGGAGCTGGCGGCCTGGCGCCGGACGGAGACGTCCAGCCTCAGCGGCTGCGCCTTGGCAAGTGCGTGCCGGCACGTGCCGCCGCAGCGAGCGGTGGTGCCCTCAGCTGCCCTCGCCGCGCCACCTCCAGTTCCGGTAGTACTGTATGATTATGATGAGCCTTTGCAGCAATGCACGGTGCGCTGTTCGCACCGGCCGGCCACTTCTGCGTAGTGCGAAAAGTAGGCGTGCGGCCCCCCTGCCCGCAGCACTGCCGCGTCGGTGATCGGTGGCCGGTGGCAGGCCACAGCGCTGTTGCCGCTGCTGGGCCAAGATTCGATCGATCGCACGCCCACAATCCGCGAGGACGATGAAAATGGGCGATAGAGCCCATTCACCATCCGCAAGCGCTGGGTTATCTGGTCCATCGCACATCTGACATGTGCCGAAAGGTGGCCCATTCTCCACGACTCGCCGGATTAACCCAACGCAAAACTCGCACAAAGTTTTCTTTCTTCTCTCGCAATCCGAAACACGACGGCGAGCCCCACATGGCATTGACCGAACCCACCGCTTCCCCACCATCTTTTCTCGCAAGAAATGGCCGAATCCAGTGCGCAAGTAAACCCCAAACAAAACCCACCAAAAAAAAAGGAAAAAAAAAAGGCACTCACATTTCTACTCTGTGCCGCCGCCCCCAAGCAGAGTGCTTCCCAGTCCCAGCCTCCCACTTCTCGGCTCGCTAGGGTTTAGCCCCACCGCGCCGCCGAAATCCCCCGCCCCCCGCCGAAAGTCGTCGCCATGGCCGGCGGACCTGCGGCGGTGTCGTTCCTGACTAATATCGCCAAGGCGGCGGCGGGGCTCGGCGCCGCGGCCTCCATCCTGTCCGCGTCGCTCTACACCGTCGACGGCGGCGAGCGCGCCGTCATCTTCGACCGGTTCCGCGGGGTGCTGCCGGAGACGGTCACGGAGGGCACCCACTTCCTAGTGCCGTGGCTCCAGAAGCCGTACATCTTCGACATCCGCACGCGGCCGCACAACTTCTCGTCCAACTCGGGCACCAAGGACCTGCAGATGGTCAACCTCACGCTCCGCCTCCTCTCCCGCCCCGACGTCGAGAATCTCCCCACCATCTTCACCTCCCTCGGCCTCGAGTACGACGACAAGGTGCTCCCCTCCATCGGCAACGAGGTGCTCAAGGCCGTCGTCGCGCAGTTCAACGCCGACCAGCTCCTCACCGAGCGCCCGCACGTCTCGGCGCTCGTCCGGGACGCGCTCATCCGCCGCGCGCGTGAGTTCAACATCATCCTCGACGACGTCGCGATCACCCACCTATCGTACGGTATTGAGTTCTCGCAGGCCGTCGAGAAGAAGCAGGTTGCGCAGCAGGAGGCCGAGCGCTCAAAGTTCCTCGTCGCCAAGGCGGAGCAGGAGAGGCGGGCGGCCATCGTGCGTGCCGAGGGAGAGAGCGAGTCCGCGCGGCTCATATCTGAGGCCACGGCGATGGCTGGGACTGGGCTCATCGAGCTGAGGAGGATCGAAGCCGCCAAGGAGATTGCCGCGGAGCTGGCCCGATCGCCAAATGTGGCATATATTCCTTCTGGGGACAACGGCAAGATGCTTCTCGGTCTCAATGCTGCTGGATTTAGTCGGTGATTCATCACTCTGTTTTTACTACTTTCTCAGTTGCTTAAGAAGCATCCGTCTCTGTCATGAGTGACTAGAACAGTGGTACGCAGAACACTGATATCTGCAGCTTTGCTTGTTATAATTCAGTGTCTTGAACAAAATGTGCTAGTTTTGTGATCCAAATAAGTGATCTGGATCTGGACATATTTATGATTTGTTGGGTTAATGCCACTCCTGTTGTTCGTTCTGTTGTTGATTTTATTGTTGTCTAACCTTGTATACCAATCAAGTATTTTTGCCGCATGATGTCTTGTCTTCTAATTGTGCTGTGCCTTTCTTTGCAGGATGTTTAATATGTGACCTAAAAGCACACTAGTTTTGCCTTGGTTTGTGTTTACAGCCCTTTGCCTCTTTTAGCTGTTACTTAAAATCCAAATGTTTTGTTGGTGTCGTCACTGGTTGACTGATTTCTTTACTTGTGATAGGCTATGTTTGCTTAGATTTATACATATACCTCTTCCTCGAAGCAGTGGTCTGGTTAATTTTGAATTCGCATGTGCTTGACTTGTACTCTAATGGCCCCTTTTTTGACATGAAACTGTAAGTAATGGCATTGCACCTTTGGGTTGGTAGTTGTTTTGTGAAGAATAAACTCTGACCAAACTAGGGGAACTAGGTGGCTTTTTAATTATAAGTCTATAAGAAGAAATAGGCATGTAAATTCGCATCCAAGAGGACTTGAAACTGTGGTCTAGTTGAATATCCACACCCTTGAGGCCTTAATCAATTGACCTAGGCCCGGTTCCTTTTGAGTTAGCAGTTGAGTAACTTTTACAGCACATTAGATGGGCTCTAGTTTGTCTCTACAATCTGTAGATCTTAAAATTCTGAAATATTTTTTCAATGCTGTCATCGGTTGACTTGTTGGAAAAGCTTTTCTTTTAATAGGCTACTCGATGTGTTTTTCCAGTTCATGAACTAGGAAGCTGCCCTCTGATTGATTTTGAGTTTGGTCCCCTGGTCTAACTTATTAGGATCTTTTCTCTGTGTCTATCATTAGGCTAATTTGGAGCTTTATTGTGTGTATCATACACCCAGTAATTGATTTGATCATGCTCTTTTGAGGACTGCGTGTAATTTGGTCCATGCATCTGTTATCTTCAATAGGCAGTGATGGTTCATGCCAGTACACTGTAGGGCGATTGCTGATTTCTGGTTATCTGAAATTGCTAATGGGTAGCCTTTTTTCGGTACCTTTTGATTGTAACCTTTGCCATACGTGTGGTCGGTAGAAGTAGAATTTGCAGTACTCCTGATTATCCTGAGTTGCTTGCGTAATGTTGTGTTCATGTATTGAGTTGTCAGTTGTAACCTGTAGTAACCGTGCAATGCAACTGCTAATGTTCAAGGATATCCAATGTTCTATCGGCAGATAGAGCAATAGTTCTGGCAAATGATTGTAGTAGAGTAGTACTAGAGCACTTTCTGTTTTAGCTTAGGCGTAGCTCATTTGAATTGTTGACTGGTGAGTGGTGACATCGTGTGCTGTATACCCTCAAGGCCTCAACTATCTGGTTCAATGCTGACACGTGATTGGTGGTGACTGGTGGTCACTGATCATCACTTGTTGATTCATGAGTAGGATTATTTTGTTGTTGGGGTCTGAAATATTTCTTTCGGCTAATCTTCTGTGTGGATTTTTCTGCTTTGTTGCTGGCAAAGTTTGTGCCAGGCACCCTTGGCTGTTTGTTTTGGTGCTCCAGGTAAGATCACTCAGGCTACAAGTTCCAGTTACCTAGTAATGCGTTACTTTTCATTTGAGAGTTTCTAACTACTATTCTTTATAAGTTACTAATCGTCAAAAGATCATATGAATTGTCCATATAAGTCGATGTTACTCGAGTCTTCATCATGAATGATAGTTTTTCATATAGATTGTTTATTTAAATGCTAGCCCCTCTTTTTTATTAAAATTGTTGTCATTAGAATAAGAATAATTATTCAAGAATAAACCAGAGTTGTGTCCTAATTCAAGAATAAACTAGAGTTGTAATTAACTGAGAAGAAAAACGGCGACGTTGGAGGTTGAGCCTTTTCGTGTGGAAGCCAAGTTTCCTGCTTCATTAATCCGTCGGAGATGTACGTTTCACAAGCCGTTGATTCGGAATCACACCATCCCAGAGACAGTAGCCATGTCGCTGTCATCTTAAACGGAGAAACCGCGATCTTATCGAGACGATCAAGCTTTGCACGCCTGGAACCACGCCTCTGCTCGTAACACGGGCGGTTTGGCCCATATCGTCTGTATTATCTGTTCCGTGCCCGTGCGATCCGCGGAGAGGCGTGTCTGTTTCCTTGGATCCGCGGAATGAGCGGGCGGCGGTGGCGCCCGCGGCCCGCACCTCGGCCGACAGTTCGTCAAACGCCCCCCGGGCCAAATCAATCGGATAGTCAGGTGTGGCCGGGACCATGTGCCGCTGTCATGGATGGAGTCTACTTGCTCGAGGCGTCTCGTGTCGTGGCACGACGCAGCTGTCCACAGGCCACGGCTATTGTTCAGTTCGTCGATCGTGTTGTACTATCAATGTATATGGACGAGGGGTGAGGCTTAAGTTCGCGGCCTGATCTTTTGAGGCGCCACATTGAGTGGCATACTAGTAGTTGTATCATATGCATGACCAACCCCGAAGTTCGGGAGATAAAAGAGGGACGGTGCCTTGCTCTCAAAAGCTGCTCCCACGAATTCCAGGAGCAGCAAGCCAGCAGCGACCAGCAGCAACGCCCGCACCGAGACGGGCGCCAAACCCCAACGAAAACCCAGCCGACCACCGCTCTTCTCCTCCGTCTTCCTCTTCACCCAGTGTCCCGAGACAAATCGACTCCTTTCTGTTCTAGCCTTCTCCTCCCAGGCGCGGCCACCATATGCTCTCTAGCCACCGCCGTGAGTGAGTGAGTGCCGCCGCCCATTCCTCGCTGTAGAGCAGCGCCATGGACCCGGCGTTCGAGGAGCTCGAGCGCCGCAGCCGCTACCTCAGCTCGCTCGTCCGCCGCACCAGGCTCGCCGAACCGCCCGAGCCCGAGCCGGCGGAGGTGGAGGTGGAACCAAAGCTGAAGGCGGTGGAGCCCGGAGCAGCTGGGGAGGGCAAGGGAGGTACTAATGCAGACGAGGAAGGGAAACAGAGAGCGAAGGTGTTGGCGAAGAAGGGAGAGGAAGGGAAGGCGGAGGACCAGAAGGTGGCGGTGCGGGTGCGCGCGGCGGACATGCCTCTGCCGCTGCAGCGGCGCGCGGTCCGGATCGCCGCGGAGGCCGTCGCCGCTATGCCGAAGCTGGAAAGCAAGCGCCTCGCGCTCGCGCTTAAGAAGGTAAACAGTATCTTCCGTTGAACACACAGATCGTTTCTTATTTTTCTTCTTCCTCCATGGTGAAATATTATTGCGGATTCGCGCACTCACCTAATCAAATGAATCGGTAGTTATGTTTTGCTTGGCCGTTGCCATCGATCAAAGACGAAACTCTAAACACGAACTCGACCTGATGTGAGATCTAAAACGCGTTTTGCCTTTGGACATGGGAATCAAGTTTGATACAATTGGTACGTTGACTCTAATAATATATAATAGCCAGATTAATGGATTCAAACTATTCATTTACTGGAGGTTGTAGATGAAGCTGAAACTGAACTCACAAAGATGTCAGTAATAAAAAAGATTGCGATAGTAGTTATTACATCTGCTGCTGCTATCACCTATCGGTGGTTTATTTTTGCTATATCATGCCCGGGAAATAAACATCTGTACACCCATGAAGATGGTGGAGCAAGGAAACTGGTTGTGGCTGGGAGACGAGATTGATATTGGGAGAAAATAAAGAAAGTGTGATCTTACGATTGATAAGTTGATTTGTAGTAAGCCATAGTGAACAGTTGAGATTGCATTATTTTTTTTTTTTGTAGAATTTTAGAGATCATGGCCCAGTCTCGATTTCGAAGCTGAGATTGCATTGCATTCAAATGAGAAATGATCAGTTTCCTATGCTTGAGCAAGGTATCAGCTGACAATATATTCCATATGTTGGCTCCTTCCGATCTGTTGTTGCCCAAAGT
This sequence comes from Oropetium thomaeum, assembly GCA_001182835.1. Taxonomy (NCBI): domain Eukaryota; kingdom Viridiplantae; phylum Streptophyta; class Magnoliopsida; order Poales; family Poaceae; genus Oropetium; species Oropetium thomaeum. Next base: position 70,726 of record LFJQ01000091.1, on the reverse strand, counting down.
CAGTCCGCCCCCACGTTCTGGCAGCTAAAGAGCTGCTTTGATTGTGCTAACCAAAGTTACATGTCTTCATGTTACAGCTTCCGGTGATCTGATTAGTTGTTCTTTTGTTTTCTGTTGTCGTTCTGTCTAACACTCTGTTTTTTCGTCTGTACTTCGTTCGAACCTAAATACATCGAAGATTCATTTTTCTATCTTGATTAGAATTGCACCCCTTTTTACTTCTTAGTTCTTCTAAGTACTATCTTATTTTGTCGTTGCCCTGACCATTGCGAGAGGAGCTGATAGATGTTTCTAGGATAACATAGGACAAACACAACATCAGTGTGGCATTTATGTTTTTCTTTGGACGTTTTATTTTGCTTATTTTCTTTCCTGGGGATTAATTTTCATTTGTATGCCGTATTGTTTCGTTTGCCCATCTTAGCATGCCCTCGATAATTACTAACGGTCAGTTTGCAATATGCTTTGTGGATAGCGATTTGACTTCATCCTTGTCTTCTTCAATTTCAATATTCGTCACATCTGACCAATTCCTTCTTTGCTCTTCTCAGGATTTCGACACAACATATGGGCCTGCTTGGCACTGCATTGTTGGCACAAGCTTTGGTTCCTATGTCACTCACTCCAAGGGAGGTTTTCTGTACTTCTCCATTGACAAGGTTTACGTTCTTCTTTTCAGAACTGCTGTCGAGCCATTGGCTAACTAAGATGAGATCCGTTTACTCACACGTAAAGACGCACTGCAAATGTAAGTTTGAGCAGAGGTATTAGACATGATTTTGTAGAACAAGCCGAGTCTCTACAAGTAGATTACAGCAGGCTTCGCAACCTGTTGTGTATACTTTCAGAGCAGCCTAATCGAGTCTATTCAATCTCCAATAATATGCCGTGATTACATTCTGGCTAGTGACTTTTGATATTGGGCTGTGCAATACTTACCGGAAGAGGCAGTACGCTGTGATTCTTTTTGCCTGTAAACTGTCTGTATACACATTAAGTATACATAGTAATTCGTTATCAGGGTACTATAGTAAAATTCCACGATAAGTTATGACTGAGTTTTCTGATCGGAAGTCAAGGCCGATAAAAAGTACTGATCAAGATTAAAAAAGGCGAACCCTGAAAACAGGGAACAGCAATTGACGCATGACCAAGCCACAATAATTAACAGGGATAAAAAGGCAAAGCCAAATACAAAGTGACACTAACAGTTCACGAGGCGTCCCCCCAGCCGGGCAAGGCTAGTCTCGCCCGGCAACATCACAAATAGGAGCCCCAAATCTGCCCGACAACAATCATAGCACGGCTACAGCAGTGCACCGTAGAAACCAGGGTCCAGATCACATTGCAGTGCCATTAGACAGCAATAAAACACTAGCTACTAGTTTCTAGGGCACGTAAAGCCTGCTTTACTGGCCCTCGCCAGACTTGGGCGCCGCCTCCCTGATCTCTTCCGCAGGGTCCTCCTGAAACCAGGCACATCCAACACAAATGTTCAGGGATCATGATGATGTATGAAGACGAGCAAAATTTAATGATATATAAAAAAAATGTTGATTACCGAGATGTCGGAAGTCCAGAGAGTCAAGTTATCACGTAGGAGTTGCATGATCAAGGTGCTGTCCTTGTAGGACTCCTCGCTCAGGGTGTCCAGCTCTGAGATGGCCTCATCGAAAGCCTGTCAATAGCAGAGGGAGGGGGGAACATCAGCACGTGCACGATGCCATGTGCCAATTGTCTCAATAAAGATACAAGCTAGGTGCATCCACTAAGCTTATTTTTTAAAAGGTCGAGCCACTTTGATTGCCACCAGTATGTAGAAGAATTAACACTGGTTTTTGCTATAGAAAATAGAAAGTATAGGTTGAACAAGTAAATTCAATAACCACAGAAGGCAATCTCCTTAAAATTGGTATTGGTATGATGACACATTTCGTTCACAAACTAAGGGTCAACATAAGGCTAAAAAGAAGAGAAAGTTAGGTGCCCTGATAGACAGTAGGATTTCTCCTGGCCACACTCAGCAGAGCAGTTGACTAGTAACTCAAAGATGTCTCGCAACATATTGATTTAATGAAATTAACGTTCTATAAGTCAATGACAGAATAGTATGGAACCAAAAAGTTAGGTTACATGTCTCCATCCTAAATAATGACACAGCACAAAAGGTACCAGAAATATTATGTCGCCAGCATACAACTAAAAGCAAATAATGGTATTTATTACTGTGGTTGTGAGTTGTGGCATTTTTGAACTCTGGGCCTCTGGCAAATGGCAACATTTATCAAGTAATGAGGTGATTACAGATGCAGATCACGAGGCCTCTAGTGTAATTATCTTTTTGAAATATAGTTCTGTACTGATTATTTTCCCTGTTCTGCTCCATAACAAATGTTAATCTAAATTTGTGAAACCAGCATACATATGGTGAAAGATATAAACCAAGGAAATATTATCGTGTCAGACACACACAAATTAAACGTCAATAACACAGTGAGATCAGCACTTCAATAGGTAAAACTGCACGCACCCAAAGATTAAACATTAACAGAACTACTGTTGCAGAAAAACTAACCTGCTTTGCAAGGTTGCAAGCACGATCAGGCGAGTTGAGAATCTCATAGTAGAACACTGAAAAGTTAAGTGCCAGCCCAAGCCTAATCGGGTGTGTTGGCGGCAGCTCAGCCAAAGCAATATCCTGAATGAACCACAAACCATGTTTTGTCAGTAAAGTATATGCAACCAACAAAACTGGACAGTGTCATCAACAGACTAAATAAAAGGTATGCTGACCTGGGCAGCCTTGTATGCCACCATGGTATTCTCAGCAGCATCCTTTCTCTCAGAGCCAGTCTTGAACTCAGCAAGGTATCTAATTATCACAATTCATTCAGTCACTGAAATCCACAATAGCATAACAAATGCAATGTCTTATAAGGTGTCATATTACCTGTAGTAATCACCCTTCATCTTAAGGTAGAAGACCTTGGACTCAGGAGCGGTGGAAGAGGGCACAAGGTGAGATTCAAGCAGCTTGAGGATGCCATCACAGATCTTGGTGAGCTCAGTCTCAATCTTGCCACGGTAATCCTTGATGAGTGTTACACGGTCCTCATTGCCACGGCCCTCCTCCTTCTGCTCGATGGAGGAGATGATGCGCCACGAGGCACGGCGGGCTCCAATCACATTCTTGTAGGCAACAGACAGGAGGTTGCGCTCCTCCACGGTGAGTTCCTCCGAGTCAACTGTCTTGGCCACCTTCTCCATGTACTCGACCATCTCCTCATACCTCTCAGCCTGCTCAGCAAGCTTGGCCATGTACACATTCTCCTCACGGGAAAGCTCCGTTGAAGCCATCTTACAGTTCAGTCTCTAAAAGTTCACAAGGTGCCAAATCTGCAGGATTACGAGAAGCAGTGAGACAACAATTGGATTATATGTGATAATAGTTAATTCGATTCAGCAGGAAACTACACGAACCCGTATCTATCCCCTTGAGGATAAAAGACTATAAACAATTCCTCAAAATTACAACCATAATTGCACAGTTTCAGGCACAAAACTGGACGATTATTTACTCACATGAAATAATTCAGTGATACAGCAGTTTAAATCGTCACCAAATTCTGCCAATTTACATCCCCGACTAAAACCTAGATTCAAATCTCAAAAATCCTGTGCTTGATGCGGCGTAACAAATATCCTATAACATCTAACCCTGCGAGGTACCAGATCTAAGAACATACGATAGATCAAATGAAAAAAAGGCCATGTAGGAACCACCCCTTTCCGAGAACGGGGTCCGCAGTCTATACCAGAATGAAAGCGGTTCAACACAAAACAGTCGTCACAGTATCCGTACGAGTACTCGTCCTAATTAAGTGGACAAGGATCACAACAACCCTACTGTTCTCGCCTACTTCTATCTAATGAGGCGTCCCCCCGAATCGCTGCTCAAAACAGAACTCTACTAGGTCTGAATCCAGCGAAGGAAAATGAGTAAAACGCTACGGAAGACCGAGGAGATCAGCAGCAACTGCCGAATTAGACAACGAATAGAGGAGGAGGAGGAGGAGGGAGCAGGGGAAGGAGACAACGAGCGAGGCATACCTCTGCGTGCGTCCTCCTCGCGCTCCGGCGTTCGAGACTTGGGAGCGTGCGGGGATAGAATGGGAGTGAAGGAGGCGGCGTCCCCGCGGGCTCCTAGAAATGGGCGGCCTCCGGGTTCCCACAGCCAGTCGCGGCACGGCGCGTGTCTCGCCACCGTGGCGCATGTGTCACTCGGGCCCACCGCACAGGCAGATCGATCAAGGCCGACACGACGTAGGAACGACGGGGCCGGACAGCCTGGTCCACATGTCAGCGTTGCTCCGTGATGAGCTAGTCGTGCGGAGCGCAGAGCCATCGCCTCTCCTCTTCCTCTGCCAGCCCTACCCCGCGGATGGTGGTGGTGGTGGGACCCTGCGTGTTGATAAGCACGCGGCCGTCCTCCGCTCCGGCCCCACGCGACGACAGCCTGGACGCTCTCTGGACGCCTGGACCGGTGCGGCGTGGCGCGGCGAGGAAAAGGACTTGGCGTCTGAACTGAAGCCGCCGGAGGCACCGTCAGGTGGGCCAGGTGGTGCGCTGGCCACGTGAGGCGGGTCGGGTGCGGGTAAAAATTGGCGTGCGGGGTTGAAACGGCGCCCGTCTACGGTCGACGCCACAGGGGCGGCGCGTGGGCGTGGCGCTGAGGAGGACGCGGGCCCCGCGAGAGTCACGTGAGGCTCGCGTTTTGTGAACAGGCCTGTGTGGCTGTGTCACGTACGACGATGGGTTGGGTTGGGTTGGGTCGAGCTGCGCGACGACCCAGCGGCCCCGGACGTTTTCGTGGGCCGTCTAGAAGAACTGCCAGTTTCTCTGTGAACAGGCGTCAAGCGAGCGTCATACATACTGTACTACTAGCTGAGTAGTTTTTGGCGTTAACTACTTTTGCTCTCTGCCAGGTGAGGCGTGGTCTCCGACGGCGGCGACTGCGGGCTGCCATTCTGCCTGGGGGTACGCACGGCGCATGGATCAACAAAGCCCAAGTGCTTATGAACCATGATCGCCAGCATAAATGTATTTCCGTGCTTCAACAAGCACCGGCGAAGCGATGAATAATTGGTCCCAGGTGCATTGGCACCATGATACATTATTAAATTTAAAATGTTAGCACCCGTAAGCATAATGTTAGCCTATGATTTCTATATTTGGCACCATATGGCCGTGTTAATTCCAACAAGCATGCATGGATAATTCGTGAACTGATGCGTGGACCCATTTTGAATCTCTGTGCACACATGAATGAAGGACATCGTTCTCCGAAGTCCAACAACAAGCGGGGCAGGTGCTGTTCATTGGGCTAGTCGTGTTACAGGCACAGCACGCACACGATTCTTTTACTCTGCAGAACATTTACCTCGAGTGTCTGAGGAGAATCTACATCAGCAAAGAAATTACTCATAACCTGTTATACGATTTGTTAATCTGACTGCTGGTAACATTTGGACATACTGTATGTAGTAGGTACCCCATGCTAGGAGAGCGAACCCCTGTGCCTCTTCTCGTTTCTCGTTTGTTCTTACATACCATCAGTAATTTCCTAGTGGAACTATACTCGAGTATTTGCACTAATAAATTTCTCTGTACACCAGTTTACATTTCAGTTGTCGGCACGTCCTAAAATAATGAAGCCAGACCTCCATTCAGTTCTCACCTAACCTAAATTGTGCTACCATCAATTAGCTATCTTCTCTAGAAAACCAGTGGATCTGAATGGTAGTATAATGATGGTCTAGCTTATTCTCACCTAACCTACCTCTAGAAGGCTTTTCATTCCATGGAAGTAAACTATTTCTTTTCCAGAATTGTCATGACAAGTATCTCTTCCGTCCAACACACAGTATCATAGTGTTACTATTTCTTAAATATCTTCTACCTATGACAACAGGCCTAGAAAAATGTGTATGGTTTTCTATCTTGGGTATATTGTATCAAAGTTTATCTTCACGATGTTACTTTTGAAGAAATCTTAAATTTCAATTCACAAAAGCAAAAACGTCCTATGAATATTTTACTGTGCATTGAGAGTAGCCTAAATGTGAAACCATTGCTTTAATATAGGATTGTACACAGGCTTGATGGGACAAACATTCTTTGGGATCTATTCCACCGATCTTTCCGGCAACAATCTATTTTCATAATCCTGGGATGAACTGCGGCCGCTCCTTTTGTTTCGGCACCTAATCATTCTCGCAGAGAAATATTCCGGTTTTTTTTTTAAAAAAAAAAGTCTCGCAGAGAAATGGTAGTAATGATCTTCACTTACATGCTTTTATCGTGTCTGCACTCTGCAATGGAGTACCTAAATTCCGGGGACGCTTTTATCTTTCTCTTTTCCAAGAAAAAATGAGCGAGCGAGATCGAGGTTGATGCCACCCACTGCCGCTGTCGAGCTACTATAAATACTGCGTCTGTGATTGAAAACTGCATTTGTCCTGTATCGGTTGGCGCTTGAAGGAGCAGGACTGACTGATCATGGCGTCTCCTTCGTCAGTTCTTCCTAAGGTCCGGGGCTCCGTTTGGTCATTGCTGACTTGGACACTGTGGACTGGTACAAGATTTTAGTTAACGGACGAGTTTACTTTCCAGGTCGTCGATGACGCTACGGAGAACACCTCTCGCCGCGCCAAATGGTGGTACGTAACGTTCCACAACGTCACGGCGATGGTCGGCGCCGGCGTGCTCAGCCTGCCTTACGCCATGGCTCACTTAGGATGGTACGCACTATAATTAAGTTTGTGCGAGGCGCCATGCATGACCCAGACACAGCAGCTCGACCACGATCACGCCATGGATCTGATGGATGGGCTCACTCTTTGCTGTTTGTTTCTTCCATAAGGGGGCCAGGGACGGCGGCGCTGGTGGCTTCATGGTGTATCACGCTGTACACGCTTCGTCTTCTGATCGAGCTGCACGAGTGCGTCCCCGGCGTGCGGTTCGACCGGTACCGCGACCTGGGCGTGCACGCGCTGGGCCCGCGGCTGGGGCTGTGGGTGGTGGTGCCGCAGCAGCTCGTCGTGCAGGTCGGCTGCGACGTGGTGTACATGGTGACCGGCGGCAAGTGCCTGCAGAAGCTCGCCGAGTCCGTGTTCCCGGGCGGCACGCCGCTGCACCAGTCCTACTGGATTTGCATCTTCGGCGGCTCTCAGTTCCTGCTGTCGCAGCTGCCCAACCTGGACGCCGTCACCGCCGTGTCCTTCGCCGCCGCCGCGATGTCCCTCGGCTACTCGACCGTCTCGTGGACGGCGTGCGTGGCGCGCGGGCCCGTGCGCGGGGTGAGCTACGAGGCGGTACAACACGGGGGCACTGCGGACACGGCGTTCCGCGTGTGCAGCGCGCTGGGGCAGGTGGCGTTCGCGTACGCGGGGCACGGCGTGGTGCTGGAGATCCAGGCCACGGTCCCGTCCACGCCCACCAGGCCGTCCAGGGGGCCCATGTGGAAGGGCACCGTGGCGGCGTACCTCGTCACCGCCGCGTGCTACTTCCCCGTCGCGTTCGCCGGGTACTGGGCGTTCGGCCGCGACGTCGGCGACAACGTCCTCGTGTCGCTGCAGCGGCCGACGTGGCTCGTCGCCGCGGCCAACCTGATGGTCGTCGTCCACGTAGTCGGGAGCTACCAGGTGTACGCCATGCCTATATTCGAGAGCTTGGAGACGATCCTGATCACGAGGTTCAGGCTGCCTCCGGGAGCGCTCCTCCGTCTCGTGGCTCGCTCAGCTTACGTCGGTAAGAAGACAGGCAACCCTGAACTGAAACCTTTCGTTCTCGTTGGTCGTAAACTGACATGACGTGTTGTTTTTGTGATGAATCTCTGAAACCATCCGTCGCGGCGCACTAAACAGCGTTCACGCTCTTCGTCGCGGTGACTTTCCCGTTCTTCGGCGATCTCCTCGGCTTCTTCGGAGGGTTTGGGTTCACGCCGACGTCCTACTTCGTGAGCTATCTTCGCACCGCATGCCTAATCTGTTTTCGAATTTTCTGTACAAAGTTATCAGCGACGTACGACGACGTGATAACATTAATTCTGCTTGCACAGCTCCCCTGCATCTTGTGGCTCAAGATCAAGAAGCCTCGGAGGTTCAGCGCGTCCTGGCTCGCGAACTGGGTAGGCAACGCAGTGTTCCAGCACTCAGAGAGGTTCAGAGCAGTTGCAGTTTGCTCACCTTTTTTTTTCTTTTTTTTTTTGGCCTGTCTGCATGTCCCATTTTGCAGGGTTGCATCGTCATCGGAGTGCTGATCATGTTCGCATCTACCATCGGCGGGTTATGGAGCATCATCCAGGACGCGTCCACGTTCCAGTTCTACTCATGATGCCTACACTGCTTCGGTTGGGGGCAAAACCACAGAGGATGGTCCCACATAAGTACTCCAGAATCAAACGCTATGGCAAAAGCTTTCGGATGAGGGTGCTTTTGTGTGGCAAAACGGAAACTGCGTGTTGGTTTCAGCTACAGGCCTTTTTCCGTGCGCGGTGCGGCATGTGAGGATCATACGAACAACAGTGTTTAGAGAAACGTCTGAACGACCATGGACCTCGTTTCCCTTGGATCTGTGTATGCAAACTAACCAGATATTATGAGTAATAACGTGTCTCAAAAAAATGTGAGTAATAAGGGATGTCTTTAGTTAGTACAGTATTTGCGTCGGTGCAAATAATCGATAATGAGATGCCCACTAATAATGCGAGGGTCCGAAATGGTCGGCGCACCGGAAGGGACACGTACCATCATGGCACTTCTTTCCCTTGCGGTTGCGGCCTTGCGGGCATGTGAACCCACCAGCCGCCACGTCGCGCACCCAGCGGCGCTTATCCCTTGCCCCGCCCCCGCCCGTCCGCTTGCCCGCGAACCGGCGAGCGCCGAGCGGGACCATGGCGTCGCCGCTCGTCCACGTCCTCTGCAGCGCCTCCCCCTGCTGCGCCCTCGCGTCTCCAGCCTTGACCAGAAGCACGCCTGCGAGGCCACTAGTGCTGCTGCCTCGCGGCTACCTAAGCCTAAGCGCGCGCCGGGATCCCACGCTGACGCCGGGGCGCTCCATGACTCGGGCAACGCCCGCACCGTCCGCGGCCAAGCGCGGCCCAAGCGAAGTGGTCGCGGAAGAAGAAGAAGGCGGCTCGCGCGCGCTGTTTCAGGCTGCGTTGTGGGGCGCCGAGGCTGCATACGTACTCTGGCTCTTCCTCCTTCCTTACGCACCGGTCCGTACCTACCTCCATGGTATTCGATTTTTTGTTTTCTTTCATAATGTTAATGTCTCCAAACCGACGCATTCCGATACATATTGAAGCGAATTTTTCACGATGTGGTCACCTTAACTCTTTTGTAATGTCAAGCAATCGCGTGAATGACACACCAAAAATAGTCGTCTTTAACTCTGATCAGCATCACGCAGGGTGACCCGGCGTGGGCGATCTCGCAGGCTACCATCAGCGACCTCATCGGCCTCTCGCTCAACTTCTTCTTAGTCCTGCCGCTGCTCAACTCCGGTGCGCACAAATCCAGTCCATGTTTCTATACCCGCTCAATCGCTCATGAGTCGTGACATCGTCGGTGTGTTTTGCTGGGCAGCGTAGCTGGCGTTCACCTGCTCGAATCCCCGGTGCTTCACCCTGTAAGCAGTCGATTATTCACGTTTATTGCGACTATGATCACTGTAATTGCGCCCACTGCATACATCATGTTGTGCACTGACCCGGTTGTGCATGCTTTCCCAGATGGCAGAAGGATTGTTCAACTTCGTGCTCGCTTGGACGCTGCTGTTCGCGCCGCTTCTCTACACGGATCGTAGGAGGGACCGGTTCAAGGGATCGCTCGACGTCTTGTGGGGCTGTCAGATGTTCCTCACAAACAGTACGTTACTTCTCTCACTGAAGCCTCTGTATTGCAGATCATGGACGGATCATTTCAGGTTAGCAAATTAACAACATTTTTTCCCCATCGTTTCTTCAGCTTTCTTGATACCTTACATGGCAATCCGACTGAACGACCCGGACATGGACGCCTCTCCGCCGGAAAGATCACAGTTGGGGTCAGTTATGACGAAAGGTGCGCCGGCTGTGGGCGCCATCGGTGGACTCGTCTGCGTTTTGTCCATCGTTTGGGCTCTGTTTGGTCGCGCAGATGCCGGTTTCGGTGGCGTTGCTGAACGGTGCCAGTTTCTGCAGAGTTACTTGTTATCAGACAGGGTCGCTAACGCATTTAGCTGGGACATAGTGCTGTACTCGGTGTTTCAGCCGTGGTTGATCGGTGACAATGTTCAGAACGTGAAGCCTGATGCCGCTGGGTTTGTGAATGTTGTGAGGTTTGTCCCTGTTGTTGGCCTAGTGGCCTACCTCTTTTGCTTGGAGGAACAGGATTAGAGTGTTACCTGTATTGTATTTTTGCAAAATTATGTAAATCATTTGGGCTGCTGATCGGTACTATGCGGTTGAGACACAGAATTATTGCACTTGGTGGCAGTATTTTTTAAGTTTTTAAAACAGCAAATGCTCATTCGGAGATTGCTTGCTCGATGGAATCAGAACTCGGTAACGTAAATGCAACGGAAAACAGCATTTTTTATTCTCCCTGAACATACGAAGCCACTGACAACTAAATTTATCTATGACGAGATCCCATAGCTAATTAAGGAAGGCTGTCGCCGAGTTGTCTTCAGAATAAAGCTTGGACTGACACCAATGCCACGAAACCAAGTGCAACAGAGAGGCGATCAACTGTCGCCTTGGTCCCCCTGCTGTACCCCGGTGTCGGGCTGCCCGTCAACGGCGACGTCGCCATACGTGGTCTAGTCGGCGTCGCCGGCGACAGTGTCGATGGAGCCGTGGAGGTGGCGTTTGGGCGAAGAGCACTCACCGCCGGCGGTGGTAATGCCGGTCCCTGGGGAAGAAACCCTGCAGGAGAGGACACATTAACTAGACTGTTTCAGTTCACTGAGCGTAATGCATGGAAGTAACGCGGGTCTTCGTGAACCGGAACGGACGGCCCAGGCTGCAACGCACCTCTGCAGGCGTCGGTGGGGGACGGGATGTCGAGGCGACAGAGGCGAGGCATCTCCAGCACGCGCGACATGTTGACGGAGACGGGAGACGCCCCGGGCTGGCTGAGAGCCTGGCAGAGGCACTGCGGCTCGTCGTGCGCCATGCTGCCCAGGTTGGTGCAGCACGTGTCCGACGGCCCCGAGGCAGCGCCGTCGAAGTAGGGGAGGCAGGGGAGGAGGCGGACTAGGTCGGCGGTGCAGCTGCTGGACATGCCGGACTGTGCCTCCGCGCGGACACCGCCGCCGCCGAGCGAGGAAGAAGCCAGCAGCAGCAGCAGCAGCGCAGCGCACAACGCAACCGCCGACGAGGCCATCGCTGCTGCTGCTCCTCCCTGTTTTCCTCTCTGCTATAAATTTTCGGTTTCCTCGATTGGTTTTTGCGGGGTGGTATGTACTGCTGGTTGGAAACAGCAGAGAAGGGATTTTTATAGCACCGGAACACAGAGAATGGCATGGGAATGGTGTGTTCCTGAAAAAGTAACCTCGTGAGCGTGAACCGTTGAGAGCTGCATGATGGAACGACAGTTTGGCGTGAGCTCCAGCGTCAGGGATTCGATTTGGGCGCACAACAAAAATCATGGGCAATACCTTCATGGCAACGGTGTGCGCGTATCCTTGTCCTTCACAATGCAAGGCGGAAACTGAACTGCTTTTTTTCTTTTTTGGCGAATTTTTACTGGGCATCAGGAACTAGAAACCACAGAGTGCTAGTAACTGGGAGCGGTAGTAACTGGTTTGTGCTCAACGAAAATAATTGAGCAGAGTTATTGCGTGCCAAAACTTTTGAGACGCTAAATTGGCTATTCAAATGTTGCTAAATTTTTGTTTCGGGCGGCGATAACTAGCTGCTTGAATAAAGCGACCGTTCGTTACCAGTTTCCCTGATCCTCATTTCGCCATATTTTGGTACAAGAATTAAACAGTGACCGGAATCTGCGCGCCAAAGCTTTTTTTTTTTTTTTAATCACGGCTGCTACTGCGATCCACCGGAGGTTCAGCCTTTCCTGGGTGTTGTTGGGTAGGCTCTTTGCTTGGCGCACGTAACGTAAAAGAGGCCCGTATCTATTTATTGGGCCTCGCTTCACTTTCTTGTTGTTGTTCTCCTTAAAGGTCCACCACTGTTCCAGCGATTGCGCGGCGAACCGAGCCTGGGACGCTCGCCCTCGGCAGTTTTTGGCGCCTTGCCCCTCCCATGGCACGAGCGCAGAATGGCGATCAGAGAGGGTCCTGGACTCCTGATGGCACGCTCGTCATCACAGTTTAACCGATACGGTCAGGCACCGAAGTCGACAGGGGGGGCTACCTGCAAATGCGTACAAGTAAGCCTTCTTCTTCGTCGGGACTCGGGTAGAAACAGGACCCTGTTCCATCAACGCAACGCCGGGTTGATTCGCTCTCGCGCTATGGTGCCAAACAGCAACCGCAGGTAGTAGCGCGATTTGGCGGCCCTCACCCCAAGGTTCAAAAAACCGCCGGAAACCGCGTCATTTTCGTGGTTTTCACCAAAACCGGTCCAGCTTGGTTTTTACGGTTAGCGGTTTTTTGAATTTAAATTAGATGAAATTTTAAAAAAATTTAAAAAAATATGTAAAAAAATATGTAAAAAAACTAGATGAAAAATGAGGAATTATGGTTAAGCAGAACTTAAAATTTTCTAATTTATAGCGGTGAAATAAATGGTAGAAGATGAAAAGTTAAAAAAAAAACTAACCTTATCCTCACTCGTCTCCTCCACTACTTCTCCTCCATTACTCCTCCTCCCCTTCTCTTCCCCGTGAGCGACGAAACCGGCGGCGCGGCATCCGTGCAGATCCATCGACGAAACCTACGGAGGAGCGGCGAAAACCGTCCGCCACGGCCGGCTCGCCGAGCGGACGAAGCGGCTACCGTGCATTTCGCGCAAGCGGGGCAAGCGGAGCGGAAGCCGCGGCTCCGGCGCGCACTACCGCGGCCCGGGCAATGGTAGCCGCGGCTTTGGACGGTGCGGCGTCAGTGGGCGCGGTAACCGACGTTACTGAGCGGTAAGCCGCCCAATGTCTCGGGTTACCGCGGTTTGGGGGAGTTCTCTAAAACCGCGGTTTCATCGTAAACCGAGTGGTTTCCGCTACAAACCGAGCGGTTTTTGCTCTTAAATCGCGATTCTGATTCAAATCTTGTTTAAAAATTTGGAATTTGTAATTTCTGCGGTTTTTAGAACAGTAACCGCGGTTACCGTGATTTTTCGCTGATGCGCCGCCGGCTGGTTTCCGCGCACGGAACAGAGTTGAACCTTGCCCTCACCTACCCCGCCACCCTGCAGTATTGACTATTGACAGCTTCGCGGTTTTCAGGAGTGACCCCTATCAGCTATCACTCTATCAACTTTGATAATCCATGACCATCTGTCATCCTCCTGCTTGATGATCGCAAGCCTCTAATCATCCCTGCTTCTGCTTGCATCTTCTTCGGTCGTATCGAATACAAAGTAAACTTTTAAAATGAGAAGGATGCTAGTCACTAGCTAGGTCTTAATTTATCCCTGTTTTGATAGGTCTATCAAAAATGATTTAATCAATCAAAATCTATGGTGTTTAGTACTGTAAAAGGAGAAGAAGCGAGATAATGTATGTTACATGGTTCACGTAATCACGTTCTCTCTGCTGCCCCTATGAGAAATTGAATTTGTGCCTTTTGCCCTTGAATATATATATTTGTATGTTCTGATTTTTCGTTCTCAAAACAGAGATGTTCAGATGAATCTGGAGCAAGAGCTTTGACAGTACACGAGCATTGAGTTCCTTTGGGGGCACTCTATTCCAACAACCGTCAGGACCCACACGTGCTGCCAATATAACACGACACAAAACCACGGTATGGTACAGTTTATATAAATACGGGTCCTGACACGCAGTATGACGGATTCAAAATGTCTGAGACCACGAGCATTGAATCATTTCCAGTGGGAGATCAGCGGTAAAAAAGAGTGGCGATGCCGTAAGGGTAATAGTATGCTGTTGCAGGGGACCGACCGTATGCAGTCTTAGGGTAAAAAACAAGTCTGCAGATCACACAACAAACACACAAAGCGACAGACGAACAAAAACAACAGGATGAGAGCAATAAAGTATGCCGTGGATTTTTGCGTCAAATTGTTTTTTTACAAGTTTGAAAATGAGTCAGTAACGGATCATATGGTAGGACGCCCCCTGGTAGGTCAGGATAAGCTGGCGTGGCGTCTGTCTAATGCTTTAGCTAGATTCAGTGAGTTGGTAGCATTACGAAACACCTTGATGTCAACAATCGTCTTCAAAATCTGCGCAGATTTTCAGTTGTGAAACTGTTAAGATTACTACTAGTAAGAGCAATCAACTAACGGTTTGTAGCCTAGTCAGAGACAGAGACACATGCTCATGAATACAGTAATGCCAAATGTAGGTGTACATGCAACAATGCCGTCACTTGCACATATATGCACTGCCGAGCGCACCTGCCAGCAGCCATTGCTCAGAGGGATTCCTTGGAGTGGCATTGAAAAAACCTCGCTAGTAGGTGACTGCATACGGCACTGCCTGCCGGCGCCAAGTCGCCAACCCTTGTAATGTCTAGCAGCTTTCTCTGAATCCGAACGAATAAAGGCTCTTCTCTGATTCTCCACCACCGATTCCCCTCCTCTTGAAATGGTTTGATGCCTCCAATCATGCCCAGACTCCCCAGGCACCTCCTGCCATGCTTATTCTTGATCGCATGCTTCGGCGGTCTTCTTTTCTCCATCACCAGCCATGGCACGATGACGAATGAAGAAGCTGGCAATAATGGCGGTGCAAAGTTCAGAAGACTGCTTGGTCTAAACAGCCTCCGTCCGAGGGATCAGAAGAAGCAGCATCATGGCCAGGTAATTCCTCCTCCAGCACCAGCTCCGGCGCGTGCTCAGTTACCTCTGTTCCACAAGGACGCGCGGCTCCCAGTCCCAGGGAAAGACGCACACAAGGAAGGAAATGAAAAAGACACGGCGCTCAGCCCGAGCGGCGGGGGCGGCGAGCACGGAAGCAGCAAGAAGAAAGTCATGCAGCTGTTCGTCGTCGCTGGGGTGGCGGCGCTGACCGGCGCGGCTCTGGTGCTTGCCGTCGTCCTGGTCGTGTTCCTGACATGCAGGAAGTTGCGAGGGAGCCATGGCGGCGCCGACCTCACCGGCACAAACAAGGTGAGCTCGGAGCCGGGCCCGGGCGCGTTCAACACGAACACTGTCGTCAAGCCGTCGTCCCTCGACCTCGAGGTCGGCGAGGACAAGTGGCCGCCACCGGAGGTGGCCGGACCGAAGGACGACGAGCCCACCAAGTGCGAAGACGACGACGGAGACGGTGGTGGAGCTTGCTCTGACGACGGCGATGGCGCGGAGTCGGTCTACTCCTCGTGCTGCTTCCCCTCATCGCACTTTTCGTACTCCGAGCTGCGGGACGCGAAGGGGTACCTCGACTCGCCGTCGCCCTCGTCCCGGTGGAAGCGGCGGACTTCTGCCCCCGCGACGCCTTCCGAAAAGAGCACGGTCGTCGCCAGCCCGCGTTCGGCGTCGTCGCTGCGTCCACCGCGCACGCCGGGGAACGAGGACCGGGTCCGCCGCGCGCGTTCCCTGAGCTCCTCGACGTTCATGTCAGCAACGTCGCAGCTGCTGCTCAACGACCTCGAGCGCCAGGGCAGTTGCCGGTCCGTCAGGTCCCTAAGGTTTCAGAGCTTCAGGGTCTCCAGTGTGAAGGAAGACGATGAAGCAGAGGCGGACATTGCAGTTCCGGACGCTGCGAGTAGCACTAAGGCGCCACCGCCGCCACCACCTCCTCCGCCAGTAGTGGTAATCCAGCAGCAGAATGTTCAGACAAGCTGTGGTCCCGCCGTCCCCCCGCCGCCGCCGCCGCCTCCGCCTCCGGTAGTGGTAAACCGGCAGCAGCTTGTTCAGACAAGCTGTGATCGTGTCGCCGCAACCCCACCGCCGCCGCCACCACCGCCACATAAAAATGTCCGTACGAGCAGTGACCCTGGCGTTCCACCACCGCCTGCGCCGCCAGGCCTGTTCAGACACAGCGCGCCGCTCGGCAAGAACGGCGCGCCGCTGCCCAAGCTGAAGCCGCTGCACTGGGACAAGGTGCGCGCCGCGCCCAACCGGCGGATGGTTTGGGACAGGATACGTTCCAGCTCATTCGAGTAAGTTTGTTTGAATCACCTCCATGTGCCGCTTTGATACTGACCATGGACGATATCAAAGTGTAATTTAACCGCTGTTCGATCCTTGGCAGGTTGGACGAGGAGACGATCGAGTCCCTGTTCGGGTACAACTCCGCGGGGTGCTCTGCGAGGCACGAGGAGGTTCAGAGCAGGAGCCCCTCGCTCGGGCACCACGTCCTAGAACCCAAGAGGCTGCAGAACATCACCATCCTGATGAAAGCCGTGAACGCCACAGCCGAGCAGATCTACGCTGCGCTGCTGCAGGGTATGTAAAGCAAGCGACGCGTGGATTTTAATAGTATCGCACGGCAACAAGTGCACCTCGGGTTGACATGGATGGTTTTTCTTTCGGCCTGTTTGGTTTCAGGAAGCGGCTTGAATGTTCAGCAGCTGGAGACTCTGATCAAGATGGCACCGACCAAGGAAGAGGTCGACAAGCTCTCGAGCTACGACGGCGACGTCGACAGCCTGGTCCCGGCCGAACGGCTCCTCAAGCTAATGCTCACGGTACCGTGCGCGTTCGCCCGCGTCGAGGCCATGCTGTACCGGGAGACGTTCGCCGACGAGATTGGCTACATCAGGAACTCGTTCGCCATGCTCGAGGTAAGTTGAGACAGGGCAGGAAATCCCTGAGATCCCCCATGCACTGGCTGGCGCGTGCCTAATTAATTCTCTGGTGCGTGAACAACTGTTCTAAATACGTTGTTCGTTCTTGCTGTCCGAAAAGGACGCGTGCAGGGAGCTGATGTCGTGCAGGCTGTTCCTTAAGCTGCTGGAGGCCGTGCTGAAGACGGGGAACCGCATGAACGTAGGCACGGCGAGGGGCGGCGCCATGGCGTTCAAGCTCGACACGCTGCTCAAGCTCGCCGACGTCAAGGGCGCCGACGGGAAGACCACGCTACTGCACTTCGTGGTCCAGGAGATGATCCGATCCCAGAAGCCACCGGTGCGCACGGGCACGGCGGAAGGGCCGGACATCGTCGCCGGGCTCTCCGCCGAGCTCACCAACGTGAAGAAGACGGCGACCATCGATTTGGACGTGCTCACCACCTCGGTGTCCAGCCTGTCACGCGGCCTGTCCCGGATCAGGGAGCTGATCACAGCGGACCTGGTCGGCGACGAGAGGGGACGGTGCTTCGTCGACTCCACGGCGCCGTTCGTGATCCAAGCGGTGGATGTGATCCGGGAGCTGGAGGACGGCGAGCGGCAGGTGCTGGCACACGTCAGGGACATCACCGAGTACTACCACGGCGATGTCAGCAAGGATGAGGCGAGCCCGCTCAGGATCTTCGTCATCGTCAGGGACTTCCTGGGGATGCTGGAGAGGGTGTACAAAGAGGTCAGCGGAGGCTCTGCCAGAAGTAGCATTAGCAGCAGCCATGGATCAAATCCTTTCCTGAATAATGTATGACAAGTGACATACTGAAAATTAGGAGGAGGAAAGAACAGCAATGTAATTCTCGGTTTTTGCGTTGTTCTTCATCTTTTGTGAGGTTAGAAATGAGTTCGCTTTTCGTTGCGTTTGCCCATTCTATAACATCGCAACCTTATATTTTTTTTAAAAAAAATCATAACATGCAGCTCTTCGTTGTCTCATAGCGGCCGGTTTATCAAATCTGATATAGCAAGACCTCAGTTCAAATTTGTCGCTGAGGAGTTCAAACTCGGGGCGAAGTTAAACAATCCCCACACGATCTGCAAAACAGTTTGCCGTTTGTTTGTTCCCTCGCTCGTTTCTATCCAGATTTATCTCCTTCCGATTAATTTTTTCCCGGTGGAATTTGGACCCCGTGTTTGTGACATGCAAAGTTTCAGAGGGTGCCACGTTCAGTTCAGAAACATGTTTATTGTCTCTGCCCCGATGTCTGCCTCATCGGACAGGGGCGCAGGGCACGTTAATTGGGGCCACCGTGCAGGCAGATTCGTTCTAAAATGCAAGGTGGCCTACAAGTCGTCCTCGTGTCGCGTGGTGCAAACAGTAATCGTCTTTCAATATGTCTTGGTACCAAAACAAACAGCATTTCACGTAGTACGAGTCAGGAAACTGACGATGGAATGGACGACGGTCAGCCGATGAACGGCAAAGGAGTCGAAAATACACACGTATGGATCTACGTGTACGTTACAGCGAGGCTGTCCATCTTTTGGTACGAGGTGTGGACACGGCTGCTGACGCAACATCTTCGATCGACTGCATATGCCAACCGTGGTGAGCACAAGAGAACCAGAGAAGACGACATCATCACTTGGAGAATACTAGCAGTACTCTACTGTATACAGCATACAGCGTGTGTTTGGTTGAAGGGATTGAGGGGCATTGGGAGTGATAGGACAGAGTCGTTCCACTTTTTAGAAGTTTTTTTTGAGAAAAAAGAACAGAGATAGAGGAATATTCTCACTAGATCTTGGACAACCTCATCCGTCAAAATCGGGTGGACAACCCCATCTCTCGTCCAGTCCCGCATGTGGTGACCGCGCCTCTCTCTCTTCGCTGGATCTCACCTACCTCCTTCCTCTCCCGTGTGACACCGCAGTGCCTAGCAGGGCGGGCCGACGTCGCGCGTGGCCAGGGCCCATGGCGAACGGACGCGGGCGGCTGCACACTTGGCCATGGCGGACGGCCGACAGGCAGGGCGCGGGCGCGGCGCCCTTGGCCATGGCGGATGGCCGGCGGATGGGCGCGGACGACGGTGCGTGTGGCCAGGGCCCATGGCGGACGGCCAGCATCGCGCGACGGACGTGCGTGGGCGGCGGCGCGCTTGGCCATGGCGGTCGGCCGGCGAACGAGCGTGGGCGAGGGCACTCTTGGCCATGGCGGACGCCCGGCGGGCAGGCTCGCGGGCGACAGCGAGCTTGGCCATGGCGGACGGCCGGCGGGCGTGGCGCGGGCGACGGCGCACTTGGCTAGGGCGGAAGGGTGCGGTCGACGACGGCCAGGCTCACGGGCGGATGCGGAAGGTAGTGCTGCTCGCCGATGCGAGCGTCCGTCCACGGCTTCTTCCGATTGAGAGAGCGCCGGCTTGTGCAGCAAACTCAATTACAACTCCACGTGTCTGTGACCTGTTCGAGGAAATGACTGAAAAGGACATATCAATTCGTTTATCGTTTGGAGTAACTCAAAATCAAACTATTTTTTTTCATCTAGAAATCTGGTAATCTTCTAGATTTTCACAATTATGTTGTTATGCCATCAATTAATATTTTCGTGATGCTTAAAAATAATAAATTATCATTATATAGGTTGGACTAGTATATTGATTGATTACTCACACAATACAAGGATAATCTCACCTGGGTGAGTATATTAGTTTATCCTCTCCTATCCATCTAACCAAACAAAATGAGGTATGAGTCTGTCACTAATATTCATCTTTCTAATCAAATAAAATAAAGAATTACTCTATCTCTCATATTCAAAAATAACTCTATCCTATTTTTTTTTGACGCTCATCCAAACGCACGCATTAGTCTCCCACGACCGGTTCGATCTACAGGACACGGCCCACGGGCACGGCGGCCAACAAGAGCGCTCCTCTGCCGGTTAAAAAATACGCATGCCACGCAACAGTTGTCGTTGATTTCCCGGCGATACATAGCGAGCGGTTTCTTGCCCTCTGTCTCAGTGGTAGCGAGCGTTCGTCGTCGTATTCCGAGACAGGCAACAACAACGCCCTCGCCACGCGTGAGGCTGCCGCCCGCCATGGCCAACACCTTCGACGTGCAGGGGAACCCTCCGGTCGGCGCGTGGTCCACCGGCCTCTGCGACTGCTGCGACGACCCCTGCGGCTGTAAGCAAGGCTTATTATTCCGGTTGATTAAATACTACATCCGTTTTTAATTATTGATTATTTGTACTAGCGTAAAGCGCCGACGGCCTACTTACTTACGCTTTCACATCACACGCACACGCCTGCTGATCGTGCCATGCGCTCTCTGCGTGCAGGCTGCCTGACGTCCTTCTGCCCGTGCGTCACCTTCGGGAGGATCGCCACGATCGTCGACCAGGGAGCCATCTGTAAGAGCCCCTTTTACATGCTCCTACACTAGCAATCATCAGGCGTTACTTAACTAGCTAAGCCTGCGTGCTACGCTGCGTTAGCATGCCTTCTGAAGTTCAAATAACACTATGGTTGAATTGAGAAATTGGTAGCTGCAAAACACACTTAGGAATGTGTAATCAAAACATTTTTTCAAATATTTTAGTGATCCTGCAACTTGAGGAATCTATTATCATGGGCCGTTGTTGCTCGTGCAGCTGCATACTAATCTGTTTAGCTGAGGGAAACAGACATAAGAACCTGTATAATCTTGGCTGAAGGACTTGTCAAATGAATCTCACCAAGTACAGAGTGAGGAGGCAGTTAGAGGAAAAGACAGTACATGTACCTAATATATGATCCATATATTATACATTACAAACGTTAGATTATACAAAGTAGCATTTAGTTAGGCATCCTTTTTACAAACGCTAAAGACAGCTGTGTTGCTGCATGTCCCCTCTGTTGATGAAACAGCAATTAACTCTTAGCATTAGTGTGAAATTTAGGAGGCCAAAAGACCGCCGCTGCCGCACATTTCATCCATGCCGCCTGACAGGATAAACTACACCACACATTAAATAGTACCTCTAACCAAGAACGAAGCAAATACACAGGAGGTCATCTATTGAACACACATAGAAATATATAAGATAGAACTGCTTACACTCAAGAACAGATTGACGGTGACACTGTAATCAATTCACCGAGCAAGGAACCTACTTGCAATCAGTTTGTCGGGCAGGAGGCTGCCACGATGCCTTTGTTCATGATCAATCCAATCCAAATACTTAGAACCGGTAGGTAAAAGAGGACATACCAAGCACAGAAATCCCCTACAGAGAAAGGAGCAAAGGCTTTAGTAAGAAATAATAAGAATTCTGACATCAATGGGCAGGTAACATGGTGGCAAAATAAGCCCCAAATACATAACATATCCAATAGCAACACAACAGCTAAACGGGCATCATTAGCAAAGATATTACTCATTTTTGCACAGCAACCTGAGGCAGAGATCTCTTGTAACACAAACACCTTCGAGTACATTGGATAGCTTAGACATGCCAACCAAGAGCAGAAGCAAGAAAACATCGGTAAGGATAAACAACATCATTTTCTTTAAAAAAAATGTCAGTAACTGATGTTTAACCGTGCACTTTTTCAATGTCACTGCAGTGTCACAAAAGCATCTCACATTCTAAAAAGTAGGGAACAACTAATATAGTAAAATGGTGTAGTATAACTCAAATCATCAATGGGTACGATACCTCTGCAAAAGTAAGACTTTAAAAAGAAAGACTACCTACGACTGTGAAAAATAAATCTATTGAATGTGCCTACTCTAAAAAAAAGGAAAATGTGTATTCTTTCTGGTATAATTTTTTTTTTCAGTGTTAACAACATTGTTTCAGTGTGGATCTTTTTTTAATAGACTGCAAAGAAATAAGCAAGCGAGGAACTTACTTGAAAGTCAGATTTTTTTATGCAAGGAAAGCAGGAAGCAAGAAACTAACCTGTCAATCAGAATGTTGGGCTAGAGGTTCGTACCACGCCTTCGTTAACGACCCAAAATGGAAGCACACACAATCGGTAGAGAGGACAGCCTGGGTAGAACAAAGATATCCTATAAAGATAGAAGCAAAGATTTTGGTAACAAATAAAAAGGATACATACGCCAAAGGTCAACAGAAGAATTATGGTCAGTAAATCGTGCCCCAAACAAGGTTCATGTGAATCAGCAATCCAACATGTAAATGAACCTCAAATACAATCCATGTGTCTCAGCAATAAAACATGTAAAAGACTCTCATTAGAAAAGATAAGGCTGCTTTTTCCTTGCACAAGTGCTCCGGTAAAAACAGCTCTTCTGATCCAAATATCTACAATCAGAAATGATATCTCGTTGTACCAACCCAGATCAATCTTCTTAGAGAAATTGGTGGTAGTCGATGGTCAAGCATCCAGCTCATACTATCTTTAGGAAGTAAACTTTCAAATCATTAGTAAGGGCACAATATGGATATTCCATATTACCACATCTAAATAGGCGAATAAAAGGCAGACAAAATGAAACAAATGATAAGAGCACAAATTCAGGAAGATAGCTGGACCTCATACAATCATACCTATATGTCCCACATAAACTATAGGTATGTGTTACCTGAACAAAATAAATGGAGAATGCAAGTACATGTGGCTCTTTGAGAAATGAGAAGAAGTATAGTTGTGTTAACTGAAAAAAATAATTGAGAATGTAGGTTCGTGTGTGTCACATCCGAAAAGTTGCAATCTTTTGTCCTTTTGATAATGAGCTCACTGATTCAATCATTTGAATTCGACCTTTTCCTGTTTTGAATTTGGGTCAGGGTTTCGAAGTTTTCGTCGTTTTCGCAAAACCCTAATCGACTTTCAAGAAGCCTTTTGTTTTCTTAATAAAACTACCACAATATTTTTACATAACAATAAACTATACATTAAAATAGAATTTTGGAGATTTTATGAAAATTTTTGGTAAAGGTTTAAACCCCTTTAAAATTCCAACAAGTTTGAACCTAATTGAAAATTCACAGATCTTTAGAAGCTGATTCAGTGAACCTTCCTTTAATAAAAGTTGTTCCAAATAATTCCTTTAGCCCACACAAAAAGTTTCAAAATTTTTTGAGCTCGGGAGCTAGGGTTTTCTATTATATCAAGAGGGAAGTTAATTGAATTAATTGAATTTGAAAACAGTCTTACCGTGAACAGTGCCGGCCGCCCACAGCCGCCATTGCCGTCGCTGCAGCCCGGGCAGCGCCGGCCGATTTCGCGCGCCTTTACTCCGGAGCTGTCCTGCGGATCTTGGCAAAGATCTTCCCCTCCTTCACTGCTCCATTCCTCCTCTCTCTCCCTCCTTCTCCCTCTGGCGCGCTGTTTCTCCTCCACGGCACGCCATCTCCGGCAGAGCACCGCCTCTCTCGCCAATTGCCGGCTGCCGCGCCCCTCTCCAATCCGGTGCGCCACTGCTCTCTCTCTCTCCCTCCCTTGGCTCAGCTTACACTCGAGTACAAGGCCGAAGCACCAGCACCACCTCTTTTCCCTTCTTCTCCCTTCTCCGTTCTGCCGCGCACCACAGAGCCACCACACCATTGCCGCCCGAGCCACCCCCGCCGTCGACAGCTCGACTCGATCACTCCCAAGCCTTGCCACCGTGCCGACAAAGTTTCCCTCGACCCACTGAAACTCTCCGAACACCGAGCTCACCAGCCGAGCCCAATTTTCACCGGAACGCCTCTGCCCTGTTCCTCGGCCGACAACAACGCCGGCGGCCACCTCTTCTCGAAATTCATCACCACGGTAGCTCCTTTCTTCGATTCCTTCAACTGGCTTGTTCCTCTCACCATGGTACATCTATTTGATAAGCCATTGATCGCAGCTCATCGCCGGTGAGGAAGTTCCTCCCGCGCCGCCGTCGGTCTCCTCTGAAATTGCCGCCAGGGCTCACGTCGACCGCCACCTTGCACCCTTCCCGTGGGCCTAATCCTTTGCAGATCAGTTCCTTGGATCAAGGTGATGCTCTACGACCTTTCAATCTCCCTCCTAGCCCCCTCCTCAGGCGAGATTCCAACCGGAGCAACCGCCGCTGCCATTCCCCTGTTTCTGATTACTGTTCCATTGATTTTTCTATTTTCCTTTTATTTAGCCAGAAGTTACATAGTGTGTATAAAATCATGGAAAAGTCTAAAAATGCCAAACCTAATTTTATTTGAATCCTTGAATAATGTGTTAATTTTCTGTTAAAGCACTTTTTCATAAATGTCCCTGGATTTTCTTTAATAATTCAATGTATTATTTCTGTTGTTGATTTTTAATTGAAGTTCCAGAAGGTTTCTAGGGTTGATTATTGTACCATAATTTTATCTTGGCATGATGCATCTCCTGTATTTTTACCAGAATTTTTCATGAACATTGTGCATGCATGTCATTGATAATAACCCCAAAACCCTAGATTAGTGACCTCTGTCTAAAGTACATTAGAAAAGTCGCCCAAAAGCCCAAGACCTTTAACAAAAACTTTAGTTTAGATACTCAGAAGTAGATCTATAAAGTTTCATGATTTTTACATAGGTTTTAGTGCTTGTTTCTGATTTTATAAGTTTGGAAAACAGAGCCTTGTTAGATTTTTAGTAAATTCATAGAAGCTCAACTTGACCCCAGACGAGAGCCAAAAGTCTTAGTTTAGAGCCTAATTTAAACTAAAAATGGTCCCACGCCTGTAACCTAACTTTGAAATTCACCGGAAAAGTCGTTACGACTTTTACGGCACCGTTACGGTATTCCCGATGTCGTGAACAGGCCAACGACCATCGGAGGGCTCGTGTTCCTTTTAACGCGAGTCAAAACCACTCAAACTTAGTCTCATAGTAACCCAAGCCACTTAGTAAAGCCAGTACATGAGATGTGTTTTGGGAATTTTTCCCGGAAATGACATCCGTGTGCCACCCGATATCGGAATCGGAAAACCCGGGAACCGAGAAACCCGTAACCGGAATCGGTAGAACTGTTTAGGTCATAACTTGAGCTGTAGAACTCCGATTGCCTTCATTCTTTTTGCATTGTGTTCATAAACTCAGTAGCTACCTCTCTGCATCATATCGCATCATTTGGGCATCATGGCATCATGGCATGCATCTCATACCGTCGCATTTTTACTTATAGTTTACGAACCGTCAGAGAGTGACGCGGGTGCTGCTGCGGGAGAAGCACCAGAGGTTGATCCAGCTGCTGAGGAAGTCAACACCGCTGCTGTTGAAGGCAAGCACCTCATATTGCTACCCTAAGTAATTTCCTTAATGATTAATATGAATGCTTACGTATAGGAATGCATAAAGTCGGGCTTAGTAGTAACATTGGGAAAACCTATTATTGTTGCATGTACCCCTCCTTGGTATTGAATACGTCACCTTGTCAACCTGGGTAGAGTGTCTTTGTTCGAGTCACGAAATGCTTAGCCATGCTTAGATAACACGGTAGAAGTCGAGTGGTAAGTCCCACTCGCACGTATAGGAACCACCTTGATTACTTATGGACTTGTGACGAGTTCATATGTTGGTAAAAGTTGAAAAGTGTTAAAAGCTGAAATCGGGACGGTGGGATAGGAGTGCAGCAAGACATGGAGGTCTTGTCTGCCGTAGGCCCCGTCTGGGTTGACCTAGGAACCGGCCGTGTTATTCTTGGCCTGAGCACTTTCCGTTCATACCACATGTCCGATATAATGGTAAGACAAGCTGAGTATCTCACTGCGTACCAACGTTTGGCCGATGACTGCACGGTGTGTGGAACGAGGGAGTCATGGGTGCCTGCGAGGCCGTGACACTCGACGAGGGACTCACGTGTGCCTGCGAGGCCGTGGTACTCGGCACCGTGTGGATTTTCCAACCGTGTGGGCACGAGTGTGAAAAAGGTTGACATGAGTACCCCCTTGTGTAACTTTAGCGGGTTGCATGAGCCGTATGGTCCTCAGTCGTGTGGGTACAGTTGGACTCCCCTGCAGGGTGTAAAATCGGTTCGAATCCGCCGCGGTCTCGGTTATGATCAAGCTCAGTGTCCTTTGGATAATATCGTAGAGTTGTCACATAACATGATGGAATTGAGATATTGTTGATGAAATTGGAATATGGTTATTGGTATCCATGGTTCGGATGGAACATGAATGATGGCGTATATATGGTTTATGGTTACATGGTACTTGGGGATTGGGTTTAATAGAAGTTCACGCCCGCAGAGTCTTTTACTTTATGCTTATTTCACATCGGCTTAGTTTCTGCTTTAAGCAAATGAGTCCGTTCCTACACCTTATTTACCTTGCTACAGCCTCATTGCATTATCCTTGGAGTCGGGAACTAATTCCCACAACAGGGTAAGACTTGCGAGTACCTTCGTACTCAACGTTTGTTGTTTAAGTTTTTGCAGGTGAGGATGAGTTGGTCTTCGGCTACTTTGTCCCCGCCGATGCCGGCGAGGGCGAGGCGTAGTCGAGACGTTCGAGTGACCGTGATTTACGATGTTCGTGGGCTGGGCATCGCAATCCTTTGCTGTTTCCTCATTGCAACCGCTGCGACTATCATCTTCCTTAGAATCGCTTCCGCTCTTTGATTTCTTTAGTTTCAAGACTTATGATGAGCCTTGGTATGTAAGAATATTTTAAATTAATGTTATTAATTAATGTGACCTTTGTGATGAATCACCTGTGACGTTGCCGACGTGCTTGGATCTTGGGCATTGCTTGAGAAGCATGTCGGGGGACTGCCGGGTTTATATTCTCTTTTATCAGGTTGAGTTCTCGCATATCATGCGTGGGCCGCGAGTCAACTTGGTAAACTTGAATATAAATTGGTCGGGTCTCTCACAGTGTGCCTCTTTGAAAAATGTGAGCCCTTGCACCGGTTTACAATATAGGAGGAAGTGGGCCATAAAACATTGGAACCAGCAACAGGAAAATAAAGATAATGCAAAGCAAAATGTGCAGGCCTACTAAGGTGAACGAAAAATTGCAGAGCATGATGTTCAGGTCAAACTTTGTATAGACCGAGGCAAAGATCTACAGCAACACAGCTAGTATTTTTTCGTGAGGAGTCCTTCCAATGGGTCACCTGCACGATTAAGAAGTGTTAACAGAAAAAGAATTTGAAAGACATCGGCAAGAACATGTAATGAAGACAAAGAACACAGGAACACAGAGAAACATGGGGAACTAAATGCAAAAAGAAGACCATACTGGTCAGCAGCATGATGGGGGCAGTTAGGGAGGAAGGAGACTGGTTCAAGGAATCAAGGACCGACCGAATGCAGCCTCAGCCTTCAGGACGTCAGATCTAGGAATAAAGGGCAAAATAGAAAGGAGCAGCGACTGACCTGAGCTACTGCCTGCTGGCCCGGCGGTGTCGGATGGAAGGAGCCAGCCTGCGATGGACCTGCAACGGCTAGAGAAAAAGGGAAGGGTGCCCGGAGCCGACGGTGAGAGGGCCACCGCCACACAGCACCGGGAGGACGACGCCGACGGAGGTCTCCTCGAGGAAAACGCGGAGGACACGGAAGGGGGTGCGCGGCCTCAAAGCTTCAGTGGCAAGGGAGGAAGAAGCTCGGTTCACGAGCGTGCGGCGATTCGATGGCCAATGGGGCAGAGAAGAACGTGGCGGGAGAAGAAGCTATCCACGACAGCTAGAAATGACGTGGTGGGAGGGGAAGCTATCCACGAGGTCCCAATTAACCAGGTGACCACAAAGCCAGGCTCGTTCAGCCCTTATATCTATTAGCAGTTCGTCAGTGTCGTCGCTATACTGATGGGTCGTTGGCTCGTTGCTGCCATGGACGGGATCGGATGCACGCACGGACGGTGGCACATGCATGGCGGCTGCAAATAAATAAAAAGCCTGCTGCGCGAGCGGGACGCTGTACCTGCTTCTCACGGCGGCGACGGGGATGGGCTGCCTCTACTCCTGCAGCTGCTACCGCGCCAAGCTGCGGACGCCGTACGGGCTCGCGGAGAAGCCCTGCGCCGACTGCTGCGTGCACTGGTGCTGCGAGCCTTGCGCGCTCTGCCAGGAGTACCGAGAGCTCAAGGCCCGCGGCTTCGACATGTCCCTCCGTACGTAATTCATACTTCGTCCCCTGCAAGAGATGCATGCATTTTTTTTAAAAAAAAATTACAGTCACCTGCACTGTGCACAGCCTTGGCCCTTGCGAAGAGTTACGTTCATGATGACTGACGTTACGTTCTTGTGGCCGGTAGCGGCTGGTTGATCGAGTTGGTTATGATCGATGACGGTCACTGGAACCATATGCCTCGTTGGGCCGCCAACAACCCCCAGTCTCGTCCTCTTCCTCTTGCAGCGTTCACGGACAAATGCTTTCTCTGTGGCTTGCGGCTTGCATTGCATCATCACCGTTTGTGTGTTGATGAGCATTCTTGTCCTGTTTTCTCTCGCAGGATGGCAGGACAACATGGAGAGGATGGGAAAAGGCACCGCTGCAGCAACAGGCCCTTGCAGCTGAATATGCCCCGTTAATTAGGTGCGCGTTACACCGGCCTGCGCGACGACATATGCCAGATGCATATCTCACATCCATCCATGTTATCACATCCACCAGTTCAAGCTATGTATTACGTATGTGTGTATCGATCGAGTGCTTTCTTAGTTTGTGAGTGAGGCTTGTTTCTGTTAATTTGATGCTTTCACGAATTCAATAAAATCCTAGTTGGGTGCGCTATAAGGTGATTTGAGATAAATCCTAGTTGTTGCATACCCTTATCAAACCTTTTACTGTAGTAATATTAATATTTAAAATGGTGCCCAATAGATTTTTATAGTCCAATACATTTTTTTTTCATATTTGGATAATGTCTATTGATCGAACGCATTTTCATATGGAGTACCATTTTATATGTTAAAACACCTTTAAAATGCTAAATTTAGTTAACAGTTATTTTTCTAGACTTATATCAGCGAAGATATATGAAAGCTTTTATGAACTAGGTGTGTTTTTTTTTCAAACAAATACAATAGGAGGTGAGGATTTGCACCAAAAAATCTTATGACTTAGAATTACAAGGCCCCTTTGGAACGTTGGATTGTAAGACAGTGGTGGAGGATGAAATTGTGGTAAAACATGACACAGAAGCACCTCTGTTATTGATTCATAGCAGATCGTAAGATAGAAAAAGGAAATATACAAAGGACTCGGTGGCCAATCGAAGGTATGGCACTAGCCACACCATGCCGTAATGAGTCCTCCGCCACTGATTGCAGACGCATAGGAAAGAGAGAATACAATACAAGATTTTAAAACGCAGTAAAGTTTCACTGCAAAGTTTCTGGATACAAGACATGAATACACACAAGAATTAGAGGAGAGATATGCGCACATATGAAAGCGTCCATGATGTGCGACCACATGTTAGAAATTCTCCACAACTTGCATGATGTCCATTGGAATTTCACAGCTTCAATCATGTGCTCCAAAGTTCTTTAGGATCATTACTACAATTTTCCTATGTTTTTTTATCCATAGTATTATAGGTGCATAAACCATTCTAATCGTATGTTTTTTCTATGTTCCAAAAAAGGGTTTTATTGACAATTTTCCTATTGGTTCATATTCTATGAAATTTCTTTAATTTTTCTTTGTTCTAAAGGGATCCTCAAACTCCAAATGTAACATGATGTGGTCATACTTAATTCATAATTAGAAATCAGAGGGGTACTACTGGCTGATGCTTTTAAACAAAAGGGTACACCAACTTGATGCACAAATCTAAAATTGCGTTGGCTTGCACGTGTTCACATCCCAAAAAAGGCGCAACAGATCTATTGGATGCGAATGATTCGGTGCCTGTATGACATCGTGCCCCTCCACCTTCCCCATCCAACGCCTCACCGGCAAGCGCATCAAACCGGCAGATAGGCGGAGCAGGACGCGCACGCCGCCTCACATGGGCGATTCCGACAGACACCTCCCCGCCAGCAAATGGTAGCCGCGGTCGCCTCTCCGCGCCTGCTTCCCGATCGACGGAGGCGGAGGCACGCCCTGTCGGGGTACCCGCAGCAAGGCAGCAGCTCCCCATTTGGAGATGGAGCCGGGGCGACGTGGCCGGGCAGCGCACCGCTCCTGAGCCCCATTTTTTTACTCCGCCGAAACCAACCTGCTCCCGTCTCCCTCCCCCACCACCTAGATCCTCTCTCTACAAGAGCACCGCCGGGGCGGCCATTCTGCACTCGCAGAAACCAAATCTGGGATACATTCGCTCGCATCGATGCTCGCGCCCGCTTCTTGTACGACCATGCCTTGTCCTTCGCCAGGATTTTCTCGATCCGGCGTGCTCCTGCCTCCTGCCAGTGGGAGCTGCTCCCCTTGCTGCCACAGTGGCGACCGTCATGCATGGCTGACCCGTCCTCTCAGATCGGAATTTCTCCCGATGAGCCTATGTTTTCCTGCTCGCTGCATCCATTGACACCCATTCCCAATTGTTCTACTTCGGTTTGAGGTTTCAATCACCTTCCAGTTACCCCATCCTCGTAATCTAGGGTTTGAAGGTCAAGCTTGGCGACGGCTTCTCAGGTGACACATCCGTTCTGATCTTCTAGCAGTTTGCTTACACTTGTACTTGCCCTGTTACGTATGGCTGTTTTAACTGGTAGAATTGTTCGTGTGCAATAGTGTGGACTTCCGTTGTCATCACCGTGGTTAGACGCTCAGCTAGTTGTCTTGCAGCATAAAATTAGGAGCGTACTGCTTGATCTGCTAATGCATGGGTAGTGTTTTGGAGACACCAATTGA
Organism: Oropetium thomaeum; assembly: GCA_001182835.1. Lineage (NCBI taxonomy): Eukaryota > Viridiplantae > Streptophyta > Magnoliopsida > Poales > Poaceae > Oropetium > Oropetium thomaeum. The sequence goes on along the minus strand of LFJQ01000091.1, from coordinate 40,067 downwards.
CCTGTAGTTGGAGTCACTACCGAGTTTAGTTTTGTCAGGATTTCTGCTGATTTGAAAGTTGGTAGGAAGTTTTGCTAAGTGGTGGTGGATGAGCCACTGAATTTATTGAGCTGCAGTTTGCGAGATGACAATCTATATTTGTGCCATGTCATTGTCTAGCTTTTACCTACCGTAGCCTTAGATTTTGGTATGCTCATGCAGTCCATTTCGCTCCTTTTGTTATTAACTGAGGTAGGGTGCTATTTTTTATTTCTTGTTTTGCTTGGTACCTCAATTGTCAAGGGATTGTAGATATCACAAAACAGAATCATGTGAACGTTAGTGTTTCTTTCTGCTCTTTGTAAATGCAGCTTTTTAACAGCATCTTGTCCCTTTGAAAGTGTCTGATTATGAATGTGAACAAAATTTGGTTGTGAAGACTTTGGTAGTTTTCTTGGGTTGTACTTGGTTATGTGGTTATGTGCTCATGTTGCATAGCACTTGTTCCATACCACTGAAAATCATTACTCCCATCTCGTTGCGATGCATATTTGATTCAAGAAAGAAACCATTGAATTTGGAAGTAGCATGATATATCTTTTTTGTTGTTTACTCAGTTAATCAGAATGCTATAATAGGATTACATTACCTTCACATGTTTATTCTTTTATTAGATTTTGCAATATGTTTTTTTTTCTTGAGGGATTTGTAGTAGGGGAAGCTCTACAGTGGTAATATATTAAACAAGGAAACAGAGGAAAACAACAAACTGTACAAAACGGGGCAAGAGTCTAGAAGTGACCAATTTTTAAATGGCACATTTGTGGTTAATATAGAAGTGAACAGTTGATTCGTTCAGCACATAAACAATAGTGCCATCTGTTAAAAGTAGTGTGCACGTGACATATATATTGCAAAAAGCAGCAATTAGGGGTTTATGGCTGTCAATGAGCCAAATTTGAGCTAGCCTAGTCAGGAGTTAATCCTGGTTTCGAGCTTGGGGCTTGGCATGGTCGAAGCTCGACTAGCTTTCTCAAGACACAAATCATGTAGATTCACAAATAGTGTGTTGATAAATTGGAAAAGTGTTGTAGCTCTAATGAAATCTGCATTAACAGAATGACAAGCTCATAGCCGAGGTTAAAATAATGAACTCATATGTTTTTTTTTTTTTTTTTAATTCTGTCACCATCAACGCGACACATCTGATCTTTTATCTCGGAGAACATGGAGCATAAGAAGGTCAACCGATAAAGCGTAATCAAGCATTCCTAATATTGAGATAATGGTATACTGTCAGTCTGCTCATTTCTAGATTGCTGATACCACTAGAACCCAGCTGGGTCTTCGAGCCTTTGTGTTTGGTACATTAAATTGATATTTATGTATGCAATGATAAGCATCATTTTTCAGTATGCACGCTTGCATGTGCTGTGGCCTGTTAGACAGTTGTTTTCGTTCTTTGTGTCCTCATTTCTAATCACTACTCCCTCCATCCCATTTTACTTGACGCTTTAGAAATTTTCATCTGAACCAATGCAGCATCATGTTCCGTACTTGACCTCCTGCGCTCCTAGAAAAGCTAAGGCCGATGGTACTGGTACCCTATTAAATACAACCTCATCCATTCGTCTTCCTCACCACCCAGCAACGTGAATGGTTTTGCAAACTCCGCCACGAGCAGCAGATTGCAAACACGACAGCGCGCTGAGCTCCAAAGGTGTTCAGCACAGCATGGTCTGCGGTGACGAGCTCCACATGCGGGGCTCCCGGGCTGCTGCCTCTTCCTTCTTCTTTCTGCACCATCGCAAATGGATTTGACCGAGAAGATGGAGGACAGGGTGGACTTGTGGCGCGCTGGCGAGAGAGTGCCATTGATGGCTTCGGTGGAGATCATATGGACCGGAGTTGATGATGGAGCAGCGTGGAGCCGACGATGTTGGAGCATGACGGCGTAGCTGGAGCTCATGCTGGAGCCGGTAGCAAAGAGAGAGTTCCAATGGAGAGAGAGGGAGGGAGGGAGGGAGGAGGAGGGAGGGAGGGAGAGAGGGAGCGTCCACTAAATGGGACTTCTCTTTGAGCCTAAAACATCGACTAAAATGGGACTTCTCTCAGTGCTTTCGTAGTGCTATATATGGCCCTAAACGTTTTCCAACTTGGTTAAGTTGTAAGCACTGACAGGCTGTATTTGTACTATATATTGTGATTCTTACTATCTACTTGTGGCATAGTTGAACATTTTCTTACACCCTATTATTTTTTCAAATGGAGTGTGAAAAAACTCGCATCTAGTAGTAGCTTTATAGGTTTAGTTTTAGACAAGGGATCTTGTTTGTTCCCATTTTCTGTGGTCTGTAGTTAGGTGGAAGTGTTTGCGCTCTGCTGTTTTTTATTACACTTGTGCTCATCTGAATCTAGCATTACACTAATGAGATCGACCAAATCTCTCTTTTTTTAGAATGAAATCTTCCAATCTGTTAAGAATATATTCCTTTTAATAACAGCAACAACAAAAACAACCAAAAATGTATTTTTACAATGCTTTTATTTTTTCCCCTCTTATTTAGCTTAAATTATTGTAGTCCTGCTGCAACAGTAGCACTGAGCGCATCTAGTCTGTAGTGTTCTTTTGGGATTGAGATGTGGACCTTCAAATATGTTTTCTGTTGTTTGTATAATCTAGGAAATAATTCTTTTTCTACTTGAAATACTTCTGCGTTTAGCATTATAGCTATCTTTTCGTATTTGGAGTTTGTTTGCTTGCTTTTTTGTGTTTTTTTTTTTGACACTTTTTCTAACAGGAGTTTTGTACCTGGTTAATCAACTACATCTACATGTATGTATCTTAATTATAGTAGAGTGAAAAACTGCATTTTCCTAGCTACAAATTTAGTGTCTGGTCGGAAGAGTAGGATTGCCTTGGGAACTTTTAGGATTGTTGGTTCAAATTTTTCGTAAATCTGAAGTTTTTGGTTCCTAAAACCACCTTTTCAAAATAGGCCCTTGGATGTGCTGAGCAATAAATGTAACTGCTACTTCATCAAATCTCTGCTTGATTCATACGACAGTTTGGTATTGCTAGTGGCTCAACAGTCACTATTGTTTCGGTTATCACTTATCAGGCTGGAAGCTTTTAATCTGACATTTGTTTTTCTTTCCTTTCCTGACAGTTGCTGCAAGTGGAGGCGGCAAGCTAGAGGCAACAACTGCATAACTTGCAAGAAAATCGTAAGTCCCATCTTTCCTGTTATTTACTTGAGAAAGTTGTATTGATGTGCTTGTATATGTAGACCCTTTTTACAAATATATATTATGTTTTAAGTAGGTAAATTGGAGGTCAAACATAACTTTATGAGAGACCAGAATATTTTAGCATTTTGCTGACTTGCACATGGTTCATGTTCATCTAAAATACTACGAAATAGGGTATAATACATTTGCAAACATCCAAATAACTTTTTTTTCGACCCTTGAATTCACTTTGTTTAGAAACACTTTGGATCGATTCAGTAGACACTAAATTACTCTATTATAATTCAGTTGTTACTTTAGAAGGGTCGATGTCATCATAGCTTGTGAAATTTCTGCTTAATTGTTCAGTGGTGTTCTGATCCCTCCAAAGTCGTTTTGGATGTTTAAGATGTCTGCAAAGCTATTTCGCCATATGATTTCTGCTCTATGATATTTATAATGTAATTAGCCTACTCCAACTTGTTTGGTACTATTTGGTTGTTATTGTTGTTGATATTTATAATATAATTGTAATATTATGCAAATACAGGAATCTGTGCTTATCATTTCAACATGTCCAATCTAATTGATAAAATATGGATACAAATAGATACTAATAGCTAACGATGTACTATCAGAGCTTTATCTATTCCGGAACCTGGGATAAAAATGTTATATGGTGTATATCATTTAGGCCTTGGATATCTGTGAGTTTGAGGTGATAATCTTTTGTTTTCTGTGATAAACAAAACATTTCTTCTATAAAATCTATTGTATGACTTGTTAGATCTTATTATGTACTATCTGTGTGAATATTTGCTTTTGGTGCCATTGGAACACTACAAAAATGCTTGTTGAACAATTTAGGATCATATATCTATACATATCTTTTCTGTCCTCTGAACTTCATGAATGAAAGATAATTTCGAATCCCATTTTGGTCTTCAGATATGAGTCAACAACAAAAACAACAAAGCTTTTTAGTCTCATGCTTTCCGGTTTCCAGATATGAGTACAACTTTAGAAGCACACTAGTTGAATTTTGTGCACACATGATCTTTTTTGTCAATATAAGTTTGCATGAGCGTCTTGTACTCAGATGGTGAACGAATTTGCACAATATGTGAAGAAATTAGAAGACAAACCATCACTCGAATAAGATACATCTTATTTGAAATAGAATTACACTACTATTATCAAACATTATTGCATTGACAATCTTTCGGGCTGTTTTGAACTTTTGCTTTTGAGAACAATTAGAGCATAAGCAGCTGTACTTCACACCTTCATGGGTTCAGTTGTAATCTGCAAGATTTCAATTAGTCATAAATGAAGTGCCTCTAAAGTATAAATGTATAGCTAATCAAATTCATAGCAGAAGAGGCGGCATTACCCTAGTTTTGGCTGTGCAATTTGCTCAGCATCATTTTCCTGTGGTGGAGTGTTAAGTTCAATATGAACGTTGTCATTGTCGACAACTGCAAAGTTGTATGGAGTTAGTGAATCATGGCTGACTTCACTTGTTGCTTCTTTCTCGCAGAGCTGAGAAACAAAGTATATTAGAGTCAAGTAGGTGATGAGAGCATGCAATTATCAGTCATGATTTGTCGTATACCTTCTTGTATAGATCCATATTTTCCTGACGAATCAGGTTAACCTTTTTGTGTAGTTCCATGTTGTCTTGTTGGATGAGACTTCCCTGAAATTGAGTCAGTATTGAGTTAGCTTGCTGAATTTTGCAGTTCCTTTTTTCAGAGTAATATCCGAATGTTGTACCGTACCTTTCTATTCAGTTCATGGATTTCATCAATAAAAAGTTGGTCCTGAAAGCAACAAATTTGACCTCAGTTTAGTCTTGGATGGAACAACAAACTCGATCTCATGAATATGAAGGGGGTTACCATGCTTACCTTTTTTGTACGGATGCAACGTAGGCTCATTTCTATCTGATTTTCAAGATTTTGAAGTTCCTTGACTCCCAATCCTGAAAGATCTTGTCCCATCAACTGCCTGCAACCAATCAATCGTTTTTTTTAATCAATTTGACATGTACCCTTAATTATTTGTAGTTTTTGCCTCTGTGTATGCATGTGTTAGTGTTGTGTTGGGTGGAACTAAAGTAAGGACAAATTAATGCGTCCAAATAAATTACCAGTCAATGTACTCTTCTTTGTGTAATATAATACATAAGTGCTACCCCTTCTTGTCCAAAATATAAGTTAATTGGACGTCCATATGATCTACACCATAGCACTTCCACCAACACTATCCATATAAATTTATGATTTGAAATAGAGAAGTGTTATGATGAAGAGAATGGATTTCGTATCTTGGGGTTCTTGCACACACATAGCACGTTCAATATGTTCCAATGTTTCACATTCATCCGAAAGTCAGATATGTGGTATTCACAATGCTAAGTGAACCTATAAAATTTCAGCAACAAATTTATAATACATGTCAAATAAATAAACAAGAAGCAATATGCCATTGTTCATGGTGTGACAACAGTACCACTTGTCTTTCTTGAGAACTATTCTCAAAGTTGACTTTGGAATCAAGTTTTTAATCATTAACTCAACTCTTTTGCATACTACACACATGACTTTTTATGCATTTTTTCTTACACATTGCAACATGTTGAATAGCCAATTTATTCGAATTGGGATGCTAGAACCCCCGTCAATAAATTTCTCATATACTAATATGATGAATCTAGTAATGTCAACCTTACGTAAAAAATGCACATTATCTTACAGAAATATAGTGGCCAGTTTAAAAGAGAGTTGACTTGAGACCCAAATGGATTTATATTTGGGACTCAAGGAAATAAAGTGGATAAAAATGTGGCTTTTGAATTATAACTGGCTTGGCACAGGAAATAAACTGTTATATAATTTTACTATTGTCCTATAAGTAGTCTAGTGGAGTTAGCATGTATCAGTATGTGACCTTCTTAAACTTGTGTATTGTATGCTTATGCATTGCTAAATTTGGTGTTCTCTGGTGCCTTATATTACAAATCATTTGGAGGTAATGACATATCTGTTACATTGTGTAGTTCATTTATAATTGTCTCATCAGAACTTGACTGATAGTTCAATTGCATGGTAAATGGGGAACTAGAATTGAATATGTTGGCATGCAAAATACTTTATTATTCTTATTCTTCTATTTTAATGTGTCTTTTAAACTTCTATATATTCTTAAGACAACCAATGGAATGTAGCACCTGGCTCATGCTCATAATTATTTAATTTATTCCTTTTCACATTTGTGATTGATACTTTGTGAAATTTGTAGGTTTCCAGCCATACCGATGATTTTCTTGCAAGTTGTGCAGTTGTTGTCTCAAGCTTGCTGCCTCCCTTTGCCAGAACTATTGAATATGAAAAGCAGTTAAGTAATGTTAAAGCCAAGTTTGCCAAATAAAAGTTTTGGTACGAAACATGTTGTACAAAAGCATGGCTGAGCTGTCAACTAACAAATTGCGTATTCTTGCAAAATAACAGAGCTAAAATAAGATGACATGCCACCATTTCAATCATGAAATTTTCACGACATACAAAGTAGAAGTAATATTATTTATTTATTCATGTATTGTCTTCTATCCAACCTTCTTGGTTACAATTCATGCAACTTATAAATTGAAGAAAAATAGCCTCAAGAGTTTGTGAATTGGACATGTCACTAGGTCAGGATGGTGGTGATCTAGTTTGAAAAAAATTAAGATGAAATTAGAGGATTGTGCGTTTTTTCAGCTCTTGTCGATTCATTAATAAGTCTTTTTTTTAAAAAAAGAATAGGAGTAGAGCTCCTTCTGATATATATTAATATAAAAGAATAGTTTACAGGCTAATAACAACGAAAGTAAAAGGAAAACACTTCTTAGCCATTCTGCTATACTTGGAAAGAATTTTTGCTTTGTTCTATGCAACAGCAAAGCAAACTCAAGAAGAAATCTTCTTTTAGATGGTTCAATCTTTTCTGCGCTGCGTTTCAGTCTTAGTGAGTTCCAATGTTTTTTTTTCATGTTGAATCTTCGTGTTCAGGCTGTAAAGGGTTGCAATGGTTTGTGTTCCTCCTCCAGAAAGAGTAAGTGTTGGATTTAAAGTTGAGCTGTCTGGATTGCTACCAATTTGTATCTCAAAAATTGTGATGTGAATTATATTGCTCATAGGTTCCATTGGGTGTCTTGGTAGTGGAATGAGTACACTGTTAATTCAGTTATTGTTTGGTAGAAGCTTTCTCTTGAAACTGGGTATGGACTCGAGCTACTCAAATACTATCATACGAATCAACTAATGCAATCCACAGTTCAAAGGATTTTTTTTATGCAGGCCAAGAGCTGTGGGCAACACCACCTGATTGGCACACTTAAGGGGCGGCTAAGCAAGGTCTCTCTCAGCATGGAAGTATGAAACCCTCAATTATTTTCATATGTAGTAACTGGAAGGGCTAGGCCCTTTAAGTCATATTAAGAATGATCAAGTTTATTACCAACAATTATGAAGCCCTATCGTGGAAGTTCGGGTTGGCTTATGTTTGAAACCGTGCACTTGTTCTTCAATATATATTAGTTTTGCAATGTTTATATGGAAAATTGAGTTTGGAAGTGATGATAGGCCGAATCGGGCCCAATTGTTGTCTGAATTGGCCCTGTCTTGCCTGCCAAACCGTTAAAGGTAGTTTCAAGTGTGGTGATTGCTTGCCTCTGTTATGTGACCCTCAGCTTTGTATGTTCATGCTGGATTCGATTGGTGGGCAGTTGTCTCTAATCTTGTCTTCATGATACATAGAGGTCAAGTTTGACTACAGAATATCCAATGGGGAAGGGAAAGCAGGAGTTGGTGTTCGGGATCACGATTGTAGGATATGCTTCACAGCCTGGCAAGTCTTGTTTTCAATTGTGCTTCGGCAGAGGAGGTAGAGGTCATGGCATGTCTGGAAGGGTTGCGACTAGCAGTGGAATGGGCCTGAGCTCCAGTTGTGTTAGAAACTAACTGGCACCGAGTAGCAGAAGCACTACGCAGTGCAAGACCGGATGGATCAATTGGATTCCTGCTAGCAAGAATACGGGAGCCACCTCACTGCTACAAGGCTCGGAAATTGTCCAGGTGAAACGAGAGCGGAATAGTGTTGCACATGAATTAGCAAAATTTCCTTGGAATGTTCATACGGCTGTCTGGTTGGGACAAGCACCTGTGTGAGTTGTCTCTAATAGACAGGGAATGTAATATCTTAATTTCTTCTCAGTAAAGCTCTGGTTCGCCTCGCCAAAAAAAAAACAAAGAGGGCTATTAAGGACATATCAAGGATTGATGAGTGCCTACATTATGGATAACACATAGTAGATATGATGCCTTTTGACTTGTGAGTAGTTTCATTACAAAAAGGACTTAACTAGTACATTGATCTGGGACTAGCTAGTGGAGTGGATGAATGCACATTTGTGAGGTCTAGCAACTTGGAGGTCAATTGAAGCGCTAAATTGAGAAAGTTGAAAAGGTGAAGAGAACAAGAAGCTGGTTTGATGATAGCACCACCAAATATTTTGTAGCATCGGATAAAATACTCCTCCCTCTATCCTCATTTAAATGTCATTCTAATATCCACCATTTATTTTCAAACATTTGTTGTTTTCACTTCTTAATAAACCTTTCTCCCTTCTCAATACGGTTTCCATCTCCATCTCTCTCTCTCTCATTTTCTTATATCTATTCTTTTCTTGTTTTCTTAGTTTCATGCCTAGAGCTAAAACTAGAAATAAATGAGGACAAAGTGAGCACAAAGTTAGTTATTGTATAGGCTTGGGAGAGTTGTATTCATCCAAATCGACTTGTACTATTGATGCATAAGCACTGATATCGGTGTTAAAGCAGTAACCACCCCTTGGAATGAGCCAAGGTTGAATAATTAGAGGAAAACACTAAAAATATGGTTGTAGCGCACACAAGAATTTATTGACAACACACTTGGACCGTACGATGAATAGAGAAACTCACCTCTTGGTATTTGCAACACTAACCTTACTTTTTTTTGTGGAAAACCATGTTGTGAGTGTTGGGGTGTGTGTGTGTGTGTGTGGCGGGGGGGGGGGGGGGTTGGTTATTGTGTCATCAATAGGCCACCTAACCCACTTGACAATTCTAATAGTTGATGTGACACTTGATGGGTAGGCTTGTGTCAAAGCAATCATGCAAGCTATGGCTTGTGGCCTAGGCGGTGTAAATAATTCACCATGAGTGATCAACATGTGGTTCCCATGTCTCCACTTGTGAACGGACACATACTCGATAGCTTGTCATATGTTGTGGTAACCCTCTGTTTAGGGGCAACACAAGAGATGCACATGTGTGTCCAAAAGACAAAATGGGATGAAATAGTATATGTGAAATTCAAACATCTACAAATATGCTTTTGATACCACCATCAATCCATCCTTCATGGAAGGCACGGATGTGGCAAGGCGAAGCGGGTGTACTACACTAACTTGCATTGGATACTTTGTGGTTGTAACCCGCGCTCACTCAATATTAACACACTATCGTGGGCATCAAGGGAGCTCATCGGGATTTCGACATGATAATGTCATCACGACTCTACCAACATATGTTAACATTACCGTAAAAAAGCATATGCTAACATCAAGCTCTACTGGTTCACGGTTGCACTTCGAGGTGATTGGAATGGGCTCATAACTAGACCTTTTTTGAATGTATAGGACTTCATTTGGTGGGCCATGTGTGGTTTGATAATGGGCGTTACCCTATCTTGCACCATTGGTTGGTGGTGGTGATGGACCGGTGGTTTTGGGGCGCTGACAAATACTGAAAATGAGAAGAGCATCATATTTTTTTTTATGTATTTTAACAAAAATAGTATAAAGAAACTGGAGAATATATAGTGTTTATTCTCACTTGATAGCCCAACACCCATGTAGGAAAATTTCCATACAACTTTCTTTTGAAAATCAAATCCAAGTACCGGAGGACAAAGTACTCACTAACACTATGCAATCAATGATGTCAGAGATAGTTTGAGATGAAAATATTCATTGCAATGATTGAGCCCTACACATTCTTACTCACTAGACTATTGGTGAGTAACATATATGTCTAGATCCATTTGCTAGTATAGTGTTAGGTCAATTGAACATTTTGACATGTCATCAATCTTTGGAAAGATCTAGACCAGCTAGGTGTTGATGACGTTGATATTCCAACAGAGGAAGAATTCTTAAGTTTATATACATTTGTAAACCTATGTTTAAATAGGCACCTTTAAAAGGTGAGATTGCAAAAACCCTCCCACAAATCATATAGAGTTGCAAAAACCCTTTTGTAACTTTAAAACTAGCACTTCACACCCCAAAATGCAACATAATTGTAATTTGACCCCTAAGCAAGTTTCATTGTCTATAGAAGCTCTAGGACATTGCTCATAGATTGAGACTATCTAGTCCTCTTTCTAACTCACCATTCACCATTTGTACATCGACACCATTTCCACATCGGCAGCACTAACAGCACAAGCAACCATGTAACACTTCTACACCACTACCAGGGTCATGCCGGCATCCATGCTCGCCTCGACATCCCGATCACGTCGCAGGGTGCAACAAGTCCATGACATAGCTATTTCGGATGTGCAAACCGCTAGCTACACTTGCGAGATGAAGAGCCTCCCGGCGGGAACCCCTTTAGGAGCCAATTTGCAATCATGTTACAGTTGTGGGGTTTGAAGTGGTACCTTTAAAGTTGCGGGAGGGTTATTGCAACTCTGATGGGTTTTTGCAACTTTACCTCACTAAAATTTATAGCTCCACTATTTTGGCACTACATGCCCTAGATGATATATTACATCGCTTGCATGACCTTGGGCTATAGTGGAAGGTGTTGCCCTAAATATTTAAGGGAGTAGTATTATATTCATTTTTTTATTATTGATGTTTTAGTATAAAGTTATATTAGAAAGTATCAACAATAAAAAAATAGAAGTGGTACTTTGTTTCCATGGTCCGTGATATGACACTGTTTCACCGTATTTTATCTGATATCTAGAATCTCAACATCGGCAATATTAACATTTTTGTCTATGAAATTCCTGCGTTCCAAAGGGGGTCTTACAATTTTATCCTACACTTGTGGTACCAATAAGCTGTTGCATATCATCTGACTTATGATTGTCCATTAATATCATACATGTCACAAATCATGAAATAAGATATTTACATGCAATAATGGAGGAAAAATGATATAGTAAGTAGCGTGAATGCACATGACTTAATAGGAGAGCTTGGTATAACTAATGGCAGATACGCCTCGCTAAGAAGGTTGAGTAATTTGTTTTGAAAGATTTTTCCTAGGTGCATATCTACTGACATAGTTGTCAGATAAGCTCGGTCCTTTAAATGTGAATACAAAGTTACTGGCATTATATTAATTATAACATGAGACTATCTACTATAGCATGTATAGTGCTCAACAATTTTAAGGCTAGATCATTAAAGTCTAAGTAGAACTGTAAACATTAAAAGTATCTCAGGATATAATCTTCTGCACGTTTAACAATACACTCATTTTTAAAGGCATACCTTAAGCTCTGAGTTGAGGTTTGCCACATGCTCCTCCTCCTCCTTCATTCGGCCATATCGATCAATCAGTGATTTCATGCTACACAATAGAACAACAATGTTAATTTGCAATGTTCGCTCAAGAGCCAACATAATTTCTCTTATATAATCTTATTCGAACAAATTTTATGAAACTACGACTCTGTTGTAACTAAGAATGTAAACCTTTTACAAAAAATATCATTAGCGACTCGATCCAATGATCAAGATGTGTAATCACAACTCGGAGTTGAGTAGTGTGCTCTACATCATGTTTGTGCCAACACCCTTAGCTTCCATACTCTCCCCTATTGACCATATCCCCCTTTCTACAATTGTGATTCATTGCTTTGCTAATAATACCTCCAATCTTTGTCTTTTTTTAATTATCCTATTATATTGTATTTCCTATATTCTCTGTCTACATATGGTGTGCCACCTTCTACTCTGTGATAACTTTCAAACATGGACTATTTCATCACTCAACCACTATAGATGTACACCCACATAATGTTACGGAGTACGGGGTTGTTTGGTTCCTGATCATTTTCCAACGATGCCTTAGTCTGTGCTGCCAAAAATCCAAGCCACTGTTGTGTGGCGAGAAAAAAAATGCAGAACTCTTTGTATTTTGTGTGGTGCGCCACCAAGTTTTCTACACCACCACCAAATCTTTGGCATGCCAGATGTGGGCACGAACCAAGCAACCCTTACACCTCTTCATAGATTATTAAAGATTTCCAAAAATCTCATTGCCATAGTGACGATAACTTATCATCTACCACGTCATTCCCTTATTTTATCTTAGCAAGCCATCTAAAAATGCCTTCAATTCACTCTCCCAAAACGCATTAACCTTACACTTAGATGGGATCCGTCAACACCCCTAAATTTCGTTGCAAGCTCAACCTCATCCATTCTTCACTTTATCAATGTGTGTACAACTAGTATTGGATCTATAATCTTAATCTATATAATCGTTCTGCAAGATCCCACCAAACCATCACGCCTTTTATTCTGAGACGATTGTGGGTAAAACTCAACCCTTATATTTGTCCTCCAGTAGTGATAGTTGCGGTCACAGCAATAATTAGAATTAGAGACAAAATCTAATAAATAGCGAAGTGAGTGAACCTAGAAGTCAAATGAACTCAATTCAATTATTTCGATTAAGAATAATAGATAATTTTCCCGATTAAGGAAAACTCATGAGGAAAACGCATGTCTATCAAAAGAGGCATAAACTGAAGATGTGTAATCTGATGGATAAACACCCATAAAAAAAAAACAATATAGGCAAACTAAGAGCTATGCTAGAATGCAATGAGAAAGTCAGTTACAACAACCTGGTGCTAGCATATTCGTAGAGGCGGCCAGTGCTGGAGAAGATGATGAGTCCGACCTCAGCGTCGCAGAGGATAGCAAGCTCTCTGGCCTTCTTGAAGATCCCATTGCGCCGCTTTGAGAACGTAACCTGCCGACTCGTGGAGTTGTCGATCCGCCGGATCACTATCTTGCCCCGACCCATCGTCCTCAAGCTTCTGAATAGTCTTGCACGCGGAAGTACCAGCAGACAGCAGTAAGGGAGAAGAAGAGAAGAGATATGGGATCCGGCCGGAGCTCTGGAAGGTGAACTCCCAGCTGCTTTCTCCGATAGCAATGAATTATTGGGAGGGGTAGAGAGGAAGACGATGACAGAGGGATTAGTGAATTTTGCTGGTGGCTTGCAACTTGCCTTTCCTTTAGTTGCTTTCTTTACTTTATATAGCAACGAAATCGAGGATGCGATTTGTCTCCTGACTGGCTTAGGGTGGCCAGATTGGTTAATTTATTGGAAATGCTAAATTAATGGTGGTAACTAGGAGGACTTGGTACCTTCTGGAAAGTGAGGGAGATTACCTGAAATTGTTTGCCGGCACAAAGCTAAAGCAACGACATTTTCAAATATCTTAATTATGCCGTGCCTGCCTCGACGTCACCACGGCATCCACACGTATCTCAAGTACAGCATTTCAAATCCTTGTATTTCTATTATTTGCACTAGCTTTCTCTTTTCTACTCTATTCGTGTGTATTACTCCCTACGTTCTTTTTTACTTATCACCGTTGATTTTGATTAAAAATTTTGATTATTTATTTTATTTAAAAAATTAGTTTAAATATGTAAAATTAAAAGTTAAAATTAAAAATCGTTAGTAATGAATTAAATCGTAACAAAATATTTAATATTTCTTATATTTTTTAAATAAGACGAATGGTCAAAAAAGTCAATGGTGACACGTAAAAAAGAAAGAAGGGAGTATTACGTACAGCCTTTTGACTCCTGTGGTCCGTAGCTTGTTCGAACATTTGTTGTGGACAGCGAGAGAGAGCTCGGTTTAGTTCTCCGTTAGCTTTAACAAACTAATACTACATCTGGAAGCACGACGCAGTACGTGGCTCACCGGACCTCCCCATCCCCCCCCCCCCCGCGGGCAGATCTTGCGTTTTTCTTTCCGTGAAATTGAAGGATTCCTAGACATTCATATGCGCATTCCATGAGCCTGTTGTGCACTGAAGATATACTAATAATGAAAATTAGTAGTACAATAATGCCCGTGCTTTTATAAATTTCTAGTCTATGCAAGTGTTTCAGGGGTTGATAAGCTAGTGGCTACAATTCAGCTGTCATGCTTTTAGCTACAGCAAGTATTAAATTAAGAGCTTTTTTACTGTACACTCAAGTTAATATGAACCCTCAATTTTCTTTCATCTAGAGGTCCAGATTTATTTACTCAATAATATTTCCAAATAGATTTCAAAATTTATTCTTGTACACGGTACAGAGATCTTTGGATTAATTAATTGATCGACCAGGACACAAAAGGTCTAGTCCTAGGAGGAACATTAATTTCGTACTGTAAACACAAACTTTATGAGATTATACTTAGGAGGCCAAATAGCATTATGTTAAGGTCGATGGCGTCTTTTTTCTGTAGCATGGCAAAGCGCGCGTGAGCTGCGATAGACTATAGTTATGCGCGCCTTTTTCTGTACTTATCAATTTAACCTGAAACTTCAGGGGCTCATGCGTCTATATCATATGCATATATATATGGGAGAGAACGGACAAATCTTTTGGCTATCCTTCTGAAGTGAAAAAAAAATGATTTATGTGTGGTTTAACTGATATAGATGGAATATCTAAATATATTGTACAATCTAATAAGGTTCGACGATGGTCTAAAAGGAGCATCATGCTATAACCCAATCGTCATAAAATGTAACATTATATAATACAATCAACATAATACACCATTGCGTATGAGCTAAGCAACAACTAATTAAATGAGTCTAGCATATGTTGAGGGCCATACCCAGCCATACTAGCCCACTATTATATTACGATTGTTTTTATTTGTTGTGTCGCTCTATCATTGGTTCTATGTTGCATGATAGATTAGAATTATATGTCTATTGTTGTCTAGCTATCATTGTTTTTGTGTTGTGTATGGTAGAATTTATATTTTTATCGTGTACGTCTAGTTTTTAAGAACTTTAATACTAATACAGAGTAGGTATAGTTGAAGGGTGTATATATACATGACATATAATAAGAGTTTACATATACTCAATGTTCTGTTTTGATTGGGCTAATATTATCCATGTGGTCGAGTGTCAGAGCTTACGAGTTCTACCTAATAGCTATAAATGTTTACACATAAAAAAAAATACAGTTACAGATGTGTGAAATGTATAAACAGTCGAATTCTCATATGGCTTAGTGGATCCCGGACAGCATCGAGCCGTTGCTCTTCAACCGTGGGAGTGGGAGTCAACCAACTTTTGCGCATGCAAAAGCCTCGAGATCGGGCGGAGTCCTTGGTCTGCTATTCAGCAATGAAAGAAAAATGGAAATGGCTGCGGCCATCCGGCGATGTCATGTGACGGCCATGCGGCTACACAGTGGTTGCACGTTGCGGCGTCGCGAACGAGCATAGGATGCAGCATTCCCAATGTGGCAGCAGCAGCACACGCTGCCTGAGGCTGATCATCCAAGTACGACTTGGCTTTTTCGGGGGACCGTTAGCTTTTGGTTAGGGTAAAGTATCGTGGATTCCAAGTGTCAGTCATCCTCTGCCTGACACCGGGTAAAAGCAAGATTTTATCCGGCAAAAAGCAGCCGTCGGTTGATTCATTTGGCCAACGGATGCCAAGCACAACCATGGGTACTGTCAGGTTCCGTAACCTTGGATTCCATTTTCTTATTGGTTCCTGTTCTTCGAGAGGTCAAAGGTACTAGGTACTAGGAGTGTCGTACAACTTTAATATGTTATCATGAGATAGAGTAGTTTAGTAGTACCATTTTTTTAAAAAAAGAAAGCAATTATTGTTCGATCTTTGAGCTATGTGAATTAACTCTGTCGATCCAACGTAGGCTATGTGGTATGGGATATGGATACGTGTAGATAAGCTTTCAGCTTAGCCATCATTCAACGACACGCAACCAAAAAGTTGTGGTTGAAGGGAAGTCTCTCAAAACGCAAGTGCCACCCATGTGCCACCCACTCGCCGTGACTGGAAGGATAATATAAATATATTATCGTGGATGTTGTGTCCAACCACGTGTTGAAGATTCGAGTTGTCGACCTCTTTTATAGGGGATCCTGTATTTTTAGGAAATTGAGTTTCTACTTTTATTACACGACAAGCAAAGAGGTGCATTGGCGTGGTTCCTTGTAGGCATATAATGAAAGATTCTTTTTGAATGGTTTCCTTTAATGCACCTACTACCTTATATGCTAATCTGTTTCATCATTATTGTTCTCATAATTAATGGAATTACTCTTATCGCTAGGTAGGTAACAAGAATTCTCTTGTGTATGCAACTAGTTACAGTTCTATTGTCTATATGTGATTATTTAAGTGGTATGAATAGAACAAAAAAAATATAGTTGGATATTCCCCTTAAGCTCCAAACAAATTAGTTGGTGTACGGATAATAATTGTTGTACAACTCATATAAATAATAAGAATTGTAGTCATATATTCCATTATATTCTTCATGTATCATGATCAGAACTAGATACCCCTTTACTGAAATATTTGACTTCATTAGTTGTTTTGATAGATGGAACTCATGACTTATCCTCTTGGAGCTCATCTATCGTTGGGTGTCCCTTCTCTTATATATACTCGAAAGTTTGCTCATCATCCTTTAGACCTGTGTGAGTGACATTATTGGTGATTGACCATGTTTAAAATAAGATCCCAAAACATACTATTAAGAATGTTTTAAGTAAGTAATTAAAACTGATGACTATCACATTAATGAGAAAGGTAGCCATAAATGGTTGTATAAGTAGAATTAGAAAAAAAAAAGGGTCAAATATCTTGACATGGTGATCTAGGTTCGCACCGCTCTTGAATTTGCATATTATGCTATTAATTATTGGTCTTAGGATAAACATATATTATTTAAGAATATACATTTTATAAATATGTGAGTAGAGAACAAAGTGTGTTAATTGGTCTTAGGATAAACATATATTCTTGTAAAATTAAGAGGACTATCTAGTCTAGGAATTCTCCTCGGTCTTCAATATGTTTATTCAGTCTCTCACTCAAATGGAGTGATAGTTTAGAGGATGCGTGTTTTACATCTTTGAAATGTATAACATATTTACATCTATTCGTACTTCATTTAGCTCCAAAATTTGCAACCGTCAACAAATTTCTGACTCAATCAAATTTTGAGCGTGGGGAAGGTATGGTTATAACGAAGCTCCGTCACTACTACAATTTATGCATTTCTATGTCTAGAAAAAAGAAATTAGTAAGTATATATACATGTATGTTCTATACAAAACCGTCTCTACAACTTGTGTTTCATGAAAACGTGGTTCTTCTATAGCCTCTCTCTTTAGTTCATTTTGGATTATCATTTTATATATCATAGGATCGAATATACTTATTCATCAACACAAGATGACAACTTGAACTACATATTGACCAAAAAGTGTTGATCATTCGCAACTGGAGTATATGAACTGTAATTTGGTGTTGTGTTTGTTCTATTTTAGGAACAATATTTAACCTACTAATAATAGAGGAACAAGCAAGAGCAAATGAACAAGCTGCCTAGAATCTAACATTGAAAACATACTTGAGATTTCATTTTTTGTGTGGTTAGTGTGTAGAATGAGTTTGATCTCGTAACTCTAGATGTTGAGTACTCGCGTTGGGCCGACTTTTGGATTGCATTGTTTTGGGCCGAGCTCACACATACAAGTTATGATGTAGTAAATATCGTCTGTTGTATCAAAACATGAAAATATAATCTTCAATGATGCACTAGTTTTTTTACTTCCTCCGTCCCCTTTTAATTGCAGTTATAGCTCTAGACACGGAGGTTAAGAAAAGAAGAATAAGATGAACAACAAACAAGGAGGATAGAGAGATAGAGATAGAGATGTATTGGAAAAAGAGAAAAATGTATTGAAAAGCGGATATATATCACAAATAAAAGGAAAAAAAGCTAGAGGATACTAGAATCACAATTAAAAGAGGACAGAGGGAGTAGTGAATTAAGGCGGGCATGAATTAATTTTACATAAATACTTGATATCAGGAGCATAGCTATTTCCCACACCCTGAATATTTTTTTAGGAAAACTATGATGAATATTGTCTTAACTTCAAGAAATTATTCCATGAGTGAAGCCCCCCAAACTCATACTAGAACTGGAATCATCGACGCAAACAATAACAAAGTTGTATGACAGCATAGATCCGTACGTGATGCTTTTTTAATTTTGAGGCGCTACAACATGGCGGCAGGTCGAAGCAGACGAGGTTAGCGATCCGATTCAGAGGGGAGTGGAGCCCAATGCATGGCGCATGTGAGCACCATTCGACGGTGCCGCCGCACGCCTGCCCCCTGCCCTTACTCAACCGCCGCCACCTAAAACCAGGCGACCAATCAGACGTGCACCAGCTGATCGTGTTGAAGAGATGTCGCCCTCGGGCAGCCCAGTTCTTTAATCCGCAGCGCAGCCACAAGTGTCAATCATCGGATGGTCGAAAAAGGGCAAGGCGACGAGATTGCGGCCGTGCAGGGACATTGCCATATGAGGGTAGAGCAAGACCAGATCCGTCCTTTTCCAGGTGATGAAGCGCGTGTATTTTATTCCGATCTTTTTTCAGCCGTTCTATACTATACTCTACCCAGGTACACGAACAACTTTATGGGGAAGTAAGTTGAAATGAAGCCAAGTACACGCAAGTTGCCACGGTCCCAGGTTCCAAGTAATAAAGCGGCACGTTACTTGTGTCGCTGCAAACCGCAGGAGATAAAGATGCGACAACTTGTTCTTGGAAGGAATAAAACTTTCCTACCTTGGAGGTGCGGCCCGTCCCATGTGGCCGTTGCCCGAGATGATAATAACGTGCTTTCTCCGCTTTTGAGAAGTGGCCTGCGGCCGTGCAACTCAGACTCAAGGCGTCGTGACGGCGGTCGTCGGCGGCCGGCGGGTGCCAGCCGTCTCGTCGGACGGGATCCGATGTCCAGGCGGCATCCAGGCGAGGAACGGCCCAGATCGATGCGCCACGCAACGTTGCGGCTTTCAAGCCCACTCATTCTTCTGCTTGAGTGAGAATGACACCGGCAAAGCCCACTCATTGGTCTCCAAATTGCCATAAGCAAACTATCGAAAAAAAAAAACATGAGAGAACCATGAGCCTCATCCTGTCTGTCATCCACCAGATAACTACGTACAAGTATCTGGTTTTATTACATCGATATACGATATAGCCACACCGCTTGCTACTCGGGACTTTCTTGCCGAGCTTTTCCCGCATCAAGCACTATTGTTCGACATGTTTGCCAGGGCACAGAAGCTCCCAGCCCTTCAGCATCACCTGGACTTGCTTCCACAGTGTACCCATTCTGAAAACACAAGTTGTTTCTAGACTTCCACAGACCCCAAGTTATAGATGCTTTGAACATGTACATCACAATACTGTATGCTTTTTCCTGCACAACCAAAAGGTTGCTGTATGCTCAAAGCTAAGAATCCTATTTAAACTAAACCAATCAGCCAAATCCAATTAGATCCTACTGGTTACAGTACAATCAAAAAAACATGTGATGCCCTTGCAAGAAAAAAAAGAAAAAAAAACAAGTGACAAACAGTTTCAGCTTCACAGACAAATAAATAGGCGTAATTCCGGGGATTTTCTTTTGCCTAAATTGAGGAGCTTGTTTCCGAACAGGAACGACAGGAAACATTTCCATGAACAAAACCTTAATCTGCAAACAGATTGAATCGATCTACAGGACCACGTACGTACCATCTGGCTTTAGCATCAACAACAGGGAGCCATGTATACAAAACAAGAACAAAATCAATAAACAAGAAACCTCGCGCAATAAGGGCTAGGCCAAGAGGGAGACCCTTCATGCCGACAGGCTGCCACCGCCCTGCTGCCAGAGGTTGATGATGTCAGTGGCCTGGTTGAGGAGGATGATCATCTGCTTCTGTGAGATCCACTCTTTCTCCTCAAGCTTTGCTCTCAGTTCCTCCCACGCGTCTTTCCGCGGCCAGAAATAGTACGGGCTTAACGGGATGCTACCGTACCCCGGAACCAGTTGGTCCAGTGCAATGCCAATGTTCTTCTCCATCCAGATGAACTTCAGCACTAGCATTGGGTCCTGCCTTTCAGGCACGGTAACCTTGTACTGTCATACACAAAAGGAACCATTTTAGCACAAATTTTCCAGTGTACTGATTTCTTTTAATGTATCCTCTATCTAATAAAGCTAATTGTGATGTTCATAACACAGTGCACTTCACATGAGAGTAGCAGAAAATAATCATTTTTTACACTCCTTTTTTCTCAATCAAAATAGTATCATATTACAAAAACTCACCTGTCGGATAATAACTTTGGTCTAAGCCTCAATTTAGTTTACCACCAATTAAATCACTGGGCAAATTCGTTTCAGAGTTAACATATGGAGTACATTTACTTGCTTTCAGTGAACTTCGGACACACAGCCCAACTAACCTGAAATGACATTTCTGGTACCTTGTTGTTTTGTTCACCATACGAAATTCATGGTAAAGTGTGCATTAGAGTCATAAATCGATCTAATTTCAAAACTAACAAACCCGCGCACTTACAATTGAATAATACGATTGAGTTTGCAGTCAAACTCAACTGAACATTTCGCTGAAGAAAATAATTTCTTGCTACAATAGACAACGGAAGAGCAAGTAAGCTTCGACAGGGTCCAAAGGGCATTACCTCCTCCCCTCCTCCCTCTTCCGCTACCTCCTCTCCGTACCCTCCCAGCGACTCCTCTGCCTCAACGGCGTCGGCGGCGGCCGCGAGGCTCCGGAGCAGCCTCCTGTTCCTGAAGCAGACCACGCGGGTGCAGCTTGAAGAGGAGGCGGTGCGGGCAAGGGATGTGGAAGATCTTGGCGCGGAGAAGCGGGGGCGCGTCGCGAGGGCGGGCGTGGTGGCGGGGTGGACGGCCATTGGAAGCATGGTGGTGTCCAGTGTTTTTTTCGTCCGCGGATAAGAGTGCCCGACCGCAGGCTTATCGTCCTCCTGTGCTCTTTGCGCAAATGAAGAAGCAGGCAGGCTGGATAAAACATTGAGCCAGGCCGGTAATGGGCTTGGCCTGTTTAAACCTCTAGTGACCATTTCTCGAAAAAAAAAAGGCCACTACAAAGTACGTCCTCAGTTTCTAAATTATTATTCTTAAGAAATAACTCTAGTTCAGAAGTAAACTAAAGTTGCTCTAACTACTACAACTTAAGGACGGGGGAGAATATGATACAATTTAAAATGAAAAATGTAATACAGGATAGTAACGATTTATATGAACACTCACATCAGACCTTGTATCCTCAAATATTATCAATTGTTCAGAATTCCATTAGCTCTACCATTTTTCTGGTGAAGGTAGTTGTCAAATTATTACAGAAGGAAAATAACATCACAGTTTTACACAGTCCAAGAATAATGTTTCGCACACAAACTAGCAACAACGAACCTCGATCTAGAGACGGTGCAACCATCCTTTTGGCCCATACAGTATACTTGTAGCACACATTTTTTAACCAAGGTAAATCAGATTAACTCGACGACACGTTAAGCAATTATCATTAGTAGTTCTTACATGTTTCGACCGCGTATTTCCTCCCTTCTTCTTGCCCGCTAGCTATTTACTGTGTCACCCGCCCGGCTGGGCGGCTGCATGCAGGCGGCGCTTATGTGTCCAGGCCGGGCTCACCATGAGTCAGAACTCCAGTGCCGCCGGCGAGGAGTACGCCTCGGTCGCGGGCGCCACCGTTGTTGTGGGCAGCGACGCCGACGACGACGAGTTGACCAGGTTGAGTAGTATGGTGTCCCAGTAGTTCCTTTCCTCCTCCTCCGACGTCTCTGCTTGCAACCCGGCGTCGTTCGCCGCCGCCTCCGCGTGGTCCCTCGCTGCCGCCGGCCTGATCTGGTCCTGGCTCAAGGAACCATCGGCGAGGAGCAGGCCCGTGAACCCCGCCGTCGCGAAACCCGTGTCGAAGTCGGGCCAGTGCTGCTGCTGTTCCTGTTCCTTGCACGCCTCCTCGAACGCCGCCTGCTGCTGCATGGGCTGCTGCATGGCCACGCGCGCGACGACGGCCCCGTGGGCGTGCGCCTCGAGGACCGAGGCGAGCGTGGCCGCGCTCTCGGAGAAGCTGAGCGTGGAGGTGGGCGACTCGAGCCCGCCGGGCACCACGGCTGGTGCCGACGGCTGGAGCGCGGGTGGCGCCGACGAGGTAGAGGCGGCGAGCGCGCGTAGCTTGGCCTCGCGCGCGAGACGCGCCTCGGCCTCGAGCCGCGCGCTCTCCCACTGCGCCGTGTGGCTGAGGTGGGCCGCCGCCTTAACGTGCTGCTCGCCGACGCCAACGGCGAGCGCGTCGGAGCGCGACTTGTGCGTGACCGGGTCGATGCCCATCTTGGCCAGCCGCTTCTTGAGGTGCGTATTCCAGTAGTTCTTGATCTCGTTGTCCGTGCGCTTGGGGAGGTGTGTCGCGATCGCTGACCACCTGCATGCATGCGACGTAACGGAGAATTTTCAGCACCCTGCAATACTACTACAATTAACAACTCTACTACTAGTACTCTAGTACGATTCAGGATCGCACCCCAAATGAAAACGACTCAGTACTGTAATTTTTTTTGCGAGGGCATGGGTGGCCGAGTACAGATACAGACACGATTGCAGGAGTGACAGCAAGTGTGAGTCAAAATGGCAAAGAGTGAGCAGGTGGCTACAGTCGACACCAAAGCGCTGCGGGGCCTCGGACTCATTGAATGCGTGGGAGCTTGAATGTCGAATCACGAAGAGAAAGGGAAAGGAAAATTTGCGAGGCAACCTGCCATGGCCCAGATTTGTTCTCGGCACTGATCAATAGGTCCGCGCAGGCGCAGCTCACCAGTAGCTGTTCGACAGGCCAATGCATCGTACTCGTAGTACGTCGCTATACAACAACTACTACAGTAATACTGCAAAAAAAAATTTAAAATTTCCTTGGTGATTCTGGTAAAAACGCTACTACAAAAAAACAAGTGTACGGGAACGGCAAGGAAACGGAGTCCTTGGAAATGTTCCCCATCTAAGTACCCGCGCTTGCATTATACCCAACCATAAATGTGGCAAAGACTAGGACGCAGCCCGGCTTACCTGCCCGTCTCGGACTCTCGGCTACTAGTACTAGAAGAACTAGCAGTCAAAATTCGTGCAGAGATCGATCGTGCGGTCGGCCAGTCAAACAACCCAGACCGTAATTACACGATGACGAACTGATGAATTTTGGTTAGCGCGACGATAGGTGATGCGTGTGTAGTACTGCTGTACTAACCTGTTGCCGAGGAGCGCGTGTAGCTGGATGATGGTCTGCTCCTCCTGCAGACTGAACTTGCCCCTCTTGATGTCCGGCCGGAGGTAGTTCGTCCACCGGAGACGGCAGCTCTTGCCGCACCGCTGCAGCCCTGCACACACGACGGTTTGCTTCGCGCGTCATCAGAAAAGAAAAGAAGGAACGAGTGGTAGAGAACCAAAGAAAGAAAGAAGGACCCTCGGGCAATGCTGCACACAGCTGGTAGCTGTGTAGCAGCAGCAAGCAGCTAGCAGGGCAGGACGAAGGCTGAGGTTGATGGAACTGTGTGTGTGCGAACAGCTATTAGCAGCGTACGTACCGGCCTTGGCGGGCAGCGAGCGCCAGCATCCGTGGCCGTGGTGCTCGATGTAGGCGAGCAGCTTCTGGTCCTCCTCCGGCGTCCACGGCCCCTTCTTCAGCCCCTCCTTCTCGCAGCACGGCGATCGCCCCATATGTCCCTTGTTCCCCTTTGCTAGCTACTACCTCCCGTCGTCGTCGTCGTCGTCGTCTGTGGTGTCTATGATGGAGCAGCAAAGCAACAACAATGTCGATCCGCGCTTCCCTTTTAACCTGGCTACTAGAGCTAGGCTCCGCGCCTCACTCTCCTGTTTTTTTTTTTTTCCCCTTCAATTGCTCCCCGGATCAGGGCAATTGACTGCGAGAGATCCTTCCGATCCTTTTGGCAGCAGGGCCGCTGAGCGCCAGTTAGTGATGAGAGCAGAACACGGGCGCAAGGAAAAAGGGCAAGAAGGCGCCAAAGAGAGAAAGCGACGCACTGATGATCACTTCACTCACTGAGCGCAGTGCTGCTGCTGCTGCTGCTGCTGTGTGTGTGTGTGTGTGTGTGGCTGGGTGGTGGTGGCCTCGCGCGTGTGTGTGTGTGTGCGTGCGGAGGTCGGAGTGCGATGAGTGTGAGGCATAAATAGTGTGGGAGGGTGGTGATATCTTCTTCGGGCACCGTGATCGCGGCGCGGTCAGATCAGACGGGCCCTCTCGTCAGTGTACTACACGGAGATTTTCCTATAGTGTGCTAGTGCCGGTGCTGGACTGGATGGAATGGACGGCCGGCGTGGAACCGTCGTTGCTGCCTATCGCGATCCACCGGATCAGTAGAAAGCGTGCATTTAACTCTTTTGGGGTCTCCCTGTTGGCTGCGTGAGGTGGGGTCTCCTCTCCGATGGTCCTCCAGATTCCCCGAGCCGTGTCCGATGCACCGTGAATGAGCTCGATCGCCGATCGATCGATCGCCGGGCGGCCAGCCTGGCCCCCTCCCCCTCCGTCGCAGTTGCTGTGTGTGCGTGCATGTGTTTTGGTCTAGTAATATTATTACCGATCGATCGACGTACGTGAGCCGAAGGAATCTCGCACGGCTCGCTCTTCCCCACCGTGCCGGATGATGATGCGGAACCAGAACTCACTGTGTAATACGCGAGCGAGCGAACGCACCTGTTATGGAACCGCTCCCAGCTCACACACAGCAGATGGCGGCGTTCTGTGCATGCGTAACGGTGCCGCCGTGCATTTTTTCACTTGCCGTTTCCAGGGGTGCTTGACTGAAGCTAGCGTGCCGGACTGGCGTGGCTGAGATCTGCTAACAATAATAACGCCGAGCCGGCGCGGGTCATCGCGATAACGTTCGGTGTCGTACTAGCTTGTCCTAGGCTGAAATACTTCGTTTTTTTTGTTGGTTTCTGAAATCAGCTAACTAGTATAGCTTTGTTTGGATCTGAAAGGTCGCTCTGTGCAGTGGTATAGGAAACTCTCTCTCTCTCTCTCTCTCTCTCTCTCTCTCTCTCTCTCTCTCGACACCCTTAATTACGACGTGTACCTCACCAGCCATTAGTCTGCAACACGAAGGGTCTCTGGGGCCCCACATCAGAAGTACTAGTAGTACTGTACAGTGTAATAACCAGCGTAGTAGTAGTAGCAGCAGTAGTAGTTACTACGACATACGCTGCGGTAATAATAATGGATCGATGTTGTAGCGTGTGTACCAACGCTGAACACCCTGTAAATTCTGTGCCACCCTGCAACTGCAAGGCCGGCCGGCCGGCCAGCCCTGGTGTGGCGGTACGCAGCGTGGCTTTTGCCATTTATTCCGCTGTTCCCGTGGCCAATTGCCCCGGCACCGGCAAGCAGGGAGGACCACATACGCGCCGCGGCGCGGGATCGAGAAGAGGGAGATCGATCGAATCAACTCGCATGTGCGCCTTCTTCGAAGAATTACTCTTACCCCTGCTTCATCTCTGTTGTTGTTGATCCCAGCTTCTTCCCTACTGGTACTACTGTATTATAGTACCACCGTACCAAACATGTAAACTTGATCAATTTTAGCCTGCTCTTATTTCTAGCCTTCCTTGTTTTTGTGAGTTTGTAACATGGATATGGTGCCTACATGAAACTAATAATTAGGCTCTTGGACTGATACGGAAAACACGCCAGTTTTTTTCTTCTCGTCGCTGGTGGTGAAATTAGCGGACCCCTAGTCGTCATCGGAACGTGTAACTAGCCTCGTCGTCGTCGTGGCTTGCACGCAAGGGTCACATTACGGCCGGCGCGTAGACCCGGGCTTTGCTTCTGTGGACGCTCCATAGCCTTTTCTCGTTGGCGCCCCCCCACACAGACATAGTTGCTTCCATGATCACACAACAGAACCGTGTTCTTCAAGAAGGGGGGACGGCAGCAGCGCACAGATGCGCGCTGGACGGCCGCGCCATGACCAGTACTAGTATAGTAACCCATGCATGGCTTTGTCCCTTTCGATCAATCGTCGTCAACCGTGTCGATGCATATATATGGTTTCACGGCCTACGACGCCACTTACTGATCCGTTTAGTCATCACGAGACGGGATCTATTAGCCTGGTGTTTAATTAGATCTGGCTTGCAGCTGGAGGCAAAAAGCGTCAACAACAATGGCCTGCCCTGCCCATGTGGATTATCAGTAACCACTACTTAGTAAGTACGATGATCTAAAACCTGTGCCTAGGCCTGGAACGGGAAAGGGTGGGAGGAACGCGACGTGCCCTCGCCGCCGGACGTTCCCTCTCTCGGACGGGGACGGGGGTTCCGAAATTGCTCGGTACTAGGAACTGCAAGCAACCTGTGCGCTAGTAGTACTCCCTATGGCCAAACGGCATTAATGAACGAAGACACGCCATATCAGGGCAGTATGACCCCAGGGTTTCTGCTTCTGAAATGTGCCCTGGAAGAAGGAGCAACTGCTGGTGTGTGGATGCAAAGTAAACACCTTTCTTTGTTCTGGTGTCATTCATCTCTCTGTTATTAATAGAGGAAATGCCTTAGCAGAGAGCACAGCTGCTGCTACACATCATAACCACCGGATTACAGCAGGCTTCTACTTTGTACTAGTAACTTTTTTATCTTTTTGGGAAGATGATCAGTGGGGACGACGGAGTTCATATCTTCCTGCACTGCCATTCCCTATCACTGACGGTGGGTCCTGCTGCCAGGCCAAATACGGGCTATGCATTTCATCGAAATCAGGAAAAATCAGAGGTGTACATGATTGTCAGTGTGCCCGGCCGGTTCTTCGTTGTTTTTAACACCGACGACGACTTCAGACCACACAGTGAACGCACAGCAAACGCAGTGACAGTACAACGGTGAAGTGTGAGTTAAAACAACTATTGATGCGCACTGACACGGTCAAATGCTGCTCGGTGTGGACCAGTGGATTGACATTGGGCGAGGAATCTCATGTTTATAGTACTCAGGATTTTGCAGTCACATCTCACATATACTAGTGCTACTGTACTGACTGCATTGTATTGCTTGCTGCTGTGTTTTCTTCAGAGATGGGGCAAAGGAGGATTTTCATTTTGGGAAAAAGGAAAGGGAATTATACTCCAGCGTATATCTACAGTATTTATGCAGGATCCACACGACAAGGAACATGCAATGCAGGGAAAGCAGCAATTGAATGCGTCTGCAGATCTTTAATTCTTATTGGGCAAAAACGTGGCCCTGATAAACATTTCTAGCTATAGGGTCCTTTTCTTACCGCTTCTGTCCGGTTTTTTTTCCCCAAACTTTGGGTACAAGGGACTGAGAGATGGGCAATGCAACATATCTTCGTCTTCCTCTTTTGATTGACCACATTTAAGATGAAATTTGCTTGACAATTCTACTCGAAGAAAAACAATACACGCATAATTCGTCTGATATCCTGGCTTCGGCCAAATAACGTACAATGCTAACTCAAAGCATTAGCACGTACTGCTACGTGAGGCATGCACGATGATCTAATAACAACTTATTTTCTCTATAACAACGATATGATAATCTATGCACGTAATTATTGCAGACTCGCATTGAATAAACCTGGGCGACTAATATCTCACAACCCAATAGTATAATCTTCCCGTATATATTTAACCTCTTAAATGGAACAACGTTCCAGTTCTACCGTCCAATAACGGTACACAGCCAGTTCATTACAACAGTAGCACTAAGGCTCACATCTCAAATCAGAGACAACAAAAAGATGAAAAACACTAAGTTCAATGAAGAGGACAGAACCAAAAGACTTTTCTTAAAAAAAAAATCTTCTAAACTTCCATCCAAACCTCGTAAAGACTTCCATGACTGTTTCTAAGAGATACGTGTTGAGGGTCAATACCGGCGATGACCGGTATTAATGATCCTCCGACTGCTTTACGTATAAAGCACCAAGGGAGGTTACTCCGTCTCGCCCGACCCCGACGTCCGGACGGGAAGTGCCCGACCCCTGAGGTCGGACAAAAGTTCCGCCTCGCCCGACCCGACCTCGAGGGTCGGACGAGGGTTCCGCATCGCCCGACCTCCGGGGTCGGACAAAGGTTCCGCATCGCCCGACCTCCGGGGTCGGACAAAAGTTCCGCATCGCCCGACCTCCGGGGTCGGACAAAAGTTCCGCCTCGCCCGACCCCGACCTCGAGGGGTCGGACGAGGGTCCCGCCTCGCCCGACCTCCGGGGACGGGCAAGACTGGGCGATCCAACCACCCCGGACGGGACGGATGTCCGGGGTCAGTCAAGCCATTAATAAGCTCAAACTCCAGATGGGACGGTGGCGATGACCGCTCCCGGAAGAGTAAATGCGCACAACGAGCATCGTCCACGGGGTGGGCGTCGCCCCAACAGTCCCCTGTCAGAGACTCACCGTCTCGTACGATAGGACGCCCCGGAGCGACGGCCATCACCACGGCGTCATCAAGCCGGCTCCTACAGTGGCGCTTCTCCATACGGATGGGACTCCATCGAGCGACAGCTCGGACCACTCCGTCGACAAGAAGCAACACGGCCACTCCGAAGACGTCATCCACAGCAACCGGCACGGAGTTTGAAGCATCAACAGCGCGGCCTACAGGACATACGGCCATGCCGCCGCCGCCCACTCCCCAGCGCCAACCCTCTGTACGCCCGCCTCCCTCCTTGCAGTATAAAAGGGGGAGGCGGGAGGACGACGGGGGGAAGAAGACTAGTGCAACACACACGATATCTCACCCCACGCCGAACACCTCACAGAGACTTGGGAGCTCATCCCTCTCTCGCCTGTTTGTAACCCCCTACTACAAACTGTCGCGAGTAACACGAGCAGCCTCATCGAACTGGACGTAGGGCACGTTGCCCGAACCAGTATAAATCCTTGTGTCCTCTCGCGAACCATCCGAACCAAAACACGCACTCCACGATACTAATTACTCGTCGGCCACAACGAACGCCGACAGTTGGCGCGCCAGGTAGGGGTTCTTTGTGCGTGTTTTCGTCAAACCCCTCTCTTTGTTCGGATGGCTAGCCGCGCAAACACCTGGGTTCCCGGTGCACACGTGCGTTTCGGGAGCCTCGACTTCGTCGCCATCTCAGATGGCGCTCTGGCACTGGCCGG
Organism: Oropetium thomaeum; assembly: GCA_001182835.1. Classification (NCBI taxonomy): domain Eukaryota; kingdom Viridiplantae; phylum Streptophyta; class Magnoliopsida; order Poales; family Poaceae; genus Oropetium; species Oropetium thomaeum. The sequence continues at coordinate 10,452 of LFJQ01000091.1, read as the reverse complement.
TGCAGCGGCACCACCGGTTGCCCCGCTTGACCCCGGGCGTGTATCGCCTCTCGCTGGGACATTGTCTCGGGCGTCGACGCTCCCAGCTCCACGCGCCATGAACAACGAGTTCGTGGCCATGGTGGGCTGCGCATCCGAGTCTCTCTTCGACCTCCTAGATGGAGCGTCAAACGAAGATTCCGATGCAGAGTGCAGTGAGGGAAGTCATCATCCCTCACGCGAGTGCCTTATGATACGTGCGGAGCATCTTCCCGCTGCGGAGGGCGAACGCCCTGCGGAATCGTCTGGCCCGCAGGACGGGACCCCACCCCGTGACGCGCAGTCAGAACGACTGCGCGCACGAAGGGAGGAACTCCTGGAGGTCCAGCGTCAGCTGGATCAGCAGCGTGCGGTGATTGATCACGAGCTCGCTCAGAGCGAGTCCAGTGAACACACCCGCACTGACGTTCGCGACTTACGAATCACAAGTCGTGACGATGGCTGCCCGCGCTTCCCACGGGCGAGCCAGAACTTGGCCGCGGCGGCGGCATTGCTCAGGGGCCTCCCTGAGCCTGTCACGCCGGAGGCCCGACGCGCCCAGCGCGAGGTTGAGGCGCTACTTGAGCACGCGGCAGTGCAGCAAGCTGAGAGCTCGCTGTCGCGTCTGCGTGGACAACGTGCCCAGAACACGTCTGTCCACCAGACTCCCCCAGCAGCGGATGGCACGGCGAAAGCCTCCGTCCGCGGTCGTCTGGGGACGAACAGGGACGCCCGCGCCACCCTGGATGCGCGGCGGCGCCGCCTGGAGTTCGACGATGGCACCTCCCGATCGCGTCATCCGCGTCGAGGAGGACGCTACGACGACGACGAGGATAGAAGCCCTAGCCCGGACGCCCCGGGACCGAGGGTCTTCAGTCCTCACGTTCGGAACGCAGCATTCCCGCGGCGTTTCCGACCCCCGACCAACGTACCGAAGTACGCGGGGGAAACCAACCCCGGCCTGTGGCTCGAGGACTATCGCCTCGCGTGCCGGGCTGGGGGCGCGGACGATGACGACTTCATCATCCGCAACCTGCCATTGTATCTGGCCGACTCGGCCAGAACGTGGCTCGAGCATCTCCCCGCCAATCAGATCACCTGCTGGTCTGACCTTAAGGAGGTTTTCGTTGGAAACTTCCAGGGGACTTACAACCGCCCAGGTAACCCTGGGACCTCAAGAACTGCCGGCAGAAACCTGGAGAGTCGCTCCGGGATTACATCCGGCGCTTCTCCCGGCAGTGCAACGAACTGCCGCACGTCGGTGACGCCGATGTCATCGGCGCATTCTTGTCCGGGACGACCTGTCGCTCCCTAGTTCACGAACTAGGGCGCAAGAGTCCCCGGACCGCCAGAGAGTTGCTGGACATCGCGACCAGCTTCGCCTCTGGCGAGGAGGCGGTGGGTGCGATCTTCGATCGCGCCCAAGACGCCAAAGGTAAGCGGGTCGAGACAGCCGGCGGAGGCTCCTCCGACCCTCCGAGCAAGAAGAAGAAGAAGAACCGGCCGCGTCCGTCCGGAGAACGGATGGTCGCTGCCGCGGATCGCAAGGGTGCCAAGGCACCCACGGAGGACATCCCGGACCACTTCGAAAAGAAGTGGAACGGGCCGTGCCCCAACCACGCCTTCCCAGTGAAACACTTATACAAAGAGTGTTCGCTGATGAAGAAGTTCCTGGCCGAGGAGGCCAAGAAGGGCAAGCCGAAAGGCAAATCCAGACAGGCTCCCGATGACGCCAGCAACGACGTCGACGCCGCCGACGGCGACGACAACTTCCCGGAGACGGACGGCTGCCTTATGATCGTCTCTGGGCCGGCGCCACACGGTGGCCGACGTCGGGCCAAGCTGGAGCGCCGTGAGGTGTTCGCAGTTGAGCCCGCCGTCCCGTCGTTCCTCAAGTGGTCGGAGTCTCCGATCACGTTCGACCGGTCAGACCACCCCAGCCACGTACCGCAACCAGGCAAGTACCCGTTGGTGGTAGACCCGATCGTCGGCACTAAGCGCCTCTCCAAGGTGCTTATGGATGGAGGCAGCGGCCTCAACATCCTCTACGTCGAGACCCTCGACGCCATGGGCATCGACCGGGCGCGCATTCGCCCGACCGGCGCACCCTTCCACGGCGTCATTCCTGGGAAACAAGCTGTTCCCCTCGGGCAAATCGATTTGCCCGTCACCTTCGGGACTCCGTCCAATTTCAGGACGGAGACTCTCACCTTCGAGGTGGTAGGATTCCACGGATCCTACCACGCCATATTGGGACGGCCATGCTACGCCAAGTTCATGGCCGTGCCCAATTACACCTACCTAAAGCTCAAAATACCTGGGCCGAAGGGGGTGATCACCGTCGGGACGTCCTTCCAGCACGCCTACCAATGCGAGGCGGAGACTGGCGAGCTCGCCTCCGCAACCGTGGCGACGGAGGAACTCGCTGTCATCCGCCAGCAAGTCACCGAGGACGCGCCCGACTCCAACCGCAGCACTGGATCCTTCGAACCCGCGGAGGGCGTCAAAGAGATCCGGCTCTACCCCGACACCGCCGACGGCAAGACGGCGAAGATCGGGACTGCTCTCTCCCCCAAATAGGAAAGCGTGCTCGTCGACTTCCTCCGCGCGAACATCGACATCTTCGCGTGGAAACCCTCGGACATGCCAGGCATTCCGAGAGAAGTCGCCGAGCACGCCCTGCACATCAAGCCGGGCTCTCGCCCGGTCAAGCAACGTCTGCGCCGCTTCGACGAGGAGAAGCGCAGAGCGATCGGGGAAGAGATCGCCAAACTCCTGGTAGCCGGTTTCATCAAGGAAGTGTATCACCCCGACTGGTTAGCCAACCCCGTCCTTGTACGAAAAAAGAGCGGGAAATGGAGAATGTGCGTTGACTATACCAGTCTCAACAAAGCGTGTCCAAAGGATCCGTTTCCTTTGCCACGAATCGATCAGATAGTCGACTCAACCGCGGGGTGCGAAACCCTATGCTTCCTTGATGCGTACTCCGGGTACCATCAAATCCCGATGAAGGAGTCCGACCAGCTCGCGACGTCCTTCATCACTCCGTTCGGCTCGTACTGCTACGTCACGATGCCGTTCGGACTGAAGAATGCAGGCGCTACATATCAGCGCTGCATGATCAGAACCTTCGACGAACTCATCGGAGACATTGTCGAGGCCTACGTGGACGACATCGTAGTCAAGTCCAAGAAGACCGACCAGCTCGTCGACGACCTGGAGCGAGTCTTCACCAAGCTCCGAGCAAACGGCATCAAACTAAACCCCGAAAAATGTGTTTTCGGGGTCCCGAGGGGGATGCTGCTCGGATTCATCGTCTCCGAGCGTGGCATCGAAGCCAACCCGGAGAAGATCGAAGCCATCAACCGGATGGGTCCGATCCAGAGCTTGAAGGGAGTGCAACGCGTGACCGGGTGCTTGGCGGCGCTAAGCCGCTTTATCTCACGCCTCGGAGAGCGCGTTCACCCGCTTTACCAGCTCCTGAAGAAATCCGACCGATTTCAATGGACTCCCGAGGCACAGGAGGCTCTCGATAGGATAAAAGTTATCCTATCCAAGCCACCGGTCCTGGTGCCTCCGACCCCGAAGGAGCCACTCCTACTCTACCTCGCCGCGACGACTCAGGTCGTCAGCGCTGCTTTGGTCGTAGAACGAAGGGAGGAGGGCCACGCCCTCAAGGTTCAACGCCCCGTCTACTTTGTGAGCGAAGTCTTGTCCGACACGAAGACTCGGTATCTCCAGATACTGAAAATTCTTTATGGCGTCGTCCTCGCCAAGAGAAAACTCAGACACTACTTCGAGTCGCACCCGGTAACGGTGGTCACCTCTTCCCCCTTGCGTGAGGTCGTCGAAAACCGCGACGCAACGGGGAAGGCCGCGAAATGGGCTCTCGAGCTCATGGGCGAGGGAATCACGTACGCCCCTCGTACAGCGATCAAGTCCCAGGCCTTGGCCGACTTCGTGGCGGAGTGGACCGAAATCCAGCTCCCCACTGCCCCCGTCGACCAAGAGTACTGGGTCCTCTACTTCGACGGCTCGTTGATGCGCGCAGGAGCAGGGATCGGACTCGTCTTCGTCTCCCCCATGGGAGTACGCATGAGGTACGCAATCCGACTCCAGTTTCCCGCCTCCAACAACATGGCGGAATACGAAGCGCTCATCAACGGGCTCAAGATCGCCGACGAGTTGGGGATCCGACGTCTCGAGGTCCGAGGCGATTCCCAACTCGTCGTCGACCAAGTCATGAAGGAGTCAAGCTGCCACAGCGATGTCATGGACGCGTACTGCCAAGAGGTACGCAAGCTCGAACACAAGTTTTTCGGTCTTGAGCTCAAGCATGTCCCGAGGCGACAGAACGAAGAAGCCGACTCCCTCGCGAAGATGGCGGCGGGTCGGGACCAGATCCCACCAGGGGTCTTCTCCCACGACCTAAGCCAGCCGTCGATCCGACCCAAAGACCCAAAAGGGGCCGACAACGAGTCGACCCCAGGGGAAGGGGTCGGGTCGACTCCCGCGCCTCCAGGACCCGACGTCATGGAAGTCGATGAAGCATCCACGTCGGGGTCGGGCCCTCCAAACGATTGGAGGACCCCATACCTCGACTGCCTCATCCGAGGGGAACTCCCCACGGACAAGGCGGAAGCCCGACGCATCGCGCGTCGGGCCAAGGCCTTTGTCCTTATCGATGGGGAACTCTACAAAAGAAGCCTCACCAAGATTTTGCAGCGCTGCATCCCAACCGAGCAGGGAAAGCTGCTGCTGCAAGACATCCACGGTGGCATCTGCGGACACCACGCGGCGCACAAGACCTTGGTCGGGAACGCCTTCCGACAAGGATTCTACTGGCCAACAGCTGTCAACGACGCTGCGCATATCGTGCGCACTTGCGAAGGCTGCCAGTTCTACGCCCGGCAGACCCATCTGCCGGCGCAAGCGCTGCAGAACATCCCCGTCACATGGCCGTTCGCGGTCTGGGGACTCGACCTGGTCGGACCGCTCAAAAAGCACCCGGGGGCTACACCCATCTCTTGGTGGCCGTCGACAAGTTCACCAAATGGATCGAAGCCCGACCGGTGGCAAGGATCCGACCGGAAGAAGCGGTGGAATTCTTCCTCGACATCATTCACCGCTTTGGAGTGCCCAACTCCATCATCACGGATAACGGTACGCAGTTCACAGGAAAGCGATTCCTTAAATTCTGCGACGACTACCATATCCGCGTCGACTGGGCAGCCGTAGCGCACCCCCGGACGAACGGGCAGGTCGAACGCGCAAACGGCATGATCTTGCAGGGATTGAAGCCTCGGATCCACAACCGCCTGAAGCAGTTCAGCGGTCGGTGGGCAGCCGAACTCCCTGCCGTGCTCTGGAGCCTGCGGACGACCCCTAGTCGGGCCACGGGGTTTACCCCCTTCTTCATGGTATACGGCTCCGAAGCTGTCCTACCAACCGACCTCGACTACGGTGCTCCGAGGGTGAAGGCGTACGATGATCAAGGGAACCAGACGTCCCTCGAAGACGCGATGGATCAGCTCGACGAGGCTCGAGACGTGGCGCTCCTCCGATCCGCCAAGTACCAGCAAGCACTACGCCGGTACCATGGAAGGAACGTGCGGGAGCGAGCGTTCAACGTCGGCGACCTCGTTCTTCGTCGCGTCACCAGCAGCCAAGGTCGACACAAGCTGTCGCCACCATGGGAGGGGCCTTACATCGTCGCCAAGGTTCTCCGACCCGGCACCTACAAGCTACAGACCGCGGACGGACAAGAGTTCACCAACGCCTGGAACATCGAACAGCTACGTCGTTTCTATCCCTAAAACTCGTAGCTTGTCTATTTTCCGCACCCCCCGAGCAGCGTCCGACCCCTGCTACACAGGGGTCCAACCACGCTCGGGGGCTCAACACCTGTAAGGTGTGCGCACGTATTCCATGTGCAATACGTGCGCGGCCCGACCCTCGCATGTTTTCAAAAAACTCACGCAAAAACATGTAAGTCAAAGATAGGAAAGCTTGAGATCGAACTGGTCGGACCGCGAAAGTGCTAACGAGCCCACGGGGGCTATAGCCACAACACTCACCAGTCAAGCTAACGATCGGTCCTATCCGCGACTTACGTTTTGCACCGAGCCTCGGCCCCCCACCTAACGTTTAAGACTCAGAGAAGATAGGTCGTGGATAGGAGAAACACGAAGTCGAGTCGGTCGGACTGCGAAACGCCTACCGCCTGCGAAAGGCTACGGCAACGTCGCTCACCGGCAAAAACTAAGTGTCGATCCGGTCTACAACCTACGATTCTTTGGGGACACATAAACGGACGAGTAAGGGACAGAGCGCTTTTTCACGCAAGTGATAAGGAAACAGGCCGTCGAGGTCAAAATCACTTGTAATACAAAAACTTGTTTTTACAAGTTGTCCGGGCGCTTCGGCCTCGGACACCCTAAATACATACTAACATCTACTCCTACTCTTCGGGGGCGGGGGTCCGCTCCTGCTCTGGAGCCGGGGGCCTCTCATGCTCCGGGGTCGGGGGGCGATCCTCCTCCTCTATCCTCGCCGCCAGAGCGTGCGCCAAGGGGGCGACTTCATCTTCAATCTCGTCCAGCTCCGCGTCGGTGTACCCGGGCGCGAACCCCTGACTCATTAAGTCCAGCGCGATGCTGGAATAATGAGACCGGGCGATAGCGAACGCCCGGTGCACGCCTCGGCGGAGTGCCTCCCTTGACGCCTCCCGTGCGCGCTCCTCCACCTGCTCCGTGAGCGCTGCACACATCGTCCGACGGTCAGACCACGCTGCCTAAGGAAAGAAAGCTAAAAAGAGCAAAGGAGAAAGGGTACCACATACCCGCCACCGCCTCTCGAAGCTTCTTCACCGCTGTCCGGGCGTCGGACAGCTCCGCTCCCAGGCCGGCGGCCACGCCTCGGCCTCCATCCTCGCCTCCCTCTCCTTCCGGAGCACCGCCCGAAGCTCGCCCACCTGCTGGCTCCTCTCCACCGCCACCACGGTGACGGCGTTGCGAGCCTGGTGGGCGGACTCCAGCTCCTCCCTCAAAACGCGGGCCTCCTCCTCCGCCCCCCGGAGTCGGCTGACCGCGGACTCCTCCCGGGTCTGGGCATCGGCCGCCGCGCCGCGAGCAGCGATAAGCTGCCGCTCGAGTGCCTGGCGCCTCCTGAGACCCCCCGAGAGGCGATGTCGGAGTGACGCCGCCGATGTTGTCCAACGCGACCATCTCCGAAAGCTCCTCTTGGAGGGCCTGATCTACGGACCCCACCGCGGCGCCCCCCGACGCCGACCCTCGGCCACGGGGCCGTTGGCACCACGGCGGCCGCAGGCCCGCTGGTGCCCGCGCCCTCTGGCGCCTCCCGCGGCGCCACCACCATCGCCTCCGCCCACACCGGCTCCGCCGCCGCCACCTCCCGCTCCGCGGGCCGCGCCGCCTCGACGGCCGTCGCCACCGCGCGCGGGGGCTCCATCGCCCTGGCCTCACCGGCCGCCGATGACTCCGCGTCACCGGCCTTGGCGCACCGGCGGACGGGCGCCGCGCAAGCGCCTTCTTGGGCGCCGTGGCCAACGCCAGGACCATCCCTCCGACCCTGCACAACGAGCGAGCGGTGGTGAGCAGGACACTTAAAGAAAGAAAGAAAGAATCAAAACTACTTACCCTGTGGCCATTCCCCGACGACGCTTGGGGGTCGGATCCGACTGCCCCTCCGAAGGGCGGGGGCGCTTCTCGCTCGCCCGCGCTGCCGCCGGCTCCCCGGGGCAGCCGTGGGCGCCGCCTCCCGCTCGGGGGCGTGCCGGCCGATGGCCCCGCCGGCGTCGGCGTCCTTGGCGCCGCTCCCGCTGTCGCGGACCCCGCGGCGGGCACGGCCGGGGCGCGACTCGGCGTCGCCTCCGACCTCCGAGGCTCAGACCTCGGTGGCTCCTCCTGTGGGCGCGTCGCAGCCGGACCCCGGGGGCCCGACCCCGAGGCCTCCGGCCTCCGAGCCTCGGGCCTCCTCTCTTCCACCAGCGGGCGCGACCCGCTCGACCCCTGAGGTTTCAACCTCGGGGGCTCCAATGTCAGCACTTGGGCCGACGGGCGCGACCCGCTCGGCCCCTGACCCCTTGACGGGGGCCGACCTCCTCCTCCTCCTCCTCCTCTTCCTCCTCGTCGTCGTCATCGTCGTCATCGCTCTCCTCCTCCTCCGACCCCTGGCGGCGACCGCGCCTCTGGAGCTTCGCCGCCTTCTTCGCCTTCGCGGCGTCCTTCCGCCGCTTCTGCTCCTCGGCGGCGAGGCGGTTCGCCTCCTGGTCGCGGCGTCCTCGGGACGGGGATGAGGGATCGGCGGAAGACCGGCCCTCCTGGCACGCATCGAAATATCAATATCGACTCTAGAAAAGAAAAAAGACGATCTACAAGCTAAGGATGGGGAGAACTTACAATTTGGACGCTCCCGGGCCACGGAAGGGCCGAGGATGGTCGTCCAAGTCGACGTCGGCCTCCTCCGGGAGGAGGGTCTCCTTCAGGCGTTGTTTGAGCTCCGACTCGGAGGGGGGAGCTCCCGCCATCACCGACCCCTCCGCGTCCACGCCGGGCCCCATCTGGTCCAGACGGAGCGGGCGGGCCACCAGCGGAAGGACGCGGCGGGCGTGGTACTCCGCGATGACCCAGCACCGCGCACGCCCGCCTCCTTCAGCTGCGCGATGGCCGCAAGGAGGCCGTCCAGCATCATCTGCTCCTTCTTCGGAGCACCCCATCTCCAGGACTCCCGGCGCCCGCGCGAAGACCCGCCCCGTGAACTCCGGCAGGGGACCGGCGGTATCGTTCTTAAGATAGAACCATTGACCATGCCAGCCCCTGTGGGAGCTCTCAGCTTCACGGAGACATAGTCGGCAGCGCGGTTGTTGCGGAGGTGGGATACCAGCGCACCCGATCGGCGCGGTCCGTGCTCCGCCTTCACCAGACTGACGGCGAAGAAATGCCGCCAGAGGTCGAAGTGGGGCTCGATCCCAGGAATCCCTCGCACAACGCCACGAAAAGGGCGACGTGCTGGATCCCGTTGGGGTTGAGGTGCTGCGGCTCGATGTTGTAATAGTGCAGCAGCCCCGGAGAAATCGGTGCGCGGGGACGCCGAAGCCCCGTTCATGGAACGGCGCGAACGAGACAACGTAGCCATCCGGCGGGATGGCACCGTCTCGTCGCCCGGGACCTGCCACTCCATCGCCGCCGTGCGCGCGCGGAGAAGGCCGCGCTTCACCAGGCCCTGGAGGCGGTTTCCACGCACGTCGGACCTCAACCACGACGCCATTGCTATCTGACGAGATTGACCGAAGCAGAGGATTCGGGAAGTAGTGAGAATCGGAGACGGCGAAAAGGCTGGGGGGCTAAGCACGCAAGACAGCGGGAACTCGAAGAGGCAAAAGACTTGAGCGAGGACGAACGGAGCCCGTGGTACGTTTATAAGCTCGGCCGAGGCAACGATTCCCGCGACGCTCCCCTCGAGCAGCGCGCTCCATTCACTCCCGCGCCAGGTGAGACAGGTAAACGTCTCGTCACGTTTTATTGCTGACGCCTACAGGCTTCGACAGATCGAGCGCACCGCGCGCCGGCGGGCGACGCTTCAACTTATCGGGTTGGGCCAGCTCTGGTACCCCGCGATACCGAGCGACGGTTCGACTTATCGGGCCGGGCCGCTCAGGTAAGAAAAACACATGGGCTGAAACATGCCCCGACGGCCCAAAGAGTTCGAAGGCTGGCCCAGCGGATGGGTTCGACAGCCGCTCAGGGCATAAACAGAGTGAGGGGTGAAAAGTGATGGGTCCGCTAGCGGCCAGTACCCCAGGCGGTCGACCGCCAGGGGCATCACGATTCGCGTTCGAGTCCCGGTCCGATCCGACCACGGGTATCTCCCCGCAGAGAGGCAACGAGCCCTCAGAAGCCTATCGAACGGCATCTGAGAACCACGTGGGACGGCGACTAGGAATATTGGGGCTAACCGCCAGCCGGTTCGGCTGGGATCCCCCCGAAGGGATCCCGGGGCTCCACTTGAACTTGCCCGTTAGCAGCTCGATGAGCGTCACGCCTCGGCCATCGAGGTAAGGCGTGGCTCGGCTCAACCTCCTCGTCCGGCGACGGACGCGCTGGAGGCACGATGCAAAGACGAACCGAACCCCCGACCGGTCACTGCGACGAGCAGAGGACTCGGGACGGAATCGCAAAAAGAGATCCAACGCGGGTCGCAGAACCTTAAGTCCAAGGATGAGTTCGCTCTCGCGAACGAAAATTCCTTCTTGCCGACTTAAGCGACGCCTGATCCGAGAAGGGATCAGACCTCGCTCGGGGGCTACACCTGTAAGGTGCGCGCTCGCGCGCGCCCCTTACAGCATAATAAGGGATCACCACGATCGCTCTTCCTCCCGACTTAAGCGACGCCCGATCCCAAGAAGGATCAGAC